>CM038672.1:216017817-216725132 GCA_021605145.1 Aegilops bicornis | reverse complement strand
CCCGTGTCTTACACGTCACCTTCTTTGAGCGGGCGCTACCCCGAACAAAGCCTCGGAGCTCCCTTGACGTCTTCGCATGGCTCAAGCCCAGCCAGGGGAATACAGATGTCAAGCCTTGGCGACAAAGCCAAGGAATAAAACTGAATCAAGCACTCTGTGGTGCTTCCTTTCGCGAGCTTCCGAGTAACCTCCGTATACTTGAAGCCCAAGAGCAGTGCAGGGATCAGCCTCGAAGTCGGCGGGAGGCACGCGTCCGTGGATACGCCTGGGGCGAGGCGAACCAGCGGAGGACCAACCCATTCCTATCCGTCTTAGCCGGGATGCGAGCGAAGCTATCGACACCCTCTCATTGCCATCGCCGTCGCTTCGGCAAGAGGCGGAAGCGGGACCTCGCCCGGGGAGGCGCTCTCAACTCCCCATCGATGCGCCTTGAGTTAGGCCTCTTCCAGCGCCTCTTCTTCCTCCTCTTGTTGGAGTCGCCAGAAGAACCGTTCACCGTCGCCGAACCGCCCGGGTGCTCGAGAACCTCCAGCCGGAACGCAGGCAGGCCCCATTGAAGCGGGCATGGAGTCCACCGCCTACTCCCAATCATCTCGAAGAATGAGAAGTGCGGGGAGCACCCTCCGGCCTCGCCACGTCTCCCCGACTAAAGATTGGAGGACCGCGGCGGATCTTCGTCGGCCAAGGCTGGCAGGGCTCGGCGGGGCCTTCCTGGCCGTAAGAGGAAATCTCTTGGCAAGCGAATTTTTGTAGTCGGGGAACTCCCTCGGACGCGCCCGTTCAACCGCCACCACGCCATGTTGCACGGCCACAGTCCGCGTCCATCTTCTCCGGCACGGCTTCTGTTGCCGAGATCCACGAGTTCCAGACCAATAAATCGGTGATGGGCTGCTCCATGGGTAGAATCCGGCCGAGGATGGATAAGCAACATCTACCATGACCCACTTGCTCCTGAAGCCCATAATCCTCTTCCCAGACTTGAGATGGGCGTTACCTGCTTTTGCATGCAGCATTAAGCTTCAACGCCTGCAGATGGGACAGCGAGAGGTTAGGAGGTAGAAGTAGTGGCGCCAACAGGCGAGGGCTGCACCCGAAACATAGGCCTCACAATAGTATCTTGAAGATCGCGAGAAGAAAAACCGGAGTTGAGGTGGAAGTGCGAGCTTGCGGTTTATAATGGCGGAGGACGAAGAAAGAACTTCGGAAAAAAGGAGGCACGAGACGGCGGCGGTGGGGCTCTCCCGAAGCGAATGAAAGAGTGCTTCGCCGGCCCTCGAAAGGGCCGGAGCCAGCCCTGACTTCCGCTTCCGTCGCCGCCTTGGCGCCGCCACCACCATCCAGCAGCGCCCGGGCAAAGGCCCTTCTCACGACACGTTCCGGCGAGTCAAAGCGAGTGCGTACCAAGCTCCGGCAGAATGCAGCGGCCGCCATGTCTTGCTAGGGCACTGTGAATGAGAGTAGATATGAGATTTTGGAGGCGGAAAGAAAAGTAAAGGGGATCTAGCATAATTACGGAGGTAAAGGGAAGCAAAGCAGGGCATGCGCTCAGCACAGCCGTTCACCTTGTGATTGCTAAGGCGCCCACGTCAATCCAACGCCACCACAGCGCCCAGAGGCAGAACATTAGGGAGCCCATGTGCCCTTGCCCTTCGCTTCTACTGCTGTTAATTCGAGGCCACGCCTTGGGCCGGGGTCTCTTGCCCGTGACACAGGAGCAGGGGTACCCGAGACTTGCTGCCTGCGGCCTCACGGCGTGGCTCAAGGGTGGCTGACACATTATCTTCATCGGCACAAACTCAAGACCCTCGCGGTGGGCCAAGCCTCGCGGGAGGGGCAATGAGGAGCTTCCTCGAACCATGACCTGATGGGGCTAGCTTCGAGGAGGTGGAAGATCAAGGCGGGGTACACCTCACGAGGTGCCCGTAGCGCCAAGCCATGGCGACCAAGGCGCCCAGTAGCTAACTTGTATGATATCCTCATTTCCACTTTGGTGGAAAGGGGCAAGCATAGCTCTGGAAGTATCAAGCAAAGGCTTCCGTTCGGTGCAACAAGACCAAAATTACGTCCATAGCAGCGGGAAGGAAGTCATCGTGGAGCCCAAGCCCGTGACCACGGACTCCCCTTTGACTGCTGAGGACCAACTTTAGTCGGGGTTAAGTGTACTAGATGTTCCCCTTCAAAATGGCCAATTGTTGTGCCCTTCCGCTCAATATTTGGGAAGAGGCCGGGGGCCTTTGCCTGCTCATCAGGACTAGCCACCCCACGGGTGGAGGGATCTGGTCGGAAGATCAGGATCGAAGATCTTGAATCATTGAGAGAGAGAGAAGCGGCCCAGACTTTCTTGGCAGTTCATCGCACCGGCTAAGCGAGTCTCATGTTGTTCTTCCTTGTATTCATCATCATTGGTAGAAATCCACCACACCACACCTTTTGGGTAGGGTGTTACACCACAATGGTGGCCCGAACCAAGTATAAACACAATGTCTCTTGTGTATTCCATTCTTTGAGTAGTTTTAGGATCGTGGCGAGGCAGGGTCTTGGTGAGTGGGGCCGAGATCTCGCGCGCGAAGTTGAACCTGTTGATGCGGGGCTGAAATGCAGCGGCGACCTACGATGTACTTTTCTCTTCCATATTTTGATGCGTACCTTGCCTTATTTGCCGGTTATGCGCTGACAAAAGGCGGGCGGGGGGCTTGGCGATCTACTATGCACTCCTGCGGCAGTATGTCCAAAGTGCTTTGGGCGGCGCGCCGGGCGGAGCCGCGATGTCGCCGTGCGCTCCTGCGGCCCGTCGTCCCAAAACTATATAGACATAAAGGCCATTGTTCGAGTGGTGCCGGCGAAGGAAGGACGGAGGAAGAATATTTGTGGGTCGCTGACTATAGGCTGGGAGGTAGAATCAAGATTAATATAGCGGCGAATGTCAGCCGAGCAGCAACTGCCACTGAATGGTAATTTGGGCGATGGAGTTACCGTTGGCGACGCGTGTGTCGATGTCTTTCGGCGGCGAGCGGAAAGAATGTATGGTGTCGTGTCTGGAACAATCGCTTGCGGGATACCCATGGTGGCGCTCTCTACGGCCGTCGCGCTGCTACTGGCTACCGGCGCTGAAAAAGTGACGGTCGCGTCGGCGAGTCGCGGACCTGCTTTAGTGACTTAACATGATGCGCATTGGCTCTGCTGCCATTTAGCAGACATCGCCCGCATGTGATGACACACCATGCACCTACTTGATTCGTCCGGTAATCTTTGCGTTGACATTAGGAGAAGACGGTGACCGTTTAAGGCGGAAGCGGGCGCTAGCGATAGAAAGGGTTTAAGTGAGCGAGCGGTCGGTGGCGTGGTGGTAAATATTGCGCACTCATGGATGTGAGCGCCAAGTGTATCAAGCGCGCATCTTGTGACGACAACCAGCGTCCGCCATGCAACCTCTTTGTCGCCAGCCTAGCCTTCGAGACCACCATTAGACAACCACACAACCATGCACAACTAAAGAATAATGGGCCGGAATCGATCAGAAACACACACTCGTTATGCAAAGTGGGCACTATGATCGGATTGCTCACTATACTGAGGATCGAGTTAAGTGGGCGCGACCCCACAACCGATCGAGTGTTCGTTACCTCGATAGCGATACGACTATTCCGTAATATTTCTGCCTACGTACATGTACGTAAACCGCTTAGCCCCCTATCTCCCTCGACCTTGATAACTAACGTGAATCCTCAGCCCATCTTAACCTTTCTGTTTGAGAAATTCTTTCAGCCCATGTAACTTTTTTTTTTGAGAAGTCCTCATCCCATCTAACCGAGTACTTCCATATGGAGCACACAAATGCAAAGCAGGCCATCGCGAAAAGCAAAAGAGTCCACATTAGTTAGGTTACCGCACTAAGCCGCTAGGAATAGATAGATGGATGCTAGTCTGTTCGTTTCCTCACCGCTCCGATCAAATCCTTCCGTCGCGCCGCCATCAAGAAATGGAGAAGGTAAAGGGGACGCCGGGACGATGTGCAGGCGCCCGCTTATACGCCCGGAGTCCACGACCCGCTATCGCCATCTGGAAGTTCTTGCCGGCAACCCGGACACAGCTTGAGTGGAAACAACTTCAGGAAAAAAAGGTAATTTATGTTAACATCAGATCCAAACACAAAAGTGAAGAGGAAGAAAAGTGAATCATCAGGTTAAGAAGTTTCCAATTATTTATTTGTGCTTGTGTATACATGAAGAGGAAGAGTAGTCAATCGATTCACAAACTTTTCAAACAACAAGTTGATTCAACCTCTCAATCATGGAAATATGATCTTTCTTTATGCGGTCTTCAAGTGCGGAAAGCAAACCAACCTAATCCTAAAGCGCCAACTCTAGAGGCTAAAGACTTCCATTGATGCCGCCATGATGTAAGCAAATAATTATTTAATTTGAGACATTTAGAAATTCTTAATACATTATATCTAATAATTATTCTCTCGTTGATTGCATCAGGTGGTTAATGTTTCGAGCATCTCCTTTCCAGAGGAAATGGTGAATAACATGATGCCAAGAACCAAGGTAATACTCCGGACCTTAATTTGTAATTGTTATGCAAGCTCCTAATAAGAAATTACCTGCACCCTTAATAAAATTTCATAGAATTACCTACTCGTTAGTCGTTGTTTGACCCTACTATCTATCGGTGCTCAGATTTGCATCTCTTTTCCTCCTATCAACAACAACATGTTGGTTAGCATTAGGTTAAGAAATTAGTGGAAGCGGTGTTAACCTCGGTGAAAAAAAAAAATTCTCTCTTATGCCATTGTCCTTGCCCCCTATGGTCAAAACATGGCTCCAAAGATCCCTCGTCATTACTATAGTACATACTCCGCATTCATGAGTACGCCTCTCTAGCTAGGCTCAAGTTTTATAGATTGTCGTTTGTGATGGATGATATCTGTGACAACAGCAAAGCGCCGAGTCACGAGTATGACCGTTGGTGTTGAGCCAGGTGAATACATGCTCGGCGTTAAATAGTAATGTCATGGCACACGCCAGGCGTAGCAGTGTGACGTGGGCTCGGCCGTTTGTGATGCGCCATGAGCAGGACTCTTTGATTGAGAGGGCGACATGCATGCGTATTTCAGCATGGTTTGACGCCATTAAGCGTGAGATGTCTGGATGTGCGCGCACGCGTACATGCATACTTGCCCTCTATGGATGATGTGCGCTAATGTGTGCATCACGTATAATATTAAAAAATTGTTTACGCATTTAACACAAAGTATTTCATTATTTCATTTGGTCGACGTAGGCAAAGGTATGCGTTGACGCAGCAGATCCGTGATTTGCATTACTCACATACGCATAATATTAATGGTTTTTATTTCTTTCTCCACTAACAGTAGGCCCAAGTTCATAGATAGATATAGTATAAAAACCTACGAAACTGCCAGGAGGCGCATGCAGACTGTTCGATCGGGTCAACCCGGACAAATACGAGCTATCTGTTGAAAGCCAAAGCTGACCAGATAATCACCATATATCTCGTGATACAAGATCAAAGTGAACTATCAAGACAAAGTTCTATGACCGCCAATGCGATTTTACTCGGTTATAAATGACCAGGAGTTGAAGGGGAATCCAAATTTTCTCGTCTTGTCCTTGCCAGATATTGACAAACCAATGCACTTTTGATGCTGCTTGTCCGCCACTCCATCCTAGAGTTGTCACCAAAGCGTCGTTCTTGCCACCGCGCCGCACACTAACTAAAGTAAGGAAGCGATGGCATCACGCCGCTAAGTTCCTCGCCGCCCGCACACATAATGGTAGGGGAGCGACGGCATCCCGCCGTGCCGACTTGATCGCCGCTTGCGACCTCACAACTATGTGGGCGGAATTTGAAGCTACCAAGGCCGAATGGGCAGTAGAGTAAGAGGCGGCCAAAGCCACACAGAGGGAGCGGAAAAATCAGAAAGCACTGAAGAAAATAGAGGCTCGCCCATTTGCAAGAAAGAAGAGGGCGCGTCAAGTTGCTGGAGAGGTCGGCGGAGATCCAAGCACGGTGGGGTGTCGCCGACAAAGCCGGGAAGGAGAACGACGGCATCTGGCCAGCATGTGAGAAGTAGTGGTACTAGTAGTTAGTGTGTGTGTCTGTGTCGCCCATACATTTGTTTAATTAATTACGAGCATGTACCCGTACTACTAGTTACTATTGTAGTTTTTAGAGAAAATTACCAGTACATTAGCCTAGACTCAATGGAAAAATTCCTATCCTATGCATCAAATGTCACCTCTTTCCCTATAGGAATTGAGATGCATGTCATCTCACTTCCTATGATTTTCATATTCCTATAAAATTCCTATCCGTTGAAGCAAAGTAGGCCTCTCTTTGGAGTAACTGTTGTAGCTAGCGATTACTCTTACGAATGAGTTTTCTTCAAGAAGTGAATTCAACAAAGTCATGATGGTTCTTTCGTCCGAGCAACTTCCACGATTGGGAAAGGTTTGGCACTGTGATTTGGCAGCTCATTAGTAATAGCTACGTTGCTGACGTAGGGGTGACTCTCCCTTGGAGTTCTGCGGGCATGGCAAGTGGACCAGGATGGTCGACGTCCCACATGTCGGTGAACGGAAGTATTCTTTCCGATATCGAGGAGCAAGGAAACCACGTGGTATAGTATCACTACTGATTTATATTTATTTTTTATTTCTGATGAATGCTATCGTTTCAACTCTTACGACGAAGGAGTGCCAAACACGACGCGTCTTTGGATGTCCCACACCGTCGCCGGAAGGAGTGGGACATGAACAGCGATGGTTGAGCGTCTCCACTTCTGGAGTCGTGACCCACCGTAGTAGTACTAGTGGTATGAGCGATACAAAGTGCGACCGGAGAAAGCCACATCTAGTTGGAAGGTCTCGGGACATACACGTAAACAAATATAAAACCTAATATGTGCCTCCAATTAATATAGTAGTAGTACGATGCCAAACACGTACTCCATAACATCACCAGGCATTGCACGTACAACATTTAGTGGTCGTAAGAGACAAATGCCTATATGCCACGCATGTTCATACTATTTGTGCCTTTCTACTTCACTTAACACGCTACATTACTCAGGTTCGTACATCCACTCCAGGGTACATGTCCGTCTCGTAGTTTGTCACACCCCTGATTTTCATGCCACAACACTTCAGTAAATAAATCATGCTAAAATGTGGTTTTGACAAAAACTTTTTTGTTTTGGTCTTGCTTGATTTGATTTTTTGTCTTGTTGGCAAGTGCTCTAAAAATCAAATAAATCCTCCAACTCCTATACTCCTTTCACTTGATCCAAAAAACCTTTCCCAATGATCATGCCATGTGTATAGGACATAAAAATAGTTTCTTACAAAATAATTTGGCCAAATAGTATTTTCAAAATTTAGTTTTCCAAAAACCCTGAATTGAGATTTGCACTGCAAGTACTTAATTAAGGGCGGTAAAAAATTTCAAGAATATATTTGACTCCTATTAGATATAGGATACCCGTAAACCATAAAAATATATTTTTAAAAGTTATTTTCCTATTTTATTTAAAGGATTTTCTTTAGGCGAGAAATGGTCTTTAATAGGTTAAAATTATTTTAATGCTTTAAAATATTTGACAAAAACCTAGGGAAACTTCGGTGGAAATCTATTTTCCATATATAAGAGTTTCAACACATGGTCATGTTCAAAATATTGGTCAAACCCCTCAAAACCCTTTACGGATATTTCAAGCTTTTGAAATATTTACAAAGTATTCTCAAAAATTCCAAGAAAACTACGGGATGTCACATATGACATGTTTGATGATCTTGACAAGTATCATGTCATGGAGAATAGTATAACCCCATGAAACCCCCCTCAAAACTATTTATGTCCATTTTGGAGTTTGAGCAACTTTACATTGCCAAACATGGCCAAATGTTCTCAAACCTTGTGAACTTGCTCAAATGGTCTAATAATTCATCTAGACCAAATGGCACAAGTTGGAGAAAATGTTATATTGATCAAAGTGCCCCAAAACCCTTTACATCCGAGAACCAAATTTTAACAAGTCTACATTGGAAACTTTCTCCTTTTGATCTCAACTTTTGTGGACATGTTCATAACCTTAAATGATGACACTACACCAAGTGGTGCATCAAGGAGAATAGGTTTGCATGACTAAATCTTGGTAAAGCCATTTCTGCTAATTTATAGGGTTTACCAAAGTTGCATTGTCAACTTTCTTCAAAGGAGCTCCAACTTAGTGATCAACCTCATTTCTATACAATACTTGACCCTGTTAGTCTTCATACCAGTTGGTATCCATTTGCTTACCCAAACCACCGTCAAACACCTTCCAGCAGAAATTTAAAATGCATATTCGGCCATTTACACTAGTCTCCATGAGCTAATCTTTTCTCCCACAGACCATCGGGTCCTCCTCTAACCCCTGCATCTTTCCCCTGCCCGAGGAGCCATGATTATGGGGGTGAAAGCTCTTTCCCTCTCTGGACAGCACCAAATCTCTCTCTCTCTCAACCTCCCTCCTCACTCCGGTGGATCCCAGGGCATCCGATTGCCATATCCACATTGTTTACTCCCTGCAACCACCGTGACACAAGTGGGCGCGTGAGGCCTTGAGAAAAAGCCCGCGGTGTGCCGGCCATTTGCGCTCTGGAGCACTTTCAAGCGTGCTCCCACTGCTGGCGCCCGTCCCCGACCAACTCGAGCCTCCCCCTCGCACCAGTCGAGGTGCCTTGACGTCCGCAACACGCCACGCCCCTGGCCCCCTCCTCCTTCTCTCTCCTGCTGCCTCCTTTCGCACGCGCGCCCGCCACCCGAGAGCTCCAATGACTGAGCTCACATGCGCGGTGCTCTGACCCTCCCCTGCTCACTCTCTCATCTCCTCTCCCCCTAGACCAACCCCACGAACACCCCAGACACGCCCACGCGCGCCCCCGTGGCCTCCAGCAACGGCTAGGAGCTCGTCGGCGCACGAGCCTGTGCACCTCGCCCCTTCTATTTAAGGCCACCCCGAGCCTCCTCTCTACTCCTTTGGCTCTCTCTCCCTCCAAGAAACCGTCTGTGTAACTCACTCTTCCTCCCGTGCCCTCCACCCACCACCATGGCGGGGCCCCGTGCGGCCTCCGCCTAAATTCGCGCCCACCATTCCTCCTCCTCCCTCTAGACCGCACTCAGAGCACCTCCACCACCACACATGAGCCTCCCGGTGACTTCTCCCTCTCCTCCCCATGGTCGTGCCGTCTGTACCAATCATCCTTTGTCAGCCTCGTGCTCATGGTGACGCCTGCTTCTTCCCGGTGCCCCTGGCGATCGTGCCACCACGGTTGGGCCTTGTAGGACCCCCTAAGCACGCCGGTGGCCAGCTCACCGGAAAAGGTGGCCTGTGGCACCGGCAAGGCGCCGTCGACGCCTCCCCCTGCCCCTGCTCTGTTCGAGCGGGAGGTTGGGGATGAACCCGATCGATGGGCCCCGCGTGCGGGCGACCACGAGGGCGGGCACATGAGTTAAATGGACACGGCTTCTTAAGGAGCCGTCTCGAGGCCAGCGACTTTTCGGGGCAGGCGCCTTGACGTCACCACAGTCGGCAGCGTGGCCGCAGCCTGGGCCGGCCCAATCACGTTCTTGGCACTATGCTGCACCCAAAGGCACGATAGGTATAACGCCCCTTCCTGTCTTTTTCTTTTTTCAGAAACTTGTAAAATCAATAAACAATTCAAATGGACTCCAAATTTGATAATTCAAATTTCTAGTGACTCTATAAATCATAATCTACCTGTTGGTGCAACATGCACATTTTTCCAGAGACCTTTATCAAATCTTGTTTTTCCTATTTCTGTGATGAACTTTAGAAAATCACAGAGAGCTCAAAATTGATCCAAATGCCATGATTCAAATTCCTAGATGCTTCTAAGATCATAACTTAGTTTATGAACATTTTTCTTAATACTTTCTGTACCCCACAAATTAATGATCCATTTCTTCATGTTCGCCAACTTTGCAAATCCATAGAATATTCATTTGAACTCCAAATCCAGTGAAACCAACTCCTAGATGCTTCTAAAATCATGGTTTGCTAAATGGGTGCCTTTGCTCATTTTTCAAAATATATTTCTGTACATATTGCAATTCCATAAACCCCTTGATTCCATCATATCAAATGTTCAGAGATACCCACTAATCCAATTCCAGTGAAACCACTTCCGGTTATTTTTCATATAACCGAGATGTCCTAGAAAAGTCAAATTAATATTTTTGGAGCACTTATATTTTCTGCCTTGTTGGGTTGCTTATTGTGATCGTTTAAGCGTTAGTTGACGGAAGTAGACAGTACGTGGAGAAGGACCAGGAAGATTTCAAGACTTCGGATGAACCGTGCAAGCGACCTTTGACCATGTCCATGAAACCCTTTTTATGCATGTCATATATCACTTATTGTTGTTGCATCGGAATCATGATGAGATGGTAAACCACGTTAGTTGGTTTCTCATTTACTTCCTCATTGATACTTGCATTGTGCATGACCCTACCTCCTTATGAGGGTTATGCCGGTGGGAGTAGATAGGATGCTAAAGTAGTTGCTACGCAAAAAGGGACGGGAATATGCATGGTGATGGAGGCAAGTATGTTCCCAAAGACTTTTTGAAAACCCCACCGGGTGCCACTAATGC
Source organism: Aegilops bicornis (assembly GCA_021605145.1). NCBI lineage: Eukaryota > Viridiplantae > Streptophyta > Magnoliopsida > Poales > Poaceae > Aegilops > Aegilops bicornis. The sequence goes on along the minus strand of CM038672.1, from coordinate 216,714,450 downwards.
CCGAGGGAGATGTTGAGCTAGGTAACCACTTGACAAAGAAGTGGTGTACCGGAGAAGGATATCAGTGTGGTTTGAAACGGATTGGTTTAAGTTGCGACGTTATTCCAACCTTACATGCGCAACTACTCTACCTTGTATGGGAAAGGGCATTATTGATTACCTAGGCCGATACTAGCTTGGAGCCCGCATTACTAGTGACGGGGAGAGTTGGTGCTCTTTTCGGGGACGGGTCGTGCCGGTAGGGCGACCATGACTGTCTTTACAGGCACCGGACACACCGTTGGCACCCCGTGCTTGTGGTATGTGATGAAATGGGAGGGAGGCTCCACGATTTTAAGATGTGAAATGTTGGGCACGGGGGTTACTGCCAATCGAGTGGACTCCATGTTACTGTCGTCTAGGGAAAGATAGATAGTGATCGGGTGCTTACCCCGGGTACTTGAGGTATCGCGGGTCGTGGATGACACGGAAGTTCCCCGGATCTTGTGGGTAAAGTGTGCAACCTCTGCAGAGTGTAAAACTATTCGAATAGCCATGTCCACGGTCAAGGACAGTTGGGTAACCACTCTTGGGCTACGTCCATATGTTTAAGAAACCTGGTGAGTGTGTATGGATGAGTGGAGAGAACTACATGGGTCAAGTCCAAGGACTTGACATGATTGAGTTGGGTTTGTGCCCACTCCACTTATGTTGATATCTATAACTTGTCCTCAAAGATTATATTAATCCTCGTGATTCATGCTATGCAAGTTGTTGAACATGTCATTGCACTCAAAACTAACTTTACGAAAAATTTACCTATATGATGCATTGTTGAATCTTGAACCAAAACATGGGTTGCTTGCAGTACATTCAAAGTACTCATTGGCTTTGCCATCGGTTATTTTATTGTCCCGGTGCAGAAAGAACAGGATATAATGAAGAGTACCTCGGTGATGAACATGCGAGCTAGGGCCTTTCCCGGTCGAGAATGCCCAGAGGGTTAAGGCCCGAGATGGCATGGGTCCAAGTTATCGACGAAGATTTCCGCTGCAATGTTATACTCAAGACTTGACCATAATGGTCCCTACTTTTGTAATACGGTATGTATGGATGTAAGCCTCTTGTTATTCAACCACGTGTGTTCGGTGAGCATTGATCTCGGGATCATCAGACACGTGCATTCGGTGATCACAACTTATGAGTCGGGGTCCCCACAGAGCTGGTATCGAGCCATCCCCGACCGTAGGAAGCCTTAGTTAGCATGGTCGTTAGTTAGGATAAAGCTATTCTTTAAAACTACTATTAGTTTTAAAAACTATTTGTACTTCTCTTCCCTTCTCAGTTTTTCGAAAACTAAGGAATACTTTCCTTATTAATCTCTTCCCCTTCAAAATCTTTGGTCGCTAGAACCCTTATGCCCCTGACCACTGGATTCCTTGTAATCCTCGTGGATAATCTAGAAGGAAGATGCCTTTGCCGCACGTTCACCCACATCTCCTGAACACAAGATTGGCGACGCCACAACAAGACGATACCAATGTAAGATACATCCTCAAGGAATGAGGACACAAGACCTGTGGAGATGGTGACACCCTTGACATCGTCCCCAAGATGATGCAACCTTAGCCTACGACATTTATCGGGCATAGGATATGCAAGACCATGATATACATTGCTAATAGGGTAACCACATCACCATTGTTGTATCGACGACCACCGGTGGATGAAAACCTAGCCATTACGTCTGCCTCACTATAGTGAGCAGGAAAATGGTTCTCTTCATCCCCCGCTCTTGGTGTCGATGTTGTCACCAACGTAACCGACACGATGGACCTCTATTATGCTTTGATATTGTCATTGCATAAAGGATTACCTACCTGGTACTATCGACGCCTAAAAAGACAAAACGGGATCGTCATGATTAAGAACACAACAGAAGACCGAGTCAATGCCTGCTACGAGGAGCCACCTTCACCCCATCACTTCCACAACCAAAAAGTTGTTGAAGAATCTTCAGGCTAAACCTGGATCGTTTCATCGAACAACTACAAGAGACGTAGCAACACCGGAGGAAAGCTCAGAAAACTGCACGACGCACGAAGTAAAGCACGACTACTTAGTCCGAGAACCCCTAGGGTAGGATGAGTCGTGGTACCCCCCTATGCACAAATGATGCGTATAATGGTTCAAATAGAACCATGATTGTGTGTTGCTTGTTTTTATTTGTTTGTGTTTTGATATCGATCGCCCTTTTTGCCCTAGGCAACAAGTACGCAACTATATCACCTGCCTTTATTTTTGTTGTTTGTGTTTGGCCTTTTTGGCACTTGTTTGTTTGCACCTGCACTATAGAACCCCCTTTAGGCATCCCCTTTTTTATGCTACCTCTCCCTCTCATCTCTCTCCTCAACTGAAGGCTAGCAAGACAAGATACACCAAGGATTCTACTTTGGCAACCAACCAGCACTGAAGACTTTTGCTACAACCTCCTTGACCAAGTGCAACCCCGTAGAGTTATGTTTTACCTCTCAAGAGGCTGTAAACCCATCACTATACCCTTCGAGACTTCACAAGATACCCCAGCTTCGAATCCTTAACCAAGTGCTTAACCCACGGAATTACAATTGGACGGTTAAGCCTCTCAGAACCTCACATAGCACTGGGTTCACTATGGAACTAGTAGACATAGGGAAGCGAGCACATTATCATCCAAAGATAGCATCAAAAATGATGATGCCATATGGAAGACCAATTTGAGGATATAGGAACGGAGGACAAATGACTTGATGAGTTTATATCAGAGACCCTGAGGAATTGACTGAGACTTTGGTAGATCATGAGGCTTTCATGTTGGTAGATGAACTTGGTGGGATCATGATTATAGATTAGCATAGCTTCCATTATCCACAGAAAATTGGATTTATAGGACAATTATGATGGCAAGCTGAAACTCCTGGAAGTGCAAGGATTTGACTTGATCAGATGATATTAATAGGAGATAGTTGATATTACGTAAATAACTTGAGGGAGACATGTAGGAATTCCTCGTTGGACATGAGATTTGGATTAAATAGGTTACCCTAGTGGAGTATGGATGCAGAATAATTTTACATGGTTTGGAGTAAATTGGATTTAGACTAATGATCTTGATCATGATACCATGTTTCTTGGTGGACCATAACTAGGAGATTGGAATAATTGTCAGAGTTTATTTAGGGATCCATACATGCTTGACCTTGGGTTTACATGACCATGATGATGGAAATTGGTGGGTGACTATAGCAAGGTAGCCCTTTTCAAGTATTTGGTGATTATAGGACATTAGAGGATCATGTGGGACACCGTAGACATTGGATTTGTAGAATTAATGAATTATGTAGCTAATGGGCTTTTGGAGTTGACCTATGCGAGATGATACTTTTCGGAGGTATAAGGTGATCTGTTTGGAGGACTAGATAGAACACTTGGCATCTCGTGAACTGTGCTCAAGGATGGGATGATAAACATTCACTCGCATTAATGGAATCCTTGAGACCCTTACGCCCTACCAAGCCACAACATGGCCGGATCGACCTTGGGTTTTGGCTCTAGATCGATAAGACCTTGGCCAATACTCAACCGTGGCTATCACCGATGCCTCAGCCCACTTCGCACCCATAGACTTCGTGGAGTGCTTGGACAAGTTAGTTGTCATCTTTGTTTGATGACATACTCGTCTACCCGAAGACGGAAGAAGAATCGTTGAGCTGGTCAAGGAACATCTGAAGATCGTCATGCCTAGGAGGAAGAACTACGCCAACCACCACCTTCAAGAAGTATACCTCCACATCAAAGACCAGGCATATTTGCAAACCACTTCTCTCGAAGGAACCAAGCATTTCCATGTCAAAGGGAAGCTCACACCAAGATTTATTGGCCCTCTCCAAGATCACTGCAAGACGAAGAATAGACGGCTACCAGCTGGAGTTACCACCTGAGTTACCTACTGTGCACAATGTTTTTCCACACGACACCACTCCGGAAACGTTCCCAACTTCCCAATTAGCCCGGTCTCTACAAGGACATCGACCACGAGCCACCGACTCCTAGCCCAATCTAACCTACCGCGATCTACCCATTAGAAACCTGGATCAAGAAGAACGTCATACACGAAGCCACACCATCAAGTACTTTAAGTTCAATGGAGTACCAAGCGAAGCGAAGCAGTATGAGGACGTGAAGACTACCCCGAATCCAAGTTTCTGTATTCCTTTCTGCGCCTAGTCTGGGAATCTCGAGGACGAGATTCTTGTAAGGGGGGTAGGTCTGTCACACCCTGATTTTCATGCCACAACACTTAAGTCAATAAATCATGCTAAAATGTGGTTTGACAAAAACTTTTGTGTGTTTTGGTCTTGCTTGATTTGATTTTTGTCTGCTGTTGGCAAGTGCTCTAAAAATCAAATAAATCGTCCAACTCCTATACTCCTTTCACTTGATCCAAAAACCTTTCCCAATGATCATGCCATGTGTATAGGACATAAAAATACTTTCTTACAAAAATAATTTGGCCACATAGTATTTTCAAAATTTAGTTTTCCAAAAACCCCTGAATTGAGATTTGCACTGCAAGTACTTAATTAAGGGCAGTAAAAATCTTTCCAAAAATATATTTGACTCCTATTAGATATAGGATACCCAGAAACCATAAAAATATATTTTTAAAAAGTTATTTTCCTATTTTATTTAAAGGCTTTTTCTTTAGGCCAGAAATGGTCTTTAATAGGTTAAAATTATTTTAATGCTTTAAAAATATTTGACAAAACCTAGGGAAACTTCGATTGGACATATATTTTCCATATATAAGAGTTTCAACACATGGTCATGTTCAAAATGTTGGTCAAACCCCTCAAAAACCCTTTCTGGATATTTCAAGCTTTTGAAATATTTACAAAGGAAATATTTTCTAAAAATTCCAAGAAAATTCTGGCATGTCACATATGACATGTTTGATGATCTTGACAAGTATCATGTCATGGAGAATAGTATAACCCCATGAAACCCCCTCAAAACTATTTCTGTCCCATTTTGGAGTTTGAGCAACTTTACATTTGCCAAACATGGCCAAATGTTCTCAAACCTTGTGAACTTGCTCAAATGGTCTAATAATTCATCTAGACCAAATGGCACAAGTTGGAGAAAATGTTATATTGATCAAAGTGCCCCAAAACCCTTCTCTGTCCAGAACCAAATTTGAAACAACTCTACATTGGAAACTTTCTCCTTTTGATCTCAACTTTTGTGGACATGTTCATAACCTTAAATGATGACACTACACCAAGTGGTGCATCAAGGAGAATAGGTTTGCATGACTTAATCCTAGTAAATCCATTTCTGCTAATTTCTAGGGTTTACCAAAGTTGCATTGTCAACTTTCTTCAAAGGAGCTCCAACTTGGTGATCAACCTCATTTCTATACAACACTTGACCCCGTTAATCTTCATACTAGTTGGTATCCATTTGCTTGCCCAAACCACCATCAAACACCTTCAGCAGAAATTTAAAATGCATGTTACGGCCATTTACACTAGTCTCCATGAGCTAATCTTTTCTCCCACAAAGACCATCTGGTCCTCCTCTAACCCCTGCATGTTTCCCTGCCCGAGGAGCCATGATTATGGGGGTGAGAAGCTCTTTTCCCCTCTCTGGACAGCACCAAATCTCTCTCTCTCAACCTCCCTCCTCACTCAAGTGGATCCCCAGGGCATCCAGTGCCATATCCACATTGTTTACTCCCCCTGCAACCACCAGACACAAGTGGGCGCGTGAGGACGCGAGAAAAAGCCGCGGGTGCCGGCCATTTGCGCGCTCTGGAGCACGTCAGCGTGCTCCCAACTGTTGACGCCGCGTCCCCCGACCACCTCGAGCCTCCCCCTCACGCCAGTCGAGGTGCCTCGACGTCCGCAACAAGCCAAGCCCCTGGCCCCCTCCTCCTTCTCCCTCCTGCTGCCTCCTTTCGCCTGTTGCCTTGGCCCGAGAGCTCCAATGACTGAGCTCACACGCAGTGCCCCTGACCCGCCCCTGCTCCCTCTCTCCTCTCCTCTCGCCCTACACCAACCCCACGAACACCCCAGACACGCCCACGCGCGCCCCCGTGGCCTCCAGCAACGGCTAGGAGCTCGTCGGCACACGAGCCACGGTGCACCTCGCCCCCTTCTATTTATGGCCACCCCCGAGCCTCCTCTCTACTCCTTTGGCTCTCTCTCCCTCCAAGAAACCGTCTGGACCAACTCACTCTTCCTCCCGTGCCCTCCACCCACCACCATGGCTGGGGCCTTGCCGTCGGCCTCCGCCTAAATTCGCGCCCACCATTCCTCCTCCTCCCCTCTAGACCGCACTAGAGCACCTCCACCACCACCGCGAGCCTCTCCCGCACTTCTCCCTGTCCTCCCCATGGTCGTGCTGTCGAGTTCCATCAACACCGTCAGCCTCGTCCGCCACGGCCAACACCCTGCTCGACCCGGTGCCCCTGGGCGACCGTGCCACCCACGGTTGGACGCAGTCGGACCCCCTGAGCACGCCGGTGGCCAGCTCACCGGAAAAGGTGGCATGTGGCACCGGCAAGCGCCCGTCGGCCGACGCCCCTGCCCTGCCTGCTGTTTGAGGCGGGAGGTTGAGGATGAACCCGACCGATGGGCCCAGCGTGTCGGCGACCACGAGGGCCGGGCCCATGGGTTAAATGGACCACGGCTTCTTCGAGGAGCCCGTCTCCCTGAGGCCAACGCCAGTATGTTGGGCAGGCGCCTGGCGTCACCCAATTGCCCGGTGTGGCCGAGCCACTGAGGCCGGCCAGTGCTATGACACTATCTTTGAACCAGTGCACAGCATAGGTATAACGCCCCATTCCTTTGTCTTTTTCTTTTTTCAGAAACTTGTAAAATCCATAAACAATTCAAATGGACTCCAAATTTGATGATTCAAATATCTAGTGACTCTATAAATCATGATCTACCTGTTAGTGCAACATGCACATTTTTCCAGACACCTTTTCTTCACAAACATTTATCAAATCTTGTTTTCCTATTTACGTGATGAACTTTAGAAAATCACAGAGAGCTCAAAATTGATCCAAATGCCATGATTCAAATTCCTAGATGCTTCTAAGATCATAACTTAGTTTATGAACATTTTTCTTAATACTTTCTGTACCCCACAAATTAATGAGACATTTCTTCATGTTCGTCAACTTTGCAAATCCATAGAATATTCATTTGAACTCCAAATCCAGTGAAACCAACTCCTAGATGCTTCTAAAATCATGGTTTGCTAAATGGGTGCCTTTGCTCATTTTTCAAAAATATATTTCTGTACACTTATTGCAATTCCATAAACCCTTCTATTCCATCATATCAAAATTTTCATATATATCCACTAATCCAATTCTAATGAAACGACTCTGGTTATTTTTCATATAACCAGAGATGTCCTAGAAAAGTCAAATTAATATTTTTGGAGCACTTATATTTTCTGCCTTGTTGTGTTGCTTATTGTGATCGTTTCTCACGTTAGTTGACGAAGTAGATGGAGTACATGGAGAAGGACCATAAGATTTCAAGACTCAGATGAACCAGGCAAGCAGCCCTTTGACCATGTCCATGAAGCCCTTTTTATGCATGTCATATATCACTTATTGTTGTTGCATCGGAATCATGATGAGATGGTAAACCACGTTGGTTGGTTGCCTCTGTTACTTCCTCATTGATACTTGCATTGTGCATGACCCTACCTCCTTATGAGGGTTATGCGGTGGGAGTAGATAGGATGCTAAAGTAGTTGCTACGCAAAAAGGGACGGAATATGCATGGTGATGGAGGCAAGTATGTTCCCAAAGACTTTTGAAAACCCCGTCGGGTGCCACTAATGCCCGAGGGAGATGTTGAGCTAGGTAACCACTTGACAAAGAAGTGGTGTACGGAGAAGGATATGCGAGTGTGGTTTCGTAAATAACGGATTGGTTTAAGTTACACCGTTATTCCAACCTTACATGCTAACCACTCTAGCCTTGTATGGGAAAGGGCATTATTGATTACCTAGGCCGATACTAGCTTGGAGCCCTCATTACTAGTGACAGGGAGAGTTGGTGCTCTCTTTCGGACGGGTCGTGCTGTAGGGCGGCCATGACTTGTCTTACAGGCACCGGACACACCGTTGGCACCCCGTGCTTGTGGTATGTGATGAAATGGGAGCGAGGCTCCACGATTTTAAGATGTGAAATGTTGGGCACAGGGGTTACTGCCAATCGAGTGGACTCCATGTTACTGTCGTCTAGGGAAAGATAGATAGTGATCGGGTGCTTACCCCGGGTACTTGAGGTATCGTGGGTCGTGGATGACACGGAAGTTCCCCGGATCTTGTGGGTAAAGTGTGCAAACTCTGCAGAGTGTAAAACTATTCGAATAGCCGTGTCCACGGTCAAGGACAGTTGGGTAACCGCTCTTGGGTTACGTCCATATGTTTAAGAAACCTGGTGAGTGTGTATGGATGAGTGGAGAGAACTACATGGGTCAAGTCCAAGGACTTGACATGATTGAGTTGGGTTGGTGCCCACTCCATTTCTGTTGATATCTATAACTTGTCCTCAAAGATTATATTAATCCTCGTGATGCATGCTATGCAAGTTGTTGAACATGTCATTGCACTCAAAACTAGCTTTCTGCAAAAATTTACCTATATCATGCATTGCTGAATCTTGAACCAAAACATGGGTTGCTTGCGAGTACATTCAAAGTACTCATTGGCTTGCCACTGGTTATTTTATTGTCCAGGCAGGAAAGAACAGGATATAATGAAGAGTACCTCGGTGACGAACATGCGAGCTAGGACGCTTTCCCAGTCAGAATGCCTGTAGGGTTAAGGCAGATGGCATGGGTCCAAGTTATCGACGAAGATTTCCGCTGCAATGTTATACTCAAGACTTGACCATAATGGTCCTACTTGTGTAATACGGTATGGATGTATGGATGTAAGCCTCTTGTTATTCAGCTTATGTGTGTTCAGTGAGCATTGATCTCTGGGATCACTGTACACGTGCATTCGGTGATCACGACTTATGAGTCGGGGTCCCCACATAGTTCCAGTCCCACGTGTTGTTCATAGATGGAACAATCCATAACTGTGCGCAACGGGAGTCCATATCATCACAGTTAGTGTGGCTCCCCACGGTGGAGACTCATCGAAACTACGGCCAGCCTCGACGCGAAGCAGTCGTGTGCACCGGGAAGCGTCGCTCTCTCGGCCGTCGCGCTGCTTCAAAGCCGGCGCCAGTGAGAGGTTGCCTCTGCTCTGGCCATGCATTAAAGCGACACTGACGTTCCGGGGCGACGCTAACCATCTCACGCAGGAAGCACGCGCCGGCAAGGGAGGGGGGTTGGGTCGGCTAGGGCGGTCAGACGCGGGCATGGTGGTGGTATTGGTTTTGAACCGTTTCAGGTGTAGTACTGGTAGTTTGCAAAAAAAATCAATTATTGCACTCAGTTTCCTAAGAAAATGTGGTAAAACAATGTTACTCCATAGCCCACTTCCCTTCTCCTTCCTACTCCACCGCCCGCGCACGTCCGCGGGAAGCGACCGGTCAACCCTTAAATATGAGGCTAGCACAAAAAGAGCATGCATGACCACTAAAATTTCCAGATTGAAGCGCCCGCTCCGGCAGGAGTATGGCGTATGTCGTTACCTTTGGCTGGGCCATGGCTACCGGGCTACGGCGACCAGAAAAGAGGCGGTGGGAGGGGAATGAATGCAACTACTGTTTGGGTTCACCGTCCGGCTTAAATAAATGTGCACCATCACGTGTACCTGCGGGTGCACAAATTGTAACATACGTGTCTGCTCAAGAGGGCGTCACGTAACTGGTGTGTGTGAGAGATTCTGAGAGACAGAGTACATGTGTGCGACTCTACTCTTTGGGCATGTACTCACACTTTTGCATCGGGATATAAGTATAAGTGTATTACACTTTTGCTAGTGATTTACGTGGCCATGTTAACATGGTTGTGTAAAAAAATGTCACTTCCTGCTCATGATTTGCGTTATATAATTACTAGCAAGATGCTCATGCATTGCACGAAACATCAATATTCATTTTTTACAAAACACCTCTTGTTATTGACCCATGCAGGAGTAATCCCATGTGTAAAAACTAATGATATCTCAAGAATTTCATCAGAAAACTGGTATCTCAACAATTTCATCGAAAAAATGGTAGTTGAGAGATAAGGTGAGGAGGAGTGGAGCGTGGTGCTGATTGGTGGTCGGACTGGGCGGAGGCATGGGGATGGACGACGCTGGCACGCGGCAGTGGCCACCATGCTAGATTGTTCCAGAGACTTCCTTTTTTAATTGCTCAGCAATGAGGTTGTTTGAGATAAGGACAATGAACGAGGCAAGGTCTTGTGTGTAAATGTGGAGAGAGGTGCGTGTATCTTTTGTAAAATTGTAATAGTTTGCTTTCTATCCGTCAGATATAGATCGGACGGTCTATATCACAAGATGGCAGGCACGCCATAATCACCAACTTGTTTTTTATAAGAGTAGAGATGATAAGTTTGCTAACTACTAAAGTAAAGTGGAATTTGTCCATGTTATACAAGTAAATGAAGGTGATTGCTTTATCGTACGGGTAAGGTTGGGCGAAGGGTGGTAGGAACAAATTCTCCACCTAGAGCATGTTTGTGTGAGATGGAGTCTTAATTAGTGTGTGTGGGGGGTGGGTGGGGGTGGGTGCGTGTGTGTGTGTGTGTGCGGGTCCCTCGGTGGCGGATGTAATTTAAGTGTGCGTGGCTTCATCATAGTGTATGGAGGGGCCACCAACGAGGGGGTGTGAGAGAGAAAAGGCCCATAGAGAGGGAAGAGAAGGCGTGTGCGCGTGAGAGGAGTCGACATCGAGAGAACGTGTTTGTTCGAGAGACACCGAGGAAGACTACTATATATCGATCGTTCATGTAGGCGGGAATTAAACGAAGGGATGGTCTTATTGGTTTCGGGGATATAGGGGAAGAGTGAGAGAGGGGGGTAGCTAGAAGGAGATTGTTAAGTGTGATTGTGTGTTTTACCCATCCAGGTGGAAGTTATGTGCACACAAGAAGAGAACGCTTCGATGTGGCGTTAGGGTTGGGGCTAATTAACTATGTATGGAGACATAGGAGACCTTGAACATGCATGTGCGAGAGTTATACATGTATACGTTGGATGTGTGTGTGTGTGTGCGGGCGAGCATGATCGAGATAAAAAAAACAAGAGATAAGTCATAAGATCAACGATATGGGAGAGATCGGTATGGCAATATGCATGCATGTGAGTGTGCAGGGAAGAAGGCTCGAGAATTAAGCATGTGTTTTTGTCTTCAAGAGATAGTGGCGTGGGCTGGAGCATGCATCTATGGTGAGTAGAGGGAGCGAGACACAACGATTGTGCAAAAGAGATCAACCTATAAGTGCATGTATGGAGAGACATATATAGTGTGGGTGATAGGAAGCAAGAGTGCGTACGACTAAGAAATGTTGACGGAGAAACTACAGATAGATACAGAGATAGAGATGCTAAATAGAGGGACATCAGCTAGTTTGAGTGTTGGAGATGACCGCCAGGTGGTTCAGAGGGTGAAGTTATGTGTGTGTGAGAGAAAGATAAAAGGAGGGCACTTGACTGCATGTAGAGAGAAACATATATAGTGTGCATGATAGGAAGCAAGAGTGAGGGTGATAAAGAAGGTTTATGCAGAAACAGATAAATAGTAAGATAAAGATGCTAGCTAGTGTGTGTTGGATATAGGAGTCGAGTGGATCAGAAGGCTGAGTTATATGTGTGGGTGTGAGAGAGATAGAGAGAGTGTGCATGTGAGTAACATACAAACAAATATCAGAGAGAAATGACATCCCGAGAGATGGAGTTTTGTGTCTGCGAGAGAGAAAGATATTTCACAATGAGAGTGATAGCTAGAGAGACATATGAGTGAACGCAAGAGATATCTAGGGAGAGAGTGTGTGTGAGCGACATACAAGAGAATGGTGGAGAGATATGAGACCCTGGGAGGTAGAGTTTGTGTTTGTGTGTGAGAAAGATATATTTAAGAGGAAGAGTCGTAGCTTCTCATATCTAAGGAGCGAAAGACATCTCTTGGTGAGAGGGGTTGTGCGAGTGGCACACAGGGGAATAGTAGAGAGAAATGAGACCTCGGGGGACGAAGTTTGTGTTTGTGTGAGAGAAAGAGATTTCACATGGAGAATCATAGTTAGAGACACATAGCAGTGAGCGAGATATACTTAGATAGAGATAGAATGATGAAGGTCGAGGGAGAGAGTACCGTCAGTGTGTTGCGAAGATAAAAGATCATCGTTGACATACAGGTAGCACGATAGATACCCGAGAGACGATGAACGTGTATAGGGTTATAAGCATGAGTTATAGCTATATGAGACGAATATCTGGATCAACGGGGATTCAAATATTTAAACAGGAGATCACGACATCGATAATATCATAACGCAAATTGGTGTATGAAACATGCATATTCATTTGAATTTGGGGACACGTGTAATGATATATAGTTTATAATTATTAGTGATCCATAGATTCTTTAATTAGAGACAATGCATGATTTATATGCAATTAATGTCTAAACGGGATTAGACTATATGTTGCGTGTGTGAAACACATTATACGTGTTTGAGAAGTAAAAAAAACTGCATGAAACACACATTAATTAGAGATAGTTAGCAAGGAATGCATACATCGGATTTCAACATAAAGTGGTTTCAAAAATTTGGAAATCCATATTAAGATGGATATACCTTATGAATCTGAGATCATGCCATTTGTAAACCTTATTTATGTATAAAGTGTGTTGTGCTTTTGAAAGTATATATAAAAAATGATGTATATAGAATTTTATTCCAATCGCAAATGGATCCTGCCTAAACAAAAATAGAATAAAACCTGGATTTGAATTGAGTTAGCACGATAAACGTGCACTCTGTCTCTGCAAAAATTTGAATGAAGTGGGGAAAGTCGCAGTAACCGCCTGAAACCAAAATCTGCGAGATGGAAATTACTGCCTATCCCTAACACACAAAGCCTATCGGCTCAATTTCTATAGGTTTCGATAGGGGTAGGTTTGTAATTTCACTCAAAACGTGACATAACCGCCTCTCACCCAGATTCATACACGGTGGGCCCCAAAACATAGTGTCTCCTCGGCCGAAATCGTCTCCCTCCCCGATTCATACACGGTGGGCGCCAAAAACAAACTCTCGTCGGCAAATATTCAGTGTATGCGAGATTACCGTCCTATCCCCAACCGACTAATATTGTTGTGATGTACGAAATTTTAAACGGGGCTAAGTTTGTAAATTTCCTCGCATTTGGGACAAGCGCGCCCTGAAGACATGGTTCCCCCCTCCCTCTTTCCCTCCATTTCCCCATTCATACCCCGTGGGCGCTAAAACAGCCTCTCCACCCTAGCCTCCTCTGTCCGGCACCCCATCCACCGCCATCCTCCTCCACCATGCCGGAGCTGATACCCCGATGACGTCATCCACTACAAGAGATCGACCTCTCTCATCCGCGGCTTCGGACCGGGATCCTTGCGTCCCGTCCTCTTGCTTCATCCACGTCGTCGTCCACCTTTCCGGCGCCGCTCCTACGACCGTCTCGTCCACCGTGCCCCGCCGCCCCCGTCTACCGTCCTAGATCTGCTTCCATGCCGCCGACAGCCATCACTACCACAACACCGTCAAATTCTCAGCAGATGCATACACGGCGCCGCACCAGAGGCGGTACTCTTTTGTATATGCTCAACTTATTTATCGCAGCAAGAAAATAGATCTGGCACTTCTTTACTCTGATTTCTTGTCCATCACTTACTTGCTAGTTGAAAGAAAATATTGGTTGCGAAGTTTCCTTTGTCCGGTTTGTACCTTCAGATCCGCCATGGCGCGGTCAACACTATACTCGCAATGCTTATGGTTTTCCCCTTTTATATTCCACACTACTTAAATGATAGTAGACTAAATTTCAAAATTGGGTCATCGATTTTTGAGAGCTTCGCTTGAGTTCACGGTCTTGAAGGAAGGCCTCGGGTGGCGACGGTGGTTCTGGGGGGCGGTGGTGGGGCCTCGCCAAACGAAGAAAACTCAACCCGAGTGGGAGCAGGGGTGGGGGGTGGGGTGGCAGAGGAACACAGGCGGTGGGGGCCGGTGGTTCGGCCGGCGGCCCATGCAGTGTTCTGTATGGGAAGAATCAGAGACGAGGATGAAGAAGGGTTAGGAGACGTTGGATCTTCATCCAACCGCCTGAAATGTTCGACTGACCCAAATGAGAAAAGTCACGCAATTTGCATGCAGACATGCAGAATATGCTTCCTCTTTTGTTCTTTAACGTGTTCCTCCTCTGTTCTTCTTTAGTAAGCACAGTATGTTACTTTTCAGGAAGGGGAGCAGGGACATCTGCAGTCGACACCTCTATTGGGCCAGTTCTGCTAAATGGTTTCACACTTCGAGTTGGTCTACCATAATACCCTAGAAATGGTGGGACCCGCGCGGTCTTTAATAGACTAAACTGATAGAAGCAGATGTGCGCCTTCAGATGAATCTGGTGGCGGTAGGTGATCGATAGGCTGCATATTAGTAGCGGCAAAACCCTATGTTTTCTAGCCGCCCGCTTTCCAGATTTATTTATGGTGGTTATGGTGTACCCCTATTATCTACACTATGATCTGCCTACTGGCTCTGCACTCTCGTTATCATGGTTTGGCAATAAACTTTCTATACGGTATATTATGAACCTATCGTCTGCCAACTATCCTTACATCTGGGGCGCCAACACGGAGCTTATTTTTTTGTGTAGTTGTGCCAGATTATATTAATCCACTAACCATATTACAACACACATGGGCTCTCTCATCAGAATCCAGTGATAGCACACAAGGGTTTACAGGGAGCCTATATTATATTACAGTATCCTCTGCATTACAAAGAAAATCTCACTACTATTTGTGTTTTCATGCTTTACAGATATTGTACGTAATCACAATGAATATAAGAATGCGCACATCAGAAGAATATTGCAGAACAGTTCAATGGGTAACAAACTTGGCATCAAGGGATTGAGATCCATTGTGGATGCAATGAAACCCACATGCTCCCGACCTATAGATTCATATTCAGAATATGATCCTAATGACTATTCTGAGCTCAAGGAGTCAAAGGCAGATGGCCTATCCTGTTCACCCAATAAGGTGCATGTTCTAATTTGGCAAGGTTTTATTGGTTGCACATATCTTGCATAAGGTGTCTTGCATTTCTTTTGTTTCGCTGCACCGCCATTGTCGGATCACGGGTTCCGACAAAACCCTTGAGGTTCGAACTCGGGTGCGCACGAAGATCTCTCTCCCCCTAGCTCACGCTCTCACAATGATCTTAAAGCTTAGCTCGCCGAACCCGAAGAACAAGGGACACAAGAGTTTATAATGGTTCGGGCAACCAATGTGGTGTAATACCCTACTCCATTGTGGTGTGGTGGATTGCCTTGTAGGCTGGGATGAACAAGTACAAGGGAAGAACTACCTCCTGCGGACAGGTGTTCTTGGGCTCGGTGAGCTTGTGCGTGTGTGGATGGAATGGATCCGATCCCTGATCAGTTGCCCTCCCTATGGTGGTGGCTAGTCCTATTTATAGGAGGCCGGGTCCTCTTCCCAAATATTAGGCATGAAGAGATCCTACAACGACCAATTTGAAGGGAGACAGCTAGTACAAGTTATCCTGACAAAAGGTGGTCTTCGCCTGCCAAAGGCTCTGGTAGTGACGCCATCGTGGGCTCCATGATGACCTGCATCCTGCTGTCCTGCTTGTCTTTGTCTTGTTGCACCGATATGGAAACCTTTGGCTGATGCCTCGGGACTCCTCGCCTGCGCCTGCTCCTTTAGCACCGAAGAGGAAACCATTACTCTGCACCCGCTGGAGCCCGCCTGGCCTTGGTCGTCATGGCTCACGTCACGGGAACCTCATGAGGTGCCCCTTGCCTTGATCTCTCTGCTCCTCGCGAGAAAGCCTAGTGAGGCTGCCCCCGAGGAGGTCTTGTGTCGTCCACCTCGTGAGGATTGGCCCCTCGCGAGGGTCTTGAGTGTTTGCTAGGGAAGATGGGCCGTACCAGGCTGCTAGTGGAACCACGCCGTGGGCCACAGACAGGCAAGTCTGGGGACACCCGTTCCGAGAATGCCGACAGTAGCCCCCAGGCCCAAGGCGCGCTCGGACTTGGCTTCGAGGCAAAGCCAAGGGGCAAGTGCGGAGCCCCGCAGGCCCCAACCGCCTGCGGCCTTCGTTGATGTGTGGCGACTGATGGGACGTGGGCGTCTCTGCTTCCCCACGCTGCCTCGACAACTGCCCGACTTGACGAGTCCCTGGTGCCTGCATAAAATCCATCATTACCTTTGATCATGGAGGCCGGCGATTGTCCTCCTCCTGGCTATAAATGGGGAGGGGGGCGGAGCCCCCGTCGCCCATCTCTTGCTTCGTTCCGCTTGATTCTTCTTCCTTGCTTCTCGTTTCACTGCTAGCAATGACACGCATGGCGCCGATACGGAGATTCTCGGCCGCCGAGAAGGGAAAAGCCCCCCGCGAATAGTCAGGCCACTCCCGCCGAAGAAGAGGCTGGCCCGCTCCCGCAAGGTCGTCGTGAGGCCGGAGGTGATAAGGCCTTGGCATGAGCGGCATCCTCCCGGATATCTGCTGCCTTTGTACTCCCAGGTAGAGGGCTCTGCAGGACGAGGAGGCAATCAGCTCTGACCGCATCACCACGATGGTGTCCGCGCCACGGTGGCGCGCGCCGCTGCCCTTGGTACCCACGCCGAGGGCTCCTCGCGTGAACTGGTGGTGTGGGCGGCAATGCCTCCGCGCTCTTGGATTCTCTTCCCGCAATTCATCTCCACCAAGATGCCGCCGAGGGGTCCCCTCGAGCTGTGGCTGTAGCACGCTGAGTGCGATGCCCCGGTGACGAGGGCGGAGGTCGAGGTCGTCTCTCCGAGCAAGATCTTCATGACCCGCGGATGGGGTGAGGTCGCCCGAGTTTGCTGTGCGGAGGGTGCCCTCACCATCCACCTCGAATACGACGGCGCCTCCACGATGTTCTTCAATGTCTTCGATGACGAAGGCCACCACCTGGAGTGGTGCCCTGGAGGTGGTCATCGGGGAGGCACAGCGGCAGGAGCCAGACCTGCCGCTGGCTTTGCCAATAGTTCCTCCGGCATCAGCGATGGCGCTTGGGAATCCAGTGACTCTCTTGAGCTCTACGAGACTTCGAAGACGAGCGATGACAGCTACGTGCCCTCGAGCTCTCGCCGTGCCCGGAGCATAGCAGCAGCGTCCGCCCGCCGCCGTTGTTGATCTGGATGGGGTTAGCGCCGGCCTCCCGTGGCCCACTGTAGATGATGGCATCGGCTGCGTCGACGCTTGTAGACGAGCCCCATCGGGGCGTGAAAAGGATCTGTAGTGCCTTTTGTTAATATTTTCCTTATTATGAAGATTTACGACTTCATGTCCTACTTCGGCTCAGTCCCCCCTTTCCATCCTCGCGGTAGCTTGGTGCTCTACGCCGGCAAGTCCCAGTCCCCAGGCAGGCTCCTGAGGTCAAGGCAAGGAGGTGAGCGGCCCGAGGTCCAGGAAGAGCTCCTGAGGCGCGATGCTCAAGAGGTCCCCGTTAGCGTGCAAGCACCTACCTGAAGGTAGGAAAGGAAGGCGGCGTCGCCCTAGCAAGGTTGCAAACAACGGGAATCCTATGTCGCAGCGCTTGGCCAACCCGAGTGCAAAACTTATCTTAGCAGTTCAGAGTCGATTCCTTGTGTAGCGCCAGATCCGTGCGTTAACGGCCATAGTGTAGCCGGGTTAGGCCCGTGCGAGCTTCCGCCTCTTTTTCACGCTCTTCCGTGTGCTCTATGTCCTTGGGTCCTGGCCCACGAGCAAGCTCAGTCGCCGCTGGTCTGCCAGGTCGCGATGCCTTGGTCAAGGCCAGGGGGTGAGGGCTGGAGAGCCCGTAAGAGCTCCTGAGTCGTGATGCTTAGGAGCCCCCTTTAACGCGCAAGCAAATTGCTTGGGAAAAGAAGGATCCCGCGGTACAGCCCGCTGTCATCCTCGGGAGGTTCCTACAGGTTAGTGCAAGGAGGGATACAGATTGCAATCGCGCTTGCTAGTCTGCCACTGGTCGTTCCGCAAGAAGATGAAGGCACTGAGGGCCTGGTGAGGTGACGTGCGCGGGGTGTGCCGCGAGCTAGAGCTCGACTGCTAAGATTTGTCAGCGTTGCCGGGACGGACCCGAGCACAAGCACCGTGCCAGCATGAGTATCCCCTGTTGTGGGATGATCAAGGGGCCGATCGGCAATGCGGGCGGCCGCGATGGGTGACAATCAAGCAGATGATAACCATAGAATAACTCAAACGAAGAGACAAGCTAGCTTAGACAAATGCGAGACCGATACATACCACTGGGACGGACCCGAATAGCCTGGGGATGATGCAGCCCGAGGGGCGCCCCTGGCTTAGTAAGCTAAAGATGCAAAACGATACACGTCGCGAGGACAGGCCCGTGCAACCTGGGAATGATGCAGCCCAAGGGGCGCTCCCAGCTGAGTAAACCAGAAAATGTCACCTGGTTCCGTTGTGGAAGGAGTGTTGAGGTAGTTGAAGGTGTGCGCTGAAGAGGCTGCTCCTCATGAGCCACAAGGGCCCTGAGCCTTAGGAGGCTCTGGGGGCTCGGGTGGCTCCTTGTGGACCGTCACCATCTCTGCCCGGACTGCGTGATGCCGGGCCTCCTGAGCTGCCAGGATGCCCCGCAGATGATGCTGGTAGGTGACAGCCGTGTTCGGCAAGCCAAACGGCATGCGGACATAGCTGTGAGGTGGGCCCTCTCACCGGCCAACACGTGAAGGCCAGAAGCGCTCCTGAGATGCGGCCCTGTTGAGCCCTGGAATGTCGACGCAGACGCGCAGTGATACGTCTCCAATGTATCTATAATTTATGAAGTATGCATGCTATTTTATATGATTTTTGGGACTAACCTATTAACCTAGAGCCGAGTGCCAATATCTGTTTTCTCCTTGTTTTTGAGTTTTGCAGAAAAGGAATACCAAACGGAGTCCAATTGACGTGCCATTTTTTGATGATTTTTTATGGACCAAAAGAAGACCACGGAGCATCGGAGCTGGGCCAGAAGATTCATGAGCTGCCCACGAGGGTGGCGGCGCACCCACCCCCCTGGGCGCATGGGCCTGCCTCGTGGACAGCTCGGGCACCTCCGTGACATGAGACCGATGCCAAAAATTCCTATAAATACAGAAACCTCGGAAAATTAACCTAGATCGGAAGTTCCGCCGCCGCAAGCCTCTGAAGCCACGGGAAATCAATCTGGGCCCTCTCTGCCACCCTGCCGGAGGGGGCCATCATCACCGGTGGCCATGGAGGAGTATCCCGGAGAGGGCATCATCGCCATGGAGGCCAAGGACCAAAGGGAGAACCTTTCCCCATCTAGGGGGGATGCCATGGAGGAGGCAGCACCAGGGGGAGAGCCTCTCCTCTTCTCTTCCGGTGGCGCCGGAGTGCCATCGGGAGGGGAAACATCGCCGCGGTGATCGTCTTCATCAACATCACCATCGCCATCTCTTTTACGCGGTCCACTCTCCCGCACCCTGCTGTAATCCCTACTTGAACATGGTGCTTTATGCCACATATTATCATCCAATGATGTGTTGCCATCCTATGATGTTTTGAGTAGATATCTTTTATCTTTGGCTTGATTGATGATCTAGATTGGTATGAGTTGTATGTTTTACTTTGATGCTGTCCTATGGTGCCCTCCCTGTCGCGCAAGCGTGAGGGATTCCCGCTGTAGGGTGTTGCAATACGTTCTTATAGTGGGTTGGTGAGTGACTGAAACACAAACCCGAGTAAGGGGGTTGTTGCGTATGGGAATAAAGAGGACTTGATGCTTTAATGCTATGGTTGGGTTTTACCTTAATGATCTTTAGTAGTTGCGGATGCTTGCTAGAGTTCCAATCATAAGTGCACATGATCCAAGTAGAGAAAGAATGTTAGCTTATGCCTCTCCCTCATATGAAATTGCAATAGTGATTACCGGTCTTGTTAAGAATTGCCTAGGACAATTCCGCACACCGATCCACTATTATTCCACACTTGCTATTTATGGTATTTAGTAATATATTCTAACTATGATAACAGCACCTACTTTTATATTTTAGCTCTCCGATATCGTACAAAGTTATACTCTTCATACCCACAACATCGTTTTATTTCTCGTTTCTAGTTGGAAGCAAACGTTCGGTGTACGTAGAGTTGTATCAGTGGCAGATAGGGCTTGAGAAAATATTGATCTTACCTTTAGCTCCTTGTGGGATGGACGCTCCATACTTATCACTTCCACCTTTGGAAATTGCTACGATGATTCCTTGCACCATGGGATTATCAAGCTCTTTTCTGGTGCCGTTGCCGGGGAGCAATAGCGTGGGGTTGATATTCTTGTGTGTGCTTGTTTGCTTTCTTCACTAAGTAGATTTTGTTTTTCCTTTTTGTTTATGTTTAGTTGTGGGTGAAACATATAGAAAAATTTAAAGAATGAAAATATAAAAGTTTTTCAAAAAGAGAAGTGTGGGGGGGCAGGCTGATCTGGCCCACGAACACCTATGGGGCCGGCGGACCGAGCCCCTTTCGGTTCGGCGGGGGGCGGAGGTCGCACGAAGAGCAGATCGAGGCGAAGCACACGAGCGGTTTTACCCAGCTTCGGAGCTCTCCGGAGAGATAACACTCCTACTGCTGCATGTCTGAGTGTATTGAGTTCTTGCTCGGGAGCGCTTGAGTGCTACAGTACACGTAAGTTGCTAACGAGACCGAGCGTGGATGTTCTCTGAAAAGAACCCCCCCTACGTTGCGCATGGGCCTCCTTTTATATGCTAAAGGGGTCTCCGACAGGTGGCAACGTAGACAAGGGTAAAAAAGGAAAAGGAGTGGTTGGTACAGCTACCTGTACAAAGGTATGATGTATCATACCTAACCACGACGGCAGGGGACAAAGGCATTAAATGCCCGTCTCACGCCGCCCTAACAAAGGCAGAAAGGGTCCGGTCGGCGCCACCGCTTGCCACGATGGCTGCATGTCTGCGCCGCTTGCCACCGCGCTCCGCTGGCCGCACGGCCTCTCGCCACGCGCGCCTGGAAAGGTCCCAGGGCGACACGTTAGTGGATGTGCTGGAGCGCAGGTACAGCGTGGTGGTCTGCCGCGGCAAGCGCCTTGCCGCGGTTGTTGTCTTGTCGCGCCCGGAAGCTTGTCGCTCACCGGGCCTTCCCGGCAAGCTCCTCTTGCCGTGGCGGTCTTTTCTCCTCGGTGCCTTGGCTGGCCTTCCCGCAAGCTCCTCTTGCCGGGGCCTTGTCTCCTTGGCTTGAATACTTTGTTCTTGAATGGCTCCAAAGGAACCACGGAGGACCTTGGCGGTCACCCGGTAAGCCGTGCCGCGGAGGGCTGCAACTTCTCGTGCACAAGTTCGGGATACTAGGGTACCCCTACTCTAGTACACCGATAGGAGCCCCCGGGCCTAGGCCACACACGGTGCCGAGCGCTGTTGGGCCAGGCCCAAAACAAGGCATGGGCACGCGCGGCCTGGGTCACGCCGTAACTCACCCCGGACCCACCACGCCCTCCACGAACGGCACGCGTCGAATGCGGCGTCGTGTGAGAGATCGTGGGCGAGATCGTGGGTGGTTTCTTTATTCGGAAAGGCGGAATGTCCGCCCCCTCCCTCTTTATAAGCAGGGGAAACAGGGGCAGTTCGCCCATCTCGCCAGTTGCTGTCCAATCTCAAAAAAACCTCCGCTGCTCCCCCCTTCTTCCCAAGGCTGAAAAGAGAGCAGCGCTCCGCCCCCCATCGCCACTAGCATCACCAACGCCGTCGATCTCCCTCACCACCTCCGCCATGGCTCCAAAAGCGGACAAGGGGAATGCCGTGAAGTCGGCCGAGGCGCTGCGGCTGGCGGCGCTTTGGAAGGAGCGGGCAATCTTTCCCCCCCAGCTTGCCGCGAGGGAGCTGAGGGAGAACTACTACCTCTTCTAGTCGACGGAGACGCGAGCGCATCTGCGCACGAAGGTACCCCTTCTTCGCGCTGTTCGTCTACTGCGGGCTCTTCCCGCCTTTCTCTGAATTCTTCTGCGATATCATGAACACCTACGGGTTCCGCCTCCTTGACTTCACCCCCGATGCTGTTCTGACCATGGCAGTTTTCGCAAATCTCTGCGAAAATTTGTCGGAGTCCATCCAAACGTAGCCCTTTTCCGCCACTTCTTTATGCCCCGAGTTGAGAGAGGGGAGCCTCTTGCCGGCGGAATCGCTTGGATCTCAAGGATTGGCAAGAAGGAAGCTTATCTCGAGGGAGAGCTCCGCAGCAAGTGGGAGGAGTGGAGGGCAGATTGGTGCTGGATTGTCGAGGAGAACCCGCAGCCATTTACCGCCCAGCGCCAAACCCCAATAGTGCGCGGCAATGATTGGAGCAACGTGGCACCGGAAGACGCTAGACTGAAGATTGCCGTCACCCGGATCCTGCGCCTCAGGCTTGCCGGGCTCACTGTAGGCACCGTTGGCGCAGATTTCCTTCACCGCCGCATCGCCCCCTTGCAGGAGAGGAGGAGACCCGCCTGGGAGTTCCAGAATGCGGCGGATATCATGAGGCTTCGCCCGGGCCCAAATTTCAACTTCACTGTCTTGGAACTGGACGCGATGCTCTTGGAGCTGTTCAAACCCGATCCTGATCATCCCGAAATGTTCAGGTTGCCGAAGGGTGTCGTTCACAGGTAACAATTCCTCGCCGACCGCATCCGCGGCAATGATGTCGCGCAGCGACTCGCATGGAATCGCTCCAACCTGGTAAGAGCCTCGCAGATGACGCCGCGGCGAAAGTGTTCTTTGAGAGCCTCAGAGAAGTGCCGGTCCGCTCGATGAACAGAGGGGCCTCACCCGCGACACCACCGATGATGAGATGCGCGACGCCACCAGCTGGAAGAGGCGGCAGCAGCCATTGCTACCGGGCGAAGTTCAATTCACCGTGGAGGAGGCAGAGGCAGTAGAGGCGGCAAGCCTTGTCGAGCGAGGGGAGTTTGCCGGCGAGGAAGAGCTTGTCGGGCCTGAAGCCGAGTTGAGCGAGCCCGCCGAGGGCGCCTCCTCCCCACCTTCAAACAGCTTGCCGCGAGCGGAGCCCCCAGCTCCACCAAGACGGCATCTCCGCAAAGCCGGGGACGTAGCGGGGCGGCAGACGGGTCAACAGCCGCCGCGCCACGCGACGCTGGCAGCTTCCATCATGGCAACCTTTGTTGCCGCGGAGCACCTCATGCCGCTGCGGCAACCGGAGCAGTGGCCTCGCAGACCACCGCTTCGCTTCCCGCCAAGCGCCAAGGGAACCTACTCCTCCGCCTCGTCGTCTCGAGGCGGGCCGGAATTTGATATCTCCGCGCTTAGCTCCGACGAGGAAGAAGAAGAGTAAGATTCTTTGCAGCAATTGTAGTTCTTCGGCTTGTTGCTTTGTCTTGTATCTGATTTGCTTCATTCTGAACCCATTGCTTTTCGTGACGCCGCCCGTAGAGCGTCGAAGAGAGCCAAGGCCCTGGTGATTGTCGTCGAGGACGAACCCACCGCGATAGCAGGAGGCGCGTCCGAGACCACCTTGCCGAACGCGGCAACTCTTCCTCAAAGCAGCCCCCAGCGCAGCCCCCAACGTAAGTATATGGTTTACTTCCTGCTGTTAGGCGTGCATGGGTGCCCTTTCTTTGCTGATATCTGACTGCTGGTTTGTGTAGGAGCAGAGCAGCCTTACCAGGAGTGCCCTGAAGCCGCTCCTGACATGCCTTCTGCTTCGACTACACCGCCAAGGGAGGATTCCCCGGCAAGGGAGCGTTCTCCGGCAAGGGACAGCTCTCCGGCAAGGGATAGCACCAGCGATCCCCTGGTGGCGGAGACCATGACTGCAGAAGGTAATCCTCTTGCTTGAAAACTTCCCTTGTGTTCTTCTTCTTCTGATTTTCTTTTTGAATATTTGCTTGACTTCTCTTCATTTTCCGGTCGCCGATCCATCCGCCACAGAGCCAATGGAGACCGAGGCCGCCGGGCGAGAGGACGCCAAGGCAATCTTGGACGACGCCGCTGCCATCGAAGAAGAAGCTGGCGCTGATGAGCCCGCCGGCGAAGAGGCCGCCAAAGCTGCCGCCGCAGAAGCTGGCGAGGGGTCCGGCGATCGCACTGACGACCCTGAGGCCACAGGAGCGCCAGGCGCTACGCCGACCGCCGATCCCTCCGCCGCTGCGGCAGCGTCGGGTTCCGAAGAGCCCCAGCCCAGCGCCTATTTGAAGGCCGGTGATGGCGTCTTCATTAAGCTCCCATGGGAGTCGAGCTCCAGGGCGCCGGTCGAAGGAGAAATTTTTGATGAAGAGCTGCTCGCCTCCGCTAGCCTCGACGCTGGTCGACGACAAAACAGCAAAGCAAGGCGAAGTCTCGAGGAGGAGCAGCTGCGGAAGTCGTTGTCGCTCTACCGCGCCTCGACAAGCCAAGCTGGAATCCCGGAAGCGCTTGTCAAGGCGGAGCAGACATCGAGAAGCGCTGCTGGAGGAGCTCCGGGCTTCAACCAGAAGCTCTCCGGTCCTTGGCAGGAGGCGGGAGCAACTTCGCCGAGGAGCGCAAAGCCTTCCTCCTCGAGAAGGCTGAAACTGAGGAGCAACAGCGGCTTGCCGCCGAGAAGCTATCTGCGCAGGAAGGCGAGTTGGCGCAGAGGAAGGTTAGTCTTGACAGCCATGAGGAGGATCTAGCTGCGCGCGAGCAAACATTTGGCGGGGCTCTCAAGGAAGCAAAGGATGCCACCGCAGCTGCCGAGGCCACCAAGAAGGAGCTGGAGACGAAGGTGATGCAGTTGGAGGACAATCTCAAGGAGAGCGGCGAGGAGCTTGCTGCACTCAAGCATGAGCGCGAGAAGGACGCCAACACTCTTGGCGAGCTGCAGGGCCGTCTCGCCGAGAGGAGCAAGGAGCTCAGCACCGCCAAGGACTCCAATGCAGATCTTGAGTTGAAGCTAACTACTCTGACTCAGACGCTGGACGGCGCCAGGGAGCAGGAGGTGGCCTTGAAGGAGAAGATCAAGGCCGACGAGGCGTTGTTGGCGAGTGCTGCTGCCGCCCAGAACACTTTTAGGGAGAATGTGGAGCACTGGACCGAGGGTCTTGTGGATGTTGCTGCAGCCATCGACAGGGAGCTGGCGGAGCCGGGGATGGTGGATCTTGGATATTCCTCCGATGAGCACCTCCAACCCAGCGCCAAGCTCAGCTTGTTCTTCAAGGGCGTGGTGACGGCCCTCCAGCGACTCCGGGAAGAAATCCCAAAGCAGCTGGCCGAGGAGTCGCGCTAGATCTGTGCGGGAGCTCTTCAAAAGGTGCTGATGAAGGTGGCCTTTCGCAATCTAGGCCTCAACCTCACCAACGTCCTGAAGTCCTTGCCGCCGGATGCTGATGTGGGGGCGCTCAAGACCCTTGTCGCACCCATCGTGGACAGGGTGAGTGGGATCAAGAGGTTCGAGGGCGATCGCGTAGATTAGGCCGTCCGCTTTCTCTTTTTCTTGCCGCTGCTGGTCATGTTGTGAGAACAATCTATTAGAGCTGCGATAAGCTATCTTGTAATATAACTCTATTTCGGGTAGTGATTGCTATGTTATTTCCTTTACTTGATTCCTTCCTTTGTTTGTTTTTGCCCTACGCTTTTAGGGAACTTGTCGCCAAGAGGCACCGGGTCATGGCGCTGAAAAGTGGACGTCCAAGAGTTCTTTGGGCGGTGCCGCTTCCGACAGTAACCTTGTCGCAACTAGTCGCAGCTCACTTAAGTTGTTGAGCGGACTCGAAACAAAGTAAGGGCGCAACTAGCTACGAGTTGGTTCCTCCGCAAGACAGGTTTTCCATATAAAGTACGATCGTTCGAGGAAGATAACTTAAATTTTTTAAAACTGATTGCTCAAACTTTAGCAACTTAGCTTTTCTGTCGTTTGCTTCCCGGTAAGGCTAGACTTTCTTGAGCGACGCTTGGTCCACACCATTATCTTCTCCTTTCCGGGTGAAACTTGTGGGCGAGGGAACCTTCCTTTCTTTGAGAAAGAGAAAGAAGAGAAAATAAAGATATGGAGCCTTATGGCTCGTTATTGCTTACCGGGGGTAGGTGCTGCACAAAGTGTCAGATAATGCATGCAAAAATAGAAGTAGAAAGCATGAAATTGACAAGATGTGCGAAGCACATTAGCTTTACTTATGCACGGGGTCTGCGCCCGGCTTTGTACAAAGGATTACATGCAACATCGGCAAGACTTGTACAAAAGGTGGTTGCCGGAACAGGTTCCGGCAACCGCGCCTTACGGGTAAAACTTACGAAGATGCTCAATGTTCCAGGAGTTGCTCACCGGAATGCCATCTTAGGTCTCATGGCGGACAGCGCCAGGCCTAGTGACTCGTTTCACCCGGTAAGGGCCTTCCCACTTCGACGGCAACTTGTTGGAATTCTTGGCGGACTGAACGCGCCGAAGAACAAGGTCGCCTTCCTCGAGACTTCTGGCATTAACTGCGGCTATGGTAACGGGCGCAAAGCTTGCTGGAATCGAGCAGCTCAGACAGCAGCTCGAAGACGATCCTCCTTAAGGAGCAGATGTCTCATCTTGTCGCAATCGCTTCTTGCTCAAGCTCATCATAAGCGAGCACTCGAGGTGATCCGTATACGAGTTCCGTGGGGATAACTGCCTCTGCTCCATAGACTAGAGCGAAAGGTGTCTGGCCAGTGGCTCGATTTGGCGTCGTCCTGATCGACCAAAGAACCACCGGCAGCTCGTCAATCCTGTTCTTTCCGCATTTGTGCAGCCTGTCGAAAGTTCTGGTCTTGAGTCCGTGCAGCACTTCAGCATTTGCCCTCTCCGCTTGACCGTTACTTCTCGGATGAGCAACAGAAGCAAAGCAGACCTTGGCGCCAAGATCTTGGACGTACTGCATGAAGGTGCGGCTCGTGAATTGCGTGCCGTTGTCGGTGATGATCCTGTTAGGGATTCCAAAACGGCAAACAATCAACCTAAAGAACTTGACTGCCGTTGTCTTTGTCACCTTCCTCATCGCTTCCACTTCCGCCACTTTGTGAACTTGTCGATTGCAACGCATAAGTACTCAAAGCCCCCGACAGCTCGGGGAAAGGGGCCGAGGATGTCGAGCCCCTAGATCAAAAATGGCCAGGATAAAGGGATCGTCTGGAGAGCTTGAGCTGGCTGGTGTATCTGCTTGGAATGGAACTGGCACGCTTCACACTAGGTTACTTGTGCAGTTGCATCCTGGAGGGCTGTCAGCCAAAAGAACCTTGCCGGAACGCTTTGCCAACAAGTGCTCTGGCGCCAATGTGGTGACCTCATATGCCTCCATGTATCTCTGCCAACAGCTTTTGTCCGTCTTCCCGGTGAATACACTTCAATTTCACACCGTTGAGTCTTCTTACAGACAAAGGTGTTGTCGACAAACGGGTACATACTTGACTGTCGGGCTACTCTTTCCGCTTCTTCTTGCTCTTCGGGAAGTTCTCCTGTCTGAAAGAAATGGACAATCTGCTATGCCCATGCCGGAGCTTGCGGCTCGACAACAAGGACTAAAGGCACATCCGCTGCTGCGGGAACATCCGCTTCTACGGCGAGAACCTGCGGCTAAGCCGAGCTTGACGCCCCGGCAAGCTTGCCGGAGCAAAACTTGTCGGGAGCGTCTGCTTCAACGGAACAAACCCTAGGGCTTGCCGGAGCAGACTGCTCCTCAGCACCCTTGGTGTTGATCTTGGGGACCTTCTTGGCAGCGGCTTCGGGGAGATCTGCCAGAAAATAGTCACCAGAAATCAACTTCCTCTTCTTGCTCCATCCAGTTAATGGCGTTACAGACGGTTGAGTCAGCTTGAGCACAAAGATCCCTGGTTCCACAGGTAACTTAAGTGCGGCGCACTTCGACAGGCCATCAGCAATGTCATTCTGAGCTCTTGGAATATATTCCATCTGTAGGCCGTCAAAGTGCTCTTCTAGCTTTCTCACTTCATCAACATAAGCTTCCATCAATGGACTCTGATAACTCTTGTTCACTTGGCGGATGACAAGCTGTGAGTCACCGATAATGAGCTTCTTGATCCCAAGGTTCATCATGATCTCGAGACCGGCAAGCAAACCTTAATACTCAGTAGTATTGTTTGTTGCTTGATCCTTGGGAAAGTGCATCCGACTACGTACTTGAGGTGCTCTCCGGTGGGTGCAACAAGTAGCATGCCCGCACCGGCGCCTTGCAGCGAGAAGGCACCATCAAAGTACATCAGCCACTCTTTGCTTGCTTCCTTGACGGGGATGCTCGGTTCTGGAATTTCTTCATCTGGTGTTGGCGTCCCATTCTGCTATGAACTCCGCCAATGCTCGCTTTGGATAGTTGAAGTGCTCTCAAACTTGAGGCCAAAGCTTGACAGTTCCAAAGGCCCACTCGACAATCCCGCCTGTTGCCTCTGGATTTTGCAAGATCCTCTTCAGCGGAAAACGAGTGACGACTGTGATCTCATGTGGTCGGAAGTAATGGCGCAGCTTTCTCGAGGCCATGAGGAGGCCGAAAAGCAATTTCTGCACTCAGAGTACCTTGACCTAGCCCCTGCGAAGGGAACTGACAAAGTAAACTGGGCGCTGCACCATTCTTTTCTGCATCTTCTCATGCGTCTGCGTTGATCCATCCTTGTCGGGACCAGAGCTTGCCGGTGAAGCCCCCTGCTCGTCGCTGGATGCATCTGCCGTGGTTGCTAGCTCATCATCCGCCTCCCTCTCCGCTACTAACGCAGCACTAACCACTTGATTGGTTGCCACTATATATAGCAGCAACTTCTCTTGTGGCCTAGGTGCGACAAGTGTTGGAGTGGAGGACAGGTATCTCTTCAAGTCCTGCAGTGCAGCCTCCGCTTCCGGAGTCCATTTCATCGGACCTGCCTTTTTCAAAAATTTGAAAAATGGCAGGGCGCGCTCAGCAGTCCTAGAGATAAACCTGCTGAGAGTAGCTACGCAACCGGCAAGCCTTCGTACATCCTTGACGCGCTTTGGTGCTTCAATCTGCTCAATGGCCTTGATCTTGTCGGGATTGGCTTCAATTCCCGGCCGAGATGATTTAAGAACCCGAGAAGCTTGCCGGAAGGGACTCCAAACACACACTTCTCAGGGTTGAGCTTGAGGTTGATCTTGCGCATATTTGCAAAGGTTTCGTCTAAATCTTGAATCAGAGTCGCCTTGTCCTTGCTTTTGACCACTATGTCATCCATGTAGGCTTCTACATTTCTGTGCATTTGCGGCTCAAAAGCGTCATGGACTACTCTTGCAAATGTTGAACCAGCATTCTTTAATCCGAAAGGCATCCGCATTTAAAAAATAAAGATGTGCCACATGGGGTGATAAATGCGGTCTTCTCCTCATCCTCTTCGCCATGAAGATCTGATGATATCCTCGAGTATGCATCCAGAAATGAAAGCAAATCACATCCGCCGTGGAGTCAACAATCTGGTCGATGCGCGGCAAGGGAAATGGGTCTTTGGGACAAGCTTTATTGACATCGGTAAAGTCGATACAAAGCCTCCATTTCCGCTTGCCTTGCGCATACAACTATGGATTGGCCAACCACGAGGGATGGAGCACTCTCTAACAAGGCTTGCCGCTTCCAATTTCTTGATTTCTTCTGCGATGAATTCTTGGCGCTCCACCGCTCGCTTCTGACTTTACGCTTGACGGGCCGCGCATGAGGACAAACGGCAAGATGGTGCTCAATTACTTTCACGGGAACACCGGGATGTCGATGGTTGCCACGCGAAACACGCCGACGTCGCCGCCAGGAAAGCAACGAGCGCCGCCTTCCTATTTAGGGTCGAAAGTGGCACCGATGGTGAAGGTACCACCAGTGCCGCCCTCCTTGGCGGACACCGTCTTGGTCTCCGTGGAGCTGCCATCGCCTTCTTACACTTGCCGGTGGAGCTCGATGGTGCGCCCTCGGCGGTGGCGCAGCACTCCGAAGAGGTGCGCTTGCCGGAGTGGGCATTAGAGCTCTTGCCAGACTTGGTCTTCTTCTTCCCCGGAGCTTCCGGCTGCAAGTGGCTTGCAATCGCTGCAGCAGCCTGCTTCCCGGTAGATCTTGTCGGCGCAGATAAGAGCATCCTTCTTGTCGCCAGGACAGAGATGACACTTATCGGGCTGGCATCTTCAGCATGTTGTATGCATAGTGAGAGGCTGCCATGAATTTGGCGAGTGCTTTGGACGGCCAAGTATCCCATTGTAAGGCAATGGAAAGTCAAGAACGTCAAAAGTGACCCTCTCAGTCCTGAAGTTCAACTTCACGCCAAATGTCACCGGCAACGTGATCTTTCCTTTGGCTTGCTCCTTCCGGATTGATTCCTTGGAATGTGCGGTCTCTTCGAGCTCGCCATCGTGGATCTGGAGTTTCGAGCACCGCGGAGGAGATCAGTTCAAGCCGCCCCGCTGGCCAACTAGCATCTTAGTGACCTTGAGGTTGCGGATAGTTGGTGAAACCAACATCGGCAAGCACCCGACCGCAGTTACACGATCAGGGTGGTCCTCAATATCAAAGATGATAGGCGTGCTGGACCATTTCAGAGGCTTGCGTGACTCGACGGATGGTTCTGCCGCATTGACTTCCCGCATCCACTGCTTGAGCTGGCGGTGTGAAGTATGCAGAGAAGCACCACCGTCAACGCACATGACTTCTGTGGCTTTCTGGAACTCCTGCTCATCGGTCTCGTCATCATCCATGTATTCATCATCGTTGTCGTCTTCATCCTTGTCGCGGCCGCGGGGAGTTCTGTCTCCTTGCCGCTGCTTGGCCTTGCCACGGCATCCTCCCCGGCCGGGACATTTCTTGCTAGCTCCTCCAGCACCTTCCTGGGCCTTCTCCTTGTCGCGTCGTTCGTATTCAGCCTTCTGCTGCTCGACAAGCTGCTCGACCTTTTTGCAGCTCTGGAGGTCATGGCCCTTGGTGCGGTGGATCTTGCAGTACTGTTTGTCGGAGCCGTCCAGCTTGTCGGCGACTGCCACAGCCTGGCACTTGGTGCCAGCGGCAACCTCCTTACCGGAGCTACCAGCTTTGGCTTTCTTGGCGCCACCTCTGTTGCCGGACTGCTCAACAACTAGCACATCTTTGCCTTTCTTCTTCCTGTTGCTCACGCCGGTTTTTTCTTTGCCGGGGCGGTCTCCTCACTATGAGATCCTCCTTCTTCAGTATTCTCTCCGGGGAGTCTCCTCCCTTCCTCAGCATGTGCACACTTGTCGGCCAGGGCATATAGCTCACTGACGTCTCTGATCTTGCACATCGCCATCTCCTCCTGCATCCTGCGGTTTCCCACGTTCTGATGGAATGCGCTGATTACTGCGGTAGGGTGGACATCTGGGATGTTGTCTTTGTCTGTGCTGAATCTCTGAATGTACTTGCGCAGGGGCTCTCCTTCCTTCTGGGCGAGCAGATGAAGGTTTCTTTCTTGGCCATGGGCCTTGTGGCCGCCTGTAAAGGCGCCGACAAACTAATGGCATAGATCTGCCCAAGAGGATATGGAGTTGTCCGGCAAGTGCATGAGCCAGGATCTGACATTGGGCTTGAGCACCAGCGGGAAGTAGTTGGCCAAGATCTTGTCGTCTCGCCCCCCGGCAGCCTGCACCGCGATGGTGTAGGTGCTGAGGAACTCCGACGGATAGGTCTTGCCGTCGTACTTCTCTGGTACGTCTGGCTTGAAATTATTCTTGCTGGGCCACTAGACTTGCCGCAGCTCACGAGTGAACTCAGGGCAACCTACCGCGTACGGAAAGTCGCCTGGTTCCCCTGGCGCATGCATGTCGACAGAGGGCCCAGCGCGCTGGTCGGATTGACGCGGCGCTTCTCTTCGGCGCTCGTTGCGAGTTCGAGCATCTTCTTGCTGTCGTTCGTGAAGAACTTGGCGCTGATCGCGACGAGATCGTGGATCCGATGATGCGGTGGAGTCGTTGTCGAGGTGGATCCGGCGAGCCGGCGAGCCGGCGATCTTGGCCTTCGGGGCGGAGAGTGCATGGTGGTTGCACCCCCTCCGGTTTCGTCGCCACCGGCTCGTGTTTGGCAGCCTTGCCGCGGCAGCAATGCACTCGGCTGCCGCGGAGCGTCGCCGTTGGCAAAGCCGATGAGACTCTGAATGGTGGTCCTCCATTCATCGACCTTGTCGGCTGTTGGAGGGTAATCCAGAGCAGTTGAGCTCTCGCCAAAGCTTCGCCGGAGTGGTGGGTGGCAGTGGCAAGCGGCGCCAAGGAGCGGGATATGCTCGGACTTCTAACTATGTTAGAAGGAGCAGTATCCCGTCCAGGCGACCGTGCCTCGCTCGCGCCAGCATGTTGGCGTGCATGCTGGTCTTGAGCATCCCGAGATCCACCAGCTTGATCTTGGTCCAACGAGCGTATGGCGTTGTGAATACCATGACGCTGTCGGTCCCGCACCTCCTGGGACGGGCGCGGTGCATGTACGGACGCCGAGGTCTGCGCAGCCTTGTCCTTGGACTTGGCAGCACCGTGGGCTTCCCCGTCGACGTCCATTCTTCCGCCGGCGTCTACCCCACCACCCGTTTGCTCCGGTGGTGGTGGGTTCGACGCGGACGGAACGTCTGCTGCCGAAGCCTTCTTCTTCGGTGGCATGTCGATGAAGATGATGAAGATCTAGCTCGTGTAGACACCGGATCAGGTTCACACAATATCGATGCCCCCTACGTGGCGCGCCAAA
This sequence comes from Aegilops bicornis, assembly GCA_021605145.1. NCBI lineage: Eukaryota > Viridiplantae > Streptophyta > Magnoliopsida > Poales > Poaceae > Aegilops > Aegilops bicornis. Next base: position 216,681,594 of record CM038672.1, on the reverse strand, counting down.
GATGTCGGGGCAGGCTGATCTGGCCCACGAACACCTATGGGGCCGGCGGACCGAGCCCCTTTCGCTTCGGCGGGGGCGGAGGTCGCACGAAGAGCAGATCGAGGCGAAGCACACGAGCGGTTTTACCCAGCTTCGGAGCTCTCCGGAGAGATAACACTCCTACTGCTGCATGTCTGAGTGTATTGAGTTCTTGCTCGGAGCGCTTGAGTGCTACAAGACACGTAAGTTGCTAACGAGACCGAAAGCGTGGATGTTCTTCGAAAAGAACCCCCTACGTTGCGCATGGGCCTCCTTTTATATGCTAAAGGGTCTCCGACAGGTGGCAACATAGATAAGGGTAAAAAGGAAAAGGAGTGGTTGGTACAGCCACATGCGATTAAAGGTATGTATCATACCTAACCCCCGACGGCAGGGACAAAGGCATTAAATGCCCGTTCACGCCGCCCTAACAGTGCAGTAAAAGGGTCCGCTGTGGGCGCCACCGCTTGCCACGATGGCTGCATGTCTGCGCCGCTTGCCACCGCGCTCCGCTGGCCGCACGGCCTCTCGCCACGCGCGCCTGGAAAGGTCCCAGGGCGACACGTTAGTGGATGTGCTGGAGCGCAGGTACAGAGTGGTGGTCTGCCGCGGCAAGCGCCTTGCCGCGGTTGTTGTCTTGTCGCGCCCGGAAGCTTGTCGCTCACCGGGCCTTCCCCGCAAGCTCCTCTTGCCGGGCCTTGTCTCCTAGGGTGCCTTGGGTGGCCTTCCCGCAAGCTCCTCTTGCCGGGCCTTGTCTCCTTGGATTGAATACTTTGTTCTTGAATGGCTCCAAAGGAACCACGGAGGACCTTGGCGGTCACCCGGTAAGCCTTGCCGCGGAGGGCTGCAACTGCCCGTGCACAAGTTCGGGATACTAGGGCACCCCTACTCTAGTACACCGACAAAGTGATTGGAAAGTTAAGCATTGAAGAAGTGAGGGTCGACCTTGAGCACTGGTGTTCATGCTCACGGAAACAATGTAGAATTTTTCATGGAAGTTTCTCTGTAAATAATTATCCCCTTGTATATATCCATTGTATTATGAAAACAATGTGCCAAGCTTTGGTTTTAGGATGATTAGATTGCTTGTTTGCTATGTGCAGAACAAAAAACAGAAACTTTGGCTGTAGTGCATGAATTTACATTTTTTACTGGAGAGTCAAATGGGTCTGAAACGTTTTCCACATTACTTCCGTACAAATTTTTCAAATTTTCAAATTTATTTCATAATTTTAGGATTTACAGAAGTTTACCAAACTTCCAGATTACTACAGACTGTTCTGTTTTTACCAGATTCTGTTTTGCGTGTGTTGTTTGCTTATTTCGATGAATCTATGGCTAGTATTGGGGGGTATGAACCATAGAGAAGTTGGAATACAGTAGGTTTCTCACAAGTTTTTGTGAAAGTTTTGTGTGGATGAAGTGTCCGAAGGTCGAGGAGCTATAAATATGAGAAGAATAAAGAGAGGCAAGAGTTCAAGCTTGGGGATGCCCAAGGCACCCCAAGTAAATGTTTCAAAGGATACTCAGGCATCTAAGGTTGGGGATGCCCCGGTTGGCATCCCATCTTTATTCTTCAACAAATATCGATATACCTCGGTTTTTGTTTTGTTCACATGATTTGTGTCCTTTGTGTTTTTATTTTTCCTTTAAGAACCATGCATGCGTGAGATAGCCCTTCATTGATTTATAGAATACTTCATGTGCTTCACTTAAATCTTTTAAGTATGATCTTATAGAATTGCTCTTTGTGCTTCACTTAAATCTTTTGAGTATGGTTTTATAGAATGCTTCATGTGCTTCACTTATATTTTTTGAGCTTGGATATTGGTTAGTCTATATTAATTGTTGAATGCTCCACGAACTTCACTTATATCTTTTGGAGTGTGAATAATACTATAATTTAAAGTGGGTTTGGAAGAGTGTCAACTTTAGGAATTAGTGATACCACTATTTTGGAGGGTGTTGAATGTTAGTGTGATATTTATGAAAGTGGATTTGGAAGAGTGTCTACTTTAGCTAGTAATGATTCCACTATTTCGGAAGAGGTTCAAATTGCGTATGAGAACGAAGTTGCTATCCATGATGCTACTGAAAATTATTATGAGGGAGGAATACATGCTTGTAGGAGTTGCAATAATATCAAGTTTCCACTCTATGTGCCTAAAGTTTTTGAATTTATATTTGTTTTGCCTTCCTATGCTAGTTGATTCTTGTTCCCATAAGTTGTGTGCTCACAAAATCCCTAGACATAGGAAGTGTGTTAGGTTTAAATGTACTAGTCATATTCTTCAAGATGCTATCTTTGTGTTTCAATTCTTGTTTATTATGTGAGCATCATTGAAATCATCATGCCTAGCTAAAAGGCATTAAAGAAAAGCGCTTGTTGGGACACAACCCAATATTTACCCTTACTGTTTTTGTGTGTTCACATGATTAAGCTACTGTATTAATTATTTTTTATAGCTTTTGTTTCAATAAAGTGCCAAGTAAGACCTTTGGGAAGACTTGGGAGAAAGTCAATGTGACCTTGCTTTTAAAACAGAAACTTTGCGCTCACGAGATTAGCTGTCATTTTTTACAGAAGCGTGCTCTGGAGTTTATTATTTTTGCATAAGGTTAATAGAAAAATTCCTCATGTCCACCAATTTATTTCATAATTTTTGGAGTAGCAGAAGTATGGTTTATGTTCAGATCATTACAGACTGTTCTGTTTCTGACAGATTCTGTTTTCATTGCATAGTTTGCTTGTTTTCCAGTTTCTATGACTTATATTTCTCAATATAAATTGTAGAAATGATATGGTACAGTAGGCATTGTGTGATAACAATTATGAAACTTGTCCTTAACAGTACCAAAGTGAATGGTTCACTCTTTATCATACTGACCTATCTCACGAAGTTTGTTTAAGTTTTGTGTGATTGAAGTTTCCAAGCTTTGGGTGAGATATCGATATGAGGAGAATAAGGAGTGGAAAGACCCTAAGCTTGGGTATGCCCAAGGCACCCCAAGGTAATATTCAAGGAAAACTCAAGTACCTAAGCTTGTGGATGCCCCGGAAGGCATCCCTCTTTCGTCTTCAAAACTATCGATATACCTTACTCGGAGCTATATTTTTATTCTTCACATGATATGTGTTTTGCTTGGAGCGTATTTTCAATTTTACTTGCTGTTTGAATAGAATCATTGGATCTGAAATATTGAATGAAAAAGAATCCTCCCATGGCTAGTTGATTATTTGACTACTCAGTGTTCTTCACTCATATCTTTTGGAGTAGTTTGTCATTTACTCATGTGCTTCACGTATATCCTATGAGTAAACGGTTGGATAAATTGAATGTCATAAATCTGAATTTATATATGTTTCATATGCTTATAACATGGGGAGTAATGACTTCACACATAATAAGTATAGGTAGTAAGCTTATTGAAAGCTAGCAAACATAGAATTGGTCACTTGAACAATTCATGAAAGAATATTGAAGGAAGAGGGATTTCACATATAAATATACTATCTTGGACATCTTTTGTAATTGTGAGCACTCATTAAAATATGCCATGCTAAAAGGTTGAAGTTGGACAAGGAAGACAACATAATGGGTTATGTTTTCTTATATCTGAAATAAAGTATATTGTCATGGATCGCGCAACACGTTGAGCTTGCCTTTACCCCTCATGATAGCCAAATTCTTTGCAGTAAGTAGAGATACTACTTTTGCTTCCAAATACCCTTAAACCCGGTTTTGTCATAAGAGTCCACCATACCTACCTATGGATTGAGTAAGATCCTTCAAGTAAGTTGTCATCGGTGCAAGCAATAAAAATTGCTCTCTAAATATGTATGATTGATTAGTGTGGAGGAAATAAGCTTTATACGATCTTGTGATGTGGAAGAAGTAAAAGCGACAGACTGCATAATAAAGGTCCATATCACAAGTGGCAATATAAAGTGACGTTCTTTTCGCATTAAGATTTTGTGCATCCAACCACGAAGCGCATGGCAACCTCTGCTTCCCTCTATGAAGGGCCTATCTTTTACTTTTATCTCTTACCCTTATGCAAGAGTCATGGTGATTTTCACCTCTCCTTTTTACATTTTATCCTTTGGCAAGCACATTGTGTTGGAAAGATTATGATATATATATCCAATTGGATGTAAGGCATCATGAACTATTATTGTTGACATGACCCTTGTGGTAAAAGGTTGGGTGGCGAATCTATAAGCCCCTATCTTTCTGTGTGTCTGATTAAAACTTTGAACCCATAAATATCGCGTGAGTGTTAGCAATTGTGAAATACTAAATGATAGTTGAGTATGTGGAGTTTTCTAAATCAAAGATCTGACATAGACTCTTCCTGAAAATAAGATGAGCTGTAATTGTTGGATGACTAATAACACGGTTTGTTAGTTTTCTAGAAAGTTTACGATCTATACTTTAACATGTGAATAGCTTGTTAATTTATCATGAGAAGTTTTATGAGATGAGCTACTGTTATGACATATAATGATGCTAGAAAAGGTGACTGAAATTATAATTGATCAAACTTGTGCACCTGCTAGCATTCACACTTCATAAATTATTTCTTTTATCATTTACCGACTCGAGGACGAGCGGGAATTTAGCTTGGGGATGCTGATACGTCTCCAACATATCTATAATTTATGAAGTATTCATGCTATTATATTATCCATCTTAGATGTTTTATATGCATTTATATGCTATTTTATATGATTTTTGGGACTAACCTATTAACCTAGAGCCGAAAGTGCCGCTTGCTTTTCTCCTTGTTTTTGAGTTTTGCAGAAAAGGAATACCAAACGGAGTCCAATTGACGTGCCATTTTGACCATTTTTTATGGACCAAAAGAAGACCACAGAGCATCGGAGTTGGGCTAGAAGAGTCCCGAGCTGCCCACGAGGGTGGGGGCGCGCCCACCCCCCTGGGCACGTGGGCCTGCCTCGTGGACAGCTCGGGCACCTCCTTGACGTGAGAGCGACGCCAAAAATTCCTATAAATACAGAATCCTCGGAAAATGAACCCAGATCAGAAGTTCCGCCGCCGCAAGCCTCTGTAGCCACGAGAAATCAATCTAGGCCCTCTCTGGCACCCTGCCGGAGGGGGCCATCATCACCGGTGGCCATGGAGGGTTATCCCGGAGAGGCCATCATCGCCATGGAGGCCAAGGACTAGAGGGATAACCTTTACCCATCTAGGTGGGAGGCCATGGAGGAGGAAGCACAAGGGGGAGAACCTCTCCTCCTCTCTTCAGGTGGCGCCAGAGTGCCTTCGGGAGGGGAATCATCGCCGCGGTGATCGTCTTCATCAACATCATCATCATCATCACCATCCCCATCTCTTTTATGCGGTCCACTCTCCCGCACCCCGCTGTAATCCCTACTTGAACACGGTGCTTTATGCCACATATTATGATGCAATTATGTGTTGCCATCCTATGATGTTTTGAGTAGATATCATTTTTCTTTGGGTTGACTGATGATCTAGATTGGTATGAGTTGTATTTTTTACTTTGATGTTGTCCTATGTTGCCCTCCGTGTCGCGCAAGCGTGAGGGATTCCCGTTGTAGGGTGTTGCAATACATTCATGATTCGCTTATAGTGGGTTGGTGAGTGACTGAAACACAAACCCGAGTAAGGGGGTTGTTGCGTATGGGAATAAAGAGGACTTGATGCTTTAATGCTATGGTTGCGTTTTACCTTAATGAACTTTAGTAGTTGCGGATGCTTGCTAGAGTTCCAATCATAAGTGCATATGATCGAAGTAGAGAAAGTATGATAGCTTATGCCTCTCCCTCATATGAAATTGCAATAGTGATTACCGGTCTTGTTAAAAATTGCCTAGGACAATTCCGCACACCGATCCACCATTATTCCACACTCGCTATTTATAATATTTAGTAATATATTCTAACTTTATGATAAGAGCACCTACTTTTATATTTTATCTCTCCGATATCATACAAAGTTATCCTCTTCATACCCACAGCATAGTTTTATTTCTCGTTTCTAGTTGGAAGCAAACGTTCGGTGTACGTAGAGTCGTATTAGTGGCAGATAGGGCTTGAGAGAATATTGATCTTACCTTTAGCTCCTTGTGGGTTTGACACTCCATACTTATCACTTCCACCTTTGGAAATTGCTACAATGATTCCTTGCACTTGGGGATTATCACGCAGCCCGCCGTCCTTGCCAGGATGGGGAGCTGCACCTGGTGGTGGGCGTAGGTCGCCGCGTATGGTCCTTGTGTCCTGAAGCTCCTCGATGGCCTGGGTGACGAACTCCTAAGCACTAGGCGCTCCTCGCCTTGTGCCCTCTTGAGGGAAACGTGCAGCGAAACACGCCTCCACATGGCGCCCGAGCGCCTCCCTCGTGATGTTGGCAAGGTCTGAGGCCCTCCATAAGAGAGCCTCCGAGCCTTGCCCGAGGAGAGCGTTGGGCGCGCCTTCCTATGCGAGGGAGGGAGGCGCCCCAGCTGTGGGCGCAGATCCTGAGGTGGTGCCACTGGAGACACATCTCTCCTGAGGCCCTGGATGGAGTAGCTACTTCTTCTTCCTGGGGATGGACTCAGGAGGGTACAGTGTACCTACGTTGTCGGGGTCTTCGATTGCTGCGGCTTGGAAGGCGCGCTCAAGGGAGCACACCGCATCTCTTTCACAGGGGACCATGATGACACCGCATCCCTTGAGGTTCAAACTCTGGGGTCCGCACGAAGATCTCTCTCCCCCTAGCTCACGCTCTCACCATGATCTCAAAGCTTAGCTCACCGAACCCAAAGAACAAGGGACACAAGAGTTTATACTGGTTCGGGACACCAATGTGGTGTAATACCCTACTCCAGTGTGGTGTGGTGGATTGCCTTGTAGGCTGGGATGAACAAGTACAAGGGAAGAACTACCTCCTGAGGAGAGGTGTTCTTGGTCTCGGTGAGCTTGTGCGTGTGTGGATGGAATGGATCCGAACCCCGATCAGTTGCCCTCCCTATGGTAGTGGCTAGTCCTATTTATAGGGCCCCGGGTCCTCTTCCCAAATATTAGGCGGGAAGGGATCCCACACCGGAATATTTGAAGGGAGACTGCTAGTACAAGCTATCCTGACAAAAGGTGGACTTCGCGTGCCAAAGGCTCTGGTGGTGACACCGTCGTGGGTTCCGCGATGACATCTGTCCTGCCATCCTGCTGGTCTTGGTCTCGTTGCACCGATATGGAAACATTTGCCTGATGCCTCGGGACTCCTCGCCTACGCCTGCTCCTTTAGCACTGAAGAGGAAACCAGTACTATGCGCCCGCTGGCGCCCGCCTGGCCTTGGTCGTCATAGCTCAAATCACCGGAACCTCACGAGGTGCCCCTTGCCTTGATCTCTCCGCTCCTCGTGAGCCAGCCTAATGAGCCTGCCCCCGAGGAGGTCTTGTGTTGTCCGTCACGCGAGGCATGGCCCCTCGCAAGGGTCTTGAGTGTTTGCTGGTGAAGATGGGTCGTACCAGGCCGCTAGTGGAGCCACGTCGTGGGCCGCAGGCAGGCAAGTCCGGGGCCCCATTCCCAGAACGCCGACAGTCATCTGCTTAGTTTACAGATGATATCTGTGAATATATGCCATGCCTATCCTTTATCAACACCTATTCCATTTGTCGTCATACCATGTTTTTCCATTGAAATGTTGTTCTTGTGTTTCAGACATCCAAAAGAAAGAGGGTGATTGCAGAACCTGAAGGAGTACAAGCAAAGTCCTTGAAAAAGGTGGTGCTACTGGAGAAATCACATAGCACCCGACATATAGGCAATCGAACCAACGCGGAAAAACCTAGGATATCGCAACTATGCTGGTCACTTCTTTGCTCTTGTGAGTACCTATTGTGCTATCGTTGTCCTTACATTCAGACCTGGTGGATTATGCGACATCATTGTGCATTATAGCTTGCTTATCCACTGTTCGCTCCAAATTATCAGATCTATATTAATGCCTAAATTAATGTAGAATAAACCCAATTCCTATGAAGAAATTTAGTTTTGCATTTTTCTCGTAAGTATCTGTTGTCCTTCATTACTGTACTTATATTTGTCAGCTAGTTCTTCATGTACACTTTGCAGCTTATTTTCCCTTGTCCTTTTTTTCCTACACATCAGATCTACATTTACTCTTGCCAAAATATTGAATAAAACCAATGTTACTGAAGAAGTTTAGCTCCGCATTGCTCTTGTCAGTGCCTTCTGCCTGTATGCTGTATTTACATTTGTACTCTGCATCTTAAGTTAAATAATCGCCATTTGTTCCTATATTTTCACATCTATATTTACTCTTAACAAAATGTAAAATAAAGGCAATACTCTTGAAGAAGAGTGTGCGGTAAACTTCTTGAATTGCCCCCCATCAATATGGAGAAGGCCTTTATAGAGCCTATCTTCACTACTAATGTAAGTTTGTCCTCCTCGATCCTTCAAACTTTGTTGTTTATATTTGGATAACTATGAGTGAAATGCTGTTTATTTTTGTCGTCTGGATCAAATTGCTTGTTCAAAGTGTATAAAGTAGAAGTACATAAACATAAGTTTTTCCTTCTCAATTTAAGTATTTAGTTATACAATCTAGTTCCTTATTCATACCATGTAAATTAAACTAAACATAGCAAGTTATCTTCTTTAGCACTATGTGTATGCTTGTGTTCTTGATCTGTAATCCAATGGTGTGGTGAGACTACCAACAACAGCACAATGTGATACCCTGATATGTCTCAACTATGAACAATGTCATATTATATTAATATTATTTAAATCGTGTCTCTTTATTTACCAATCTGAAATGGTATAAATTGACAGTGCACTCACCATTCATGCTTATACGTTGTTTAGAACTACATCTATGCTTGTGTTCTTGATCTGTAATCCAGTGGTCTGGTGAAGCTGGCCGCTCCTGCACAATGCCATTTCCTGTCGTCTTAACTACGAACAATGCCTATTATGTTAATGCTATTTTAAACCGTGTCTCTTTATTTCTGACAAACAAATGAGATGAATTGACAGCGCTGATTCTTATATGTGCAAAACCTGTTATCTACCTACTTTTTTCTCTTTCAGGGTGACAACACTGCTGCTAGGAAGAACTGCCACAATGATAGTGAGGCGAACCCATTGTTTCCCCCTCTAACACATATTCCAGAGGAGAAGGCAACACATATTGAGGGTTGGGATACAACCACGAAGTCACATTTTGATGTTGTGTCAAACTTACTCAGTGACACAAGCTTGATGAAGTTGCCGCCTAAATCTGTTCGACTTATTTAGTCTGAAATTCAAGCACAAATACATGCTTCCACTCAAATATGACTGGAACTCCAATCTCTATGCATGATTAACCATAAGTACATGACATTTATTGATGCTATGCAGCTTAAGTTGGTGGATATGAGCGCCCAAGAACTGTGTTGAAGTGTTGTTGGTTATGTCTATTATTTTGTCCGCCTCTTAACTTCCACTGGTGGCGACCTGCCGAGTTTATGTAATCTGCTGTCTGGTTGCCGTTTATTATCACTGGCGGCGAACTTTGATGCCGAGGGGATGTAATATGCTGTAATTTCTTTGTTGTATAGTCTAGGTTTATTCTTGGTCGGTATGTTGTAATTTAGGCCGGAAGGTTCAGTGGATCTCAGTGTTGTTGGTCTTCAGGCCGGCCCGTTACTCATATGGCCCAAAACCTGGGCCTATAATCATCTTGGGCCATTAGCAGGTCTAAACCTATAGTTGTTTCCCGCCTTTAACAGGCCGAGTAAAGTTCTGTCCAGCTGGGCCAGAGAATACCATGGGCTTTTAACAGGCTAAAACCTAGATTGGGCTAGCGTTGAGCCGAAAAATTCACGGGCCAATACAGGCCGAAACTGCCTAAGGCCCATGTTTGGCCCAAATAGGACGAGCAGTTAACAGGACAAAATATATCTCGAGCCTATTTGGCCCAATAAAATTATGGGCTTTAAGCAGGACGGTATCTACGCGGCCCATAGGCATAAAAGTGTCACGGGCCATTATCAGATGGGCTGTAAGCAGGCCGGATTCAACATGGGCTGTAATTAGGCCCAACTATTACACGAGCCATTAACAGGCCGATATGCCAGTTGGCCTGAAATTTATCCACAAAGACTACGTGCCGTTAAGAGGCCTAAAGTTACTTCACACAAGAAATAGACCATTTTCTGCATGGGCCGTTAAATGGCCTAAAGTTAAATGGGTCGACAACGTCCCAGATGCACCATGGGCCGCTAACAGGCTGAAAGTATTATAGGGCCGAACTGGTAAACGGGCATTTTAACAGGCTGAAATACTAACCCGTCTTAGTATGGGCCCAAAAGAATAGTGGCCTGTTAATAGGCCGGATCCGATATGGGCCGTAATTTGGCCCAAAACACGGCAGACTGTGAACGGGCCTGATCTGGTATGAGCCTCAATTTGACCCAAAACATGGCAGGCTGTTAAGGGCTAGCCCACTAGTGTCTGGAAAAACATGGTGGGCCTTTAGTTGGGCCCGCCTTTTCACTGGAATGGGCCTTTGTTGGGCCGTGCCACGTGTCGAAGTATCGTAGGCGCCTCTTGTCCAATGAGTGTATGACTTCTGTCCGAACATTGAGCCAACACGTGTTTCCTCCGGCCAATGAGAATTTTACACGTGGAAAATCCCCACTGGTCCGGGCTGTTAACGGGTTATCGGATCCAAAACTGGACCCGATAGCTTAACGACGACCCATTACGGCCGATGCCACATGTCGGTCACCCTTGACGAAAGCACTTCTATGACATGCGATTTATCGTCATGGAAGTGGACACTTCAGTGATGATAATTTTGGTAATGTCATGGAACACTTCGACGACATCACAGGTATGACTATCTTGATTCTGTCATAAAATTTTCATGGATGTACATGCATAGCAGAAAACGTGACCTACTGTGACAAACAGATATCTTCAGTGAAGTGTCTTTTTTTTGTAGTGAGGTTTTAGCGTTCTGTGTCGGCAGGGCTCGGCCCCGCGCATACCTCAGCCGTCGTTGGGGCGTCCGGATCACCAGGACGAGACCAAGGGGTGAGGGGCTACGTCACCAGTTAGACCCATGAGTCGTGATGCTCAGGGGTCCCCCTTGACGTACGAAGAAACCTCTACATTTCCGCACCAGGCTCTCGCTCGGGAGGGGCGTGCGAAGACCAGGTTCGTGGCACCTTGCGAGGTGGTGTGCGCCAGACGTGACCTGAGCGTAGTCCCTGTGCCCAACCCCCTCGTGCAACTCTCCCGAGGGGGAAGCGGTGTGGTGAGGTTGATCAGCGAGCCTAGTGGATCTCCTGAGGTTACTGCAACTGTTAGGCTGCCCTTAGTTGTTTACTACAATCGTTAGGCTGCCCATAGCCGCTCCTCGACCGTGTCGTCCGCCAGAGCATGGGGCTTCCACTGGTACGTGGGTGGGAGCTCCCTTTGAGGGGAGACTCCGGGGCGTGTACAACCCTGTTCTGACACGTGTCTTGCATGACAGGACTAGATGAGGTGTGTATGGGGACTCATGAGCCAGCGCGGGACTCAGGAGGCCCTACCTCAAGGTAGGTTGCGCCTGAATTTGATTCAGAACACTTGTGATGGTCCTGCAAGATGGTTACGTAGCCTGCACCGAGTGAATCTCCTGATGTTATCGCATGAGAAGGCCAAACACCAGTGACCCCAGGTGGTGACATGAATGGAACCGGCCCACCAGACAGAGCTCAGCCACTGGGTTTATCGATGCTGCAGGGACGGACCCGAGCACAGAAGCCGTGCCCAGTCTTCTCATGCAAAGATCCTGAAGAAAGACAACCAGCACGTGAATCCCGTGGTGGCGAGGCACCGGGTCACGTGACCTAACTTATCCGCCCTCGATTAGCTCATGCGAGAACAAGGCACCAAGGACCATGGGAGGTGACATGCACGGGAGCTGGCCCGTGAGCCAGAGCTCAGCCACTTTGGTTTAGCGATTCTGCAGGGATAGACCAGAGCACAGACGTCGTGCCAGTCCTTAATCATGAGGCGGTCGTGTGCGGGTTTGCAAGGGCGCATGACGTTCATGGAAACGAAGCACCGGACAGGCAGGTGATAATCACAAAGCAACTCATGGAAAAGGTAAAGCCAGTTCTAATAGATGCAAAGAAAGATACATGCTGCAGGGATAGACCCACACGGCTTGGGGATAATGCTGTCCGAGGAGTACCCCCAACTGCACAAACCAAAAATGTCACCTGGCACCATTGCTGAAGAAGTGTTGAAGTAGCTAAAGACGCGTGCTGCAGAAGTCGCTCCTCACGACTTGTCCCGGTCCTTAACCTCATGAGGCTCTGAAGTCCCCGGGGGCTCGCGATGATCCAGCGCCACCTCCATCTGGATCGCCTTGCGCCTGGCCTCGCGAGCCTCCTGGACGGCCCGCACGTGTCACTGGAATGTAGCAGCTTCGTTCGGCAGGCTGAAAGGCAAGCGAACGTAGTTGTGAGGGGTGCCCTTGCACCGGCCAACATGGACGACCAGAAGAGCTCCTTAGGTGCGGCTCTGTCGAGCCCTGCGACATTGACGCACACGCGCAGCTCATTGCCCTCGTCAGGGGAGGGAGCTGCGCGGTGTGGTGCTGGGTGACGCTCGCCTCGCATGGCTCTTGCCTCCTGCAGCTCCTTGGTTGCCTTGGTTATGAACTCCTGAGTGCCTGGCGCATCGCGCTCTGCGCTCTCTTTGTAGAAACGCGTATTGAAGCACACCTCCACATGGTGCCCGAGCGCCTCCCTCAGGATGCTGGCCAAGTCAGAGGCCCTCCATAGGAGAGCCCCCGAGTCCATCCTGAGAGGGGCGCCTTGCGTGCCTTCCTATGGGACAGGGGAAGGCACCCCATTAGTGGGAGCAGGTCATGAAGCACGGCCGTCGGTCGCCCCATCCTCCTGAGGTCCAAGTCGGAGCAGTTGCTTCTTCTTATTGGGGATGACCTCAGGGAGGTATGCGCGCTCGAGGGAGCACACTGCATCCTTTTCGTCGCAGGCGACCGTGATGATGCCGCAGCTTCCTGGCATCTTGAGGACATTGTAGCCATGCTGTGTTGCAGCCATGAAGTTGGCCAGGGCCGGATACCCAAGGATGGCGTTGTACGGGGGGCGAGTATGGGCAACGTCAAAGTCGATGAGCTCAATGCGGTAGTTGTCACACTTGCCAAAGGTGACAGGGAGGCGGATCTGCCCAATCGGGATGGTGGAGCCGTCGGTCACTCCTGAGAAAGGCTTGGTGGGCTGAAGCTGGTCATAGGACACCTGGAGTCCATTGAACGTCTCGACGGGGAGAACATTGAGCCCCGCACCGCCATTGATGAGTGTCTCGGTGACGAGGACGTTGCAGATGTTAGGCGAGCAGAGCATTGGGAGGGCGCCAACAGTGGCCACGCACTTGAGCTGATCAGTAGAATCGAAGGTGATAGCGTACTTGAACCACCTGAGAGGACACGTCGCCTTGACCTTGGGGAGGGCTGTGTTCACCTGGCGAGCGAACTGCTTGAAGATGCGATGGGAGGCAGGGGCCTGAGCGCCGCCTAGGATGCAAGCGATGGCACGAGGCTCTTGGAAGCCTCTGGCCCCATCATCTTGGTGGTGGTCATCATTCCTTCTTCGTGCCGGCGGCAGCGGGGGAAGGCCGTTGTTGCCCTGAGGACGGTCCTCACGAGTCGGATCCCTCTAGGGAGCCTCGCGAGGCTTGCCTTGCCAGCGGTCCTCACGAGGCTGATCGCGCCAGCCCTGACGGGGGTCGCTATTGTCCCAGCGTCCTGTTCCTCGGCCTTCTCCATGGTCGTAGCCTCGATCGTTGCTCTCGGGGCAACGACCGAGGCGCCTGTTGCGCATGGCCCTGAGATCCTGGCAGTCATTGGTGTTGTGGCTGTGCACGTTGTGGAAGAATCAGGACAGGCAAATGCTCTTGGATGACTCCGGGTGGTCGCAGCCGGATTTCATTTTGGGTTCGGCTGCGAGCACTGTTGTCCCCTTGCGCTTCACATCCTTGGCATTGGTTTTCTTGTCTTCTGGGTCAGCCTCCGGAAGCTCCAGGGGGAGAGGCAACCTTCCTCGGCTCTCGCACATTTGTTTGCCATGTTGAACATCTCCAGAGCCATGCACAGGTCCTCGTGCATGGTGAGCTCTGCCTTCATCTTGACGTCCTGGACACCATCAGTGAATGCTGAAATGATAGCCTCGTTCGACACCTTGGTGAATCTTGAGGCGAACGCTGTTGAAGCACTGGATGTATTTGTGAAAGGTCTCTGCTGGCTGCTGCTTGGTGCACCGTAGGTCAGCCGCAGCCGGTGTGCGATTGCGACTGCCCTGGAAGATGGCGACGAAGTGCTCTCTCATCTCATCCTAGGAGGATATCGATCCCATGCGAAGGTTCAGGAGCCATGAGCGTGCGCCTTCTTTGAGGGCCATGGGGAACCACTTCGCCATGACCTTCTCATTGCCGTTGGCCGCCTCGATGCTCAACTCGTAGAGCTGCAGGAACTCAGCAGGGTCGGGGGTGCCGTCGTAGCAAGGAGGCAGGTCGGGCTTGAACTTGCCTGGCCAGACGATGCGGCGTAGCTCCAGGGCGAACGCGTGACATCCCACCGTGGTCACGGGAGCCCGCCGTGGACGTGGAGCCTGAGCTTGGCACAAGCACACCAACGCATCGGGTGGTGCGCGGTCTTGACGTGGCAATGCTGGGAGCGCACGCGCCTCTCCTCGAGGCCGCTGCACCACTCGGCAGCTTTCTTCATCACGCATCGGCGCCATGCACGGCGCGTCGCACCGGGAGCCTCGCGCCTTGGCTCGAGGACGATGTCTTGCCTGGGGGGTGGAGGAGGTGCACCGTGAGCGGGTCGGTGCAGGCGCCTCTCCTGCAGCGTTGACGAGCTCGGTTATGTGGTCCAGCTAGTCCCCGGAGAGGTCGACGGTCGGGCGATAGCGCAGAAGCTCGCGTGCCATCAGCAATGCAGCCTGAGCGTTCGCCGGCCCGTGACGAGCATGAGAAGAAGAAGCGGCCGCCAGAGTCAGTGACGGGCTGCGTGGTGCGCCCATCATGCCACCCAGAGGGCTGCATCGACGAAGCCTGCTAATCGTGGGACGCGAGAACGGTGGTGGCGTTGGCCGCCGGCGATGGTGGACGACGGGGAGTGCTGTCGCCTGCCAGCGCCATCTGGACAACGCGGGCGGCGAGGGCCGCCCGACGGTCAGCAAGAACTTGGCGAGCATCCGCCATGGGAAAGGCAAAACAGGGTCAGATCAACCAAAGGAATAGAGGCTCCGAGGCACCCCTACCTGGCGCGCCAAATGTCGGATTTTGGGCTCCACGTTCCTCGATAGATTCGAACTCTGGGGTGTGTGCGAAGAACTCAACCTCCCCAGTCTGCCAACACGTCGATCCCACGGCCTAGCTGGATGAACTGGAAGGAAATGGGACACAGCAGTTTACCCAGGTTCGGGCCACCATGCGGTGTGAAATCCTACTCATGCTTTGTGGTGGATTGGCCTCGAGGTGGGCTGAGGATGAACTAGTATAGTGGGAGAACAAGCTCAGGAGGTGTGTTCTTGTGCTCGAGTGAGCTGGTGGGTGTAAGGATGGAATGGATCCGTCCGGGATCCTCTCTACGGTGGTGGTGCTGCTCTAGATATAGTGGCCTTGGTCCTCTTCCCTGCTAGGGGCGGGAAGGGATCCCACAATGGCCAAATTCGAAGGGAGACAACTAGTACATCCTATCTTAACAAAAGGTAGTCTTCGCCTGCAAAGCCTCTGGTCAGGACGCCGTGATGGGCTCGGCGATGACCTCCGTCCTGTCGTCCTGGCGGTCTTGGCCTTGTAGCATGGAAATGGAAACCTTTGGTTGATTCCTCAGGAGTCCGCGGCTGCGCTTGCCTCCTTAGCAGAAAAGAGGAAACATGCTGCTCTACGCCCGCTGGCGCCCGCCTGACCTTGGTCGTCATGGCTTGAGTAATCCGAACCTCACGAGGTGAGGGCTTGCATAGAAATCTCCGCTCCGTTGGAGCCAGCCTGAGGAGGCCACTCCTCCTGGAGGTCTTGAGACTGTCCGCCTCACGAGGCTTGCCCCCTCGCGAGGGTCTTGTGCTACTGGTGCTGAAGATGGGCCGTACAAAGACTGCTGATGGAGTCACGCCGCGGGCTGCAGGCAGGCAAGTCTGGGTACCCCGGTTCCCAAAACGCCGACAGCTAGAAATTGCTTGTCTTGATAATTTTTTTCTTATAAAATTCCTATGCATAGGAAGTATTTTAGACATAAATGTGTTTGTCACATGTTTCATGATGCTCTCTTTGTGTTTAAATTATTATATTTTGTGTGAGCATCGTTGAAATTTTATGCCTAGCTATGGGCGTAAAACGATAGCGCTAGCTGGGAGGCAACCCAACGAATAAAATTTATTTTTGTCTTTTTCTTTCTGTTCTTGAGTGCTTGCACAATTATGATACTATTGTGATTATGTTTTTTGTGTTTTAATTACTGTTTGAGCCAAGCCAAGCTTTTGGGATCATGTTGGGTGATGGTTGATTTGATCTTGTTGGAAAATAGAAACTTTTTCGTCCAGTAAAATAATTTTGAAAATCACATAAGCGACGAAAAATTTTGAATTTTTTAAACAAGATTTATGTACAAATGGCCTACACCGTCATAAGTTTTGAGAATTTTGGAGTTACAGAAGTATACGGAGTTTTCAGATTGCTACACATTGTTCTGTTTTTGACAGAGTCTTTTTTCTTTGCATTGTGTGCTTATTTTGATGAATCTATGCACTCTATCGAGGGGTATGAGCCATAGCAAAATTTCAATACAGTAGATATAATGCAAGAATAAAATATGAATGGGTTTGCGACCGCACTTAGAGTAGTGATTTGCTTTGTTATACTAACGGATCTCACGAAGGTTTTTGTTGAGTTTTGTGTGATTGAAGTTTTCAAGTTTTGGGTGAGATCACGATGTATGAAGTACTAAGGCGTAAGAAGAGCCAAAGCTTGGAGATGCCCCATGGCATCCTCAGCTATTACCTAAAAGAGAAGCAAGCTACTAAGCTTGGGGATGCTCGAGTGGCATCCCCTCTTTCTTCTAACAACCATCGGTATTTTACTTTGAGCTATATTTTTATTTGTCACATATCATAAGTTTTTCTTGGAGCGTCTTTGATAAAGGCTAAGGTGTCCCGTATTTCGATGAGCGTTTTTGATGTAGTTGACTCTAATGATCCGACTACGGATGTGCAAGGACGTCGCGCCTCTAAACGAACTCCAAGAGGTTATTGACCACACCGGAGCATGATCAACTTGACCACGAAGGTCTATTTCCTCCACGCAAACGAAGAACAAGCAAGAAACTGAAATTGCAATCTGGATATTGTGAATAAAAGAGGAAATCTGTATTGATCAAGTGGCGTTCTGTGACGTCTTAGTCCGGTCGTTGAACACAAATGAAGTATGCGAAGTTGCAGCTATGGCAAACTTTTAATATAAACAAAACCCAAAGTCTAAACGATGCCCTAAGGGCTGTATATATGAATATAGACGGGTGGAATTTTGTTGCCCTTAGTGGAGGGGTCCGAAACCAACCCTAACTCTTGTTTCCCCATACATACGGACTCTAAAAACAACCTATAATCAAGTATTTCGAAATTACATGGGCCTGGCATAATAATAAGGTGACACAACACATAGAATAGCCTATGGACGAAATTTATGAAGTTGCATCTTGTATATTTCATCCAAGGCTTTATGCACTTTGTGGTGGTTTCAAAGTCCAGAAATCATCACTTGTAACTCCATTCTTGTTCCCCTTGCGCATGCCATTGATACATCTCCAACGTATCTATAATTTTTTATTGTTCCATGCTATTATATTATCCATCTTGGATGTTTTGTATGCATTTATATGCTATTTTATATTATTTTTGGGACTAACCTACTAACCTAGAGCCCAGTGCCAGTTTCTATTTTTTCCTTGTTTTTGAGTTTTGAAGAAAATGAATATCAAACGGAGTCCAACGAGCTGAAAATTTACGGTAATTTTTTATGGACTAGAAGAAGCCCCCGAAGAACAATAGTTGGGCTCGAAGAGTCCCGAGTCAACGACAAGGGTGGAGGGCGCGCCCAAATGCCTAGTGCGCACCCCCATACCTTGTCGCTGCCTTGTGGACCCCCCTGATGTGAAACCGATGCCAAAAATTCCTATAAATCTGGAAAACCCCAGAAAAAACCTAGATCGGGAGTTTCACTTCTGCAAGCCTCTGTAGCCATGAAAAACCAATTTGGAGCCCGTTCCGGCACCCTGGCGGAGGGGGAAACCATCACCGGTGGCCATCTTCATCATCCCGGCGGTCTCCATGATGAGGAGGGAGTAGTTCACCCTAGGGGCTAAGGGTAAGTACCAGTAGCTATGTGTTTGATCTTTCTCTCTCTCTCGTGTTCTTGATATGGCACGATCTCTATGTACCGCGAGCTTTGTTATTATAGTTGGATCATATGGTGTTTCCCCCCCCCCCTCTATCTTATTGTGATGAATTGAGTTTTACCATTGAGATTTCACTATTATCGTATTGAATACTATTATGAATTTGAGAACACTTGATGTATGTCTTGCATGGGATACCCGTGGTGACAATGGGGTATTCTATTGGTTCAGTTGATTTATCTTTTGGCACTCAACTCGTGAATTCCCGAGCTGACATTGGGGTAATCTACGCATAGGGGTTGATGCACGTTATCGTCTTTGTTTCTCCGGTAGGAATCTTGGGGCACTCTTTGAGGTTCTTTATGTTGGATTGAATATTATGAATCTGAAGTTGTTTGATGCATATCGTATAATTGACCCACAGATACTTGTGGTGACATTGGAGTATCTAGGTGATATTAGGGTTGATTAATGTGTGTCTTATGGTGTTATTTTACTATGAACTCTAGGGCTGTTTGTGACACTTCTATGAATAGCTCAATGGATTGATAAGAAATAATAACTTTGAGGTGGTTTCATACACTACAAGCAATTTCATCTTATGTTCTCCGTGATAGGAACTTTGAAGTGACTTTTGTCGCACGTTGAGGGATTCTCATATGATCTAATTATGTTATCATTGTTGAGACAACTTGCACTAGTGAAAGTATGAACCCTAGGCCATGTTTTCAAGCATTGAAATACCATTTTCTCTCACTTTTACCACTTGCTACCTTGTTGTTTTTATATTTTCAGATTACAAAAACCTATATCTAGCAACCCTATTACACTTTTATCACCATCTCTTCACCGAACTAGTGCACCTATACAATATACCATTGTTTTGGGTGTGTTGGGGACACAACCCAATAACTCCCTTGGAGTTATTCTTGAAAGAAAACTTCCTAAAAAACCTCATCTTTTTACTATGAATGAAATTCTGAAATTTTTAGTCCACAAAATGTTTCTCAACAAAACTTCACAATATTCATAGTAACTACTCATAGGGATGCATAGAGGCCATATCAAGCATTCAAACTACTTTGAACTCTAGGAATTCAACATGCAAGCTCATCTACAGCAGTACCAAGAGTAACTAATTATTCAAACTATACACCACTAAAGCAAAAAGTAATTGGACCAATGGAGGATGTCGTGGAAAACCACGGCCACCTATGGGGCCATGAGCCCCTTTTCGTTCATGGGGATGGGCATGTTGCAAAAAGATCAGGAAAGCATAACTCAGCATGACAGAGATCACACTGGCAGTTTTACCTAGGTTTGGGCCGCTGCGACGGGTAAAACCCTACTCCTACTTTGGTGGACTGATGGAGGAAAATGGTGTAAAACGCAATGCTCTTGCCCGGCAGGGTTCCCTCGGGGCGAGAGTGCCTACACGCGTATGAATGTGTGAGGGTTCGAATCAATTCTACAGTTTCCATGGGGCTCCTTTTATAGGTGAAGGGGTCACCACAGTGGCAAACCAATCTTTACATACTGATTAGATACCAAACAGTACTATCATACCTAACTCGACAAGCTGACAGAGCGCATTAAATGAGGCGCTCAGTGTCACATCATGGCATGCCCTACAGGCCTTTTCGGGCTATTTCACTAGGTTCGCTCCTGCTTGCTTGACACGTCTCAGGACATGTGTCGTTTGGAGGTATTTTCTGTAGGAAGTGGCTGCCGCCATCTGGCAGGAAGCAGCCACTTAGTCAGTTAGGAGATTAACACCGCACTGATCAACAACATGCATCGCTGTGAGGTGGTGCGGTGGAGTGGTTTGTCTCTGCGAGCCTCAGCAGGCCTGCCAGTGCAATCTTGGAGGGCTACTTCCGGGTAACCCCAGCCTTACCAGGCTAGCCTTCCCGGCAAGGGAGGCTCTTCCCGTAGTGGTATCTTATCTCTCTGGCTAGTCTTAGTCTTCTTGGTCTGCACTTTGATCCTTCAAAGAACTGATCCCCCGCGCTTTGATCTGACCTTGGTGCTGTTATCTCATCCTTGGGCCTATGCACAGTCGGGGCAACGGACCCAGGGTCTGTTGCACCGACAGGAGCCCCTGGGCCGGACCCAGGGGCATAGATGTCGGTGTACTAGAGTAGGGGTACCCTAGTATCCCGAACTTGTGCACGGGCAGTTGCAGCCCTCCGCGGCAGGGCTTACCGGGTGACCGCCAAGGTCCCCCGTGGTTCCTTTGGAGCCATTCAAGAACAAAGTATTCAAGCCAAGGAGACAAGGCCACGGCAAGAGGAGCTTGCTTTGGGAAGGCCACCCAAGGCACCTACAAGACAAGGCCCGGCAAGAGGAGCTTGCCGGAAGGCCCAATGAGCGACAAGCTTCCGGCGCGACAAGACAACAACCGCTGCAAGGCGCTTGTCATGCGCAGACCACCTCTCTATACCTACGCTCCAGCACATCCACTAACGTGTCGCCACAGGACCTTCCAGCGCCAGTGGCGAGAGGTCAGGCGGCAGCCGTGCGAGGTGGCAAGCGGCGCTGACAAGTTTGCCATCGTGGCGAACGGTGGCGACCCTGACGGTCCCTGTTTGCACTGTTAGGGCGACGTAGATGGGCATTTAATGCCTTTGTCCCCTGCCGTCAGGGTTAGGTATGGTACACCGCATAATCGCATACAAGTAGGTTCACCAACCTCTACTTTTCCATTTGTACCCTTGTCTATGTTGCCACCTATCGGGGACCCCTTGAGCATATAAAAGGAGGCCCATGCGCAACGTAGAAAGGGTCGGTCGGTTCCCCCCACGCTCAGTCTCATTAGCAGCTCGTGTGTACTGTAGCACTCAGCGCTCCTGAGCAAGAACGCAATACATTCAGACATGCAGCAGTAGGAGTGTTATCTCTCCGGAGAGCTCCGAAGCTGGGAAACCTCTCATGTGCTTCGCCTCGATCTGCTCTTCGTGCGACCTCCGCTCCCCGCCGAACCGAAAGGGGCTCGGTCCGCCGGTCCCATAGGTGTTCGTGGGTCAGATCAGCCTGCCCCGACATCTTTGGCGCGCCAGGTAGGGGGCTTCGAGATTGTGTGAACCTGATCCGGCGTCCACGTAAGCAAGATCTCCATCATCTTCATCAACATGCCACCGAAGAAGAAGGCTTCGGCGGCAGAAGCTCCGTCCGCGTCGAACCCACCACCACCGGAGCAAACAGGTGGTGGGGTAGACGCTGGCGGAAGAATGGACGGCGACGGGGGAGCTCACGGTGCTGCCAAGTCCAAGGACAAGGCTGCGGAGACCTCGGCGTCAGACATGCACCGCGCCTGCCTCAGAGGCGCGGGACCGACAACGCCATGGTATTCACAATGCCATACGCTCGTTGGACCAAGATCGAGCTGGTGGACCTCGGGATGCTCAAGACCAGCATGCACGCCAACATGCCGGGCGCTGAAGCGAGGCATCGGTCGCCGGACGGGACATCGCCTTCTAACATAGTTAGAAGTCCGAGCATATCCCGCCTCGCGCCGATCGCCACTGCCACCCACCACTCCAGCAGAAGCTTTGGCGAGAGCACAACTGCTCCTAGATTACCCTCCAACAGCCGACAAGGTCGATGAATGGAGGGCCACCATTCAGAGTCTCATTGGCTTTGCCAACGGAGACACTCCGCGGCAGCCGAGTGCATCGCTGCCGCGGCAAGACTGCCAAACACGAGCCGGTGGCGATGAGACCGGTGGGGGTGCAACAACCATGCACTCTCCGCCCTGAAGGCCAAGATCGCCGACTCGCCGGATCCACCTCGACAGCGACTCCACCGCATCATCGGATCCACGAGCTCGTCGAAATCAGCGCCAAGTTCTTCACGAACGACAGCAAGAAGACGCTCGAACTCGCATCGAGCACCGAAGAGAAGCGCGGCGTCAATCCGACAAGAGCGCTGGGCCCTCTGTTGACATGCATGTGCCAGAGGAACTAGGCGACTTGCCGTACGCGATAGGTTGCCCCGCGTTCACTCGTGAGCTGCGGCAAGTCCAGTGGCCCAGCAAGAAGAATTTCAAGCCAGATGTACCAGAGAAGTACGACGGCAAGACGCATCCGTCGGAGTTCCTCAAAGATCTACACCATCGTGGTGCAGGCTGTCGGGGCGAGATGACAAGGTTCTCGCCAACTACTTCACCTGGTGCTCAAGCCCAATGTCGATCTGGCTCATGCACTTGCCGGACAACTCCATATCCTCTTGGGCAGATCGATGCCATCAGTTTGTCGGCGCCTTTACGGGCGTGCCACAAGCCTCATGGCCAAGAAAGCGACCTTCATCTGCCGCCCGAGAAGGAAGGGAGCCCCTGCGCATAAGTACATTCAGAGATTCAGCCACAGACAACACAACATCCCAGATGTCCACCCCGCCAAGGTAATCAGCTGCTCCATCGAACATGCGAAACCGCAGGATGCGGGAGGACATGGCGATGTGCAAGATCAGAGACGTCAGTGAGCTATACGCCCTGGCCGACAAGTGTGCACGTGGTGAGGAAGGGAGGAGACTCCCCGGAGAGAATACTGAAGCGGGAGGATCTGATAGTGAGGAGACCACCGCGGCAAGGAAAAATCGGCGGCGGAACAATAGGAAGAAGAAAGGCAAGGATGTGCTAGTTGTTGAGCAGTCCGGCAACGGAGGTGGCGCCAAGAAAGCCAAGGCTGGTAGCTCCGGCAAGGAGGTTGCCGCTGGCACCAACTGCCAGGCTTTGGCGGTCGCCGACAAGCAGGACGGCTCCAACAAGCAGTACTGCAAGATCCACTGCACCAAGGTTCATGACCTCCAGAGCTGCAAGAAGGTCGAGCAGCTTGTCGAGCAGCAGAAGGCTGAATACGAACGGCGCGACAAGGAGAAGGCCCAGGAGGGTGCTGGAGGAGCTAGCAAGAAACGTCCCGGCCGAGGAGGACGCCGCGGCAAGGCCAAGCAGCGGCAAGGAGACAGACCTCCCCGCGGCCGCGACAAGGATGAAGACGACGACGATGATGAAGACATGGATGATGACGAGACCGATGAGCAGGAGTTCCAGAAAGCCACAGAGGTCCTGTGCGTTGACGGCGGTGCTTCTCTGCATACTTCACACCGCCAACTCAAGCAGTGGATGCGGGAAGTCAATGCGGCAGAACCATCCGTTGAGTCACGCAGGCCTCTGAAATGGTCCAAAGACGCCTATCATCTTTGATATTGAGGACCACCCCGATCGCGTAACTACGGTCGGGTGCTTGCCGATGTTGGTTTCACCAACTATCCGCAACCTCAAGGTCACCAAGATGTTAGTTGACGGCGGGGCCGGCTTGAATCCGATCTCCTCCGTGGTGCTCCAGAAACTCCAGATCCCTGATGGCAAGCTCGAAGAGACCGGCACATCCCAAGGAATCAATCCGGGAAGGAGCAAGCCGAAGGGAAAGATCACGTTGCCGGTGACATTTGGCAGCGAGTTGAACTTTAGGACTGAGATGGTCACCTTTGACGTTGCTGACTTTCCATTGCCTTACAATGGGATACTTGGCCGTCCAGCACTCGCCAAATTCACGGCGGCCTCTCACTATGCCTACAACATGCTGAAGATGCCGGGCCCGATAAGTTTCATCTCTGTCCCTGGCGACAAGAAGGATGCTCTTATCTGCGCCGACAAGATCTTCCGGGAAGCAGCAGCTGCAACAGATTGCAAGCCACTTGCCGCTGAATCTCCCGGGGGGAAGAAGAAGACCAAGTCCGGCAAGAGCTCTGATGCCCACTCCGGCAAGCGCACCTCTTCAGAGTGCTGCGCTACCGTCGAGGACGCACCATCGAGCTCCACCGGCAAGCATAAGAAGACGATGGCAGCTCCACCAGAGACCAAGAAGGTGTCCGCCAAGGAGGACGGCACTGGTGGTACCTTCACCATCAGTGCCTCTCTCGGCCCTAAATAGGAAGGCGCGCTCGTTGCTTTCCTGTGGGCGAACGTCGACGTGTTTGCGTGTCAACCGTCTGATATCCCCGGTGTTCCCAGGAGAGTAATTGAGCACCGTCTTGACGTTTGTCCTCATGCGCGGCCCGTCAAGCAGAAAGTCAGGAAGCAAGCAGTGGAGCGCCAAGAGTTCATCGCAGAAGAAATCAAGAAATTGGAAGCAGCAGGCCTTGTCAGAGGAGTGCTCCATCTTACGTGGTTGGCCAATCTTGTAGTTGTACGCAAGGCTAACGGGAAATGGAGGCTTTGTATCGACTTTACCAATGTCAATAAAGCTTGTCCCAAAGACCCATTTCCCTTGCAGCAAGATCGACCGCATTGTTGACTCCACGGCCGGATGTGATTTGCTTTCATTTCTGGATGCATACTCAGGATATCATCAGATCTTCATGGCAGAAGAGGATGAGGAGAAGACCGCATTCATCACCCCATGTGGCACATACTGTTTTCTACGGAAGCCCTTCAGGTTAAAGAATGCTGGTTCAACATTTGCAAGAGTAGTCCATGACGCTTTTGAGCTGCAAATGCACAGAAATGTAGAAGCCTACATGGATGACATAGTGGTCAAAAGCAAGGACAAAGCGGCTCTGATTCAAGATTTAGACGAAACCTTTACAAATCTGCGCAAGATCAACCTCAAGCTCAACCCTGAGAAGTGTGTGTTCGGAGTCCCTTCCGGCAAGCTTCTTGGGTTCTTCGTGTCTTAGCGGGGAATTGAAGCTAATCCCGACAAGATCAAGGCCATTGAGCAGATTGAAGCACCAAAGCGCGTCAAGGATGTACGAAGGCTTGCCGGTTGCGTAGCTGCTCTCAGCAGGTTTATCTCTAGGTCTGCTGAAGCGCCCTGCCATTTTCAAGATGTTGAAAAAGGCAGGTCCGATGCAATGGACTCGGAAGCGGAGGCTGCGCTGCAGACTTGAAGAAATACTGTCCTCCACTCCAACACTTGTCGCACCTAGGCCACAAGAGAAGTTGTTGCTGTATATAGCGGCAACCAATCAAGTGGTTAGTGCTGCGTTAGTAGCGGAGAGGGAGGCGGATGATGAGCTAGCAACCATGGCAGATGCATCCAAATGGCGACTGTGGGGGCTTCACCGGAAAGCTCTAGTCCCGACAAGGATGGATCTGCAGACACATCGAGAAGATGCGAGAAAAGAATGGTGCAGCGCCAGTTTACTTTGTCAGTTCCCTTCTGCAGGGGCTAGGTCAAGGTACTACGGTGTGCAGAAATTGCTTTTCGGCCTCCTCATGGCCTCGAGAAAGTTGTGCCATTACTTCCGGGCACATGAGATTACAGATCATCACTGCTTTTCATCAAGAGGATACTGCAAAATCCAGAGGCAACAGGCAGGATTGTCGAGTGGGCACTGGAACTATCAAGCTTTGGCCTCAAGTTTGAGAGCACTTCAACTATCCAAAGCAGAGCATTGGCAGAGTTCATAGCAGAATGGACGCCAACACCAGATGAAGAAATTCCAGAAACAAGCATCCCCGTCAAGGAGGCAAGCGAAGAGTGGCTGATGTACTTTGATGGTGCTTTCTCGCTGCAAGGCGCCGGTGCGGGCGTGCTACTTGTCGCACCCACCGGAGAGCACCTCAAGTACGTAGTCCAGATGCACTTTCCCAAGGAGCAAGCAACAAACAATACTGCAGAGTATGAAGGTCTGCTTGCCGGTCTCAAGATCGCAGTAGACCTTGGGATCAAGAAGCTCATTGTCAGGGGTGACTCACAGCTTGTCATCCGCCAAGTGAACAAGAATTATCGAGTCCGTTGATGGAAGCTTATGTTGATGAAGTGAGGAAGCTGGAAGAACACTTTGACGGCCTACGGATGGAATATATTCCAAGAGCTCGAACGACATTGTCGATGGCTCGTCAAGTGCGCCAAGACTTAAGTTACCTGTGGAACCAGGGATCTTTGTGCTCAAGCTGACTCAACCATCTATAACGCCATCAACCGGACAGAGCAAGAAGAGGAAGTTGATCTCTGGTGACTACTTTCCGGCAGAGCTTCCCGAAGCCGCCGCCAAGAAGGTCCCCAAGATCGACACCAACAGTGCTGAGGAGCAGTCTACTCCGACAAGCCCTGTGGTTTGTTTAGTAGAAGCAGACGCCCCGACAAGTTTTGCTCGGCAAGCTTGCCGGGAACGCCAAGCTCGCCGAGCCGCAGGAGTTCTCGCCAGAGAAGCGGATGTTCCGCAGCAGCAGATGTGCCTTTGGTCGTTGTTGTCGAGCCGCAAGCTCCAGCATGGGCACAGCAGATTGTCCTTTTCCTTCAGACAGGAGAACTTCCCGAAGAGCAAGAAGAAGCGGAAAGAGTAGACAGACAGTCAAGTATGTACCAGTTTGTCGACAACAAACTATACAGAAGAAGACTCAACGGTGTGAAATTGAAGTGTATTCACCGGGAAGATGGACAAAAGCTGTTGGCAGAGATACATGGAGGCATATGTGGTCACCACATTGGCGCCAGAGCACTTGCTTGGCAAAGCGTTAAGCAAGGTTTCTTTTGGCCGACAGCCCTCCAGGATGCAATTGCACAAGTAACCAAGTGTGAAGCGTGCGGTTCCATTCCAAGCAGATACACCAGCCCAGCTCAAGCTCTCCGTGACGATCCCTTTATCCTCGCCATTTTCGGTGCAGGGGCTCGACATCCTCGGCCCCTTTCCCGAGCTGTCGGGGCTTTGAGTACTTATGCGTTGTAATCGACAAGTTCACAAAGTGGGCGGAAGTGCAAGCGATGAGGAAGGTGACAAGACCGCCAGTCAAGTTCTTGGTCGATTGTTTGCCGTTTCGAATCCCTAACAGGATCATCACCGACAACGACACGCCAATTCACAAGCCGCACCTTCATGCAATATGTCCAAGATCTTGGCGCCAAGGTTCCGCTTTCGCTGTTGCTCATCCGAGAAGCAACGGTCAAGCCGGAGAGGGCAATGCTTGAAGTGCGCGGGCTCAAGACCAGAACTTTCGGCTGCTGCACAAGTGCGGAAGAAATCGGATTGAGGAGCTGCCGGTGGTTCTTTGGTCGATTAGGACGACGCCAAATCGAGCCACCGGTCAGACACCTTTCGCTCTAGTCTATGGAGCGAGGCAGTTCTCCCCACGGAACTCAGATATGGATCGCCTCGAGTGCTCGCTATGATGAGCTTGAGCAAGAGCAGCTGCGACAAGATGACGCGCTGCTCCTTGAGGAGGATCGCCTTGAGCTCTTTGACGAGCTGCTCGATACCAAAGAAGCTTTGCGCCGCTACCATAGTCGCAAAGTTAATGCCAGAAGTCTCGAGGAAGGCGACCTTGTTCTTCGGTAGCGTTCAGTCCGCCAAGAATTCCAACAAGTTGACGCCTTGAAGTGGGAAGGCCCTTACCGGGTGAACGAGTCACTAGGCACGGCGCTGTCCGCTTTGAGACCGAAGATGGCATTCGGTGAGCAACTCCTGGAACATTGAGCATCTTCGTAAGTTTTACTCAGAGAGCGGTTACGGAACCTGTTCCAAGCAACCACCTTTTGTACAAGTCTTGCGCTGTTGCATGTAATCCTTTGTACAAAGCCGGGCGCAGACCCCGTGCATAAGTAAAGCTAGCGTGCTTTGCACATCTTGTCAATTTCATGCTTTTTACTTCTATTTGCATGCCTTATCTGACACTTTGTGCAGCACCTACCACTGGTAAGTGATAACGAGCCATAAGGCTCCATATCTTTATTTTCTCTTCTTTCTCTTTCTCAAAGAAAGGAAGGTTCCCTCGCACACAAGTTTCCCGGGGGGAAAGGAAAAGATAATGGTGTGGATCAAGCGTCGCTCAAGGAAGTCTAGCCTTACCGGGAAGCAAACGGCAGAAAAGCTAAGTTGCTAAAGTTATCTTCCTCGAACGACCGTACTTTGTATGGAAAACCTGTGCGCGGAGGAACCAACTCGTAGCTAGTTGCGCCCTTACTTTGTTTCGAGTCCGCTCAATAACTTAAGTGAGCTGCGACTAGTTGCGACAAGGTTACTTGTCGGAAGCGGCACCGCCAAAGAAGTTGTTGACATCTCGCACTTTTCGGGCCATTTCGGTGCCCGCGCCGACAAGTTCCCTAAAAGCGTAGGGCAAAAACATACAAAGGAAGGAATCAAGTAAAGGAAATTACATAGCAATTGATACCCAAAATAGAGTTATATCACAAGATAGCTTGCCGCAGCTCTAATGGATTGTTCTTATGACATGACCAGCAGCGGCAAGAGAAAGAGAAAACGGGCGGCCTAATCTACGCGATCGCCCTCAACCCTCTTGATTCCGCTCACCCTGTCCACGATGGGTGCGACAAGGGTCTTGAGCGCCTCCACATCAGCATCCGGCGGCAAGGACTTGAGGACGTTGGTGAGGTTGAGGCCTGGATTGCGGAAGGCCACCTTCATCAGCACTTTTTGAAGAGCTCCCGCGCAGATCTGGCGCGATTCCTCAGCCAGCTGCTTTGGGACCTCTTCCCGGAGTCGCTGGAGGGCCGTCACCACGCCCTTGAAGAACAAGCTAAGCTTGGCGCTGGGTTGGAGGTGCTCGTCGGAGGATTATGCAAGATCCACCATCCCCAGCTGTGCCAGCTCTTCATCGATGGCTGCAGCAACATTCACGAGACCCTCGGTCCAGTGCTCCACATTCTCCCTCAAGGCACTCTGGGCGGCAACAACACTCATGAAAGGCGCCTCGTCGGCCTTTGATCTTCTCCATCAAGGCCACTTCGCTCCCTCGCACCGCCCAGTAGCCGAGTCAAAGTAGTTTGCTTCAACTCAAGACCTGCATTGGAGTCCTTGGCCGCGCTGAGCTCCTTGCTCCTCTCAGCGAGACGGCCCTGCAGCTCGCCAAGAGTATAGGTGTCCTTCTCACGCTCGTGCTTGAGTGCAGCAAGCTCCTGGCCGCTCTCCTTGAGGCTGGCCTCCAACTGCGCCACCCTCGTCTCCAGCTCCTTCTTGGCGGCCTCGGTAGCTGCGGCAGCATCCCTTGCTTCCTTGAGAGCCCCGCCAAATGTTTGCTCGCGCATGCCAAGATCCTCCTCGTGGCTGTCAAGGTTAACCTTCCGCTGCGCCAACTCGCCTTCCTGCGCAGACAGCTTCTCGGGCGGCAAGTCATTGTTCTCGGCTTCAGCCTTCTCGAGGAGGAAGGCCTTGCGCTCCTCGGCAAGCCACTCCCGCTCCTCTGCCAAGGACCGGAGAGCATCCTGGTGGCGGCCCCGGAGCTCCTCCGCGCGCTTCTCGATGTCTGCTCCCGCCTTCGCGACAAGCGCTTCCCGGGATTCCGGCCTGGCTTGTCGGGCGCGGTAGAGCGACAGCAGCTTCTGCAGCAGCTGCTCCTCCTCAGGCTCGCCGCTGCTGCTGCTTGGCGCTTCGACTAGCCTCAGTCCAGCGGAGGCGAGCAGCTCTTCATCGAAAGTTTCTCCTTCGGCCGACGCCCTGGAGCTCGACTCCCATGGGAGCTTGATGAAGACGCCATCGCCGGCCTTCAAATAGGCGTCGGGCTGGGGCTTCGGACGCCAGCGGCGGCTGGGCGGAGGGATCGGCGGTCGGCGAAGCGCTGGTGCTCCCTGCGGCCTCGGGGCCGTCGGCGATCGGCGGACCCTCGCCCGGCTTCTGCAGCGGCAGCTTTGGCGGCCTCTTTGCCGGGCGGGCTCACAAGACCAGCTTCTTCTCCAAAGGGCGTGGCGGCGTCAATGTTGCCAGCAGCGTCCTCCTCGCCCGGCGACCTCGGTCTCCATTGGCTCTGTGGCGGATGGATGAAGAAAAGTCAAGCAAATATTCAAAGAGAAAATCAGAAGAAGAAGAACACAAGGGAAGTTTTCAGGCAAGAAGATTACCTGTGCCAGGGTCTGCGGTCATGGTCTCCGCCGCCAAGGGATCGCTGGTGCCGTCCCTTGCCGGAGAACTGCCCCTTGCCGGAGAAGTCTCCCTTGCCGGAGAACGCTCCCTTGCCGGGGAATCCACCCTTGGCGGCGTAGTCGGCGTATGAGGCTGCTCGCTGCTCCTACACAAATCGTCGGTCGATATCAAGAAAGAAAGAGCAACCATGCACGCCAACAGCAAGAAGTAGACCATATACTTACGCTGGGGCTGCGCTGGGGCTGCTTTGAAGAAGAGTTGCCGTGATCCGGCAAGGTAGTCTCGACGCGCCTCCTGCTGTCGCATGATGGGTTCGTCCTCGACGACAATCACCGGGTCTTGGCTCTCTTCGACATTCTTCCGGGCCAGCGTCCTGAAAAGGAATGGGTTCAGAGTAAAGCAAATCAGATACAAGACAAAGCAACAAATCGAAGAATTACAAGTACAGCAAAGAATCTTACTCTTCTTCTTCCTCGTCGGAGCTGAGCGCGGAAAGATTAAATTCTGGCTCGCCTCTAGTACGACGAGGCGGAGGAGTGGGTTCCCTTGGATGCTTGGCGGGAGCGGAACCGGTGGTCTGCGAGGGCCCCGCTCCAGTTGCCGCAGTGGCGCGAGGTGCTCCCGCGGCAACAGTGCTTGCCGCGGTGGAGCGTGTTGCGCGGCGCTGCGGCTGTTGGCCCATCTGCCGCCTCGCTACGTCTCCGGCCTTGCGAAGAAGCCGTCTTGGTGGAGCTGGGGGCTCCGCTCGCGGCAAGCTGCTTGAAGGTGGGGAGGATGCGCCCTCGGCGGTCTCGCTCGACTCGGCTTCAGGCTCGGCAAGCTCTTCCTCGCTGCAAACTCCTTTCGCCGACAAGGCTTGCCGCCTCTGCTGCCTCTGCCTCCTCCACGGTGAAGCCAAATCGCTTGCAGCGGCCGCCGCCTCTTCGGCTGGTGGCGATCGCTGCATCTCATCATCGGTGGTGTCATGGTGAGGCCCCTCTGCTCATCGGGGTGGACCAGAATTTCTACCAGATTGTCAAAGAACTGCCGCACGACGTCATCTGCAGGCTCTTGCCAAGTTGGGACAATTCCATGCGAGTCACACAACGGCATCATTGCACGGATGCGGTCAAGCGAGGAATTGTTGCACAATGAACGACGCCCTCGGCAACCTAAACATCTACGGATGATCAGGATCGGGCTTGAATAGCTCTAAGAGCATCGCGTCAAGCTCCAAGACGGTGAAGTTGAAGTTGAGGCCTGGGCGCAGCCTCATGATATCTCGCCAGATTCAAACTCCTGTGTGTCTCCTCCTCTCCTGCAAGGAAGCGTCTGTGGCGAAGAAAGTCTGCAACAATGGTGCCTACAGTGAGCCCGGCAAGTCTAAGGCGAAGGATTCGGGTGACTGCAATCTTCAGCCTAGCGTCTTCCGGGGCCAGATTTCTCCAATCGTTGCCGCGCACTACTGGGATTTGGCGCTGGGCGGTAAATGGCTGCGGGTTCTCCTCGACAATCAGCACCAATCTGCCCTCCATTCCTCCCATTTGCTACGGAGCTCTCCCTCCAGATAGGCTTCCTTCTTGCCGACCCTCGAGATCCAAGCGATCCCTCCGGCAAGGGGCTCTCCTCTCTCAACTCGGGGTAAAAAGAAGTGGCGGAAAAGGGCTACATTTGGGTGGACTCCGACAAAGTTTTCGCAGAGACGTGCGAAAACTGCCATGGTCAAAACGGCATTGGGTGTGAAATCAAGGAGGCGAAACCCGTAGGTGTTCATGATGTCACAGAAGAATTCAGAGAAAGGCGGGCAGAGCCCGCAGTAGAAGAAGAGCGCGAAGAAGGGATACCCAGTCGGGGCCAATTCAAGCAGCAGCGGGGAGTACCTTCGTGCGCGGATGCGCTCGCGTCTCCGTCGACCAGAAGAGGTAGTAGTTCTCCCTCAGCTCCCTCGCGGCGAGCTGAGGGGGGAAGATGGCCCGCTCCTTCCGCAGCGCCGCAAGCCGCTGTGCCTCCGCCGACTTCACGGCCTTTCCCTTGTCGACTTTCGGAGCCATGGTGGAGGCGGTGGAGGAAATCGACGGCGTTGGTGGTGCTGGTGGCGATGGGGCGTGAGCGCTGCTCTCTTTCAGCCTTGAAGAGAAGGGGGCAGCGGTGGTTTTTCGATGGGACAGCAATCGCCGAGATGGGCGGCCTGCCCTGCTTCCCCTACTTATAAAGAAGGAGGGGCGGACGTTCGATTTTCTGAATAAAGAAACCCCACGATCTCGCCCCACGATCTCTCTCACACGACGCCGCACTCGACGCGTGCTGCTCGTGGAGGGCGTGGTGGGTCCGAGGTGAAATAACGGCGTGACCAGACGCGTGTGCCCGTGCCCTGTTTTGGGCCTGGCCCAACAGCGCTCAACACCGTGTGTGGCCCAGGCCCGGGGGCTCCTGTCAGTGTACTAGAGTAGGGGTACCCTAGTATCCCGAACTCGTGCACGTGCAGTTGCAACCATCCGCGGCAGGGCTTACATGGTTACAGCCAAGGTCCTCCGTGGTTCCTTTGGAGCCATTCAAGAACAAAGTATTCAAGCCAAGGAGACAAGGCCCGGCAAGAGGAGCTTGCCGGAAGGCCACCCAAGGCACCTACAAGACAAGGCCCGGCAAGAGGAGCTTGCCGGAAGGCCCAATGAGCGACAAGCTTCCGGGCGCGACAAGACAACAACCGCGTAAGGCGCTTGTCATGCGCACCACCTCTCTGCATTTCACGCCCAAAGACATCCACTAACGTGTCGCCTGGGACCTTTCCAGCGCGTGGCGAGAGGTCAGGCAGCCAGCGGTGCGAGGTGGCAAGCGGCGCTGACAAGTTTGCCATCGTGGCGAACGGTGGCGCCCCTGACGGTCCCTGTTTGCACTGTTAGGGCGACGTAGACGGGCATTTAATGCCTTTGTCCCCTGCCGTCAGGGTTAGGTATGGTACACTGTACACTGTACAAGTAGGTGTACCAACCACTACTTTTCCATTTGTACCCTTGTCTATGTTGCCACCTGTAGGGGACCCCTTGAGCATATAGAAGGAGGCCCATGCGCAACGTAGAAAGGGTCGGTCGGTTCCCCCCACGCTCAGTCTCGTTAGCAGCTGGTGTGTACTGTAGCACTCAGCGCTCCTAAGCAAGAACGCAATACATTCAGACATGCAAAGAAGAGGGAGTGTTATCTCCGGAGAGCTCCGGCTGGGTAAACCTCTCGTGCTTCGGCCGATCTGCTCTTCGTGCGACCTCCGCTCCCCGCCGAACCGAAAGGGGCTCGGTCCGCCGGTCCCATAGGTGTTCGTGGGTCAGATCAGCCTGCCCCGACAATAGAGTTGGCTGGCCCCTTGAGATCTTCTTTTCTTCTTCATTATCCAGAGCTCGGGCTAGTTTCTAGTTTTCCCACAAGTCGTGTTGAACGTTATGGGAAAATCCAGATCGTGACCCGTGGTTCCCCACGCCCCATGATCATGGGGTAGAAACTGCCATCCCACTTGCCTCCCGCTCTGGGTGCATCTACCACGTGTACTGCATGCATTGCGCAAGGTAGGTGGTGGATGCGGAGGGTGTGGGGACGGCGACATGGCAGAAAACTAGGCATCGTTGGTTGGCGCAGAAGGTCGGCTCTGATTCCCTAAGCTATCGAAGGTGCAGGGAAGCCGTATTGGGGGAGCGGGGCGGTTGCTTTCTGAATGAGAAGCCAACCCCCTGCCTCATTCCACTATAAAAGGAGACAGGAGCGGTGTGTTTGCTCACACACTTTCCTTCTCCCTTTCCTCAAACTTTGTTCGCTCGCCATGGCGAGAGGACAAGGACACAGTGGCGCTCAAATGGCAGCGACGAGAGCTTCTGCTCAACAGCATCTCCCTCCTCCTCCTAAAGACGCGAGGGCGGAACCCGCCGTGAGATGGGGAGGGAGAGGACGAGGCCGCGGTCATCGTGGCGACCAAGGAGGAGGAGGACGGGGCGATGCCCTGATCGCGCCCCCATCAGACGCTCCTCCTCCGTTGGAGGTCCCCGTTGGAGACCAGCCTCCAGAGTTCGTCATTGGGCTATATAAGCCTCTGCATGGCCGTCTCCGCCTCCCGACTCCATTTGCAAGGGTGATGGAGCTCGACAGACAGCGAGCGTTGAGGCTACACATGAGGGCCTGCGGGAATGGCAGCATACGGGTGGATGTAGATTTCCCCACCCCTCTTGTCATGTACTTAGGTCGATGCTAGAAGACTTTTGCTTGTGCACATAGCTTGTCGGAAGGGCATGTCTTCCATTTTAAGTTAATGGAGGATGGTTTCCTTCCCATCAAAGATTTTGGGAGCTCGGGTCCTCGCTCAGGGTGCTGCGTGGAGAGCTTGACCGATGACGAAAGCTCCTCCCCGAGTGATAGAGACGAGGGGGACAGTGACGGCAATGACAAAGGCACCGACTAGGAGGGCGACGACTCTGACTCCGGCTGAGCATCAGCCGAACCATCACCGTCAGGCGGCGGCAACACCATCTTCATGTGCACCTCCTCTCCGGCAAGGTGATTTGCCAGGAAGTTGGGAGCATGGGTGGAGGTGGTGCCTCCGGCTCCTCCAGCAGCATTCCATCTAGACCACGGTAGGCTTCCTCGTGGGTTGTAGCTCCGTTCACCCTGCCACGTCTTGCTGTCCCTGGTGGTGGTAGTTAACGGGTCGCCTCCGCCGATCTCTTCATCATTGCCTTCGTCTGTGCCCTCCTGCCCCCGCCGGGCTACCTCTCCTGGAGCCCGACAGGGTCAGGCTGGGCTTTTGCCCAGGCACTCCTTTTGCCCTCTTCACCTCCTGCCGCAATTCCTAGGAGGAGAGGGACAAGAAAGGGCATCACAGGGCACTTATCTTTTTTCAATCTTAAATATGTAGGCACTTGCCAAATATTAGTTCAAATTATGTAATCTCTTGATTCCATGTTTGTGTCATGTAAGATTAGTACTTGTTTGATCAGCATATTAATGAAAAAGATAAACCTTGTCGGGGACTCGTGCATGTAATATGTCCATGCAGAAGTGGAACGCCTCTATACTTTGAAGTAAACAAGTTTCCCCCCGGCAAGCTACCCTACCGGTACCCTCAGTTTTGTTGCCCTGGAGTTAGTCCTACCAGGCACAAATCATGAAGAGGGACCAGCCCCCCGCCAATCTTTTTTCACCAAAGGCCACTACGACCATCCTAACCGAAGCAACGTTCGAGTCAAGTAACGGGAGCACCTAACTTTCAAAAAGCGGCGAGGTTTTCTTATGCACAAGTCCTTGCTTACAGAACACGTATGTATAAGAGAAAGAACTTATCAGTTTGGCTTGCCGAAGATAGCAGTGTAGGCTTATCTTTCCATCTCCTCTTGGGGACCAAGTCCTCGGCAGGAGCGTGCAGCTTATGCAGATGAAAATGATGCCAGATGCCATCTTATCGATGTGAACATGCGATGCTCATGAAATACTTATGCATCCATGCAACTTGCCAGGGGCCCCCCAGCACTTCATTTATTTCTCTGTTGCTCAGGGTCTGCGCCTGGCTTTGTACAAGTGGTTGCATGCAACTGTGGCAAGGCCTGTACAAAAGGGTAGCTGTCGGGCAGGGCCCGACAGCCGCGCCTTATGGGTAGAACTTATGGAGATGCTCAATATTCCATGAGTTTTGCAATTGAATGCCATCTCCGGTCTCCAGACGGACTGCGCTACGTCTGGTGAATCGTACTACCCGGTAAGGGCCTTCCCACTTTGGCGTCAACTTGTTTGCACCCTTAGCGGACTGGATGCGCCTAAGGACAAGGCCGCCTTCCTCCAAACACCGGGCGTGAACCCTGCGACTGTGATAGTGACACATGGCTTGCTGGTAGCGTGCCGCACACGTAGGAGCCCGGAGACAGTTCTCCTCGAGAAGCACAGCGTCGTCGCGCCGGTGTTGATCCAGCGCTACTTCATCATAGGCAAGCACTGTTGGGATCTTTGGTAGGGTGCGTCAACTGCAAATAAAGTTTTCCTACATGCAGAACAACCAAGAGCATGCTACAGGAGATGGATCGCAGATCGTTACCAATAGACGCGCAGTGCCGTGCAGCGGAAGAAGAGTTGGGGCAGCACGTCAACGTGGATTTTCTCCCCTTGTCCGATATCCCTCGAACAGCCGGCCGTCGTATGCCTCGTATAGGTTCGCCAGAGCGGCACTAGTGCACCGCCTCTAACAGTATCCTCGCATGCAGGAGGAACACCTTGCGGCGGACTGCTAGGTCCGACCACACAGTCGGCGATGAGTCGAGGTAGCTATTCGCAACACATGCAAACCCTAGTGACAGCGCCGAAGCGATCAACCGAATGAGTGTGTCGCACCTCCACTTTAAATAGGCATCCGTCGCATGCTCGACACTTGGGACTCACACGGATCCTAAAGCCCAAAGTCTGTTCGGCCTTGATCCTAATCCGAGTAGGATCACTTCTAACTCATGGAGTCAGACCATGCCTCACAGGTTCCTTCCATTAAGTGCGCGACCCCTTAGGTTCTCGTTCAGTTGGTCACGAGTCCGATCACATCCGACTCGGCTCGTCTGTAGCGGCCTCTAGCAAAGCATGCTTACTCCAAGTGTCCGTTAAAGCTGGTTAGGCGAACCCGTACATCACACTTCTGTTCCCTTTGCCACATGATATATGTTGTCGGGCTCAAGGCGAGTCTGTCATCCTTGTGCTATTCCGACCTCTTTCTCGTTCCAGTGATGCCAACCACAAACCGTATTATCTCATAATCCTAATTGTATGGCCATGCTTATCTTGGTAGGATCACATGAGGGGCCTAGAGTATATCTCTCCTGATCGGAGGGGCAAATCCCATCTTGCTCGACCATGTCTCGCAGCATGCGAGTGGACAAGCCCGAAACATACCTTTGTGTCTACCTAGTCACAGAGTAGCATTTGGTTGGCCCAAAGCAAGTATTCCACCACCTCGAGTACATGCGCCAGCTCAGGTCTTAGGACATAGAACGTATGTTGTACTAGAGACGCATAGATGACATATCGCTGCGTCTCATAGTTGGGTCTGTCCGACTCGGACCTTATCTCAACTCGGATCCGACTATGTCGAATCCAACCAGATCCTTCGGAGTCCATATTATCCGGTTAGCATCCAATGATCCATGGTAGTGAGACCACGCCATCGACCGTGTCACATGCTAGTCTAGTCGGATGCGTGTCCACACAGCCCTTTCGACTAGGGACCTTTTAGGTCAGTCATCATACAATGCATAGTCCCACAAACAAGTCATGTACTTGTTTATACATATCATTGATAATGTCCAAGGACTATCTTTATTCATAAACACATAGGAAATATCATCATACATGTCACACCCTGGATTTTGTAACATTTCATTTGCATTACTAAAGCATGAAAATTTGGACCAACAAAAACTTTTGCATTATTTCGCTTTTTATATTGGAGTTGGTTTTCTCTCTGTGATTTTCAAGTGCTCTTCAAAGTCAACACAACTCCACCTTATATACTTCATCTCCTTGCCCTAAACTTCTGCCCAATGATCATGCCATGTGTATAGTGCAATATAGTATTTTCTTACAAAAATAATTTGGCCGAAAAAGTATTTTCTAAAATTAGTTTTTCAAAAACCCCTAAATTGAGGTTTGCACTGCAAGTACTTGATTTGGGGCATGAAAAATATTTCAAAAGGTATATTTGAATCCTATTAGATGTAGGACTCCCATAAACCACAAAAATATAATTTTAAAATCTATTTCCTATTTTATTTAAAAGCTTTTTCTTAAGGCCAGAAATGGTCTTTAATAGGGAAAAATTATTTTATTGTTTCAAAAATATTTAACAAAAATCAGGGAAACTCAATGGACATATATTTTCCATATATAAGAGTTTCAACATATGGTCATGATCAAAATAGTGGAAAAAACCTCCCAAAACCATTTCTGCCCATTTCAAGGATTTGAAATATTTCTACAGGAAATATTTTCATAAAAATCCAAGAAAAATCCAGCAAGTCACAAGTGCATATTGTGATCACCTTGCGAAGCCTCATGTCAATTAAAGTCATTTTGGTTCACCAAAATGCCCTAAAACCCTCTCTGACCAGAATCCAATTTGAACAACTTTGTGCTGCCAACTTTCTCTCCTTGACCCCAACTTTGGTGAGCATGTTCACATAACCAAATTAGGCCACTACAGCAAGTGGTGCATCAAGGAGAAGTGATTTGCTCAACTAGATCTACACAAGTCTATTTCTGCTCATTTCTAGGGTTTACAAAAGTTGCATTAGCAACTTTGCCCAAATAAGCTCCAAATTGGTGGAAGTCCATATTTATATGTGTCATTTCACCCTGTGGAGTCTCATGGCATTTGGAGTTCATTTGCTTAACCAAACAAGCATCAAACACCTTCTGCCACTTTACCAAAATTCCATTTTTGACCACTTCCACTAATCTCCACGACCTCCACTTTTTACCACAGCCCCTCCTAGACCCCTTTCACCTCCAGTAACAATGGCAAGTCCATAGCTCAATTATTGGATGGGTAAAGCCCCACTTTCTCTCTCTGGACAGCCCATTTCTCCCTCTTCCTCACCTCCCTCCTCACTCCAGTGGCCATCCTTGGCATCCAATGCACCACCCCATTTCTTTACTGCCTCCTAGACCTGCTAGACACCAAAGGACGCGCTCACCATGCATAAAGAATGGCCAGGCCAGCCATTTGGGCGCTCTGGAGCGTGCTACAGTGCGCTCCCGCACTGTAGCCGCCCCCTCCCAACCGCCTCCGGCCACCTCGGGCCTCGCTCGCGCGCCTGCCGATGCACCTCGGCGTCCGCAGCATGCTACGCGGTCGGCCCCTCCTCTCTCTCCTCCTCAAGGCCTCCCGCTAGCAAGCAGAGGTCGCCCAAGGCCAATGGCGTGGCTCCTGCACAGCTGCTGGCCCCCTGCTCCCTCCCTCTCTTCTTTCCCTCGCTCTAGGCCGAACCCATGAACACCCCAGACATGTCCACGCGCGCCCCCGTGACCCACAGCAACGGCAACAACCTCGCCGACGCACGGGTCTACAGTGAGCTGTGGCTCGCCTACTTAAAGGCCTCCCCGAGCCTCTCTATCACCACCACTCAGCCCTACCTACTCCAAAAAGGCCCCTTGTGCCCTCCACTCTCCTCCAGGAGCAGCCGAGCTCGAGATCGAGCTCAAGCTCCGCCGCCTCGGGTCATCGTTGATCTCAAGGTACGGGCTCCCTCTGCTCCTCCTCTCTCTCGATCTGGACTCTCCACACCTCCCTGGTCATTTCCCCTCTGTCTCCCCCCTCTTTTGCAGTCGGAAACAGCCGGAGCCATCGTCGCCCGACGCTCCTCCGCCGCGAACCTCGTCGTCGGCGAACCACTGCTCCCCTCCGGCCAACTCCGGCACCACCCGAACAGCGACACGACGAGGAGTCCAGCGGTGCCATCAGCTCCCCCCGCTGTGCCCGAAAACGTCGCCGGTGAGCTCGCCGCCCTCTCTGGGCCGAGGTTGAAGACGACGGCCGTGGGGCCCGTCGGTCAGCCTCACACTCTCACCGGTGGGCCCCACCCGTCAGGTTTAAACACGCACGCTGCAGCACAAGCCGGTTCGGCTGCGTCGGCCAAGGCGTATTTCGCCTTTACGCCTTCGACGTGGCAGCCTCGCGTGGGCTGAAACCTATCTGGGCCTGCTTCACTGTGGCCCTTCTGGCCCAGTTGCACAGTGCTGCTTTTCCTTTTTCTTTTTCTGTCATTTTTCCAAATATTCCACAGGATTAAATAGTTATCCAAATGAATTAATTCCAATTCCTAAATTCCTAAAATATTGCAACCTATTTAATGGTGCAACTTTCATTCTAATCCAACAACCTTTTCTTCACTGTAAATATCTAAATGTGATTTTAAGCATTTAAATATGCCTTTGTAAATCCATATCTCCTATTCTGCTACTCCAAAACCAAAACTAAGAATTTTCCCCTTCTTAGTTTTCACCCTAGTATTTTATAAAAACATGGTGACATTTTTTCTGAGCAGTTTGACTTTTCTGTTTTTATTATTGCCTTATTTTTTTCTCGTTATTATTTTGCAACGATAGATTGCGTTGCTGACGAAGGAGTTGGACTAGAAGACTTTGAAGACCCTGAAGACTTTGTTGAGCCAGGCAAGCAGCCCTTTGACCATGTCTATGAAACCCTTTTTATGCATGCCATATAGCACTTTTATTGCTTGCATCAGAGTCATGATATTGTGGTGACCACATGGGGTGGCTTGCCACCGTTACTTCCTCATTGATACTTGCATTGTGCATGACCCTACCTTCTTATGAGGGTTATGCCGGTGGGAGTAGATAGGATGCTAATGTAGTGCTACGCAAAAGGGATGGGTATATGCATGGTGAAGGAGATAAATTATTTTCGAAGGACTTTTCGAAAACCCCGTCGGGTGCCACTTATGCCCGAGGGAGATGATGATGATGGGTAACCATTGATGACGAAGTGGTGTACCGAGGCAAGTGTGTGTGTTGTTTTCAAACGGATTGGCTTAAGTTGCGACCGTTATTCCAACCGTACATGTGCAACCACTCTACCCTTATATAGGAAAGGGCATTATTGATTACCTAGGCCGATACTAGCTCGGAACCCACATTACTAGTGACGGGGGAGAGTTGGTGCTCTCTCTCGGGACGGGGTCGTGCCAGGTAGGGTGGCCATGACTGTCTTTACGGGGCACCGGATACACCGTTGTCTCCCCTCTCGGATGTTACGATCTCGAGTGAGTCTCGTATGATGTACATCGTAAGGATACAAAACAACGAGTGGACTCCTTGTTAGTGTCATCTAGCGAAAGGTAGTGATCGGGTGCTTACCCTGGGTACTTGAGGTATCGCGGGTCGTGGATGACACGGAAGTTCCCTGGATCTTGTGGGTAAAGTGTGCAACCTCTGCAGAGTGTAAAACTATTTGAATAGCCGTGTCCACGGTCAAGGACAGTTGGGTAACCGCTCTTGGCCTACGTCCACATGTTTACAAACCAGTGGGTGTGTTTGGATAAGTGGGAAGATCTACTTGGGTCAAGTCAAAGGACTTGACATGATTGAGTTGGGTTGGTGCCCAATCTATTTATGTGAATATCTGTAACCTGTCCTCATGGTTACTTGAATTCTCTTGATGCATGTCTTACAAGTTGTCGAACATGTCATTGCACTCAAAACTAGCTTTCTACAAAAAGAAATTTACCTATATCATGCATTGTTGTATCTTGAACCAAAAACATGGGTTGCTTGTGAGTACATTCAAAGTACTCATTGGCTTGCCACTGGTTATTTAATTAACCAGGCATGGAAGAACCAGAGTTCGAAGAAGAGTTCTTTGAAGACGAACATGCGAACTAGGACGTTTCGGTCGTAATGCCTGTAGGGTTAAGGCAGATGGCATGGGTTCTACTTATCGACGAAGATTTCCGCTGCTTGTGTTTCATTTGATGTTCAGCCCTTAAGGCTTTATCGATGTAAGACTTGACCATAATGGTCACAGTTTGTGTAAGACGGTGTGTATGGATGTAAGACTCTTGTTATTCAGCTTCTGTGTGTTCAGTGAGCATTGATCTCTGGGATCACTATACACGTGCATTCGGTGATCACGACTTATGAGTCGGGGTCCCCACAGAGCTGGTATCAGAGCCATCCTGACTGTAGGAAGCCTTAGTTAGCATGGACGTTAGTTAGCTTAAGACCATCTAAACTCGTCTTCTTTTTCTAAGCTTACCCAACCTAAGATATATCCCCTTATTGACCTCTCCCATTTAACCTTTGTAGATGGCTGCCTTACCCGAAGACTTCCTGACCACCGGATTTCCCGTGCTTCTCGAGGATAGCCTCAAGAAGTGCCAGTTTCACCGAGCCCCCATTTTCACCTATCATGAGCATTGGATCAATGACACCGAGACGGAGTATCATGTGGAAGTGATCGTGAAGGCTAATGACTCTCCAACAAGTTGGTTCTTTGAGGGACCCCAGATGGCAACGCTGGTTCTTGCCGTCGAGACGGCAACCCTCAA
This sequence comes from Aegilops bicornis, assembly GCA_021605145.1. Classification (NCBI taxonomy): domain Eukaryota; kingdom Viridiplantae; phylum Streptophyta; class Magnoliopsida; order Poales; family Poaceae; genus Aegilops; species Aegilops bicornis. The sequence goes on along the minus strand of CM038672.1, from coordinate 216,639,247 downwards.
GGCACTCACTCGCCTCCGAGACCTTCTTCCATAAATGGCAGACGAGTTGGCAACCCGCTTCTTGCCTTATCGGAAGGAAGGTGAGGATGAGAGTAGTGCACCAGCTCCACCATTAGAAGAAGGACTTCCACTCCGATTCCAGACCTACTTCAACCTTTGTGCCGATAGTTTAGCACAACACTTGGCCTCGGAATCGATGGAGCTCCGAAAGGAACTTCATGAGACCAAGGCACTTCTTCTTCAAGCCCAAGGGAAGACGGATAGGATCAAGAAGGAAGGTGCTCCCCCTGGAGAACCCGCAATCGCATACAGAGGCGGAAGACCCCCAAAGGATGGAGAACCACCACAGCAACACCGCATGAGCGCAAAGGAATATCGCAAGCTCTTCGCACCACCGGCAAAGCAACGCCGTGTTGAGCTCCTCCACTCCCCCACCCCTTCAAGTGAAGAGGAAAGTCAGGATAATGATGATGATGAGGAAGACCCAGAAGAGCCAGACTACACAACCGAGCATTCCACCACTTAGGCATCATTCGCAACCCGGATATGCCCGTTAGTAAACCCTACGGTAGGATAGGTCATGTACCCCTATGCGAAGTCGAGTCCTTGTAATGGTTCATATGAAACCATGTAGTGTTGTGTTTGCTTTTAATGTGTTTGATGGACGTCGTGCTTTCCTTCGGGAACTTGTGTTTACTACATCACCCATTTGGATTTTAATGAATGTGTTTGGCCTTTTGGCCCTTGCATGAAAACAACTAGTGTCGTACCAACCCCCTTACTAGGCATCCCATCTATATTGCTTTCCCCATCTTTCCCAATCATGAGACCTTGATCGCTCCAACAGGATGCCTGTTGTAACTCGTACAGGTACCTCTACCCAGCAGCAAGAAGCCAGAGCAGGAGCAAGTCAGGACCAATCCCAAGGCCAAGCCCCACCACCTCCACCACCTCCAAGCATGGACATGGCTCAGCTTCTCCAAGCCTTCCGAGAGGAACGCCAAGCCAACACTGCAGCCCTCCAAATGATTGCTCAAGCTGTCAATGGCCAGCCGGAGGGAAACGACAATGGACGTTCCACGTTGGTGGAGTTCAAGAAGCATGCACCACCCACCTTCATCGAGACTGCTGAACCCCTGGATGCAGACGACTGGGTCCGCACCATTGAGGATCTGCTGGAACTAGTCGGATGCACTGAGGACCGTGAGAAGGTGGCGTATGCTGCTCACTGTCTCGGGGGCACTGCCAGGGCTTGGTGGGATGGATTTAAGGCCATGCGTGCGGAGCAAAACATCACTTGGAATGACTTCAAGGCAGAATTCCGCAAGGCCCACATTCCTTCGGGAATCATGGCCATCAAGAAGCGTGAGTTCCGAGCCCTGAAGCAAGGAAGTAGCACTGTCAAGGAGTACATGCAGAAGTTCAGTGTTCTCTCAAGGTATGCCCCTGAGGATGTTAGCACTGATGCTGCCAAAAAGGAGCGCTTCATGGAAGGCTTTAACCAGACTCTGCAGTACTCGCTTGTTGTGTGTGACTGCCCGACCTTTACTGATCTGGTGAACAAGGCACTCATGCTTGAGGACAAGCGGCGTCCTTTGGATGATACCGTAAGCGCAAGATGATCAGCAAGGGTAGCTCCAGCAACCAGAAGCCTCGCCCGTGGCAGCCAGCCCCGGTCAAGCCAACCTATCAGCAGCCAAGAGCTCCTGCACCCCGCACCAACTATCCACCTCAGCAGTATGCCAACCCCAGACCAGCTTACAACAACCCCAATAACAATGCCGGCAAGAGCAGCAACCCCAACCAAGTCACTTGCTTTGGATGTGGTCAGCCAGGACACTACTCCAAGAATTGCCCCAACAAGAAGCCCGACGCCCCGCGCCCCAATGCGCAGAACCCAGGACAAGGCCGTGGAATGCCACCAAGGAACCAAGCTCCCCGCAACCTTCCCAACAACGGCAAGGGTCGTGTGAATCATGTCATCGCAGAAGTAGCCCAGAAGACCGGACGTCGGCCGGGTACGTTCCTTGTCAATTCAAAGACCTGCAACTGTCTTGTTTGATTCTGGAGCCACGCATTCATTTGTCAACCAAAAGTTTGCATTAAAAAGTGGCATGACCCCTACACTCCTGAATAACCCTATGGTGGTACAAACCCCCGGAGCAGAGATGAGAGCCAAGATAGTGTGTAGAGGAGTCGGGATTATTATTAACGGGGTAGAATTCCTAGCTGACCTTATCATCTTAGGATCACAAGGCTTGGATGTGATCTTAGGAATGAATTGGGTCATCAAACACCAAGGCTTGATAGATTGCGCCAACTGGATCACATCGTGACCAATGAGCAAGGAGTCGAAGTTAAATTTGCCTCCAACCCCTCCTTCCGCTCAAGCCAACCAAGTCAACTGTCTGACTGAAGTTGGATTGGAGCAAGTGCCGGTAGTATGTGAATACCCCGATGTTTTTCCTGATGAGCTACCGGGAATGCCTCCTGACCGAGACATTGAGTTCATCATCGAGCTCATACCCGGAGTGGGACCCATCTATAAGAAGCCTTATAGAATGGGATCGGAAGAGTTAGCAGAATTGAAGAATCAACTGGAAGAGCAGTTGAGGAAAGGATTTATCCGCCCTAGTGCCTCCCCTTGGGGATCACCTGTTCTGTTTGTGGCAAAGAAGGACGGTACCATCCGCTTGTGCATTGACTACCGCTCCCTCAATGAAGTTACAATGAAAAACAAGTATCCACTTCCCAAGATTGAAGATCTGTTTGATCAACTCAATGGGGCCAAGGTGTTCTCCAAGATCGACCTCAGATCTGGGTATTACCAGCTGAAAATCAGACCCCAAGATATTCTGAAGACGACATTTGTAACCAGATATGGCATGTATGAGTGCACGGTCATGTCCTTTGGATTGACCAATGCCCCACCTTACTTCTTGTATCTCATGAATAAGGTCTTCATGGAATATTTGGACAAGTTTGTCATTATCTTCATTGATGATATTCTTGTCTTCTCGAAGACGGAAGAAGAGCACGAGCAACACTTGAGGATAGTCCTAGACAAGCTTCGAGAGCACCAACTGTATGCCAAGTTCAGCAAGTGCGAGTTTTGGCTGCGTGAAGTTGGATTCTTTGGTCATGTATTGAATGCCGAAGGGTTGTTAGTGGATCCCACCAAGATTCAAGCCGTGACTGAATGGCAAACTCCGAGCAATGTGAAGGAAGTCAGAAGCTTCCTCGGACTCGCGGGATATTAACGCAAGTTCGTTGAAGGATTCTCAAGCATTGCCCGACCTATGACCCAACTCTTGAAGAAGGACAAGAAGCTTGAGTGGACGCCGAAGTGTGAAGAGAGCTTCCAGGAACTGAAGAAGAGATTAACCACCGCCCCAGTTTTGGCCACACCTGATATTCACAAGGAATTTGTGATCTATTGTGATGCATCAAGAACCGGACTCGGTGGTGTCCTGATGCAAGAAGGCAGAGTCGTAGCATATCTATCCAGACAGCTACGTCCTCATGAAGAGAACTATGCTACTCATGATCTTGAGTTGGCAGCTGTAGTTCACGCCTTAAAGACCTGGCGACATTACCTTCTAGGGAAGCGGTGTGAGATATACACGGATCACAAAAGTCTAAAGTATATTTTCACTCAGAAAGAATTGAACATGAGGCAGAGAAGATGGCTAGAGTTGATCAAGGATTATGACCTTAGTGTTCAATATCACCTGGAAAGGCTAATGTGGTAGCGAGATGCATTAAGCGGGAAGGCTTGCTCCTTGAATGCTATGCTTAAGAGCAAGCTACCCGCCTTATATGCAGAGCTTGAAAGCTTCGGGTTGGAACTGGTTGCACCAGGATTCTTAGCCAACCTTGAAGTCAAGCCTACCCTGATGGATGATATTAAGGAAGCTCAGAGGGGACACAAAAGTATTGAAGGCATCAAGAGGAAGATCAAGGCAGGCAAGGCCCCAGGATTATCAGAGGATGAGCAAGGAATTGTGTGGTTTGAGAACCGCATTTGCGTACCCAACAGGATTGAGCTCAAGAATTTGATCTTGCAAGAAGCTCATGACACCCTGTATTCCATCCACCCCGAAGGAACCAAGATGTATCAAGACCTAAAGGAAAGATTCTGGTGGCATGGCATGACGAGAGATATAGCCACTTTCGTCGCTAAGTGTGACACATGCCAAAGGGTCAAAGCTGAACATCAGCGACCCGCTGGATTGTTACAGCCTCTCAAGGTGCCTGAATGGAAATGGGATAAAGTCGGAATGGACTTCATCCTTTGGATTACCCAGGTCAAATAAGGGACATGACTCCATCCGGGTCATACTCGACCATTTGACCAAAGTAGCCCATTTCATTCTGTCAAAACAACTTACAAGGGAAACCAGCTAGCCAGCCTCTACATCGCCAGTAATCGTAAGCCTTCATGGTGTTCCCAAGGAGATTGTGTCAACCGAGGGACCCAGTTTACCTCAAGGTTACGGAAGAAGTTCCAAGAGGCCATGGGGACCAAGTTGTCCTTCAAAGACTGCTTTCCACCCACAGACCGGAGGTCGATGTAACAGTGAATCAGATACTCGAAGACATGCTCCGCGCCTGTGTCTTAGCATATGGAGCTAGGTGGGAAGATTGCCTCCCTTTCGCCAAGTTCTCCTACAACAACAGTTATCAGTCAAGCCTTCAGATGGCACCATTTGAGGTGTTATACGGACGGAAGTGCCGCACACCTCTCAATTGGTCAGAGACCAGAGAAGGACTAGTCTTTGGGCCCGATATCCTCCGTGAGGTAGAAGAGAAAGTCCAGCTTGTTAGAGAGCGTTTGGAGACTGCCAAATCAACGCAGAAGAGCTACGCTGACTCACGGCGTAGAGACATGGATTTCTGAGTTGGAGACCATGTCTACCTTCGGGTCACACCTCTCAAGGGAACCCAACGCTTCCATGTCAAAGGAAAGCTCGCCCCAAGATACATCGGCCCCTTCAAGATCACTGACGGACGAGGGGAAGTGGCTTATCAGTTGGAACTGCCACCTGAACTATCCGATGTGCACAACGTATTCCACGTGTCACAACTCCGGAAGTGTCTCCAAGTTCCACGCAAGCCTAATCTTTACAAGGACGTCAGTCACCAAGCCATTGATCTTCAGCCTGATTTGACTTACCGTGAGAGGCCCATCCGCATTTTGGATGAGGCTGAGCGACACACTCGAAGCCGCACCATCAAGTACTTCAAGGTCCAGTGGAGCAACCACACTGAAGCAGAAGCAACCTAGGAACGTGAAGACTACCTTATATCTGAGTTTCTGTATCTCTTTAAAGCCTAGCTTAGGAATCTCGGGGATGAGATTCTTGTAAGGGGGGTAGGTCTGTCACACCCTGGATTTTGTAACATTTCATTTGCATTAATAAAGAATGAAAATTTGGACCAACAAAAACTTTTGCATTATTTGGCTTTTTATTTTGGAGTTGGTTTTGTCTCTGTGATTTTCAAGTGCTCTTCAAAGTCAACACAACTCCACTTATATACTTCATCTCCTTGCCCTAAACATCTGCCCAATGATCATGCCATGTGTATAGTGCAATATAGTATTTTCTTACAAAAATAATTTGGCCCAAAAAGTATTTTTCTAAAATTAGTTTTTCAAAAACCCCTAAATTGAGGTTTGCACTGCAAGTACTTTATTTGGGGTATGAAAAATATTTCAAAAAGTATATTTGAATCCTATTAGATGTAGGACTCCCATAAACCACAAAAATAAAATTTTAAAAGCTATTTTCCTATTTTATTTAAAAGCTTTTTCTTAAGGCCAGAAATGGTCTTTAATAGGGAAAAAATATTTTATTGTTTCAAAAATATTTGACAAAAATCAGGGAAACTCAGTGGACATATATTTTCCATATATAAGAGTTTCAACATATGGTCATGATCAAAATAGTGGAGAAAACCTCCCAATACCATTTCTGTCCATTTCAAGGATTTGAAATATTTCTACAGGAAATATTTTCATAAAAATCCAAGAAAAATCCAGCAAGTCACAAGTGCATATTGTGATCACCTTGCAAAGCCTCATGTCAATTAAAGTCATTTTGGTTCACCAAAATGCCCCAAAACCCTCTCTGACCAGAATCCAATTTGAACAACTTTGTGCTGCCAACTTTCTCTCCTTGACCCCAACTTTGGTGAGCATGTTCACATGACCAAATTAGGCCACTACAGCAGGTGGTGCATCAAGGAGAAGCGATTTGCTCAACTAGATCTACACAAGTCTATTTCTGCTCATTTCTAGGGTTTACAAAAGTTGCATTAGAAACTTTGCCCAAATAAGCTCCAAATTGGTGGAAGGCCATATTTATATGTGTCATTTCACCCTGTGGAGTCTCATGGAATTTGGAGTTCATTTTCTTAACCAAACAAGCATCAAACACCTTCTGCCATTTTACCAAAATTCTATTTTTGACCACTTCCACTAATCTCCACGACCTCCACTTTTTACTACAGCTCCTCCTAGACCCCTTTCACCTCCAGTAACAATGGCAAGTCCACAGCTCAATTATTGGATGGGTAAAGCCCCACTTTCTCTCTCTGGACAGCCCATTTCTCCCTCTTCCTCACCTCCCTCCTAACTCCAGTGGCCATCCTTGGCATCCAATGCACCACCCCATTTCTTTACTCCCTCCTTGACCTGCTAGACACCGAAGGACGCGCTCACCATGCATAAAGAATGGCCATGCCAGCCATTTGGGCGCTGGGCGTGCTGATGCGCTCCCTTGTAGCCGCCCCTCCCAACCGCCGACCACCACCTCGGGCCTCCCAGCGCTGCCGATGCACCTCGGCGTCCGCAGATGCCACGCTTCTGTGATCGGCCCCTCCTCTCTCCTCCTCCCAGCGCCTCCGCGCTAGCAAGCAGAGGCCGCCCAGTAGCGCCAATAGCGCGGCTCACACTGCGCCTCGGCCCCTGCTCCCTCCCTCTCTTCTTTCCCTCGCTCTGGACTGAACCCATGAACACCCCAGACATGTCCACGCGCGCCCCCGTGACCCACAGCAACGGCAACAACCTCGCCGGCGCACGGGTCTACGGTGAGCCGTGGCTCGCCTACTTAAAGGCCTCCCCGAGCCTCCCTATCACCACCACTCGCCCCTACCTACTCCAAAAAGGCCCCCTGTGCCCTCCACTCTCCTCCAGGAGCACCCGAGCTCGAGATCGAGCTCGAGCTCCGCCGCCTCGGGTCGTTGTCAATCTCGTGGTACGGGCTCCCTCTGCTCCTCCTCTCTCTCGATCTGGACTCTCCACACCTCCCTGATCATTTCCCCTCTGTCTCCCCCCTCTTTTGCAATCAGAAACGGCCGGAGCCATCGTTGCCCGACGCTCCTCCACCGCGAACCTCGTCGCCGGTGAATCACTGCTCCCCTCCGGCCAACTCCGGCACCACCCGAACGGCAACACGACTAGGAGTCCAGCGGTGCCATCAGCTCCCCCCGCCGTGCCTGGAAACGTCGCCGAGGTTGAAGACGACGGCTGTGGGTCCCGTCGGTCAGCCTCACACTCAGATGGCTGGGCCCCACCCGTCAGGTTTAAACACGCACGCCAGCAAGACCGGTTCGCTAAGGCCGGCCGAAGGCGATTTCGCCTTTTACGCCTTGACGTGGCAGCCTCGTGGGCAGAAACCTATCTGCTACCGCTTCACTTTGTGGCCCTTTCCGGCCCGGTTGCACCGATCTGCTTTTTCCTTTTTCTTTTTACATCATTTTTCCAAATATTCCACAGGATTAAATAGTTATCCAAATGAATTAATTCCAATTCCTAAATTCCTAAAATATTGCAACCTATTTAATGGTGCAACTTTCATTCTAATCTAACAACCTTTTCTTCACTGTAAATATCTAAATGTGATTTTAAGCATTTAAATATGCCTTTGTAAATCCATATCTCCTATTCTGCTACTCCAAAACCAAAACTAAGAATTTTCCCCTTCTTAGTTTTCACCCTAGTATTTTACAAAAACAAGTTGACATTTTTTTTGAGCAGTTTGACTTTTCTGTTTTTATTATTGCCTTATTTTTTTTTCTCATTATTATTTTGCGACGATAGATTGCGTTGATGACGAAGGAGTTGGACCAGAAGACTTTGAAGACCCAGAAGACTTTGTTGAGCCAGGCAAGCAGCCCTTTGACCTTGTCTATGAAACCCTTTTTATGCATGCCATATAGCACTTTTATTGCTTGCATCGGAGTCATGATATTGTGGTGACCACATGGGCTAGCTTGCCACCGTTACTTCCTCATTGATACTTGCATTGTGCATGACCCTACCTTCTTATGAGGGTTATGCCGGTGGGAGTAGATAGGATGCTAATGTAGTGCTAGGCAAAAGGGACGGGTATATGCATGGTGAAGGAGATAAAGTATTTTCAAAGGACTTTTCGAAAACCCCGTCGGGTGCCACTTATGCCCGAGGGAGATGATGATGATGGGTAACCACTTGATGACGAAGTGGTGTACCGAGGCAAGTGTGTGTGTTGTTTTCAAACGGATTGGTTTAAGTTACACCGTTATTCCAACTGCATATGCGCAACCACTCTACCCTTATATGGGAAAGGGCATTATTGATTACCTAGGCCGATACTAGCTTGGAGCCCACATTACTAGTGACGGGGAGAGTTGGTGCTCTCTCTCGGGGACAGGTCGTGCCGGTAGGGCGGCCATGACTGTCTTCTGAGGGCACCGGATACACCGTTGTGTCCCCTCTCGGATGTTACGATCTCGAGTGAGTCTCGTATGATGTACATCGTGAGGATACGGAACAACGAGTGGACTCCTTGTTAGTGTCGTCTAGGGAAAGGTAGTGATCGGGTGCTTACCCCCGGTACTTGAGGTATTGTGGGTTGTGGATGACACGGAAGTTCCCCGGATCTTGTGGGTAAAGTGTGCAACCTCTGCAGAGTGTAAAACTATTCGAATAGCCGTGTCCACGGTCAAGGACAGTTGGGTAACCTCTCTTGGGCTACGTCCACATGTTTACAAACACGTGGGTGTGTTTGGATAAGTGGGAATATCTACTTGGGTCAAGTCAAAGGACTTGACATGATTGAGTTGGGTTGGTGCCCACTCTACTTATGTTAATATCTGTAACATGTCCTCATGGTTACTTGAATTCTCTTGATGCATGTCTTACAAGTTGTCGAACATGTCATTGCACTCAAAACTAGCTTTCTACAAAAAGAAATTTACCTATATCATGCATTGTTGTATCTTGAACCAAAAACATGGGTTGCTTGCGAGTACATTCAAAGTACTCATTGCTTGCCACTGGTTATTTAATTGACCAGGCATGGAAGAACCGGAGTTCGAAGAAGAGTTCCTTGAAGACGAACATGCGAACTAGGACGTTTCCCAGTCAGAATGCCTGTAGGGTTAAGGCAGATGGCATGGGTTCTACTTATCGACGAAGATTTCCGCTGCTTGTGTTTCATTTGATGTTCAGCCCTTAAGGCTTTATCGATGTAAGACTTGACCATAATGGTCACAATTTGTGTAAGACGATATGTATGGATGTAAGACTCTTGTTATTCAGCTTCTGTGTGTTCAGTGAGCATTGATCTCTGGGATCACTGTACACGTGCATTCGATGTTCACGACTTATGAGTTGGGGTCCCCACAATACATGATTGCCTCTAGGGCATATCTCCAAAAAGCACTTTCGTCGGGATAACTGCTTCTGCCTCGTGGACTAGGGAGAAGAGACTCTACCCAGTAGCTCGATTTGGTGTCATTCCGAGGGACCAAAGAACCATCGGCAGCTCATCGATGCATCGCCTGCCGCACTTTTGCAGCTTATCAAATGTTCTCGTCTTGAGTCCTCGCAACACTTCAGTGTTCGCCCTCTCAGCTTGTCCATTGCTTCTGGGATGCGCACCAGAGGCAAATGAGATCTTGCTTCCGAGGGCATGAACATACTACATGAAGGCGCGACTCGTGAACTGGGTGCTATTGTCAGTGATGACCCGGGCAGGGACTCCGAAGCGGCACACCAATCCTTTCAAAAACTTTATAGCTGACTGAGCAGTCACCTTTCTCACGACTTCTACTACTGGCCACTTTATAAACTTGTTGATTGCAACGAACAATAATTCAAAGCCCCCGGCAGCTCGGGGGAAAGGGCCGAGGATATCGAGCCCCCAGACTGAAAACGGCCATGATAAAGGGATTGTCTGAAGAGCTTCTGCAGGAAGATGGATGTTCTTGGAATGGAACTGGTAGGCTTCACATTTGGTGACTAGATCGACCGCATTTTCGAGGGCCGTGGGCCGATAGAATCCTTGCCAGAAAACCAACGCCCTTGATTCAATTTGGGAGCCGCACATGCCTTTGTGTATTTCTGCCAGTAGTTACTTTCCTTCTTCCTAGCAAATGCAGTTCAATTTCACACTGTTGGGTGTCCTTCTGTACAGTGTGTCATCAACAAACTGATACATACTGGCCCTCTGGGCTACTGTTTCAGTTTCTCATTCACGGCAGCGCCTTCCTCGACCGCAGGGACCAGTGGCCGGGCAGGAGGGTGTAGCATGGCAATCGAAGGGGAGCTGTTTCCGGCAAGGTCCCTACCAGGAGCCTCGGGAGGCTCTGCCGGGAGACGCTTACCAGAGTCCAATTTGCACCTTTTTTGGGCCATTGTTGCTGGGGATACGGAGTGCTGAGTAAGATACAGAACAAAAGTTCCTGGCACAGGATTCTTCTACGCAGCGCACTCTGACAGATGATCAGCAATGTTGTTTTCTACACGGGGTACGTGCTCTGTTTGCAATACGTCAAAGCGCTCCTTGTCGGTGTCCAAAAGTAGGGTGCTCCTTTTTACCCCTTTACTTGTGCACGGACAGTCGGAGCCGCGCCCATGACCACACTAAGCAGGACAGGGGAGGGAAGCCGGAGAGAAGCCAAAGGCACAAGGCAACCAAGGCCACACCAAGACCAGAAAAACAGAAGAGCAAAAGGGCGAGGTGGACTCCCCCAGCAAGACCCTTGCCGGGGTGGCCTCCGTGGCCCCGGCAAGCGCCTTGCCGGGGCAACTTGCCCGATGCCAGCAGAGCGAGCCACCCACGAGCCCAAGAGTTCCAAACACCGCCAACGACTACATTGGAACCAGGGCTCGGGAGGCACCTCTGTGGTGGCATGCAGATCTTTGTGAAGATCATAAACGTGTGAGATCAGATGAGGACCAGAAGATGACGACCCTCGGCAGGATCCTAGACGAGGGGATCTACAAGGGCCCCGGCAAGCGCCTTGGCGGGGACAACTGCAACGCCACGGCAAGACCCTTGCCGAGGGCAACAGTGGGGCCACTGCCAGGCCCGCACCAGCCAAGGCTCCACCGCCGTCCCCAAGAAGCTGCTAGCTCAACCAGCTGGGCAGGCACCTGCGTGGGGACGGGCGGCCTCTACACCAACTCAGCAAGCTCCTACGTTGTGGCATGCAGATCTTCGTGAAGACCCTACCACCGCGCCACCTCAGCTGCCTGCCTGCCTACATGGCGCCGCATGCATCGCTAGCCTGGACGCGTGTCGAAGCAAGGCGAGCCAGTGACGGATGGGACGGGCCTCGTTCCCGCCCCCGATAAAGCTAAGGTTCACCTAAGAGATGCATTAAATGCGTCTTGTCCTACAATAGGGGCGATAAGCTCGCAGCACTGTAGACCTTTCCACCTCCTGTGTGCCACTGTGGCAGCCCCTTTCGACTATAAAATGAGGCCCATGGCATACTAGAGAGGGATTCGGCTCTTTTGGGCAAGGTACACCCCGTAGCTAGCTCAAGAACACAAGAACACTCAATACATCCACCAAAGAAGGAATAGGGTATTACGCATCCTCGCGGCCCGAACCTGGGTAAACGATCCGTGTGCTTCCTGTTAGACCTGCTCTTCTCACGACCCCGCCCTCGCCAACCGTAGAAGGGATTCCAGTCATCCCATAGGTGTTGCTCCACCGACATCATTGGCGCGCCAGGTAGGGGGCGCAGTCGTGAGAATCTGATCTAGCAGATTAGCCTGGCGGTTCTTCATCACCATGGCTCCCAAGAAGAAGACGATCACGGCGATCGGCTCGTCGGGAGCCGAACGCCCCGTGCCAGTGCGGACGAGCAGCACGCTGGTCACCGACAGAACCCGAGCCGCGGCCCGCGAGCACCAGCATCGCTCTGGCAGTCAGAGCCTGGCGAGCGGCATCGTTCGTGTGCCAGACGACGGGCCGTGCATAGCCAAATCCAAATACGGGGCTGGGCCCCCACAGGCAGCGTGGGGCCCTCCAGGGGCGTCACTGTGCTCCGTACAGGCGGCGTAGCGACCTCCAAGACGCCCACCCCGGCACCCATAGCGTGCTCTTCCCATGGTGTGCGTGACGAGCAGAGTCACCACGCCGGTGACCCTGGACACCGCCGTGGGAAGAGCCCTGTGCATCGTCCGCGGGATGAAGGAGTCCAGCATGTCTGCCGAAGTGCTGGTGAAAATGGCACGCAGCCGCTGGGCCGTGACAGAGCTCCTTCTAACATGGTTAGAAGTCGAAGCACGCCCCAGTCCACGCAGTTGTCGCCGCAACCCACGCTAGCAGAGGCTTTAGCGCGCGCACAGCTGCGCAGAAGCTCGATGAGTTGAGAACCACCATCCGAAGCCTCGTCGCCGTCGCCAATAAAGATGGTCTGCGGGGCCCTCGGGTCGGCGCTCCGTCAAGCCACCACATGTCAGCGGTGGGAGAACCGGGGGAGCTGTAGCCATAGTACACTCTTCTCCCCCGCGTCAGTTGCCGTCATTGCCGGTCCATCGTGACGACGCATGTTATAACATTTCCATAGCGTCGTCCGACCCACGGACCCACCGCGACCAGCGCCAAGTTCTTCGAGAACGACCACATGAAGACGCTCGAACCACTATCGACCGTCGGCGTGATACACGCCACCAGTCGGATAAGCGGGCGTGACCCGCGATGGACCGCCCAGTACCGGGGCTCCGGCGGCCTACCTTACGAGGTGGGTTGCCCAGCCTTTACCAGTGAGCTGCGGCAGTTCTAGTGGCCGTCCCACCGCACGTTCAAGCCCGACGTCAGTGAGAAGTACAAGGGCAAGACCCATCCGTCAGAGTTCCTCAGCATCTACACCATCGCGATGCAAGCTTCCAGAGCTCGCGACGACAAGGTGCTTGCCAATTACTTCTCGTTGGCACTGAAGCCTAACGTCATGTCTTGGTTGATGCACTTGCTGGCGGATTCCATTTCTTCTTGGTCGGATCTGTGCCACGAGTTCGTTGGTGCCTTCACAGGAGGCCACCAAGCTCATGGCCAGGCCAGTGATTTGCATATCATTCCCCAGAAGGAAGGGGAAACCCTGCGCAAGTACATCCAAAGTTTCAGCCGGGTGTAGTACAACATCCCCGATGTTCATCCCGCCGCCATGATTAGCCCGTTCCATCGGAACATGCACAACTGCAAGATGCGCGAAGAGCTGGCGATGAGCAAGGTTAAGGATGTGGTCGAACTTTATGTTCTAGCCGATAGGTGCGCCCGGGCTGAAGAGGGAAGGAAGTACCCCGGTGAGGACGCCGACGTGGAAACTGACTCTACTAATGAAGACACCACCGCACCGACGAAGAAGGGCCAGCGTTGCAACAGGAAACGCAAGGGCAAGACCGTGCTTGCCGTCAAGGGATCCGATGACACCGGCGCTGCCAAGAAGGCCAAGGCAGATGACCCCGACAAGTAAATTTCTGGGGGCACCACCTGCCGGGCCTTGGTGGCTGCCGACAAGACAGGGGGCTCTGACAAGCAGTATTGCAAGATCCACCGCACCAAGGGCCACGACCTCCAGAACTGCCGGCAAGGCGAGCTCCTTTCTGAGAAGCAAAAAGCTCAGTATGAGAAGCGGGACAAGGAGAAGGACCAGGATGGTGCCGAGGGATCCGGCAAGAAGCGTGGCGGCCAAGGAGGTCGCCGCGGCAAGGATAACTAGCAAGAGAGGCCCGCTCGGGGCCGCGACAAGAAGCAGGAAGACGATGATCATGACGAAGACGACGAGTCCGGTGAGCATGAGTTCCAGAAAGCTAAAGAGGCCACGTGCATAGATGGTGGGGCCTCGCTGCATACCTCTCACCGCCAGCTCAAGCAGTGGGCGCATGAGATCACAGCAGCGGAGCCATCATTTGATGCTCAGAAGCCACTGAAGTGGTCCAGCACGCCTATCATCTTTGATGCTGAGGACCACCCTGATCGCATAACTGCGGTCGGGTGCATGCCGTTGTTGGTTTCACCAACGATACGCAACCTCAAGGTGAACAAGATGCTGGTCGACGGCGGGGCCGGTCTAAACTTTATCTCGCCCGTTGTGATCAAACGGCTACAAATTCCTGATGGAGACCTCGAGGAAACGGGCACGTTTCAAGGGGTCAACTCGGGAAGCAGCCAACCGAAGGGGAAGGTCACATTGCATGTAACGTTTGGAGGCGAGTTGAACTACAGGACGGAGAGGATTGTCTTTGATGTAACCGAGATCCCCTTGCCCTACAACGGGATCCTTGGCCGCCTGGCACTAGCCAAGTTCATGGTAGCGTCACACTACGCCTACAACACACTAAAGATTCCTGGGCCGATGAACATCATCACCGTCCCCTCCAACAAGAAAGACGCGCTGATTTGCGCTGACCTACTCTACCGGGAAGCAGTTGCAGCAGGTGCCGCCAAGGCACTTGCTCCTGCCGCTGAAGCCCCGGGAGGGAACAAGAAGACCGGTAAGACCTCTCGGACCCACTCTGGAAAGCACACCTCTTCGGAGTGTTGTGCTACCATCGAGGACGTGCCAAAGAGCTCCATCGGCAAGAGCAAGAAATACAGGGCTGCGCCACCAGAGACCAAGAAGGTGTCCGTCAAGGAGGATGGTACGAGAGGGGCTTTCACCATAAGCTCCACCCTTGACATAAAATAGGAAAGCACGCTCGTCACTTTCCTATGGGCGAATGTCGATGTGTTTGCGTGGAAAGCATCTGACATCCCCGGCGTTCCCAGGGAATTTATCAAGCACCATCTTGTTGTATGTCCCCATGCGCAATACGTCAAGCAGAAGGTCAGGAAGCAAGCTTTGGAATGGCAGGAGTTCATCACAGAGGATATCAAATAGTTGGAAGCAGCAGGCTTGGTGAGGGGAGTGCTCCATCCGACGTGGTTGGCCCATCCGGTGGTGGTGCGCAAGGCAAACAGGAAGTGTAGGCTGTGTATTGACTACACAGAGATCAATAAGGCTTGTCCTAAGGACACCTTCCCTTTGCCGCGCATCGACCAGATTGTTGACTCCATGGCCGGGTGTCATCTGTTATCATTCCTCGACGCCTACCCGGGTTACCACCAGATCTTCATGACAAGAGAAGACGAAGAGAAGACAACATTCATCACCCCATGTAGTACGTATTGCTTTTTACGGATGCCTATCGAGTTGAAGAGTGCTGGTTCAACATTTGCAAGGGCAGTCCAAATTGGTTTTGAACCCCAGCTACATAGAAATATGGAAGCCTATATGGATGACATAGTGGTCAAAACCAAGGATAGGGCAACTCTTGTACAAGACTTAGAAGAGACGTTTGCCAACCTGCGCAAGATCAACCTCAAGCTGAACCCTGAGAAGTGTGTCTTCGGTGTTCCGTCCGGCAAACTT
This sequence comes from Aegilops bicornis, assembly GCA_021605145.1. NCBI lineage: Eukaryota > Viridiplantae > Streptophyta > Magnoliopsida > Poales > Poaceae > Aegilops > Aegilops bicornis. The sequence continues at coordinate 216,623,554 of CM038672.1, read as the reverse complement.
CTCGGGTTCTTTATGTTGTAGTGTGGGATTGAGGCAAAACTAGACAAGATCAAGGCTATCAAGCAGATTGAGGCGCCCAAGCGGATCAAGGATGTGCGCCAAATCACTGGCTGCATTGCCGCCATGAGCTGATTCATCTCCAACTCTGCTGAGCGCGCCCTTCCCTTTTTGAAGATCTTGAAGAAGGTAGGCCCAATGGAGTGGACCCCAGAGGCCGAGGCGGCATTGCAAGACCTAAAGAGATATCTTTCCTCTACACCTGTACTAGTTGCGCCGAAACCACAAGAGCCGTTGCTGCTATATCTGGCGGCAGCGAATCAAGTGGTCAGTGTCGCGCTAGTGGCGCAGAGGGAGGTTGACGAAGACGCAGTAGCAGTGGCAGGACCGGCAGACGACAAGTCAGAGACTCCCCCAGCAGGGCATGGTGCCGGCAAGGCAAGGCTCCCGGAAGAGTCTGACGCCATCATGACAGAGCCCGAGCAGTCAGGTGGAGTGGTGCAGAAGAAGAAGATTATGCAGCACCCGGTTTACTTTGTCAGCTCCCTCTTGTAGGGGGCTAGGTCAAGATACTCCTGTGTGCAGAAATTGCTCTTCGTCCTCCTTATGGCCTTGAGAAAGCTACGTCATTACTTCCAAGCCCACGAAATCACGGTCATCACCCGCCTCCCGTTGCAACGGATACTTCACAACCCAGACACAACCGGAAAGATTATGGAGTGGGCCTTGGAGTTATCAAGCTTTGGGTTGAAGTTTGAAAGTACTTCAACCATCCAGAGTAGAGTCCTGGCGGAGTTCATTGCAGAATGGACCTCAACGCCTGATCAAGAGATCCATGAGACCACTCTCCCTGGCAAGGAAACAGCTCGCGACTGGATTATGTACTTTGACGGAGCTTTCTCGCTGCAAGGCGCCGATGCTGGTGTGCTTCTCATCGCACCCATAGGAGAGCACCTCAACTATGTAATAAAGATGCACTTTCCCAGGGAGATGTCCACCAACAACACTGCTGAGTACGAGGGGCCGGTTGCTTGCCCGGTCTCAGGATCACGGCAGGCCTCGGAGTTAAAAAGCTCATCGTCAGGGGTGATTCGCAGCTTGTCGTCAGGCAAGTCAACAAAGATTATCAAAGCCCGTTGATGGAGGCCTACGTAGATGAGGTGAGGAAGCTGGAGGAGCGCTTTGACGGTATACAAGAGGAGCACGTTCCCCGAGCGGAGAACGACATCGCCGATTACCTGTCAAAGCGCGCTGCATTCAAGCTACCTATGGAACCAGGTACCTTTTTGCTTCGGTTAACTCTACCATCCGTCGAACCATCAACGGAGCAGAACAAGCAGAGGAAATCAGGCCATGGCAAGTACTTTCCCACTAAGCGCCCCGGGGTTGTCGGCAAGGGTGTTGCCGTGGACGCTGAGCTTGCCGAGGAGCAACCGACTCCGGCAGGCCGTCAAGCCCTGGCTGTAGAGACAGCCGCTTCCATGGCAGAAGAGATGCCTTTGGTCCTTGCCGTCGAGCCCCAGGCTCCGGCATGGGCACAGCATACCGTCCGATTCCTCCAAATAGGGGAGCTTCCTGAGGAGCAGGAAGAAGCGGAGAAGGTAGCCCGTCAGTCTGCAATGTATCAGTTCGTCAATGACATCCTGTATAGGAGGAGACCGAATGGTGCGAGATGGAAGTGCATTCCCCGCTAGGAAGAACTGGAGCTGCTGGCAGATATACACGGAGGCATATGGCTCCCACATAGGGTCGAGGGCCCGTGCCGGCAAGGCGTTCCGGTAGGGTTTCTTCTGGCCCACTGCTCTCCAAGATGCAACGGCGCTAGTAACCAAGTGCGAAACATGTCGGTTCCATTCGAAGAAGCTTCATCAACCAGCTCAAGCCCTTCAGACAATGCCTCTCTCCTGGCCATTTTTGGTCTGGGGGCTCGACATACTGGGCCCTTTCCCCTGCGCTGTCGGGGGCTTTGAGTACTTGTACGTTGCAATCGACAAGTTCACAAAGTGGCCGGAGGTGGAAGCAGTGAGGAAGGTGACAGCACAGTCAGCCGTCAAGTTCTTCAAGGGGCTAGTGTGCCATTTTGGTGTGCCAAGCAGAGTCATTACCAACAACGGCACGCAGTTCACGAGCCACACCTTCATGCAATACATCCAAGACCTCGGCAGCAAGGTCTGTTTCGCTTCCATGGCACACCCACTGGGCAACGGCCAGGCGGTGAGGGAAAATGCTGAAGTGTTGCATGGCCGGACGACAAAGACTTTTGACAGGCTGCACAAGAGCGGAAGGCGCTGGATCGATGAGTTGCCGGCGGTTCTTTGGTCGATCAGGACAACGAAAAATCAAGCCACCGGCCAGACACCCTTTGCCCTGGTATACGAGGCAGAAGCAGTTCTCCCCACGGAACTCATATACGGGTCACCTCGAGTGATCGCTTATGACGAGCTTGAGCAAGAGCAATTGCGGCAAGATGACGCAACGCTCCTTGAGGAAGATCGTCTTTGGGCGGCTGTGAGAGCAGCATGCTACCAGCAAGCCTTGCGCCGCTACCATAGCCGCAAGGTTCATGCCCGAAGCTTTGAGGAAGGTGACCTTGTTCTTCGGCGTGTTCAGTCGGCCAAGAATTCCAACAAGTTGATGCCGAAGTGGGAAGGCCCTTATCGTGCAATATGAGTCACCAGGCCCGGTGGAGTCCGCTTGGAGATCGAAGATGTCATCCAGTGAGCAACTTCTGGAACATCGAGCATCTTCGCAAGTTTTACCCATAAGGCGCGGCCTGCCGGGCCTCCCGGCAAGCCACCTTTTGTACAAGCTTTGCAGACAAGGCATGTAACCCTCTGTACAAAGCCAGGCGCAGACCCTGAGCATAAATAAACGAAGCGCTGGCGCCCTAGGTTATAGCATGCATGCTAGGTTTAAGTCTCTCCCTCGATTAGGGTTGATAGTGCTTAGCGGCGACTAACCCCTTGCCTAGAGGTCGAGTGTGTGTCTTTCTGTCCTCTTTGGTTCGCAGGGCACGTGCACACTTCTACCGAGCCGCTTGGCAGAAAGAGAACGGACCAGCGCTCCGGCCCCGGCAAGCCAAGACTGCTGGGGGCTGAAGATACAAGGATCCAACCATGGCAAGCCAAGGTTGCCGGGGGCTGCGGATTCAGATAAGTCTTTCATCCCCTGCTATGCATTTCCATATGGATATGGGACAAATGATACCTCGTTCCACTCCGAAACCACCGTGCTCCCCCTTCTTCTTGTAGCCCAGCCACTGGGACAGAACCGGGTCGCAGACACGGTGGCCAGGAGATACACGAGGGGCCTAACTCTACTTCGCCCCTGCCTCTGCCAAGAGCGTGAGAATGGTTAACCGAAGTGAGGGAACGGCAAGGCCTGTTGCCGGGCGACAATATTTATCTTAGAAATAACAAGGACTCGTTCCTTGGCATGGGCCTCGCTCATGCACAAAGAACCCGGCAAGCACCCTTTTTCATTAAAAACGTCCCATACAGGTACAGTTCGTACGGAATAAAAAACATGAACAAGGGGATTACAAGTTTTAAATCTAACAAGTGCCCGCAGGCTTACAAACTAAAAAGAGATAAGGTGCCCGTAATCCCTTTCTTGTCCCTCTCCTCAGAAGGTGGAACAAGACAGCAGGAGGGAAAAAGGGGCGCCTAGGTGAGGTGCGAGGAGCAGAAGGCACCAAGAGAACATCTTGGTGCCGGCAAAGGAGCTGGAAGACGAGGCAGCGGGCCGGCAATACGCGACGAAGGAGTCGGTGCCTACGTACTCCGACTTGACGGCTGCCACACGCCTTCTTCGCCTTCTCCGGCCGTCCTACGCCAGCCGCCGAAGGAGACGACAGGGAGCGCCCCGATGGAGAGCTTGGCGAGGAAGGTCCTCGGCTGGGCGCGTGGCCGAGGGAGGGGCGGCGCGGTCAGTCGAAGTCGGGGTCGGCATCCTGCTGCTCGACTCCCTCGTCGTCGCTGTCGCTGTCCTACTCGTCACTCCTGCTTGAGGAGGAATCTTCATAGTCGGAGGAGCTCTCCACGCAGCACTTCAGGCGAGTTCCAAGATTTCCGAAGACCTTGACGGAGAGCAAGCCGCCCTCCATTAACTTGAAGTAGAGGACGAGCCCCACCGTCAGGCTATGGATGGGAGCAAATGTCCTCCATCCGCAATGGAGGTACCCATGAGGAGCGGGGAAGTCGACGTTGACCCACGTGCCGCCGGTCCCGCAGCCCCTCATGTGCAATCTGAGGGTCTGGGCCGGATCGAGCTCCATTTCCCGAGCGAATGGGGTGGGGAGATGGAGACGACGACCTGTTGGCCGGCGCAGCCTGATGAAGAACTCGCGGGACTGGTCCACGACATGACCCTCCGTCGCAGGAGGCATCGCTGGCAGCGACCTCGGCCATGCCACCTCCCCCTCCTCTCGTGGATGGCTCCGCCGCCGCAGGTTCTAGGGAAGGAGGGACGCGCTGACGAGCAGCAACCCTCGCCGCCACTGTCGAAGACCCAGCACCTCCTCTCGCCATGGCGGGTGGAAGAAAGGAGCGAAGGTGGAGGAGGATGGATACTGAAGGAATGTGGAATGACGCCCCCCTCCCCCTACTTATAAAGGGGAGGGGTCGAGGCTCGGCCGCCCCACTCAGCCAATCCACCCATCGGAGGCGCAAGGGATCAGGACCGACCCGCCGCCCCAATCAGCGACGGCCCGGTTTCCTGCCTCCACCTCCTGCCACTTGCATGGAGGACGAGTGGCGAGCGAGCAGAATCGAGGGGACGGGTGAGGCGACCGTTCCCCGCCCCGTGATCATGGGGCATGGGCGCCTTGAAGACCGCGACCCTAGTCCACTCAGTAAATAAGCCTCGCCTCCACGCCTCCCTCTTTTTATGGGGAAGACGCGAGCTGCCTCTTTACTGCGACGTGACACATGCGTGCGGGAACCACCCCACGCATGACCCCCATGTCACGCACGAGCCTCCATGTCGCGCGCAGGTCGTGGGGAAGCGCGGTGGACGAAAAGTTACTGCGGTGGAGTCCTGTCCCGACTGCCCACACACCGTTTTGGACCTGGACCAACAACGTGTCACGCTTATGTGTGGCCCATACCCGGGGGCTCCTGTCGGTGTCCAAAAGTAGGGGCGCTCCTTTTTACCCCCTTTACTTGTGCACGGACAGTCGGAGCCGCGCCCATGGACACACTATGCAGGATAGGGGAGGGAAGCCGGAGAGAAGCCAAAGGCACAAGGCAACCAAGGCCATGCCAAGACCAAAAACACAGAAGAGCAAAAGGGTGAGGTGGACTCCCCCGGCAAGACCCTTGCCGCGGCGGCCTCCGTGGCCCCGGCAAGAGCCTTGCCGAGGCAACTTGCCCAATGCCAGCAGAGCGAGCCACCCTCGAGCCCAAGAGTTCCAAACGTCGCCGACGACTACATTGCCACCAGGGCTCAGGAGGAACCTCTGTGGTGGCATGTAGATCTTCGTCAAGATCGTAAATGTGTGAGATCAGATGAGGACCAGAAGACGAGGACACTCGGCAGGATCCTAGCCGAGGGGATCCACAAGGCCCCCGGCAAGCGCCTTGCCGGGGATAAATGCAACGCCACGGCAAGACCCTTGCCGAGGGCATCAGCGGGGCCACTGCTGTAACACCCCAAAATTTTTACCTTGATTTATTAATTAAAATTTTGCCAGAAAATTAAAATTTTATTTTCTGGTTTTTTCTTTTAATTTCAGATCACTCTGTCCCTCTGAATTTTTGAGTCTTTCCTTCCAGGTGGAAGCCTTTCAGAAATGTTGTTGGACTTGTATATCTTCCCAAGACCATTTATTTTTTTGTCAGTGGGATTGTTTCTACAAATTATTTTTCCTGAGCTTTATTTCTTTAAAAATGATTTTTCATAAGTTTTAGAGTTCCATTTGCACTACAACCCTTTCAAATACTACATTAAAATTCCCACCAAAATTTGGGGATGTCATGTGATGTCCCCACATCACTTTTATGCAAAAATATCTTTTAGTCATTTGGAGATTTTGAGCCCTACCCCAAGTTTTCAAATCTGCTCCAGTTTGTGATTTGCACTACAACCTATTTAAGTATTTATTTAAAATTCCCACCAAAATTAGGTGATGTTAGTAGTAGTGTATAATTCAACTTTATGCAAAAACCCATTGGTGTCCTTTGAAAAATTTGAGAAAATCATCCTCTTTTGCTCTCTGGTCCAGTTGTGTATTTTCTACTGCAACCATATTTTATCTTGCCCTATTATCCATGATTTTTCTCGTGGTTATAGACCACTCTACCAAACCCTTAATTCCAGGAGATTGGACATGTTGGTGTATTTTTAGTCCATGCAATAATGCCCTTCATTTTCTGTCCAGAATTGAAAATTTGCAAAGCTTGCACTAACAAGTTTCTGGTTTTGCCCAAATAGCCTTGCCATCATCACTTTCACCTAAAGAGACTCTGATCTGGAGATTTTGGCCACCAGAAAGGATGCCCAGATGCCCATGGCATTCTGTCGAGCACCTTGTGTGCATGGCCAGATTTGATATAGTTTTTAGTTTGCATTATGAACTTGATCCCCTAACCCAACAACCATGTCCATTAAGCTCCTAGCTACCTCTAACTTGGCCCTGATAATTCCCAGCCTCATCCAGGCCCGCTAGCATGCTTTAGCATTTTGCTGAGCACATGGCATGCGTGCTCTGGGCGCGGCCAGAGCGATCGTTTTGCACGTGTGTGCGCCCGAGACGCCGCGTCTCGCCGCCGCCCTCCCCGCGCCCGTTCTGATCATTTACCCCTCGCCGCCAACGCGCCCGACCCCTCCCTCGTCGCAGAGTCGCCCTGGCCCCTCCTGGCACCCCACAGCGCCACCACCGCAAGCCGCCACTGCCGTCCCGCCAGCCTCTGCCATGGACGGCGCCGCCCGAGCCACTCCAGCGCGCCAGCTGCCCTCTGGAACGGCTCGAGCTCATCCACGAGCCCGTCCGCTAGCGCCCGTCGCTGCCACGTCGCCCTGCCAGCAACAGAATGGCGGTTTGCTGGCATTCTTATCCACGGCCGCTGGAACCGACCTCTCCGAGCTATAAATAGCCCTCCCGATCACGCCTAAGCTCGTCAGCCGCCTTATTCAAGTGGTAGGAAGCCCCCTTCTTCCCAGTTTGGCCAGAGGCCATCATCTCTCCCATATCCGGTGAGTTTGGCCGCTGCCGCGCTCCGGTAAAATCCGGCCAAGGCCGAGGCCCCTAGCCTCTCCCATGCTCCCATCCTTTTCTCCTTGACCTTGCGGAGCCACCCCACCTCTCAAACCCGATCGGGAGCCACCGTAGCTCGAGACCCCGATCCACCAGAAGCCACCGTCCGCCGCGGAGCTCGCCGCCGGCGACCCCCTTTGTCCCCACGACCCTCTCGACCACTGGGAGGACCGCCCTGGACTGGCGGATCCATCCCTGCCCTCGGAATCCCGTGGGGAGCCGCCGTTCGTCGGCGGCAATCACCGGAGCTCCGCCTCTGCTCGCCCAGAGGAGAAAGAAGGCGCGGGCGACTGGTCAAACCTGACCAGTGGGCCCGAAGAACCCACTGTCAGTGAACCAGCGACGACCCGCGCTGGCTTTAGTGGAAGCGTAAAACCAAGAGTACGTTTCCTCCTGTTCGAAAACGTATTACTCCCCGAACTTTTTTCTTTTTTTTTTTTGTTAAAAACAGATTTTGACTAAACTTCGACTGGCTATAACTTTTTAAATATAAGTCCAATTGATTTGATTCTTTTTCTGTTGTTTCTCAAATTTTTTCTAGTTTATTTTCTTATTTATTTGAGAATTTTCCAAACAACCTCTTTGTACTGTTTTGGAACTATGTGCTAATTCAAATTTTCATAAAATAGGATTTTGAAGAGGAAGGAAACTTTCAAAAAGAGCACCCCACTTACATACTCTTGATGGAAAGCATTCTGAACCCCGGCATAATATTTGTTGTGTGTCGTTCGATGCATATACGACACCACCTTGATGCGAAGTATTCGGTATTTTATGTGGTGCTATGATCATATTCATGAGTGCATAATAATGATTCCTTGTTGTAGGAATTTGATATGCTTCTGATAGTAATCACCCTCGTATGCCATTCATGCCTATCGGAAGGAATCCGGGAAAGTCTCTATCTTTGGTAGACACGAGCTTGTCTCTAGCTCTTCATCGACACAGTTATGTCCGGTAAGGCATGGTGAGGTATGATGAGTGGTGATTCTGTCTGATTGGTGTGAAATATATTTCTTATGCTTATCATGCAGGAAATGCTTTAACCTCCTGAGTCGACCATAGGTCAAGTCTTATTCCAGTAACCCCCATACTTGTTACGTACTACCACTTGTCCCTGCCATAGGTAGGTTACGGTTCAGTAATTTGTCAACCCCTTCCTAGCACATACCGTACAGAGAGGCCATGGTGGAAGATACCGGCTGCATCAGGTAGACATGCCACCTGGTCCGGGGGCATGGGTGTTTCCGGTTGGAGGCGAGGGGGTAGCTCCCCTAGTTTGCGCGCGTTATAAATTTTGTGATCCCATGGTATTCGAGGTTGTAGCCTCCCCACTTAGAGTTTGGCTTAACGGGTGTCGTGGGTGATTCCAGACACCGATAAGTTAGGCTGGTGTGTGCAGTCAGGTGTGTTTTCAATTAAAAGACCATAGACGGTATTAGTCCCGATGGACGAAAGGAATCCGTTGTTCGTGGGAAAAGAGTACACCCTATGCAGAGATTATATCTATTTGAATAGTCGTGTCCATGGTTAAGGACTACAGTCTGGGATGGATCAAGTGTCGGTCTTAGTGTCGGTCTTGACTTGTGACTCATGATGATTATGATTACTATTATTTTGGACTAACCATTTACATTATTTGAATTATTGAGTATCCCTAGGACGGTTCTACCTCCTGGATATTCACTGTGATTATATCCTTATAAGCCCTTTATGTGATGTCGCTCAGACGCCCGACTGTGGCATGCTTGTTATTTAAATTATTTATAAGCCCTTTTGTGGTGTCACACAGACGCCCGACTGTGGCATGCTTGTTATTTACTTTATTTATAAGCCCTTTATGTGGCGTCGCTCAGACACCCGACTGAGGCATGCTTTATATTATTATCATTTTGAGGCGTCACTTCAGACACCCGATCGGGGCATTCTATTTCTACTCCCTTATTGCATATTCATATTGTATATGAATAACCTGCTTGCGTGCATCATGGATTTTTGTTTCGTGACTGACATTGTGATCATGAAATATTTCAGAGCATGATTATCATTTGTTATATTATACCTATGTTCATAATGTTTGCAAGTACATTCAAAGTACTCATTGGCTTGTCCATGGATTTTGTCTTGGCCAGATTTTCTTGTATGGAGAGGAGCGTTGCGATGACAGCCCCGGAACCTACGCAATGATGATAGCAGCCTCGCGAAGATAGGAGTTATCCAGGTCAGCCGTTCCTGTGGGAAATGGAGTCCCATAGACACAGATGAACCACAAACCGCTTCTGCCATCAACCGCTAGAAACCATTTGTTGTACTCATGGGCCAGAATGGTCTTGTACTACACATTTTGTATTTTCTTGTAGTTTCTGTATCAAGTTGGTGCCTCATCAGCTAACAGAAATCCTGGGGCTAGTGAGCACAAGGGCCATTTTCTGGGAAATTAATATCCTGGAAATCCAGTCCTGACAACCTTGGTATCAGAGTCAGGCTAACCATTGGCTAATCCTATCTTAGCCAGGTCGATAAACCTAGGTTAACCAACTCACCAGACCTTAACCTAACCCCAGCCAGGCTTCTCGTGTAAGATAGCCACACAGTGACCCCGACACCTTTTGGCAGTCGGTGCCCAACCTATCGCCCTAGCACTTTTTGCCGATCACGCCGCGATCACCGACACCTAAATTGTCTCATTCGCAAGCGTGCGAAGGAAGACTCCATCCCCTTTTTCTATAAAAAGGGCACGCTAGCCTCAACCCAGCACAGCACAGCCTCTACCCCAAACCGAGCTATAATGCCTGGACCCATTGTTCACAATGAGACCACAGCAACCAACCTTGGAGGTTTTGTGACCGTGCTAGCAAACCTCACCCGCCGTGCCTTTGCATTAGAAGAGCCCCCAGAATATGTTGTGTACCAAGGGCCCATGAGCGGTGAGAGCCGTCAATTCTGGGCCACTGTGCACGTCTATGGTAGGGGTCTATCGCCAGAACGCCCCTATAGGTTCACCGGAAGGACAACTTCTTTTGAGCCACAAGCCATCCAACTAGCTGCTCGAGAGGCTATAGTTCAACTCCGGCACTTGTCGCCCAGAGTTAACTGTCGCTCGTTCTACTACTACCCCAGCCATGACGGGTATGGTAGGCCACCCCAGGTTGCCAACGGAGATCACGAGACGGATCCTGCATTGTTGCATCTGGTGCACTATGTAAGTGCACTAGAGGAACTATTCGATCAAATCACCCTTGATCCGATCACAGCTCATGGAGAACTGGTTCACCGAGCCCCAGCAAGAGGAGAAGATGAGCCCGACGCCGACAACCCAGTCATGCTGTTCGGACAGGCCGATCGAATCCTTGAATTCTGCCCCAGCCATTGATCAAAATGCTTTGGTGTCCCCAGAAGTGCTTCGTCGCCTTTTGGGAACACGCCCCAACGAGATTGTGGCCAGCAACCCCCGCGATGGTCATCATCACTTCCCCGACCCTGCAGCCCCTCAACTCCATCCAGCTAACCCCGACGGTGAAACCCGTGGAGAAGCCTCGATGTTCACAAGGCACGCCCGCTTAGATATTAACGAGGTAGACTAAGTCACTCGAGTAGTACCGAGTCTTAGTATGTCCACACCCTGTAATTGTGTGATCTTGTATCGCCATAATTAAATGTGGTCTGCTTGTGCGCTCCTATTTTAAATAATAACCATGCATACGTATGTTGGCGTACAGTTGCATTTTAATTTCGGGCGTAGCTACCAAAAACCACCCCGACGACGCCCACAGTAATACATCACTTGTGTGAGATATGTGTATCTGTGCCATTGACCCCGACCCCATAGAGCAGATTCGACAAACTAGTTGCCCCACACCGTAATCAATAACCCAGCCCCAATGCTATATAAAAGGCCACTTCGTGACCTTACCAAGTATCCCGCACCTTGTGCACAACCCTCACAGCCATTCCTTGCCATGCCGAGCCCAATATTTATCTGAGAACTATAGATGCAACCCCGGGTGGCTTTGTTAAAATATTGTGGGAATTTACATGCAGTACCATGAGTTCTACCCATCCACCCTAGTACGAGTTGCTCAAATCGAGGATCACCCCATCCACCTCGAAATATTGGGCAGTGGTGCACATCCCTCCCACAAACCCAAACCAAGACCCAACGGAAGTCTCCTTTGTGGGGAAATCTATGCCGACTCCGCAGATGGCCATAGAAGCTGCTGCGTACGAAGCGCTTGCTCGCCTTTGATTCGCGGTACCCTATGCCAGCGAACGAGGGTATTATTACTTCCCGAGTCGTGCAGCACCCGGAGAAGTAGCATCTTTTCCCGGTGGACAAATTGAGAGAGACCCAGTACTGGCCAACCTTGCCCAGTATGTTATCGCTCAAGAGCGTTTGACCCAGAGAGTAATGGGTTATCTCCAGAGCCTCATTGATTTAAATCCTCAGATCGCTATTGGCAGACCACTGAGGCCCGACCAGGAGAGACGCATTCATCGACTAGTCAATCCACATCCTCCGATAGAAGAGGAGTGTGCCCCAATACCAGAGATGTTTTCTCAGGACCTTGTCCATTTACCGTTCTCATTGTAGATGTCGTTGCTATGTTTATTGCCCCAGCGTTTATTTGTGTGTTGTAGCTTATGCATTGTGTCCTAAATTTGTGCAATTAATTAAATATTTGGTTTCAATTAATGAAAGTGATTTTTACTGCTGTTAATTTTGATTAACTAATTTCACTCGCGGTAAATTCTGAGGTGAGAATTTTCCCTGAGTTGCTGCAGCATATGTCTCTTCGTGACATAGATTTTTATTTACGTGGCACCACGACGGCAGACTCACACCCCCAACCACTCGACCCCATGCACTAATAGCAAATCCTCGTGCACGTGTTGCACCTAACTGATCACCCCCCTAGCACACCACTGTCTCTGAAGGAGAGAGTTGTGGGTAATCATTCGGGTGCAAGTTGCCTCCAGCACACTGACAGCAGTTAGCACCCGACACCGCACTTAATCCTCATGATCACCGCCACCGCAGAGAGCTAACACTCGAGCAGCAGCATCACGACGATCATCGAGGATCATCACGCACAAGAGCACGGAGAACCCCAGCAATGCCACCAACCCTCCGCACACCAGGATCATGTACCAGTCCGGCATCACCTCCGCCATTAGAGCCTCGTCTCGAGCTCCTGCAAACAGAAATGGAGGAGAAGGAAGGAGAAGGAGAAGCGAGGCATGATGTGAGGAAGAAGAAAGGAGCACCTCGGTCATTTTATAGCCCGAGATCGGTGTACGGTGGGCGAAGTCCACCAGCGCCGCTGGTCGGATTTTAGGTCCCGGCAGACCCTTAAGATTCGAACACTGGGGTGCACGCGGAGATCCAACCTTCCACCGTCTCGCACCTCGCCGAATCGCAGGGGCCTAAACTACTAACAGAACAGCACAAGAGACACGAGATTTATACTGGTTCGGTCCACCATTGTGGTATAATACCCTACTCCAGTGTGTGTGGTGTGGTAGATTGCCTCTTGGGCTGATGAGGAACAATACAAGGAAGAACAGCCTCGTGAGGGTTGTGATGAACTGCTGGGTGGGGTTCAGTCTCCCTAGCTACTGGTTTCTTGATGAGGATCCGGATCCCGCCCCTCTACCCTGTGGGTGGCTAGTCCTATTTATAGACGAAGGCCCTGGGCCTCTTCCCAAATATTGAGCGGGAAGGGCGCCAACAATTGGCCATTTTGAAGGGGAACAACGGGTACACTTATCCTGACTAAAGTTGGTCCTCGCCTGCCAAAGGCTCTGGTGATGACGCCTGCGCTTGCTCCCTTTGCACCAAAGAGGAAAGGAGGACACTGCGCGGGCTGGCGCCCGACTGGCGCCCTTGGTCGTCATGCCTTGCGCCATGGGCACCTCGTGAGGTACCCTGCCTTGAACTCTCCGCCTCCTCATGAGCCAGCCTGACGAGGCCGTGCTTGAGGAAGCTCCTTGTCGTCCGCCCCGTGAGGCTTGGCCCCTCGCGAGGGTCTTGAGCTTGCGTTGATAAAGATGGGCCGTGCTGGGCCTCCTCCGAGCCACGCCGCAGGCCGCAGGCAGGCAAGCCTGGGGACCCCTGTTCCCAGAACGCCGAGAGTAGCCCCCGGGCCCATGGCGCGCCCGAACTTGGCCGAGGAGAGAGGCGAAAGGGCAAGTGCGAAGCATCGCGGGCCCTAACAGCCTGCGGCCTTGGGCGACACGTGGCGGTTGATTGGACGCGTGCACACTGCTTCCCCACGATGCCTCGGTAACCACCCGGATTCGACCAGTCCTTGTATGCAGAGTCGGTCATGATTACAAGTGATCGTGGAGGCCGACGGTTGGCCTTCGCCGGCTATAAGTACGGAACGGCGCGCGCCCTTCCAGTCTATCCTTCTGCTTCTCCTCCTCCTCGTTTCGCCTGGTTGCCATGGCTCCGATCCGCCGGTTCTCCACGGAAGAGAAGGGAAAGGCTCCTCAAGAGGATCCTGACCTGCTCCCCCCAAAGAAGCGGCTTACCCTCTGGTGTCAGGGCAAGAGTGCTCGCCAGGAGGCGCCCATGCCCTGGTGCAAACGGCCGCCACCAGGGTTCCCTCTTCCGTTGTACGCGCGCATTGGCGGCTATGAAGGAGGCGACGCCGGGCGCCACGAGCGGCGCCGCAGACGACGCCGGCGGGTCACGAAGGTGTGCGTCTTACCCCCTGGAGTCCACGCCGAGGGCTCCTGCCGGGAGTTCGTGCTTCATGTCGCCACGCCCCCTAAATCTTGGATTCGTCTTCCTTCTTTCTTCGCCTCCGTCGTCCGGCAGGGGGAACCCCTGGGACTCTGGTTGCAGCACGCCGGCTGCGGCGCCCTCGCGACCGGGGCAGAGGTCGCGGTAGTTGCCCCGGGCGAGGTCTTCATGACTCGAGGCTGGGGCGAGGTCGCCCGGGTCTGCAGGGCGAGGGGCGCCCTCACGATCCATCTGGAGTACGATGGTGCTACGGTGGTGTCCTTCAAGGTCTTCGGCGCGGAGGGTCGTCGGCTGGAGTGCTGCCCCGGGAGAGGTGGTCGGGGTCCTGCTGCGGTGAGACAGAGGTCGGCCGATCGCTCCCTTGGCCACTTCCTCAGGCGACGAAGGCGCCGGAGGATCCAGCGACTCCGCCGAGCTCTTCGCGATGCCGGAGACGAGGGACGACAGCTACGAGCCTCCAAGCCCGCGCCGCTCCCGGAGCAGGGCGGGCTCGTCAGGTCATCGCCGCCCCTGATCAGGATGGGGTTGGCACCGGACCGGGTGGCCCACTGTTGATGATGGCATCTGCCGCGATGCCCCCTGTAGTCAGTATTCCTTAGGTTGCGCGCCTTTTGTTCCTGTGAGGGGCCAAGAATATACTCCACTGGGGCTTGTAAGATGTTTGTAGCTCCATCCATCAATATAATCCTTTTTATGAAGCAGTGCGAGATGCTCATTCCGTTCTAGCTCAGTTTCCTCCTTTCAGTCCTCACGAGGGCCTGATGCTCTGCGCCGACAGGTCCCAGTCCCAAAGCGGCTTCGACTGCCGCTGGTATGCCAGTCGCAATGCCGTGGTCAAGGCCAGGAGGTGAGCGGCCGAGGTCGGTAAGAGCCCACGAGTCGTGATGCTCGGGGTCCCCTTGGCGCTCAAGCAGCCATCATACGGTGAAAGGAGAGCGACGTTGCTAACACGGGGTTGCATTGAGTGTGGGGATGGTGTTGCGATAACTAGTGTGTCCGGAGGGTGACTTATCTCGAGGGTCGGGACAATGCTTCCTGGTGTGGCGCTAGGTCCGTGCCTTGGCCGGCGAGAGATTGCGTGGCGAGGTTGTTTCGTGCTCCTTGGAGGGACCCTGCAGGTTCACCACAAAAGGAACAGGAGCTCGCCGTGGCGATCGTTAGTCCTCGCGAGGTGTGTTGGGGCACCCGTGAGCCAGCGCGGGACTCACGGGGCCCTACCTCAAGGCGGGTTGCGCCTGGCTCTGGGCCTTATCTTCGAGTGAGTTCCTGCAAATTTGGCCAGATGCCGGAGCTCTACGTCTACGGGTCCCGGCTCTCGGGCTGGTCTCAGCCATCACTGGCAAGCCAGGTCGCGATGCCATGGACAAGACCAGAGGGTGAGGGCCGGAGAGCCGGTAGGAGCCCCGAGTCGCGATGCTCAGGCACCCCCCTTTAACGCGCAAGCTGGGTTAGATGACGAAACTCTACGTCCTCGGGTCCCGGCTCTCGGGCTGGTCTCAGCCGTCGCTGGCAAGCCAGGTCGCGATGCCATGGACAAGACCAGAGGGTGAGGGTCGGAGAGCCGGTAGGAGCCCTGAGTCGCGATGCCCAGGCGCCCCCCTTTAACGCGCAAGCTGGGTTAGATGACGAAACTCTACGTCTTCGGGTCCCGGCTCTCGGGCTGGTCTCAGCCGTCGTTGGCAAGCCAGGTCGCGATGCCATGGACAAGACCAAAGGGTGAGGGCCGGAGAGCCGGTAGGAGCCCTGAGTCGTGATGCTCGAGCACCCCCTTTAACGTGCAAGATTACATCATCCAGGAAAAGGCACCAAATAACAAGCATGGTGGAGCGAGAGCATAATCCTAAGGAAAACGTAAGAAGGATACATGCCGCCGGGACAGGCCCGAGCGGCTTGGGGATGATGCAGCCCGAGGGGCGCCCCCAACAGGATAGGCTAATGACATGAAATAAAAGAGATACATGTCGCAGGGATGGACCCACGCGGCCTGAGAATAATGCGGCCCTGAAGGCGCTCCCAGCCGGAAATAAAACTTGAAGATGTCACCTGGTGATGTTCGGGACGAAAGGGTGTTGGTGTAGCAGACTCGGTGGGCTGCGGGAGCCGATCCTCACGAGCCCCTAGGCCCGGAGGCCTCAGGAGGATCCGGAGGCGCTGGCGGCTCCTCGGGGGCCATCTCCATCTCCGCCAGGGCCGCAGCGTGCCTGACCTCTCGAGCCTTCAGGATGGCCCTCATGAGATGTTGGTGCGCAGCAACCGCGTTTGGCAGGCCGTGAGGCATGCACACGTAGCTGTGGGGCGGGCCCTCGCAACGTCCCACTCGCGAGGGCCAGTGGCGCTCTTGAGACGCGACTCGGTTGAGCCCTGGTATGTCGATGCAGACGCGCAGCCCACCATCCTGGCCTGGATGGGGGCCACAGCAGGGTGGCGGCTGCCCCTCATGACCCTTGACTCCTGTGGCTCTGAATGGCCTTGCCGACGAACTCCCGAGGGTTCGGCCCTCCTTGCCTTGCTCACCTTGCGGGAAGCGTGCTCAAGCACGCCTCCACGTGGTGCCCAAGCGCCTCCCTTGTGACCTTCGCGAGGTTGGCGGCCCTCCAGGGGAGAGCCCCCGAGCCGGGCCTGAGGAGGGCGCCGGGCGCGCTTTCCTATGCGATGGAAGGAGGCTCCCCCTGGCCGGGCGCGGGCCCTGAGGGGCCTGCCTCTTGAGGAGCCGGGCGGTCGATGTCTTCTTCTTCTTGGAGTGCGGCCTCGGGAGGCCTCCACCTTCGCGTAGTGCAGGTCTTCTAGCGATGCGGCCTGAAAGGCTCGCTCCAGGGAGCACACTGCGTCTCTCCCTTCACAGGGCACCGTGATGACCCCGCCGCTTCCTGGCATCATGAGGATGTTGTAGCCATGGTGGGTTAGGGCCATGAATTTGGCCAGCGCCGGGTACCCGAGGATGGCGTTGTACAGCAGGCGAATGCGGGCGACGTCGAAGTCGATGAGCTCGGTGCGGTAGTTGTCGCGAGCCCCGAAGGTGACAGGAAGGCGGACCTGCCCGATCGGGACCGTGGAGCCGTTGGTCACTCCATAGAAAGGCTTGGTTGGCTGCAACTGACTGTAAGGCACTTGAAGATTGTTGAATGTTTCCACGGACAGGACGTTGAGTCCTGCCCCGCCGTCGATGAGGGTCTTGGTGACCAGCACGTTGCTAATGATTGGGGAACAAAGCATCGGAAGAACTCTGGCTGTGGCCGCGCACTTGAGCTGATCCGCTGAGCTGAACGTGATGGCGCATGCCGACCACCTGAGAGGGCGCGTGGCCTCGAGCTTGGGGAGGACTGCATTCACTTCACGGGTGAACTGCTTGAAGATGCGCTGAGAAGCTGGGGCTTGACCTCCGCCCAGGATGCAGGCGATCGCACGCGGTTCCTGGAAGCCCCCAGCCCCCTCGTCCTGATGACGGTCCTCATTTCTCCTTGGCGGCGGCGGCAGCGGAGGGAGGCCTGCGTTCCCCTGCGGGCGATCCTCGCGAGGCTGATCCCTCCAGCCTCCCTCGCGAGGCGGGTCTTGCCAACGGTCCTCGCGAGGTTAGTCGCGCCACCCTTGGCGCGGGCCGTGGTCTTCCCAGCGTCCTGCATTCCTTCCTCCTCCTCGGCCGTTGCCCCGGTCGCTGCGCTCGGGGCGTCTGCCGACCCTTCCTTCGCCTCTGGCCGGAGCTCTTGGCATTCATTGGTGTTGTGGGTGTGGAGGTCGTGGTACACGCAGATACCGATCGCCCTTGGAGGACTCGGGCTGATCTCTGCCTCGCTTGGTGTCTGGTTCGGCCGCGAGTACGGCAGCCCCCTTGTGCTTCACGTCCTTGGCCTTGGACTTCTTTTCTTCGGGATCCGCGGTAGGCAGCTCGAGGAGGGAAAGGCGCCCCTCCTCAGCAATGGCGCACTTGGTCGCCAAGTTGAACAGCTCCAAGGAGGTGCATAGATCTTCATGCATCGCCAGCTCCTCTTTCATCTTGACGTCGCGCACGCCGTCGGAGAAGGCAGAGATGATGGCCTCCTCCATTACCCTGGGGATCTTGAGGCGTGCGTTGTTGAAGCACTGGATGTACTTTGCGGGGTTTCCGGGCTGCTTGATTCGGCGCATGTCGCTCACGGCGGGTGGCGGTCGCGAGTACCACTGGAAGTTGGCGATGAAGCGGGTGCGCATCTCGGCCCGAGGAAGAGATCGTGCTGGGGGGCCAGATTCAGGAGCCAGGTGCGGGCTCCGTCCTGGAGCGCCATGGGAAACCAATTCGCCATGACCTTTTCATCCCCGTTGGCAGCCTCGATGCCCAGCTCGTAAAGCTAGAGGAACTCCGTAGGGTCAGTTGTGCCGTCGTAGCGAGGAGGCAGGTCTGGCTTGAACTTGGCGGGCTACGCGATGCTGCGTAGCTCGGAGGTGAAGGCGCGGCAGCCCGCCGTGGCCGCGGGGGGCCTCGGACGACAGAGAGCTTGGTCTTGCGGGCCTCCCTGCGCCACGGCTGGGGGTAGCACAGGTCACGACATCTTTGGGCGGGAGCGCTGGGCAGCTTGGTGGGCGAGGAACTTCTTGACAGCTACTGCTCTTGCAGCGCCCGGCGCTGGCGGAGCGGGTTCCGCCAGGGGGCGCGCCTTGGGGCCAGGCGCCTTCTTGAGGAGGAGGCAGCTGGGCGCCCAGGAGCTTCATCGCCGCCCGCGAAGCGCGTGCGGTCTGGCAGCGAGACGGATGGTGCGGCGCCTCCTGCAGCCGCAGACGAGCTTCGGCGACTTCGGTCGAGCCATTCTTCGTAAACGTCGTCGACGGGCGGTAGCGCAGGAGCTCGTTGCGCGATGGAGTGCAGCTTCGGGCCTCCATGGCCGCTTGAAGCGCGTGGCGAAAAACCAGCGAGGGTGAGCGGCGTGGCGGTGCGGCCGCCCTGCCTCATGGACGGAGTCTTTGGGACGACGCTTGCTGCTCGTTCCCGCCGGGCAGTGGCGGCGTTGACGCCAGGTGACCGAACGACGAGCGCCCGCCGACGGAGCTGTCTGGGCGACATGGGAGGCGAGGAGGCTCGATGCTTTCGCCCTTGAGCCCGGCAGGCGTCGAACATGGTTGCGATGGTCGGGGAAGAACGAGGCGACGAAAAGCAGATTCCGCGCACCCTACAGGCGCGCCAAATGTCGGATTCGGGTTCCGCAGACCCTTAAGGTTCGAACACTGGGTGCGCGGAGATCCAACCTTCCACCGTCTCGCACCTCGCCGAATCGCAGGGACCTAAACTACTAACGGAACAGCACAAGAGAGACGAGATTTATACTGGCTCGGGCCACCATTGTGGTGTAATACCCTACTCCAGTGTGTGTGGTGTGGTAGATTACCTCTTGGGCTGATGAGGAACAATACAAGGAAGAACAGCCTCGCGAGGGTCTGTTCTTGGCGGGTGCGATGAACTGCTGGGTGGGGTTCAGTCGCCCTAGCTACTGGTTTCTTGATGAGGATACGGATCCCGCCCCTCTACCCTGTGGGTGGCTAGTCCTATTTATAGGCGAAGGCCCTGGGCCTCTTCCCGAATATTGAGAGGGAAGGGCGCCAACAATTGGCCATTTTGAAGGGGAACAGCGGGTACAGTTATCCTGACTAAAGTTGGTCCTCGCCTGCCAAATTCTCTGGTGATGACGCCTGCTTGGGCTCCACGATGACTCCCTTCCAGCCGTTGGGCTGCTCTTGGTATTGTTGCACCGAAACGGATGCCTTTGCTTGATGCTCTCACCTGCGCTTGCTCCCTTGCACCAAAGAGGAAAGGAGGACACTGGCGGGCTGGCGTCCGGCCTGGGCGCCCTTGGTGCGTCATGGCTTGCGTCATGGGCACCTTGCGAGGTACCACCGCCTTGAACTCTCCGCCTCCTCATGAGCCCGGCTGACGAGGCCGTGCACGAGGAAGCTCCTTGTCGTCCGCCCATGATCTGGACCCTCGCGAGGGTCTTGAGCTTGCGTTGATGAAGATGGGCGTCTTGGGCCTCCTCCGAGCCACGCCGCGAAGCCGCAGCGAGCAAGCACAGGGACCCCATTCCCGAACACCGACATCGCTCGTCGCTCGATCATCGGTGTTGGAGGCGAATCCATAGCATTGCCGACAGCGCCTGGCAGCCCTTGGTGAGTGCATGCTGCCCGGCAGCTAGCACACCGCACTATCAAGAAGATCGTCCCGGATGTTTCACGCGCTAGGCGTTGCCGGTGGAGAAAGCGCGGGAGAGCACACGAGAGAGAGGAAGAAGAGAGAGCCAGAGGTAGAAGAAGAGACTGGCAGTGGGCCCCGGGTCCATCTATCAGCCAGAGAGAGCATTGTGCTCTCGGGTACGACCAGCGTATTTTAGAAATTTATTCTAAATTCACTGTAACCAAAAGTAGAAATTTCTTGTTTTCCCCCAACCATAGATTTTTCCACGCAGCGCCAGTATTCCACACTGTAGTTTTACGCCACTTAATTGCCCACTCACTATAGCCACATTTTATTGCATGAGTAGGATGGTTATTTTTTTAACTTTGAGATATTAGGAGTAATTCTTTTCAAAGCAGCCCTTAGCAAATCTCAAGGACGAGATTTTTCTTAAGGGGGGTAGTGTTGTAACACCCCAAATTTTTGATCTTGATTTATTAATTAAAATTTTGCTAGAAAATTCAAATTTTATTTTCTGGTTTTTTCTTTTAATTTCAGATCACTCTGTCCCTTTGAATTTTTGAGTTTTTCCTTCTAGGTGGAAGCCTTTCAGAAATATTGTTGGACTTGTATGTCTTCCCAAGACCATTTCTTTTTTTATCAGTTGGATTGTTTCTACAAATTATTTTTCCTGAGCTTTATTTCTTTAAACATGATTTTTCATAAGTTTTAGAGTTCCATTTGCACTACAACCCTTTCAAATACTTCATTAAAATTCCGACCAAAATTTGGGGATGTCATGTGATGTCCCCACATCACTTTTATGCAAAAATATCTTCTAGTCATTTGGAGATTTTGAGCCCTACCCCAAGTTTTCAAATCTGGACCAGTTTGTGATTTGCACTACAACCTATTTAAGTATTTCTTTAAAATTCCCACCAAAATTTGGGAATGTTAGTAGTAGTGTATAATTCAACTTTATGCAAAAACCCATTGGTGTCCTTTGAAAAATTTGAGCAAATCATCCTCTTTTGCTCTCTGGTCCAGTTTGGTATTTTCTACTGTAACCATATTTTATCTTGCCCTATTATCCATGATTTTTCTCCTGCTTATAGACCACTCTACCAAACCCTTAAGTCCAGGATGGACACACTGGAGTATTTTTAGTCCATGCAATGATGCCCTTCATTTTCTGTCCAGAACTGAAAATTTGCAAAGCCTGCACTAACAAGTTTCTCGTTTTGCCCAAATAGCCTTGCCATCATCACTTGCACCTAAAGAGACTCTGATCTGGAGATTTTGGCCACCAAAAAGGATGCCCAGATGCCCATGGCATTCTATCGAGCACCTTGTGTGCATGGCCAGATTTGATATAGTTTTTAGTTTGCATTATGAACTTGATCCCCTGACCCAACATCCATGTCCATTAAGCTCCTAGCTACCTCTAACCTGGCCCTGTTAATTCCCAGCCTCATCCAGACCCCCTAGCATGCTTTAGCATTTTGCCGAGCACATGGCGTGCGTGCTCTGGGTGCGTTTTGCACGTGTGTGCGCCCGAGACGCCGTGTCTCGCCGCCGCCCTC
This sequence comes from Aegilops bicornis, assembly GCA_021605145.1. Lineage (NCBI taxonomy): Eukaryota > Viridiplantae > Streptophyta > Magnoliopsida > Poales > Poaceae > Aegilops > Aegilops bicornis. The sequence goes on along the minus strand of CM038672.1, from coordinate 216,601,838 downwards.
CCCGCGCCCGTTCTGATCATTTACCCCTCGCCGCCAGCGCGCCCGACCCCTCCCTCGTCGCAGAGTCGCCCTGGCCCCTCCTAGCACCCCACAGGTCCACCACCGCAAGCCGCCACTGCCGTCCCGCCAGCCTCTGCCATGGACGGGGCCGCCCGAGCCAATCCAGTGCGCTAGCTACCCTCTGGAACAGCTCGAGCTCATCCAGGAGCCCGTCCGCTAGCGCCCGTTTACGCCACATCGCCCTGCTAGCAATAGAACGGCGGTTCACCGACGTTCTTATCCATAGCCACGGGAACCGACCTCTCCGAGCTATAAATAGCCCTCCGATCACGCCTAACCTCGTCAGCAGCCTTATTCAAGTGGTAGGAAGCCCCCTTCTTCCCAGTTTGGCCAGAGGCCATCATCTCTCCCATCTCCGGCAAGTTCGGCCGCCGCCGCGCTCCGGTAAAATCCGGCCAAGGCCAAGGCCCCTAACCTCTCCCATGCTCCCTTCCTTTTCTCCTTGACGTTGCAGAGCCACCCCACCTCTCAAACCCGATCGGGAGTCACCGTAGCTCGAGACCCCTATCCACCAGGAGCCACCGTCCGGCGCGGAGCTCACCGCCGGCGACCCCCTTTGTCCCCACGACCCTCTCGGCCACTGGGAGGACCGCCCTGGACTGGCGGATCCATCCCTTCCCTCGGAATCCCGTGGGGAGCCGCCATTCGTCGGCGGCAATCGTCGGAGCTCCGCCTCTGCTCGGCCAGAGGAGAAAGAAGGCGTGGGGGACTGGTCAAACCTGACCAGTGGGCCCAAAGGACCCACTATTAGTGACCCAGCGACGACCCGCACTGGCTTTAGTGGAAGCGTAAAACCCAGAGTACGTTCCCTCCTGTTCAAAAACGTATTACTCCCCGAACCGCTTTCTTTTTCTGTTTTTTATTAAAAACAGATTTTGACTAAACTTTGACTGGCTATAAATTTTAAATATAAGTCCAATTGATTTGATTCTTTTTCTGTTGTTTCTCAAATTTGTCCTAGTTTATTTTCATATTTATTTGAGAATTTTCCAAACAAAATTTTTGTACTGTTTTGGAACTATGTGTTAATTAAAATTTTCGTAAAATAGGATTTTTGAAGAGGAAGGCAACTTTCAAAAGAGCACCCCACTTACATACTCTTGAAGGCAAGCATTACGAACCCGGCATAATATTTGTTGTGTGTCGCTCGATGCATATACGACACCACCTTGACGCGAAGTATTCGGTATTTTATGTGATGCTATGATCATATTCATGAGTGCATAATAATGATTCCTTGCTGTAGGAATTTGATATGCTTATGATAGTAATCACCCTCGTATGCCTTTCATGCCTATCGGAAGGAATCCGGGAAAGTCTCTGTCTTGGGTAGACACGAGCTTGTCTCTAGTTCTTCGTCGAGACGGTTATGTCCGGTAAGGCATGGTGAGGTATGATGAGTGGTGATTCTGTCTGATTGGTGTGAAATATATTTCTTATGCTTATCATGCATGAAATGCTTTAACCTCCTGAGTCGACCGTAGATCGAGTCTTGTTCCAGTAACCCCCATACTTGTGTCGTACTACCACTTGTCCCTACCATAGGTAGGGTACGGTTCAGTAAGTTGTCAACCCCTTCCTAGCACACACCATACAGAGAGGCCATGGTGCAAGATACCGGCTGCATCTGGTAGACATGCCACCTGGTCCGCGGTCATGCGTGTTTCCTGTTGGAGCCGAGGGGGTAGCTCCCCTAGTTTGCACGCGTTATAAATTTTGTGATCCCATGCTAGTCGAGGTTGTAGCCTCCCCACTTAGAGTTTCGCTTAACGGGTGTCGTGGGTGATTCCAGACACCGGTAAGTTAGGCTGGTGTGTGCGGTCAGGTGTGTTTTCAATTAAAAGACCTTGGGAATTAGTCCCGATCGACTAAAGGAATCTGTTATTCGTCGGCAAAGAGTACACCCTCTGCAGAGATTATATCTATTCAAATAGCCGTGTCCATGGTTAAGGACTACAGTCAGGGATGGGTCAAGTGTCGGTCTTAGTGTCGGTCTTCGGAAGAATTTTTTTTTGCTAAGCCAGAACAGGGATCATGACTTGTGACTCATGATGATTATGATTATTATTATTTTGGATGTCACATCCCTAGTTTTGGTATGCTCTAGGCTAGCCCTTCATGTGTGCATCATGTTTAAAATTCTCAGAAACTTGAAATGGGGATTGCCTAAACCCTAGCATCAAGGAATTCACTAGGTTCAACCAAAATATTTCCAGTAATTCTAAATGGCTTTCAAAAATGTTCATCATTCTTGGAAAATGCTGGAAAAGTAACCAGAGGTGATGCACATTTTTCCATGACATATTTGGGCTTTGGATTAAATCATACTCTATTTGCATTTGGGCATTTAAATGCTATTAAATATTTTAAATGCTCAAATAATCGTAAACTAAAATGTCTGTTGTTGGTTATATTCCAACAAGTGGCATTGTGCAATTTCATGATTTTTGGGTCTGTTTAAGTATTTTTAATAAAGCCCTAAAGATTACAGAATAAATAGAAAACTGTAACAGAATTAGAAAGAGAGAGAAAGAACTCACCTGGGCCACCTATCTGGCTTACCTGCAGCCCACCTGGCCTGGCACTGCTGGCCCAGCCCACCAGGCCCTCCACCGTCTTCAACCTCCTGCCAGTGGGCAGGAGGGTGTGTGGCCGCCGTGCGTGCCCACGCGCTTCGCGCCACCTCCTGCTTGCCGACGAGCCCAGGACGTGTGGACGATTTTCCCCGTGTCGTCACGATCCCGCTGACCCCCTCACAATTTCCCCTCACTCTCTGCTCTCTCCCTTGCCCTCCAGCCCCTCTCCCGAGCAGACCCGAACGCGGCCGTCGCCACCGTTGTCGTTCACCGTGGCCAACGGCCCTTCCTCTCCCCTCCTCCATGCCCACGAGCTCCGAGACGACCCGATGCTGCTCCAAGTCGAAGCACACGAGCTCAGATGAACCGCAGCGACGCCATCGACCGTCTTCTCCGTGCACGGCCGCCGGATCACCATCGCTGTTGCGTCGCCGTCCGTGCTTACCCGAGCCCGCTGATCTGCTCCGCGTGTCCGCTGTGAGCTCCTCTCTGTTTCCCCTCCGTCCTCTCGCTCGATTATGTGCCTTAGCGCTGCTCCCCGTCCTTCCCGAAGCTCGCCGGCGCTGCGTCCGTCGTCACCATCGCTAGCAGCCCCGCCTGGCTAACGCGAGCACGCAGGCGTGCTCAGGGAGCTCCCGGGAGCCCCACGCGGCCATCAGCTCGCTCGCTAGCGCACCGCGGTCCTCGCGCCCGTGGCGCCGTAGCTCCGGCCGCCGCCTCGCTTGCTGCCGGCGTTGCTCCCGACCACCCCGCAGCCTCCCGCCCGGTCCACTGGATGCGGACGAGCAAAAGCTCCTCCCTAGTGCCCCCAGCGCGCCAAACCACCGCCCATAGCGCAACCCCGAGCCGCGCCATCGTCGTTTTGGTCACCGCCGGCCGAACTCCGGCGAAGCCGACGTGGCCACGTAATTAGTGCTAACCACTGCCAGCTAGATCACCCACAGACACTGACAGATGGGCCCCAGCGCCCACTAATTTGGTAACTATACTAATCCATTGGGCCCACACGTCAGGTTGACTTTGCTGACGTGGTCATTGACCGGACCCACCTATCATTAACCCTGGGCAGCACTATGTCACTGACCAGTGGTCCCCACTGGTCAGGTTTGACCTAGAAAGCTCCTTTGACCTGCTGAGGTTAGCATGATGCAATGCTGACGCAGTAATAGGTTTTTCTGGATTTATTCTTACTCAGGAAATTCCAGAAAATAGTATAAACTTCAAAAAATCATAGAAGTTCAACCGTAGATCCAAATGAAATAATTTATATATGAAAAATGATCAGAAAAATCCAATCTATCCATTTGTACCATTTTCATGCATGTTTGAGCAACATAAGGTTGCTGTATATGGCAATTTGCATAATTGGCATTTAAATAAGCACATATGGAGTTTGAATTTGAACCCTTGGTTCAAACCAACTTCATTTAATCTGTTCTAAGTTGCGTTAGCCAAAACACACTCGTTTTGCCATGTCATATTCATGCATCATATTGTTGCATTGCATTGATTGTGTTTTCTCTGTGTTGCCGGTATTTGTCCCCTCTCGATAGACGTGTACCGGCGATATGATTGATGACATCGATGAAGAGCTATACTATCTTCAGACATGCCAGGCAAGAAAAACCCCCTTGTTCATTCTGATACAATCCCAATCTCTCGCTCCTGCTCTCTTTTACTGCATTAGGACAACAACGATGCAACTGTTACATGATGCGGTAGTTGAACCCCCTTTTCCTCTGCATGACCTGTCATTGCCACAGTAAATAGATGAAACCCACTAGCATGAGTAGGAGTTGTTTGAGCCCTGATGTGCCTACTCATTTATGCTTGTTTGTCATGCCTGCTACTGCTTAGAGTTGAGTCAGGTCTGATTCATCGGGGATGAATCGGAGGTGTGTGAACATGTCCTACTGTTGAGAGCTAAGTGTGTGAACACGATTTGGTAAAGGTAGCGGTGAGAGGCCATGTAGGAGTACATGGTGGGTTGTCTCATTGCAGCCATCCTCAGGAACTGAGTTCTGTGTTTCTGATCCATGAAGAGTTACTACCACACATTGGGCTCTGGGCGCTCCAAGCTCTCTCGACTTATTAATCAACTTGATCTCTGTCCAGGAGTTGCAACTAGTTTCGGGTGTTTGTAAGTAGTGTTAGTAGTCTACCAAGTGGCACCTGGTACAGGTGGGCCTGGGACAGACTAGGCACAGTGGCACGGTGTACCAAGTGGCACCCGGCTGGTGGGCTTGGAAACCCTGCTCACATCGTTTGGAGCCGTGAGCGACACTCCGGCCGGATCTCCTTGCGGATGGAACCCGAATAGGCGATAAACCTCGATGAGAGACTTGTGTGGTTAGTCAGGTCGTGGCCGACTCCCTCGCCAGGCTTCCGCTTGAAGGTTGCCGAGATACACGATGTGTACATGGTGGTAAGTGGCGAGGGCGTGTGTGAAGAATTACACCCTTGTTGGGTTAGTATGATATATTCGAATAGCCGTGTCCATGGAAAAAGGACTTACAGGTTGCCTATACAGTTCATAGACAAGTGAAAGTGGATACTCTAAAATACGCATGATAAGCATGAGTGCTATGGATGGCGTTCTCGTAGGGAGACGGGAGCGGATCCATAGTGGTGTATTGATATGGTGAATATGTGGACTCGTGTGCGCCACCTCAACAGAGTTACTTGCAGTCGTATTTCAGGATAGCCACCGAGTCAAAGCTGGCTTGCTGCAGTTAAACTCCACCCCCCCCCTTTATTGATACCGATGCATATGTAGTTAGTTCTGATGTAAGTCTTGCTGGGTACATTTGTACTCACGTTTTCCTATTTTATGTTTTTGCAGAGAGACTTCTGTCTCACTAGTAGTTCCGTGTGGACTTCGACGTTTAGCTTGATAACTCAGCTATGATCTTGTGCCCTCGGCAGGATCTGGTAGATAGTCAGGCTTCTAAGCCTTTTTCATTTGTAGATGTCTGTACTCAGACATGTTAAGCTTCCGCTTGTGCTTTGTCTTGTATGCTCTGAATGTTGGGTCATGAGACCCATGTTTGTAATATCTCACTCCTCGGAGCCTATTGAATAAATACTCTGAGTCGTAGAGTCTTGTTGTGATGCCTTGTTGTATTTGCACATATCGAGCATATTGTGTGTATGATTGAAATACTTGGTATGTGTGGGATCCGACAACCTAGTTGTTTATCCTTGGTAGCCTCTCTTATGGGGAAATGTAGTCTTGTGCTTCCATGAGACATAGTAGCCCTTCTGGCCAGTTCACCGGAGTCCTGCTAGCCCAAAGACTCTCGCTCAAGAAACACCGACTGGCGGCATGTGATTCACTTCGTTCTTGTGTACATCCCTTCGGGAAATGTCACTCGGTGACATCCGAGTCTGCCTAGCCTGCTACAGCCCGGGTTCCCGGAGTCCTGTTAGCCCAGTGCTATAGCCCGGATTCACACGCTGCTGACCGACATGCTCGATGTTGATTCATGTATGCATGTCCCCGTAAGTTAGTGCCACTTTGGGTTCACGACTAGTCATGTCGGCCCGGGTTCTGGGTCATATGGATGCTAGCGGCACTATCATATACGTGAGACAAAAGGCGCAAACGGTCCCGGGCCATGGTAAGGCAACACCCGTGGGAATACCATGCGTGAGGCCGCAAAGTGATATGAGGTGTTACATGCTAAATCAGTGTGACTTAGAATCGGGGTCCTGACAATGGACTAACCATTTACATTATTTGAATTATTGGGTATCCCTAGGACGGTTCTACCTCCTGGATATTCACTGTGATTATTCCCTTATAAGCCCTTTATGTGGTGTCGCTCAGACGCCCGACTGTGGCATGCTTGTTATTTAAATTATTTATAAGCCCTTTTTGTGGTGTCGCACAGATGCCCGATTGTGGCATGGTTGTTTTATTTCTTTTATTTATAAGCCCTTTATGTGGCGTCGCTCAGACACCCGACTGAGGCATGCTTTATATTATTATCCTTTTGAGGCGTCGCTTCAGACACCCGATCGGGGCATTCTATTTCTACTCCCTTATTGCATATTCATATTGTATATGAATAATCTGCTTGCATGCATGATGGATTTTTATTTCGTGACTGACGTTGTGATCATGAAATATTTCAGAGCATGATTATCATTTGTTATATTATACCTGTGTTCATAATGTTTGCGAGTACATTCAAAGTACTCATTGGCTTGTCCCTGGCTATTGTCTTGGCCATATTTTCTTGCATGGAGAGGAGCGTTGCGATGACAGCCCCGGTACCTACGCAATGATGATAGCAGCCTCATGAAGATAGGAGTTATCCAGGTCAGCCGTTCCTGTGGGAAATGGAGTCCCATACACACTGATGAACCACAAACCGCTTCCGCCATCAACCGCTAGAAACGATTTGTTGTACACATGGGCCAGATGGTCTTGTACTACACATTTTGTATTTTCTTGGAGTTATGTATCAAGTTGGTGCCTCATCAGCTAACAGAAATCCTGGGGCTGGTGAGCAAAAGGGCCATTTTCTGGGAAATTAATATCCTGGAAATCCGGTCCTGACAACTGTCAGGCCCTCACCAGCCAAGCCTCCACCACCGTCCCCAAGCAGCCGCTAGCTCAACCAGCTGGGTAGGCACCTGCGTGGCGACATGCGGCCTCTTCACCAACTCAGCAAGCTCCTACGTGGTGGCATGCAGATCTTTGTGAAGACCCTACCACCGCGAAACCTCAGCTGCCTGCCTACCAACATGGCGCCGCATGCATCGCTGGCTTGGAAGCAAGGAGAGGCGGCAACGGACAGGACGGGCCTCGTTCCCGCCCCCGATAAAACTAAGGGACACCTAAGCGATGCATTAAATGCGTCTTGTCCTGTAATACGGGCGATAATCTCGCAGCACTGTAGACCTTTCCACCTCCTGTGTGCCACTGTGGCAGCCCCTTTCGACTATAAAAGGAGGCTCATGGCATACTGGAGAGGGATTCGGCTCTTTTGGGCAAGTTACACCATGTAGCTAGCTCAAGAACACAAGAACACTCAATACATCCACCAAAGCAGGACTAGGGTATTACACATCCTCGCGGCCCGAACCTGGGTAAACGATTCGTGTGCTTCCTGTTAGACCTGCTCTTCTCACGACCCCGCCCCCGCCAACCGTAGAAGGGATTCCAGTGATCCCGTAGGTGTCGTTTCCACCGACACTCCTCCAGTCTTCTCACTTCCTCAACGTATGCCTCCATCAATGGACTTTGGTAATCCTTGATTACTTATCTCACCACAAGTTGTGTATCTCCTCGAATGATCATTTTCTTGATTCCCAATTCAGAGGCAATCCTGAGCCCGGCAAGTCTGTTGTATTGTTGGTCGCCTCCTCTTGAGGAAAATGCAGCTGGACGACGTACTTCAGGTGCTCTCCAATGGGATCATGAGAAGCACGCTAGCCCCTGCACCTTTTAGGGAGAAGGCACCATCGAAACACATGATCCATTCTTGGGGTGCTTACTTGCCGGGAATAATTGTTTCTAGCACTTCTTCATCAGGTGTTGGCGTCCATTCTGTAATAAACTCTGCCAATGCCCTGCTCTGAATTATTGATGTGCTTTCAAATTTGAGGCCAAAGCTGGATAACTCCAATGCCCACTCCACTATTCTTCCGGTAGCCTTAGGGTTTTGGAGTATCCTTTGCAAAGGAACGCGGGTGACAACCATGATCTCATGGGCTTGGAAGTAGTGGCGCAGTTTCCTTGAGGCCAAGACAAGGCCAAAAATCAACTTTTGCACACCAGAGTACCTAGATCTAGCCCCCTGCAATAGGGAGCTGATGAAGTACACTAGGCGATGCACCACTTTCTTCCTTGTCGTGTCCTTGGGGTTGTCTCCACTGTCACGCTCTTCTTTGTCCTGATCCATATCTGGCCTTGCCGGGCTGTTCTCACTCTTCCCCTAGAACGGACACTAGCTGAGGCTGCTGCTTCCTCCACTTCCCGTTGCACCACTAGTGCTACAGTAACCACTTGATTAGTTGCCGCTAGGTATAGAAGCATGGGCTCGTGTGGTTTGGGAGCAATCAAAGTGGGCACCGAGGACAAGTAGATCTTCAAATCTTGCAGTGTTGTATCTGCTTCTGTTGTCCACTTCATGGGTCCTGCCTTCTTCAAGATCTTGGAGAACGACAAGGAGCGCTTGGCAGACTTGGAGATGAATCTGCCAAGCACGGTAATGCATCTTGTCAAACTCCTCATGTCCTTAACTATCTTAGGTGCCTGAATCTTCTCAGTAGCCTTGATCTTATAGGGGTTGGCCTCTATCCCGCGATGGGACATGAAGAAACCAAGTAGCTTTGTCGGAGGGAATGCCAAACATGCACTTCTCCGGGTTCAGCTTCAAGTTGATCTTGCGCAGATTAGCAAACGTCTCTTCTAAATCCTGGATGAGGGTTGATCTGTCCTTGGTCTTGAACACAATAACATCCATATAAGCTTCAATGTTCCTGTGCAACTGTGATTAAAAACCAATCTGGCCTACTCTAGAAAAAGTGGACCCGACAATCTTCAACTTGAAAGGCATGCGCACGAAGTAGTATGTGCCACATGGGGTGCTGAATGAGGTCTTCTCTTCGTCTTCCTTGGACATAAAAATCTGATGATATCTAGATTACGCATCCAGAAAGGAGAGCAAATCACATCCTAAAGTGGAATCCGCAATATACTCTATGCACGGCAAGGGAAATTGGTCCTTCGAGCAGGCCTCATTAAGATCTGTGAAATCTATGCAAAGCCTCCTTTTCCTGTTAGCCTTGCGTACGACCACTAGGTTTGCTAACCATGTCGGATGCAGTCTCCTCTGACCAAACCAGCTGCCTCAAGTTTCTTGATTTCCTCTGTAATGAATTGTTGCTGCTCCGAGGCTTCCTTTTGGACCTTCTGCTTGATGGGTCAGGCATGTGGGCAGACAGCAAGGTGGTGCTCGATTACCTCCCTTGGAACACTGGGGATATCAAATGGTTGCCAAGAAAACACACAGATATTCGCCTACAGGAAGGCAATGAGCACACTTTCGTATTTGTCATCAAGGGTGGCACTGATCTTAAAGGTACCATCAGCACCAGCCAGCCCTGCCAGGACCTTTTTCACATGAGGTGGAGCAGCCTTGGATTTCTTGCTGTTGGAACTCTCCGGCAAGCCATCAATAGGCGCAGCATACTCCAAAGAGGTACGCTTCCTAGATTCCTTGCTGGTGTCCCTCCTAGCTTTCTTCTTTCCTCTGCTTTCCTTGGCGGGAACTGCAGCCTCTGCCGTGACTGCATCCCGGTACATCTTATCCATGCCAATAATTTGCATCCCTCTCATCTGACGGAACAAAAATGACACCCACCGGCCCTGGCATCTTCAAGGTGTTTTAGAAATAGTGGGATGCAGCCCTGAATTTTGCCAGAGTTGGGCGTCCAAGGATTCCGTTGTACGATAGGGGGAGGTCGACCACATCAAACACAACCTTCTCAGTCCGGTAATTCAAATCTCCTCTGAATGTCACTAGCAACGTGGTCTTTCCCTTAGGCTGACTCCTACCGGGGTTGATTCCTTGAAACGTGCCCGTGACTTTGAGTTCTACCTCTGCTATCTGAAGTTTGCTGATGACCTTTGGGGAAATCAGATTCAACCCGACCCCACTGTCAACCAACATCTTTGTGACTTTGAGGTTGCGAATCGTTGGTGAAACCAACAACGGCATGCACCCTACCACAGTGGTGCGGTCAGGATGGTCCTCTAATTCAAAGATGATGGGTGTGCTGACCACTTGAGCGGCTTCCGAGATTCTACCGTTGGCTCCACGACATTGACCTCACGCGCCCACTGTTTAAGTAGGCGGCGAGAGGAGTGCAGAGATGCACCCCCGTTAACGCATAGGGCGTCCGTGGCCTTCTGGAATTCCTGCTCACTAGTTTCCTCTTCATCCCCTCCATCACTTTCATCATTGCAATCCTCCTTCTCTCGGCCCCTGGCAGGTTTTCCTTGGTTCTAAAGAGCCTTGCCGGGGCGATTTGCTTCACCGCCTTGGCCCTTCCCGCTAGCGCCGTTCTGGCCATTTTTCCTTATCACGCTTCTCATATTCAGCCCTTTGCTTCTTTACGAGCTGCTCAACTTGATGACATTCTTGGAAATCGTAACCCTTGGTCCGATGAATTTTGCAATACGTCCCATCACCTTCCCCTACTGTCGGGGAGGCTGATCGTACCCACGAACACCTATGGGGCCGGCGGACCAGGCCCCTTTGTGGTTCGGAGGGGGGCGGAGATCGCACGAAGAGCGGATCGAGGCGAGGCACACGAGCAGTTTACCCGGCCGGAGCTCTCCGGAGAGATAAAACTCCTACTGCTGCTTGTTTGATGTATTGTGTTCTTGCTAGGGAGCAATGCGAGCTACAAAACCTAAGCGTGAGTGTATCTGGTCTCTAGCGAGTCGAATGAACCGAAACTTCAGACGAACCCTTTCTACCTTGCGCATGGGCCTCCTTTTATGTGCTCAAGGGGTCTCAAGCAGGTGGCAACATAGGCGGGGTACAAATGTAAAAACAGGAGTTGGTACACCTACCGAGCGATTATGCAGTGCAAAATACCTAACTCTGACGGCAAGGGACAAAAGCAATAAATGCCCATCAATGTCGCCCAAACAGTGCAACAGAGACCGTCAGGTGCGCCTCCGCTCGCCACGATGGCAAGCTTGTCAGCGCCGCTTATCGCTGCTCTCCGCTGGCTGCACAGCCTCTCGACACGCGCGCATGGAACGGTCCCATGGCGACACGTCGCTGGATGAGCTGGAGCGAAGATGGAGAGAGGTTGCTTGCCGCGGCCGAATCCTTGTCGCGTCCGGAGGCTTGTCGCGCTCCGAGCCTTCCCGGCAAGCTCCTCTTGCCGGGGCCTTGTCTTCTGCATGCCTTGAGTGGCCTTCCCGGCAAGCTTCTCTTGTCGGGGCCTTGTCTTCTTAATCAAATACGTTGTTCTTGAATGGCTCCAAAGGAGCCACGGAGGATATTGGCGGTGATGAGGCAAACCCTGCCGCGGGGTGCTGCAACTGTCCGTGCACGAGTACGGGATACTAGGGTACCCCTACTCTAGTACACCGACACCTACCTTCTCGGCAGCCGCAGCCTCTCGGCAGTCAGTGCACGTGGCAACTTCCTTCCCGGGGGCTTCGGCCTTGGCCTTCTTGCCAGTACTAGGCATGCCCGGTCCCTCAACGGTTAGCACAGCCTTATCCTTGCGCTTCTTGTTGCGCTTCTTGTTCTTCATCTTCTGACTGGTGGCCTCATTGTCATCTTCTTAGTCGACGTCGACGCCATCTTCTTCTCCAGGGAGTTTCCTCCCCTCCATCACGTGAGCACACTTGTCCACCAAGGTGTAAAATTCCTTCAAAGTCTTGGGCAACCGGACGTTCATCTTGGAACGTATCCGACGGTTGCGTACGTTGGACTAGAATGCATCTATCACAGCTGCGGTGAATATCTAGAATATTCCCGTGGACTCTGCTAAACCTCTACATGTACTTCCGCATATTCTCTCCATACTTCTACGATAGAAGCTGCAAATCGCTGGGCCGTCCTGGTTCCTGGTGGTCGCCCGTGAAGGCACCAACGAACTCATGGCACAGGTCAGCTCAGGTAGAGATGGAGTTCTCCACCAGATGCATCAACCAAGACCTCATGTTTGGATTGAGCGCCAAAGGGAAGTAGTTGGAAAAAACCTTCTCATCTCTTCCCCCGGCAACTTGAACAGCGATGGTGTAGATGCTCAAGTACTCTACTGGGTTCTCTCCCATCATACTTCTCTGGTATCTCTAGCTTCAACGTGCGAGCGGACGGCCAACGGCCTTGCCGCATCTCACGGGTGAACGCATGGCACCCAGCCTCAAAAGGCAAGTACCCGCCTCTGCCGAGCGCAGGCTCGTCGACGTTGGGGCCATCGCGCCCATCGGACTGGTGGTGGTTGTCGCGGCATCGCTCGATGGTGACGTGCGCGCCCTCCATCTAACTGTCCTCTGGGGCTCGTCGTCAGCCTTGACGTGCTCGTGGATCGGACGAAGCCATCGAGGTGTCATCAAGCTCTTGGTCTCGTGGCCCTCAGGCTGGTTGCCACAGTGGGGATTGCACCATGGGGGTGGCCCCTTCCACACGGCCAGAAGCGTGGGCCGCTATCGTCGAAGAGCGAGGCTGTGGCGGGCCAGCTTGCTGTGAGCCTCCAGCCTTAGCAAAGCCAATATGACTCTGAATGGTGGCTCTGCACTCATCCATCTGATCTGCTGCGGCAGAAACCTCAGCAACAGCTGGGCCCATGCCATGGCCTTCGAAGCGGTGCTTGGCATTGGTGATGTTCAGTTTGCTCCGGCGGCGGTGCATGTCCTGCGACCGTGCCCACGGCGGGGTTGGCCGGAGGATTGCGATTCACCTCAGAACAAACTTCACTACCCTAGCTATGCCCCTCGGCCAGGTCGGGAGGGAAAGAGGGAATAATTTCTCTACCCGTACCTCACGGAGCGTGGTCGTTGGGATGTTGTTGGTGATGTCCTTCTCCGGTGCTTCCCACTCCTACTTCGGCCGTGGGGGAGGTGGTGACAACACAACGCCCACATCCTCACGCGCCTCCGCAACGCCCACATCCTCACGCGCCTCCGCATTCCCCGCAGCATCGGCGGTAGCGGGCGGCGGGGCCTTCGAGGTGGACGGGTGAGCGGCGGCACTGGGCTTCTTCTTGGGAGCCATAGTCGATGGAGTCGTCGATGATGAAAATGGCGATGAAGGTGACACGTTTCTTACGCTCTCGGGTTCGCGCAAGTGATCCCCCTACCTGGCACGCCAAAGATATCGTGGGAAACCACGGCCACCTATGGGGCCATGAGCCCCTTTTGGTTCTGCCCGGGGATGGGCACGTTAGACAAAGAGCGAAGGCGTAGCAGCATGATAGAGATCACACGGGAAGTTCTACCCAGGTTCGGGCCGCCGCGAGGCGTAAAACCCTACTTCTGCTTTGGTGGATTGACGGAGGAAAATTGTGTAAAACACAGAGCTCTTCCCGGCAAGGTTGCCTCGGGGCGACATTTGCTACACGCATATGAATGTGTGAGGGTCTGAATCCTTTCTACGGTTGCCATGGGCCTCCTTTTACACATGAAGGGGTCACCATAATGGCAAATCAGTCTTTACACACTGATTAGATATCAAACAGTGCTATCATACCTAACTCTACAGGCTGACAGAGCGCATTAAATGCGTCGCTCAGTGTAACATCATAGCGTGCCCGGAAGGCCTTGCTGGGCTGTTTTGCTAGCTTCGCGCCAACTTGCTTGACACGTCTCAGGACGGGTGTCATTTGGACGTATTTTCTGTAGGAACTGGCTGCCATATGGCCGGAAGCAGCCACTTAGTCACATACGAGCTTGACACCGCACATATCGACGACGTGCGTTGCTGTGAGGTGGTTCGGTGGAGTGGTTTGTCTCCGCGAGCCCCGGCAGGCCTGCCAGGGCGATCTTGGAGGCTTGCTTCCGGGGTAACCCCAACCTTGCCAGGCTCGCCTGCCCGGCAAGGGAGGTTCTTCCCATAGTGGTGTCTTGTCTCTCTGGCTAGTCTAGGTCTTCTTGGTATGCACTTTGATCCTTAAAAGAACTAATCACTCGCGCTTTGATCTGACCTTGGTGCTGTAATCTCGTCCATGGGCCTGTGCACTGTCTGGGCAACGGACGCAAGGTCTGTTGCACCGACAGAGGAGTCACATACCAAGCAACAATCCCTCGAAACAGTTTTAGAAATGGAACTTCGAGCAAAGAGATCAAAATCTGTGGGTCTGAGAGCAAGAACACGAGAGAGAGAGCAATGGTGGCTTTTTTCTGGAGGTAGGTGGTGACATGGGCTAAAGAGATAATTGAGGGGCCCATGTGGGGACCACAACCCACCAAGGCACGCCTGGGGGTGCTGGCGCACCCAGGTGGGCTGTGCCCACCTGGTGCATCCACTGTGAAGTTATTTGCATCAAAAATTCAGAAAAAAATCATATTAAATTTTCAGATCATTCTGAGAAATTTTATTTTTGGGTCATTTTTTATTGTGTGGGAAATTCAGAAAACAGACAAAACATGGCATTTTATTTTTATTAACTAATAAAAACAGAAAACATATCGATAGAAGTTAGTGCTCACTAAATTCATCAACTTCATACCTCTCCAAAATGATTCATTAATAAGGTTGATCAAGTCTTATTAACAACCACTTTCGGTTAGCATGAAACCGAAGAACTTTCGTAAAACACTAAGTTTCCTTAACGGGGATATGGATGTACCCAACAGTAAGAATTTCATATTTCTTTTTGGCAGTAGGTTGAGGTAGTTGAAAACATCCAATAGTGATTGTCGGAGATTTTTCAATAACATTAATACCATTCACTTGGAATTGTTTCTTCGGAAAGTGCTCCGTATGCTCATTACCATTGATATGAAAAGTGACCTTGCTTTTGTTGCAATCAATAGGAGCCCATGCAGTATTCAAAAAAGGTATGCCAAGTATAATCGACGTGTTATCCTCCTCGGGCATCTCAAGTATAACAAAGTGAGTTAAGATAGCAACATTTGCAACAACAACGGGCACATCCTCACAAATACCGATAGGTATGGCAGTTGATTTGTTAGCCACTTGCAAAGATATTTCGGTAGGTGTGAGTTTATTCAAATCAAGTCTTCTACATAAATAGAAAGGCATAACACTAACACCAGCTCCTAAATCACATAAAGCAGTTTTCACATAGTTTCTTTTGATGGAGCAAGGTATAGTTGGTATTCCGGGATCTCCAAGTTTTTTAGGTACTCCATCCTTAAAAAAATAATTAGCAAGCATGGTGGAGATTTCAGCTTCCGTTATGTTTCTCTTGTTGGTGATGATGTCTTTCATGTACTTTGCATAAGAGACCATTTTTAAGATATCACTCAAGCGGGTACGCAAAAAGACTAGGCTAATCATTTCAGCAAAGCGTTGAAATTCTTAATCATCCTTCTTCTTAGTTCATTTAGTTGGAAAGGGCATAGGTTTTTGAACCCATGGTTCTCTTTCTTTACCGTGTTTTCTAGCAATAAAGTCTCTTTTGTCATATCTTTTACTCTTGGGTTGTGGTTATCAAGATCAACAGTTGGTTCTATTTCAACATCATTATCTGGTTCTTTATCATTTGTTTGAGTGTCTTCAAGAACATCATCATTATCTTTTTCATTATCAGAAGGTGAGTGTTCATTACCATATTGAGTTTTAGCATCAGAAATAGAAACATCATTATCATTATCAGGAGGTTTTTCTATTTCAGACCACTAGAGGCATGCAAAGTCCTATGTTAATTACCGGATTGAGTTTCAGAATCAGAAATAGAAACATCATTATCATTATCATTATCAGGAGGTTTTCTACTTCAGGTCCACTATTGGCATGCAAAGTCCTATCATTTTTCTTCTTCTTTTTCTATTTAGAACGACTAGGTGCATCAATGTTAACACTTTGAGAATCTTGCTAAATTCCTTTGGGGGTGTCCCTAAGGGTAGAGAGGTTCCTGAGTCATTCTACCTCCTCTAGTCATTACTCTAACAACATGATCATTGATATTATTGTTCATTATCAAGCAATTCTCTTTGAGATTTAGCAACTTCTTCTAGTTGAGTTTGATCCATAGAGGCATAGCTCTATTCTCCGAGTCCCTTGGGACTTATATCTGCTGGTCACTATGAAGAACTTGAAAGACGCGAAAACAAAAATTCATCCCTCAACTACGAGGGGAGGTAAGGAACTACCATCTAGCTCTGCACTTCATTCACCTTCTGTTTTGAGTAAGCTTGCGACACCTAAACCTGCTTCTACTATTAATTCTGATATGTCGCATGTTATTGATGATGCCACTTCTGCTATGGATGATACTTTTGATGAAACTACTTCTATGCTTGATACTACTATGCCACTTGGTGAATTTCTTGATGAACAACTTGCTAGGGCTAGAGAGAATGAAATTATCGAACTGATAATATTGATGAAAGTGATGATGAAGATTCTCCCCCTAAATATGAATTGCCTGTTGTGCCTGAGGGCTATGTTATGGATGAAGAAACTTCTAGAGACTTTCTTGCTTGCAAAGATAGAAGTGACCTTAAGAACTTATTAGCTAACCTGAAACAGAAAACTCTGAATGCTAGAATGAAATATGTTCCTTCTTATGCTACATAACCTATCTGTGTTACTGATAAGGATTATGAATTCTCTGTCGACCCTGATATAATTACTTTGGTTGAATCTGATACTTTCTATGGCTATGAATATGAAATTGTCATGGCAGATCTTACTAAATTAAATGATATAGCCACCCTGTTCACTAATGATGAGAAAACTCGCTACTATTATATCCTTAAAATATTTCTGTTCTCATTAAAGGGTGATGCTAAGATATGGTTTAATTCTCTTGATCCTGGTTGTGTGCGTAGTCCCCAGGATATGATTTATTACTTCTCTGCTAAATATTTCCCCGCTCATAAGAAACAAGCTGCTTTAGGGAAATATATAATTTTGTGCAAATTGAAGAAGAGAGTCTCCCACAAGCTTGGGGAGGCTTCTCCAATTACTTAATGCTTTGCTTGATCATCCTCTTAAGAAAAATGAAATACTTGATATCTTTTATAATGGACTAACTGATGCTTCCGGAGACCACACGGATAGTTGTGCTTGGTTACATTTTCAGGGAAAGAACACCAGATGAGGCTGAAATTCTATTGAATAATATGTTGACTAATGAAAATAATTGGACACTTCTTGAACCAACTCCTAAGCCAACTCCGAAGAAAAGGGGTGTTCTATTTCTCAGTCCTGAAGATATGCAAGAGGCAAAGAAATCTATGTAAAAGGTATAAAAGCTGAATATGTTAAGAATTTACCTCCTGTTGAAGGAATACATGGTCTTAATTTACCGTCTGTTGAAGAAACACATGGTGTTGATAACCCGACACAGGTAGTAAAGGTAAACTCTCTTTATAGATTTGATGAAGGTGATATTCCTCATTATAAGTCTGCCAGCCAATGCTTAGATGAGTTTGATAATTTTATTGTCAAACAAGAAAACTTCAATGCTTATGTTAGTAGACAATTAAAACACAATGCTTATATGATTGAACATTTGGGTGATTATATGTCTAGACTTAAAGGTGAACTTAAACTCATTAGTAAACATGTTTCTATGGTTACCACTCAAGTAGAACAAGTACTTAAGGCTCAGAATGATTTGCTCAATGCATTGAATAGTAAGAATAATGATTTTGCTGTTAGAGTGGCTACTAGAACTGGTAAAATGACTCAGGAACCTCTGTATCCTGAAGGCCATCCTAAGAGAGTTGAGCAGGATTCTTGGAGAAATAATATTGATGCACCTAGTCCTTCTAAAAGGAGAAAAAGAAAAATGATAGGACTTTGCATGCTTCTAGTGAACCTGGTGCTGACACACCTGAGAATCCCAATGATATTTCTATTTCTGATGCTGAAGCACAATCCGGTAATGAACATGAACCGAGTGATAATGTTAATGATGATGTTCATGTTGATGCTCAATCTAGCAATGATAATGATGTAGAAATTGAACCTGATATTGATCTTCAGAACCCACAATCAAAGAATCAACGTTACGATAAGAGAGACTTTGTTGCTAGGAAACACGGTAAAGAAAGGGAGCCATGGGTTCAGAAACCCATGCCTTTTCCTGCTAAACCATCAAAGAAAAAGGATGATGAGGATTTTGAGCGCTTTGCTGAAATGATTAGACCTATCTTCTTGCGTATGCGATTAACTGATATTCTCAAGAAGAATCCTTATGCTAAGTATATGAAAGAAATTGTTACTAATAAAAGAAAGATACCAGAAGCTGAAATTTCCACCATGCTTGCTAATTACACTTTCAAGGGTGGAATACCTAAGAAACTAGGAGATCCAGGAGTACCAACTATACCGTTCTCCATTAAAAGAAACTATGTTAAAACTGCTTTATGTGATCTTGGAGCCGGTGTTAGTGTTATGCCTCTCTCTTTATATCGTAGACTTGACTTGAATAAGTTGACACCTACTGAAATATCTTTGCAAATGGCTGATAAATCAACTGCTATACCTGTCGGTATTTGTGAGGATGTGCCTGTTGTGGTTGCAAACATTACTATTTTAACGGACTTTGTTATTCTTGATATTCCCGAGGAAGATATTATGTCTATTATTCTTGGAAGACATTTCTTGAATACTGCAGGGGCTGTTATTGATTGCAACAAAGGCAATGTCACTTTTCATGTTAATGGTAATGAGCATACGGTACACTTTCCGAGGAAACAACCTCAAGTCCACAGTATCAATTCTATTGGAAAAATTCCATCGATTATTTTTGGATGTTTTAAATTTCCACTACCTACTGTCAATAAGAAATATGATATTCTTATTATTGGGGATGTGCATATCCCCATTGAGGTAACATAGTGTTATTCGAAATTTCTCCGGTTCCTTGTTATTCTGAATGAGTTTGTTAACAAGACTTGATCAACCTTGTTAGTGGATTCCTTTTGATGAGCATGAGATGAATGAAGTTAGACAACACAACCTTTTGTACCCTCCATCTACTTTCTGTTATTTAGATTAAATAAAGTAAAAATAGTATTTTCTGTCATTTTTTTGAATTATCCGTGCAATAAAAAATACCCCGAAAATAAAAGTTCTCCAAATGCCCCGAAATTGAAATATGATTTTTTTTCTGGAATATTTGAGAATATCTGGCACTGAGAACACATCAGTGGGAGCTGGTACCTGGCCACGAGGGTCCAGGGCGCGCCCCCTGCCTCGTGGGCCCATGGTAGCTCCCCTCCACTTATTCCTGCACTCACACACTCCTTCCTCCCAAAAAAATCATCAACCAGCTCAAGCACGAGTTCTAGCTCATTTTGCTGCGATTTTCGATCTCCTTGCTCAAGGCACCTCTCCCAAACTGCTTTGGGGGATTGTTCCTTGGTATGTGAGTCCTCCAATGGTCCAGTTAGTTTTGGTTCTAGTGCTTTATTCATTGCAAATTTGTGCTGCCTAGGTGACCATGTTCTTGAGCTTGCATGTCAAATTTATATGGTCCCAAGTATTTTTAATGAATGATATAGTCTCTAGGCACTTGTGGGAGTAGTTACTATCAATTTTGTTGAGTTCGGTTCACTTTTATTTGAAGTTACTAAAATTTTCAGAAATTTTTCAGAGGAAGAAACATGCTTAGGAAAATGTACCAAGGTGGCCCTTCAAGTAAGCAAGGACCCAGGCTCTCAATGCGCGATGCCGACGATGAACCACCAAGGGACGCTCAAGTGCGGGCTTGTGAATGACCTTCAGAGGACTTCATGGATCGAGCAGGAATCAAGGAAGAATTTAACGCATATGTGCGTAACGCTGATCTTGTGAGATTTGAAGCAGATAAGTGTCGTCAGTACCACTATCTCACTGATTCCTTTGTGAGAAGGTTTGAATTTTCATCTTCACATAATTCTCAAACTGTCCTGTTTGATCTTTATGAAAATTCTTATACTATGGATTTAGAGGATTTTAATACTGCTTACAAACTTCCACAATGGGGTAGTCCTAGTGAACCTCGCAAATCTGAATTTAGAGATTTTTTTGCTAGTATAACTGTGGGGGAATCTAGAGATATAGCACAAGCTACCATAGGGAGCATTCATTTTCCTGCTATACATTATTTTGCTCTCTTCATAGGTAGGTTCATAAATGGTAAGGATGAAGCATGTCACATGTGTGTCCCAGACCTCAGTGTTCACAGGAGTGCAGTATTAGGAGATAAACATTATAATTTGGGAGCCATTGTTGCACATAGGTTGCATAATAATAGATTTAATGGAGATTTCTTTGGTGGAATTTATGCAACCCGTTTAGCTAATTTTCTTAATATACCCATACGTGAGTATGATATTGAGTTGCCTCCTGTTTATTTAGATTATGAGGCTATGGTTCATCGTCATTTTGTTGAGAAGAATGATCAGTTCCTCTAGTACCGACTAATCTTTGACACACGACGCACCTATCACTTCACTCTCCCTGCTCCTACTTTCTTTGACTTTCAGGCGAAGGGGAGATTTTTCATAACCAGGGAGGAGGCGAACGAGTACGAGAGGAAGGCTGAGATAGCTCGCCTCCAAGCTGCAGCCCACGATGCAATAACTGCTGCATCTCAGTACAACCCCAACTATAACTTTGGATATCCGCCAGGCCAGCCGTGGCAATAGACCAACTTAGGCCAAAAGCCTAAGCTTGGGGGAGTACGTATTTCTCACCGACATTACATTCATGGTCACACACTCATTGCTATTTGTCGGTGCTCATACTTTATCATTGTATTATCCATGCTAGTTTATTTTTCTTTTTATGCTTTCTTCTTGTGTGTTTGAAAAACCTTAAGAAAACCAAAAAAATTAGTTGTAGCTTTTAGCTAGTTTATTTTCTTGCTGTAGTAGTAATAATTAAAAGAAAACCCAAAAAGATTTCCCGTTCTTCTTTTGCTTGTTGGGAGCTTTCCCATGTAAATAGTTTTATTTCTTTTCTTTTCTTTGGGGTCGATAGGAGAAGACCAGAACAAAATTGTTAAAGCGGCTCTTATGTGCATTATTGTTGATTTAACCAAGAGCCCATATTGCCTTGTCTTCTCCTGTTTATTGAATGCTCGCAGATTCCAGCTTAGTCCAATGCACGTGCACTATTATTATTATTCACATCGTTCGGTCGTGCAAGTGAAAGGCAATAATGATGATATATGATGAATTGATTGAGATGAGAGAAGCTAGGATCAACCTCGACCTCTTTTGTTTTTGTAAATATGATTAGTTCATCGTTCCTGATTCAGCCTATTATGAATAAACATGTTTGCAATGACATTTAGAGATTATAGTTTCTTATTCCATGCTTAATTAGCTAGGAGTTTATAATGGTTTACCTTGCGTGCCAACATGTTATTAAAATGGTTGTA
This sequence comes from Aegilops bicornis, assembly GCA_021605145.1. Taxonomy (NCBI): domain Eukaryota; kingdom Viridiplantae; phylum Streptophyta; class Magnoliopsida; order Poales; family Poaceae; genus Aegilops; species Aegilops bicornis. The sequence continues at coordinate 216,580,152 of CM038672.1, read as the reverse complement.
ATGTGGTATGATAGGGTGGTATCCTCCTTTGAATGATTCGAGTGACTTGACTTGGCACATGTTCACACATGTAGTTGAAACAAATCAACATGGCCTTCACGATATTTATGTTCATGGTGGATTATATCGTACACATGCTTGCACTCAATGTTCATTAATTTTAATGCATGTTCATGACTATTGTCGCTCTCTAGTTGGTCGCTTCCCAGCCTTTTTCTAGCCTTCACTTGTACTAGGCGGGAATACTGCTTGTGCATCCAATTCCTTAAACCCCAAAGTTATGCCATATGAGTCCACTATACCTTCCTATATGCTGTATCTACCTGCCGTTCCAAGTAAATTTTTATGTGCCAAACTCTAAACATTCAAATGAAATTCTGTTTTGTATGCTCGAATAGCTCGTGTATCAACTAGGGATGTCTGTATCTTCCATGTTAGGCGGGTTATTCTCAAGAGGAGTAGACTCCGCTCCTCGCTCACGAGAAAATGGCTGGTCACCAGGATGCCAAGTCCCATGCTTTATGCAAATCAAATCAAAATAATTGCAAACAAAACTCCCCCGGGACTCTTGTTAGTTGGAGGCACTTGTTGTTTCGTGCAAGCCATGGATTGATGCTTGTTGGCGGAGGGGGAGTATAAACTTTACCATTCTGTTTGGGAACCGCCTATAATGTGTGTAGCATGGAAGATATCGCCATCTCTTGGTTGTTATGTTGACAATGAAAGTATGCCGCTCAAAATATTATTTATCTCTACTTCAAAACCCAGCTCTGGCACCTCTACAAATCCCTGGTTCCCTCTATGAAGGGCCTATCTATTTACTTTGTGTTGAGTCATCACCCTCTTATTAAAGAGCACCAGCTGGAGAGCACCTCTGTCATTTACATCCATTAATATTAATTTATATTGGGTATGACTATGACTGCATCTCTTTTACCATGAATTACAATGTTTAGTCAGTCCTTGATCTTTAAAGGTACTCTGCATTTATGTTTTGCGGTCTCAGAAAGGGCTAGCGGGATACCATCTTGTTATATCATATTATGATTGTTTTGAGAAAGTGTTGTCATCCGAGATTTATTATTATTGCTCGCTAGTTGATTATGCCATTCATATGAGTAAACATGAGACCTAAGAGTTATTGTGAATATGGTTAGTGCATAATCTTTGCTGAAAACTTGAATGCTGGCTTTACATATTTACAACAACAAGAGAAAATAGAGTTTGTAAAAGTTTTTGTTTATCACTTTCAGTTTATCAACTGAATCGCTTGAGGACAAGCAAAGGTTTAAGCTTGGGGGAGTTGATACGTCTCCGTCGTATCTACTTTTCCAAACACTTTTGCCCTTGTTTTGGACTCTAACTTGCATGATTTGAATGGAACTAACACGGACTGATGCTGTTTTCAGCAGAATTGCCATGGTGTTATTTATGTGCAGAAACAAAAGTTCTCGGAATGACCTGAAACATCACGGAGATTATTTTTGGAAATAATCAAAATACTAGCGAACGAATCAAGGCTAGGGGGCCCACACCCTTTCCACGAGGGTGGGGGGCGCGCCTGTCCCCCCTGGGCGCGCCCCCTGCCTCGTGGGTCCCCTAGAGCTCCACCGACCTCAACTCCAACTCTATATAATCGTGTTCTGGGAGAAACAAATCAGAGAGAAAGATTCATCATGTTTTACGATACGGAGCCGCCACCAAGCCCTAAACTTTCTCGGGAGGGCTGATCTGGAGTCCGTTCGGGGCTCCGGAGAGGGGAATCCGTCCCCATCGTCATCATCAACCATCCTCCATCACCAATTTCATGATGCTCACCGTCGTGCGTGAGTTATTCCATCGTAGTTTTGTTAGGGTTTGATCCCTAGTATCCACTATGTTTTGAGATTGATGTTGCTATGACTTTGCTATGCTTAATGCTTGTTACTAGGGCCCGAGTGCCATGATTTTAGATCTGAACCTATTATGTTCTCATGAATATATGTGAGTTCTTGATCCTATCTTGCAAGTCTATAGTCACCTACTATGTGTTATGATCCAGCAACCCCGAAGTGACAATAATCGGGACCACACCCGGTGATGACCATAGTTTGAGGAGTTCATGTATTCACTATGTCTTCATGCTTTGGTCCGGTACTCTATTAAAAGGAGGCCTTAATATCCCTTAGTTTCCGCTAGGACCACGCTGCCACGGGAGGGTAGGACAAAGGATGTCATGCAAGTTCTTTTCCATAAGCATGTACGACTATATTCGGAATACATGCCTACATTACATTGATGAATTGGAGCTAGTTCTGTGTCTGAAAGTGCTAGTTATCGACTAGAGGGGGGGGTGAATAGGCGATTTTTATGGAAGTCTTCAAAACATGAAAGTTTCGAAGACAAACACGAAAACTGGACCTATAAACATGCAATGAAGATGAACTACACTAGACAAGCCATAGTCAAACAAGTATGAAGCTAAAGCATGATGACTGATAGCAGCTAGGTAGTGGGATCAGGATGGAAGATAGTATGAAGCCAATCAGAACAAGTAGTCATACAGTGAAGTCAAACAGGCAGAGCAATCAGGCAATGACTTCACAAAGACGAATTGTAAGTAAGGAGAGTAAGAGATAGAACCAGTGTGTTGTGAAGACAAGGATTTGTTCGACCAGTTCCAGTTGCTCTGACAACTGTACGTCTGGTTAGGGAGGCTGAGATTGAACTCAGAAGACCGTGTCTTCACCTTATTCCCCTTGAGCTAAGGACACACAGTCCCCGCCCAATCACTCTGGTAAGTCTTCAAGGTAGACTTCCAAACCTTCACAGACTTCGTTCACCGGCGATCCACAATTACTCTTGGATGCTCAGAACGCGACGCCTAACCGGCTGGAGGATTCACAGTCCTCAAGTGTAACAAGGGTTAAGATCACGCAGACAGAAAAGACTTGATGATGCCAAACACTCTTTGGGCTCTGGGTGTTTTGGGCTTTGTCCTCACAAGGATTTCTCTCTCAAACTCTTCGCAGGTGGGTTGCTCTCAACGACAAAAGCCGTGCACTAACTCTGAGCAGCCACCAATTTATGGTGTAGGGGGTGGGCTATTTATAGCCACTAGGCAACCCGACCTGATTTGTCCAAAATGACCACAGGTCACGAAGGAACCGACACGTGTCACAACGGTCGATTTCAAACACACGCGACGACTTGACTTGGGCTACAAGTAAAGCTGACTTATCCGACTCTGGATAAGATTTGCTCTCATTGTCTTTGCTCGAAGACATAGGATTTTGGTTGAGCATCACTTCAGTCACTCTGACTTTGTTCACTTGGACCCCACTTAACAGTGCGGTGGTTCCTATGACTCAACAAAGAAGAAAAGAAACAACGAAACTGCTAAGTCTTCGCGCTCCATAGTCTTCACTCAATGTCTTCTTCTGTCATAGTCTTCAATGTGAATATCTTCACGTACCACCATTATCTTCAATGTATTCATACATTTTTAGGGGTCATCTACGGTAGGTAAACCAAATCAAGGAGGGACTACTACCTGTGTTATCCTGCAATTCTCACAAACACATTAGTCCCTCAACCATGTTTGTCATCAATACTCCAAAACTAAACTAGGGGTGGCACTAGATGCACTTACAATCTCCCCCTTTTTGGTGATTGATGACAAACTGGTTGAAGTTTTCAACGGGGATATAAATATGTGAAATTGTAAAGGATGAGTTATTGTCTTCATAATTAGCAAAAAGGCTCCCCCTGAAGATGTGCATATAAGTAATTTGCTTTTGGAATGCAAATGCACATGGCAGGTTCTACTTGTGGAGATCCTCTTCAACTTATGAAGACAATTCATCATGCATGATTCGATGTAACAAAGATAATGCCATGCATAATCAAAAATGGACGTTTGCAAAATGATTTAAGTACGGAAGTTATCATCGCACATGCGGAATTTATCATCGCATCACAAGATAGCAAATAAGTAGTAGACGACCATCGATTTTAAGTGTTACAACTTAGAGAACCAAATGTATCAAGAGCTAGAGTTGTAAACACTAGGCAAAATATAAATAAACTGCCCATATGAACCCGCTTGAAGACTATCAACTCATAGCTTCTCCCCCTTTTGTCAGTAAGGACCAAAAAGGGTTGAAGACAATGAGCCTCTACTCGTTCCCAGAAGGAGTAGGAGAAGATGCAGGGTTGGTGTCGAGGTTTGGCGGTGCAGACGAACTTGGAGCAGTGTCGATACGTGTTGGAGGTGGCGACGTAGCATCATCTTGATCATCGGTCACACGAGCATTCACAGTTGCAGCAGAGGAGGAGTACTCTGAGTCTTCAAGAGATGGAGTGCACCGCAGAACAACATTTCTAGGCGGAGTGGAATCAAACTTGAATCGTTCTAAGAAGCCATCATCCTGAAGATCTTCCTCAGCACACATAAGCATCAGCCATTTCCATGTGCGTCGACAGGTTTCATGCGCGACAAAGGCATTCTTGGTTGCAAGGTTGCGAATGCGATTGACGTCAGTCATGATGCTCTGCATCTGGCGCTTGAGCCAATCATGATGCCTATCCTGTTTCTGATGCAGGCCAACGAGAAGCTCTCGGTCATTGAGAACACGAGATCGCTTTCGAGGCCGTTGAGCAATTGTGTTGTCGGTGGCTTCGGTTTGGGCACGGTGAGGTACACGTGTAGTACCAGCCAACGGATACACTCGAGTGGCAGCCAGCACACCTTCAATGGGCTGAGTGAAGCTCTGACGATCAGCATTATGACAATAAAGTGGCTCCTTGTCAGGCTCTGGATAGATGGCTTCAACAGAAATATCGACATCTGGCAAGAAAACAATGTGGTTGCGTGCAGATGGCTGATAGTTGAAAGCAGTGTGAAGCTTGATCAGACGCATGATCCATGGAGCATAGAACTTCAAGCCAAAATGTCAGATCCTGATGCAGCAAGTTGGCGGATGAAGAAATCTCTTGCATTGAAGCATTTGCCATGAAGAATATGGAAGACCAATGTCTTCACTGCACGTTCTAGCTTAGCCTTTGGAGAATGTCCTTTGATGGGCTAGAGAGTTCGCCTTATGATGTGATAGATTGTGTGTGGCAGATACTCAAGGTCTTCAACAAAGAACTCCATAGGATATTCTGCATCTGGAGGCAATGGCTTCATCATGCTTAGCATCTGGCTCATGTCGGGTTATGGCTTGTGAAAGATGCTTTCCAAAGCTGCAGTGTGAAGCTAACAACTAGGCTCATAGAGATCACCTGGAGTGGGCAGGCCAGTAAGCTCATTGACGTCAAATGTGTTGGCTTCATGATGTACATTTCCTGTCATCCACTCAAGGACCCAAGTCTTAGGATCCCTGTTGTAGCCTCTGATATGAAGAGTGGTGTAGAATTGAAGCAGCAACTCTTCATTCCAGTGCTCCTTATCAGTGACAAAATGCAGTAAGCCAGCCTCCCTGAAGCAATCGAGAGCTTCTTCTAAGCAGGGCAGGCCAGCTATGGCTTCAGTATCAAGGCGCATATGCGGACATATGCGGCCTTGGTTGTCCAGAATGCATGAATAGTAGCTGTGGTGCTGATAACTCCAGAACCGATCAGATGAAATCTTGGGCCTGGTGTAGGTGTTCTTTTCGCTATCGAAGAAGGTGTTGTGTGCAATGAAGCCGTTGACATTGAAAGATCCTGGTGAAGTGGCAGTGCCTGGAAATCTGGGCAGTCTTGGCTTTGGCTACTGAACCTGAGGCTTGTGCTCAACATGGTAATAAAATTGAGGACCGGCAGCAAGTGGAGGAATCGGAATAGGCCATCTGACAGTGACAAGCTGGCCATAGTTGTATGCTTTCTTGATAGTATGTGGCCTTGGAGGCGGAACAGGAGAAGTGGCATTGACTCCAGACTGCAGATTTGTGTCAGGTGCGGCATTAACTTCATCTGCTTCATGGGCTTCATTGGCTTCATTGGCCACTGGTGCATTGGCCATTGTAGGCTCCACATTGGCTTCGGCCATGATAACGTCATTGGCTTCAGGAATGTCATTTGTGGCAGCCTCAGGATTCTCACCCTCCACTTGAGTAGCTAGAGGTTCTGGCATAGACTAGTTCTCTTCATGAACTTCTTCTTGAGTTGCAGGGGGAGTAGCGACATGCTCTTCTTATTGTGTTGCTTGGTGATGCGGTAGGAGGGTCTTCAGCAGCATTGGCTTCAGACACAGGGACCGTCATAGAAGGATTGTCTTCAGGGAACATTTGACATGCCACTGAGCTTGACAAGTTGGAGCCCTCTTCTGTGATGGTGGTCATGGAGACGGATGGCTTCAGGCCTTTGCAAAGCCGTTGGAATACGGGCGACGCCTTTGGTGATTGTGATGTCTCCATGTAGTTGTCATCATTGGACATGGGGCTGATGACGGGCACAGATGACGGTTGGGGTGTACTTGGTGAGTCTTGATGTGGAGTAGCTTGCTGGGGGCGATCAGCCCACGATGCATCTTGTGAGATTGGCGTCAAAGGACGACCAATACTGATAAGCTCACAGTTCATTTGAGCAGGCGATGATACTGTTGGGCGCTCGATTTGAGGAAGAACTACATCATCTTGAGAAATATCTTCAGTCGCGATGGGGTCGACGACTAGGACTTCTTGAGCTTCAGGAGCCTATGTGGAAGCAGGCTCATGAACAATGATTCGACGCTCTTGGTTTGCAGACGGAGAGGGAACAAAGGCAAGGGGTTCAACAACAAGGGGCTCTATGGGAGCAGCCCGATCTCTCTTCTTGGTTTTTCTTTTCTTAGGGGGTGGTGCTTCATCAGTGGTGCGCTTGGTTTTCCTCTTCCTGGCTTCAGCTTCAGCTGCCTTGGTTTTCTTCTTTTCAGAAGCCACTGAAGGAGCCTTGGGCTTCGAGCCGTGCATGCTGGCAGGGAAGACAATGTGTGGTTCTTCCTGCCGTGGTGCTTCAGTGTTGGCTTGAGATGACTTCTTTTTCTTGGCAGCCATTGAGGGGTCAATGCCAGGGCGGCCAAGTGCCTTGCTCTTTTCAGCTTCATTGTAGGCATGAACGCATTTGTCTACGAGTGCTTTCATACACTCTCTTGAGCCTTTGGCTGCCTCGCATTTCTTCTGAAACGACTCCTTAAGGTCATTAAGCATCACCTTGAACTTTTGCACATCAGCCACATTCATCTTGGCTACATGCTTCTTGAACTGTTCCTTCTCGAAGTCTATCTTTCGCTTCAGTTCATCTATGCACTGAGCCAGAGCAAGCTCAGGAGCAATGGCGCCTTGGAAAGCAATGCAGACGCCAATGGGAGGCTGAAGGTCATCAAAGCTGAGATCTTGATTGTCGAACCACTCATCAATGAAGTTCTTTAGAATGTTTACATCAAAGAGGGGCAGATCGTTGAAGATCTCCGCCTCTTGCTTGCTCTTGATCAGCTGCTCTAGAGCATCTTCACCAAATTCTTCATCTGAAGACAAGTCAATGGTTTCAGATTCATTCCTCAGAATGGCAGCATGCGTTAGTGCATGACTTCGATTCTTTGAACTGGTGTCTTACGTGGCTTCTCACGCCTCATGGAGATGCGAGAGAGATCTTCAGAGTTATTACTGGGAGCAGAAGGGGCAGTTGCCAATGGCTTCACTCTCGAAGCATTTGGGGCAGCAGATGACTTTGAAGCTTTAGTCTTCTTTTGCTTCTGCAGCTTTGGGTTAGGAGCTGGAGCTTCGTCGGTGTCAGCATCATCATCAGAATGATCCACTTTGGCACCTTGAACAGTAATGTGAGTGATGAGGCCAGCAAGGTTGTAGAAGGGGCCGATCCTGTTTTCATTGGCTTCACGGGTGCCATTGTCCCGAGGTGAGGAAGGACAAGGGTTGAAGTCAAGCCCTAGATCCTTCTTGTTCTTTGCAGCTGAGTCTTTGGCGTGCTGGTAGTTGCGCTTGAACAGACTGTCTTCACGACACGGAGTAGTGAAGAAGAATTGACATTCTCGGTACGTGGTCCGCGCACCATGCAAGGATAGAAGCCTTGCTCAATAGCTTTAGCCTGAGTCCTGGGTGGAAGATTCTTGTACAAAATATCACCCCAGGGTGCCTTGATGGCATTCTTCTCTGCATATTCTTTAGTGATGATGTGATATCTAAACCATTCTTCTGCCCAATATCTTCGAATACATTGGATTCGATTCTTGCGTTCAATATAGGTTTCTTCTAGGTCAGTTTTGTACATCTCGTGCAAATCTGGAGGTAAGTCCTTGGAAGTGTTACCACGACGCTGTCGGCCTCCCTTTCTTGCTGACTTTTCAGTTGCCATGAAGTGTAAACTGAAAGGCTTCAAAGACGCGTAATGGCTTCAAACGGCTGGTGTGACAGGAACTTGCTTCAGGTGAGTTGATGTGACTCTGCAAGAATTCTGCAAACGAATGCAGACTATGAGAACCAAGGTATTCTCCCACGGACATGTACCTGTGACAACATTAAAGGTGCGAGGGAAGGGAAAGAGGTCATATGCATTCTCAGAAGATTTTGAAGATAAATCAGTTTGAAGACATTGACCTCATAACGCGAAGACATTCACTTATGTGATGAGAGTTGGTTCCAGAGTTGGACAAATCCAAGAATAAGTACAAGTGAGGAATCTAACTTGTGAAGAAGCATAAGTGAATACACTAGGCAAAATATGAGATGCAGAAAGAGATAGATTCATGTTCGAAGAACTAGAAACCACTTTTGGTAGGAAAGGATGAATCTATCACATCAAAAAGACGGTAAAAAGTAAACTTTTATTACCACACGAAGAACTGCTAGACGAAGCGGATATGGATGCCGAGCAGTTCGATCTCCCGTGCGCTAACTTGGCGACGGAAGACATCTATGGCGACGGCGGAGAAGACGAGGTCCGCGGCCGGCGCGAGGACGGCTTCGATGAAGTTGCGGCAGCTAAGCACTTCGTCGGCAGCGTCGTTGAGAGCTAGCGGAGACGCTAGGGTCTGCGAGAGTTGGCGAAGGAGGAAGAAAGATTTTTGACCGAGACGAGACAGGTATTTATAAGGACAGAGACAGCACAGTGCAATTACGAAGGTGCCCCTGGCGGTTCACATCTGAAGGACACGTGGCGAACATGCAACTCATTGAGAGTTGTTCCACGTTCCCACGCACGCCTGGATTGTCGGGGTGGTCGTTCCGAATTCTCCGGGGTTCAGGCAAAAGGATATGTCATTAAAACTAGATATAAATGTTTGTCTCTGTGTCTTCTGCTGACAAGGACGCAGAGAAGACATTCGGCGATTTCAATGTAATGCATATGATTGGGATAGATAGAGCTTGAGGTAGAAACCATAGAGAGGTTAGGGTCCGATCATGTTCACTTAGTTCAAAAGATTCAAACAAGAAGAGATAGCCATAAGTGAATGCTGTAGAGGACAGAATACAGTATATATGTATATACATACATATATATATATACACATATATATATATATATATATATATATATATATATATATATATATATATATATATAACAGCGTAAAGCCAAATCAATAATCACGAAGTCAAATCAATGTTGAAGTTAAATCAATTGCAAAGACTTTGCAAATATGGTGCCATGAGGAAACACTTCATAAGAGTTTGGTGGTGGCGTTACCCACCGTATAGGAAGTATTAGACCCAGACACGGCGCACAATTATCGTGGCGCTCTAAAGCCAATTTCCACATTAATGTATTCACACTTAGAGTGTATGTCTTCATTGATTGAAGATAGACATTACTTCGTGTGTTGCACATCTAAATCATCAAAATGCATAAGTGTTAGGATGTGTGCCTAATCATAGGACATTCAAGGATTCCAAGATATTTAGCTCACACTGCAACTTGCAAAACCTTTTCTCATCCAAGGGCTTAGTGAAGATATTAGCCAACTGCTCTTCTTTCTTGACGTGAATGATATCAATATCTTCTTTCATAACATGATCTTTGAGGAAGTGATGACGAATTTCAATGTGCTTTGTCTTCGAGTGCTGGACTGGGTTATTGGCAATCTTGATAGCGCTTTCATTATCGCAGTAGAGTGGCACATGCTTCAGATGGATGCCATAGTCCTTAAGAGTTTGCTTCATCCACAGAATTTGAGCGCAGAAGATCCAACAACAATGTATTTAGATTCAGCTTGAGAGTGATACAGTTCTTCTTCTTTGAAGACCAACAGACAAGAGATCGACCGTAAAGTGACATGTGCCTGATGTAGACTTGCGATCCACCTTGTCACCAGCATAATAGCATCCGAAAATCCAACCAGATCAAACTCTGAGCCCTTTGGATACCATAATCCTAGTGTTGGGGTGTGAGCCAAATATCGAAGAATACGCTTCACAGCTAAGTGATGCGACTCCTTTGGTGCCGCTTGGAATCGGGCACACATGCAAACACTAAGCATGATATCAGGCCTAGATGCACATAAGTAAAGTACAGAGCCAATCATGGAGCGGTATACCTTTTGATCGAAATATTTACCATTAGCATCGGCGCTTAGATGACTTTTGGTTGGCATTGGCGTCGTGTATCCTTTGCAGTCTTGCATTTCAAACTTCTTCAGGCAATCTTTGAGATATTTTCTTGATATATGAAGATGTCGTTTCGTTGCTGACGAATTTGAAGACCGAGAAAGAACTTCAGCTCTCCCATCATGGACATTTGATATTGTTCTTGCATCATGTGACCAAATTCATCACTGTATTTCTTGTTGGTGCAGCCGAAGATAATGTCATCCACATAGATTTGGCACACAAACAGTTCACCATCATATGTCTTCGTGAAGAGAATGGGATCTAGAGAACCAGGTTTGAAGCATTTGCTCTTTAGGAAGTCTTTGAGTGTGTCATACCAAGCACGAGGGGCTTGTTTGAGGCCATACAATGCCTAGTTGAGCTTGTATACCATATTAGGATGTTTTGGGTCTTCAAAGCCAGGCGGTTGTGCTACATACACTTCTTCTTCAATATTTCCATTGAGAAAGGCACTCTTCACATCCATTTGATACAAAAGGATGTTATGATTAAGCTAGCAGTATGTGAATGGCTTCAAGCCTAGCCACTGGAGCAAATGTTTCATCGAAGTCAATTCCTTCAACTTGTGTGTATCCTTGAGCAACGAGCCGTGCTTTGTTTCTGACTACTTGACCATGCTCGTCTTGTTTGTTGCGATATATCCATTTTGTGCCTATTATGTTGTGCTTTCGAGGAACAGGACGCTTGACTAATTCCCACACATTGTTCAGCTCAAACTGTTGAAGCTCGTGTTGCATAGCTTGAATCCATTCAGGTTCCATGAAGGCTTCAGCAACTTTCTTGGGTTCAGAGATTGAGACAAATGCAAAGTGCCCACAGAAATTTGCTAGCTATGTTGCTGTTGAATGAGTGAGTGGACGAGGTGCATTGATGCTATCGATTATCTTCTCAATTTGTACTTCATTTGCAACACGAGGATGAACTGGACGAAGATTTTGCTCCTGCTGATCATTGTCATCATTTGGAGGATTGTCTTCAGTCTGAGCAATGTCTTCAGGTTGATTAGGTGTAGAAATGATAAGTTCCTCTTCAGGTTGGGCCTCTGATGGTATGATCTCTCCTGTTCCCATTAGCTTGATTGATTCACTGGCAGGAACTCCATCTAGCACATTTGGCAGGTGCTCTCTTTGCGAGCCGTTAGTCTCATCGAACCGCACATCCACAGTTTCAACCACTTTATAGTGAAAGAGGTTGAAGACTCTGTAGGAGTGCGAGTCCTTTCCTTAACCAAGCATAAAACCCTCATGTGCTTTCGGTGCAAATTTTGACGTGTGATATGGATCCTTGATCCAGCACCTAGCACCAAATACTCTGAAGTAGCTTACGTTTGGCTTCTTACCAGTTAGAAGCTCATAGGATGTTTTCTTCAGAAGCTTGTGAAGATAAACACGGTTGATGACATGGCATGCAGTATCAATGGCTTCAGGCCAGAATTTTCTTGGAGTCTTGTATTCGTCAAGCATCGTCCGAGCCATCTCGATAAGGGTTCTGTTCTTGCGCTCCACGATGCCATTCTGCTGAGGTGTGTAAGGAGCAGAAAACTCATGAGTGATGCCTAGGGTGTCAAGATAAAGGTCGAGGCCTGTGTTCTTGAATTCTGTGTCGTTGTCACTCCTAATGTGCTTGATCTTGACGCCATAGTTGTTCATGGCGCGGTTGGCGAAGCGTCTGAAGACATCCTGCACTTCAGTCTTGAAGAGAATTATGTACACCCAAGTGTATCTTGAATAATCATCAACAATAACGAAACCATAGACACAAACAGTTGCAGTGAGAGTAGAGTAGTCAGTGGGACCGAACAAGTCCATGTGGAGCAACTCAAAAGGTTGAGATGTAGTCATGATTGTCCTCGAGGGATGCTTGGCCCTTGTCATCTTCCCAGCTTCACAAGCACCACATAGATGATCTTTCTTGAACTTGACGCCTTCGATGCCTATGACGTGCGTCTTCTTGGCGAGAGTGTGAAGGTTCCTCATGCCAGCATGCCCTAGCCTCCGATGCCAGAGCCAGCACTCTGAATACTTTGCTAGAAGACATAAGGCCATCTGTGGTCCTGTTGAGAAGTCTACCATGTACAGATCATCTTTCCTGTATCCTTCGAAGACTAGAGACTTGTCAGATTCCATTAGTACAAGGCAACGATATTTTCCAAATAGCACAATCATGTTTAAGTCACAAAGCATTGAGATAGACATTAAGTTGAAACCAAGGGATTCAACAAGCATCACTTTGTCCATGTGCTGATCCCTTGAGATTGCAACTCTACCTAGGCCCAATACCTTGCTTTTACCAAAGGTCGTGAATGTGATGTGACTTTTATCACATGGACGTAAGGTTGAGTCCATGAGACTTCGATCACTAGTCATGTGGTTAGTGCATCCGCTGTCCATAATCCATTCTGAAGCACGAGGTGTCGTAACCTACAGTGCAGTTAGGAGGATAGGATTCACAAAGAGTATTGTGAAGCATAAACATTTTACGCACAAGAGGATTATCAAAGCTCAGATCAAGGTTAGGACTGATAGTATGACTGGCAAGCAATTCAGAAATGAAATACATAGTAAGACCATTTGGGCATTTTATCTTGCGTCCCATAATGTGTTTTAGGTCCCCAACAATAGCATCAGACGCCTTTGATTTCCTACCGAGACCTTTCCCTGCAAAAGAGAGTTAAGTGTTCTTAACCACCCACATTTTCAGGGGTGGCTTCGAAGCAATGAGTCTAAGTGCAGCATCTGAGAACTTCGGCTTTGAAGCCCTAGCAAATAGCCTCGCAGGAGGTGAATAATACTCATGTGAATAGGCAGAAAAATTCTTAGTTTTGTGAACATAGTAGTTTGAAGATACACGCTCATATTCATTCATTTGAGTATATTTTTCCTGCAAAACATTGGCGTTAGGGCTACTCTCATGAGTCATGTATCTGTATGAATCCTTTGGGCCATATGAAGCCATAGGTCTGGGTTTGTCTTCTTCCTTAGTGGTGTCATGATGACATTCATAGGAAGATTCTCAATACACTGTTTAGGTACCCAGATCTTCTTCATAGGTGGTCCATTCCTGCAGTTAGTACCAATATACCTGGCAAACACTTTACCATTGTGATTCTTAAACAGTTTATAGTTTGCATCAAAGGATTCATCAATAACAAATTGTTTAGAACAAGTAAATCCAGATAAGGTGGATGGATCAATTGAATGTTCCTTTGCAAAGAACCCATGGAGGTACCGCTCAGGCTTCCAAAGAAGAACCATCAACATTCATTTTCCTCTCGAACCCAACACCCTCTTTCCCAGGGTTTCGGTTCAAGATCTGCTTTTTGAGGACATCACATAGTGTCTGATGCCCCTTGAGACTTTTGTACATTCCTGTTTCAAGCAATGTCTTCACTCTAGCATTTTCATTAGCAACGACAGTGGCATCCTCCGCAGAGGGGTTAGTTACCACATCGATGGTTGAAGATATTGAAACAGTAGCAGCAGTAGAACACTCAAAGAATGTAATTAGCGTTATCACGCCAAGACATTTTAGACATGGTGGTTCAAATCCTTCCTCGAGCGGGACTGATGCATTGAGCTTGAAGTGACTCGTTTTCTTTTTGAAGATCGTCATGAGCCGCTCTCAACTTCTCAAGATCTTGCTTCCTTTGAAGATAATCATAGGAAAGCTTTTCATGGGTTGTTGAGAGTGATTCATGACGACCTTCAAGCTCTTGGTACTTAACATGAAGATTTTTTATATCTTCAATTAAGGACTGATATCGGGTCATTTCAGCTTCCAACAGATCATCGCTTTTGTCTAACAGTTTTTTAATATGTTCCATAACTTTCTTCTGTTCAGTTGCAATTTTAGCAAGTGTTTCGTAGCTGGGTTTAGATTCACAGTTAGAGTCATCTTCACTTGATGTTTGAAAGTAAGCATCGCGTGAGTTTACCTTGGCCCCGCGTGCCATGAAGCAGTAAGTGGGAGCGGAGTCGTCCTTGTCACTGGCATCAGCTTGGTGATGGATACATTGTCTTCAGCGTTGAAGATGGACTTGGCAACGTAGGCTGAAGCTAAAGCCAGACTTGCAACGCCAGAGTCAGACTCCTCCTCATACTCCACCACTTTTGCCTCCTCGGATGCAGACCCCTCCTCTGAATCCATTTCCTTGCCAACAAAAGCACGAGCCTTGCCAGACAAACTTTTCTTGTGTGATGAAGACTTGGAAGTTGACTTGGAAGAATATTTTGAGTATTTCTTCTTCTTCTTGTCATCAGAATCATATTCCTTGCTCTTCTTATTTTTCTTCTCATTGTCCCACTGTGGACACTCAGAGATGTAGTGACCAAGTTTCTTGCACTTGTGACAGGTTCTCTTCTTGTGGTCATGGGAAGAAGATTCATCATTTCTTGAGCTGGATCATGAAGACTTTTTGAAGCCTTTCTTCTTAGTGAACTTCTGGAACTTCTTCACAAGCATAGCGAGCTCCTTTTCAAGGTCTTTAGCTTCACCAGAACTGCAGTCAGATTCTTCTTCAGATGAGGAAACAGCCTTTGCCTTCAAAGCGCGAGTTCGGCCATAGTTGGGACCATAGATATCTCTTTTCTCAGATAGCTGGAACTCATGTGTGTTGAGCCTCTCAAGTATGTCAGATGGATCGAGTGTCTTGAAGTCAGGGCGTTCTTGAATCATAAGAGCAAGAGTGTCAAATGAGCTATCAAGAGATCTCAGAAGCTTCTTGACGATATCATGCTTGGTGATCTCAGTGGCGCCGAGAGCCTGAAGCTCGTTTGTGATGTCAGTGAGACGATCAAACGTGAGCTGGACATTTTCATTGTCATTTCTCTTGAAGCGGTTGAAGAGGTTGCGTAGGACACTAATTCTTTGATCTCTCTGAGTTGAAATGCGTTCATTGACCTTGGAGAGCCAGTCCCAGACTATCTTTGACGTTTCCAGAGCACTGACACGGCCATACTGCCCTTTGGTCAGATGACCACAGATGATGTTCTTCGCAGTAGAGTCGAGTTGAATGAACTTCTTGACACAGTGAAGTCAAACAGGCAGAGCAATTAGGCAATGACTTCACAAAGACGAACTGTAAGTAAGGAGAGTAAGAGATAGAACCAGTGTGTTGTGAAGACAAGGATTTGTTCGACCAGTTCCAGTTGCTGTGACAACTGTACGTCTGGTTAGGGAGGCTGAGATTGAACACAGAAGACCGTGTCTTCACCTTATTCCCCTTGAGCTAAGGACACACAATCCCCGCCCAATCACTCTGGTAAGTCTTCAAGGTAGACTTCCAAACCATCACAGACTTCGTTCACCGGCGATCCACAATTACTCTTGGATGCTCAGAACGCGACGCCTAACCGGCTGGAGGATTCACAGTCCTCAAGTGTAACAAGTCTTCAGGTCACGCAAACAGAAAGACTTCATGATGCCAAACACTCTTTGGGATCTGGGTGTTTTGGGCTTTGTCCTCACAAGGATTTCTCTCTCAAACACTTCGGAGGTGGGTTGCTCTCAACGACAAAAGTCGTGCACTAACTCTGAGCAGCCACCAATTTATGGTGTAGGGGGTGGGCTATTTATAGCCACTAGGCAACCCGACCTGATTTTTCCGAAATGACCCTGGGTCACGAAGGAACTGACACGTGTCACAATGGTCAGATTTCAAACACACGCGACAGCTTGACTTGGGCTACAAGTAAAGCTGACTTATCCGACTCTGGATAATATTTGCTCTCGTTGTCTTCGCTCGAAGACATAGGATTTTGGTTGAGCATCACTTCAGTCACGCTGACTTTGTTCACTTGGAACCCACTTAACAGTGTGGTGGTCCCTATGACTCAATAAACAAGAAAAAAAACAACGAAACTGCTATGTCTTCGTGCTCCATAGTCTTCACTCAATGTCTTCTTCTGTCATAGTCTTCAATGTGAATATCTTCACGTACCACCATTATCTTCATACATTTTTTAGGGGTCATCTCCGGTAGGTAAACCGAATCAAGGAGGGACTACTACCTGTGCTATCCAGCAATTCTCACAAACACATTAGTCCCTCAACCACGTTTGTCGTCAATACTCCAAAACCAAACTAGGGGTGTCACTAGATGCACTTACAGTGTCACCCTATGTTATAACTGTTGCATGAATAATCGCATCCGGCATAATTCTCCATCATCGATCCAATGCCTACGAGCTTTTCACATATTGTTCTCCGCTTATTTACCTTTCCGTTGCTACTGTTACAATCACTACAAAACCCAAAAAATTTACTTTTGCTACCGTTAGCGTTACTTCCATACTACTTTGCTACTAAATACTTTGTTGCAGATGTTAAGTTATCCAGGTATGTCTGAATTGACAACTCAGTTGCTAATACTTGAGAATATTCTTTGGCTCCCCTTGTGTCAAATCAATAAATTTGGATTGAATACTCTACCCTCGAAAACTGTTGAGATACCCTATACTTGTGGGTTATCAGGGGCCGCCAGGTGGGGACAACCCACCTGGGCGCGCCAGGAGGTGGGCGCGTTGGTGGGTTCTGCCCCCCTCCGGTGGTTCTTGGCTCCAGTAATTCTCTTTTATTGTATAAAAAATCCTCGCAAAGTTTCGTTCCAATCCGAGAAATTTTATTTCTCCACAAAAACAACACCATCGTAATTCTGTTGAAATCATCGTCAGTCCGGGTTAGTTTCATTCAAATCATGCAAATTAGAGTCGAAAACAAGAGGAAAAGCATTAGGAAAAGTAGATACGACGGAGACGTATCAGAGGACGAAAGGTTTGACGAAGGGCAAGCGTCAATAATAGATTAATGTTTGAAGTTGATTTCATTCACAACCAAGGACGTCGGTTTGAAATCTTCTTCTGATCAAATTGCATGTTTATGACGGACAACGTAGATTGGATGAGAAATAGTAGAGGGGAAACATGGTCTAAATCAAAACACTCAGCCAAACGAGAGAAAACACAAAACCACGGAGCTCTGAGTGAGTTGACATTCGGACAAAACACAAGCACAACGAATAAGCAAAGAGAACGAATGAAAACACAAGGAACTAGCACCAATAGTAGATCTCAGGATAAAAGATAAATGAGAAGAATCCCTGAGATAATATCTGCAAGAAAGGGTTAGTCCTTTTTTTGCAACCCAAACTTGCGTGGGCAACGAGGATCTCATTTTCTCTGTCTGAACAAGAGCATTCTTTGGGCGAGATCTGTAGGACACCTATGCACTTCGAGAGTAATCATATGGATATGCATTGAAGTGATTTCCAGAGACATGAGTATGATGATTTGAGGAGGTATGCATGTATTCCTTTTGTTGAAAGTGTGTTATATCGACTAGAGGGGGAGTGAATAGGCGATTTTTATGAATTCTTGACTGAGGAATTTCAGGGTGAGGAAATTCCGAAGCGAAGAACTACTTGCAGTGGAATAAGTACTCAGATGCTAACATAATCGAGTAGAAGTATGGTCATCATGATGAAATGAAAGTATGCACAGAGTACAGAAAGTGTAAACACAGGATAAAACAGGATGAAGACAAACAGACTAAAGAAATTGAACTGAGGAAATTGAGAAAGTCTTCAGTCCATGTCTTCAAAACAGATATGAACAAGCACACAACACAATAACAAGGAAATGGAAGAGTTGAGGAAATAGAACCAGTAGGCTTGGTGAGGAAAATGATTTGGTAGACCAGTTCCAACTGCTCTAGCAGTTGTATGTTTGGTTGGAGCGGCTAGGTATTTAAACCTGAGGACACACAGTCCCGGACACACAGTCCTCACCATATTCTCCTTGAGCTAAGGTCACACAGACTTCACCCAATCACTCGTGGTAAGTCTTCAGGTGACTTCCAAACCTTCATAAACTTGGTCACTCGGCGATCCACAATTTCCTCTTGGATGCTCTAGACCATGACGCCTAATCGTCTGGAAGATGCATAGTCTTCACGGGTAACAAGCATCTGATCCACGCAGGATCAATCTCTTCAATGATGCTCAATCACTTTGGGTATGTAGGTGTTTGGGTTTGGGTTTCCTCACTTGATGATTTTCGCTCAAAGTCCTCGGAGGATGGATGCTCTAAAATGATAAGTGTCAGTTTCTCTCGGAGCCGCCAACCAACTAGTGGTTGTAGGGGGCGGCTATTTATAGCCTAGGGAGCAGCCCGACATGATAAGACATAAATGCCCTTCAATGATATGACCGTTAGGTGGATAAGATATTTTGGGACAGCTGGCGCGTAGCACAGCAACGGTCGGAAATTTGAGGCTCAAATTCCTCAGGGCTATCATGTTCCTCACTTGTAAGCAATCCGCACACGCGAATTCCTAACTCGTTAGCCAGAACAAATTCTTTAGAGACCAGAAGAACTTCTTCTCTGTGACTGAACAAATTGACTCAACTGTATGAGATTTCCAATGGCTTCACTCGAAGGGATTGGTAGGTGTAGGATTTTGAGTTGAGCAACACATGGAAATTTTTCCTTAGTATTTCCTTGACCCCCTTTAATAGTATGGTGTTTCCTATGACTCAAGAAACAGAAAATGAAACTACGAAAACAGAAGTCTTCACGCTTCATGTTCCTCGAATGAATACCAAGTCTTCAAGGTCACACCAATTTCTTCACTTTCAAAGTCTTCAGGATGTCTTCAGAAATCCAAAGTCTTAAGTCGAAGAACTTCATTTTTAGGGGTCGACTTTCTCTGTAAATTTCAAACTCCTCATAGACTTATAGACCTGTGTACACTCAAAAACGCATCAGTCCCTGAACCTGCAAGTCTTCAATACACCAAAATCACTAAGGGGCACTAGATGCACTTACAATCTCCCCCTTTTTGGTGATTGATGACAATATAGGTTAAGTTTTCAACGGGGATAACCATATGAAGTGTAAATACTGAAATTGAGGAATTTGATTGCAATATATAAAAGAACTCCGCCTGAAGATGTGCATAGTGAGGAATTTTCTTTTGAAGCAATGCACACTTGAAGAGTAGAATCATGGAGATCTCTCTCTATATCTTGTAATTCATACACGCATTTGACATATAATATGAAGAATTTGAAATGCATGATGAAATATGGTGACTGATGTAATTCAACATGCATGCATTAACATTGATGAGGAATATGCATGCAGAAGAACACAGCAGAAGTATCAGACCACCATAGGGTTTAAGATTACAACTCGATCCAGCAAAGTCTTCAAAAGAACGAGAGTTGTAACTTAGCAGAAAACGCCCATATAGGTAGGCCCGCTTGAAGACTAACTCAAATTTCTCCCCCTTTGTCATCGAATGACCAAAAGGATCGAAAATGAGGACTAACACCCCTGAAGAATATCATGCTGATGAAGGAGCGCCAGCGTTGGTGGGGTCGTTTGTTGTTGTAGGGCTTGCCGCAGTGTCGTCCAAGTCTTCATGCTCGTCCGTATCGCGTGATCAAGAATATGAGCTGGCCACCGAGGGAACTTTAACCTTCTTGAATTTCTCCACTGGTGGTTGAGACGAGTCAAAGTACTGATTGAGACCCATTTGCTTCAGATCAACCCAGGTGCGGCTGAAGACTTCATGGAGGTAGTAATGGTTTTTCTTCACTGCATTGTGTGTAGTAGTCATGTTGTGAAGAATAGAACCAAACTTACGCTTAACACATTTGTGGTTGCGATCGACCTTCAGGTGAAGACTGAGGAGAAGCTCACGATCAGTCATCACCCTTGGAGGTGTGGCTTGAGGATTTGGCTTTGTAGCATTAGCGATAGATTCATGAGTGGCAAAGTCATCATTGGTGGAGTAAGATGCAGCTCTGCGAAACTGACCATCCAATAGACGAATGCCTGCACCAATAACCGCAGCGTCCTTGCCCTTTTCGTTAGCTGAGGAGAATGTCCTCTTGAGGACTTCAACAGGGGGCAAGTAGCTGAGATGATTCTGAAAATCAGCCTTGTAGTTGAGTGAAGACCTTGTTCTGAGGAATCTCATAATCCACGGGGCATAAGGCTTCAACTCAAACGGAGAGAGTGCAACATTTGCCACAGTCCTCATGAAGAAATAATGATAGTTGACAGGAATGCCATGCATGATGTTGAACAACAGATTCTTCATGATGCCAATGACTTCTTCATCATTCGAGTTATGGCCTTTGATTGGACTCAATATCTTAGACAGAATGCGATAGATAGTTCTAGGTACGTACATCAATTCCTTCACGAGGAATTTGGTCCTTGGGGCTTGACCGGGCTTCAGCGGCTTCATTAAAACTTGCATGTAATGAGCGATATGTTCAGGTTCATGGTATAGGCAACGAGCACCTTCAAGGGGAGGATTGACTGGTAGGACATGAAGCAATTCAGAGGCCAGTGCTTTGAAGTGAGTATTTTCAGTCATCCAGTCCAATACCCAAGAGTTGACATCGTCAGCATCTCCTGTGATGTACAGTGTTGTATAGAACTGAAGAATAAGGTCTTCATTCCAATCAACAATGTCAGTGCAAAAGTTGAGCAGTCCTGCGTCATGAAGCACACTGAGGACTGGGGTGAAGAAAGGTAGTCATTCCATGTCCACATGAGGAATATGCTCATGGTCGAACACTTTGTCTTTGTTGAAGAACAGTGAAGAATAGAAGTGTAACATCCCAAAATTCTAAATTTTGGAATGTTATATTAAATAAATAGATTTGATTAATTGTTTGATTGTGGTGTGGTTGCTTGTGTGACATTGAGTGAAATTCAAAACATTTTTGAAAGTTAAGTGAGAGGGAATAAAAGGACTTTCCCGAACTTCCCAACATTTTTGAAGTTTTCCGAATTGTTTTCTTTGTTCTTTCCGATCTTTTGAGTGATTGCTTATGTGTGGTTACTACTGCTTGCTTACGGTAGATTGACCGGAGTGTGACGAATAGAACTATCAGGAGTTATGAGTGTGAATCATCTTCATCACCAGTACAACGCAACTTCACACTTTGATCATACTTTTCATACCCAGTTTTTATGCATTAGTTTCAACCCTCAAACATTGCATGGTTAGGATTTGATAACATGTGGGTATTGGGAAGTAGTTGATGAGGTAGGAACCTATTGTCTTATATTCAAACCTTGGGAGTTACTACTACGTTATGCTTATACTGCTATGTTATGCTCTAGACGTGGTTTGGTTTGAGTGATTGATGATAGATGTGAGAGTGATTATTAATGGTTAACCTAAGGTGGCTACTTTAATACACATATGGGTGGATTGGTTGGGGCACCCTTGAGCACCCAGTGGTCTGCCCGGGTACCTGGAAAACCCAGTGCTTGCCCAAGGGGATCCCGGACGACCCGTGTGATCACCCTATGGAATGCCACCCAAGCTCAAAGGGATCATAAGATTATTCATGCTAGAAACTTCCGTGTGCAGCCACAAGCTATTATGGGCTCT
The DNA here is from genome assembly GCA_021605145.1 of Aegilops bicornis. NCBI lineage: Eukaryota > Viridiplantae > Streptophyta > Magnoliopsida > Poales > Poaceae > Aegilops > Aegilops bicornis. The sequence continues at coordinate 216,558,172 of CM038672.1, read as the reverse complement.
AGCATAGTTGAGTATGTTGCATGACCTCTTCTAGTGGTAGGCTAGCAGATGTAGGGGATGTAGGTTGGTACTGTCTACCCAGGGTTAGAGTTAATGCTTCTGAAAGACTGTGTCTCGGTCATCCGTTTCTCAAACACCATGTAGTGCGAGAAATCCAACGGAGGAGATCGAGGCTTGTGGGGAAAAGTGCGCAAACCTCTGTAGAGTGTACAAACGAATCATGGTTAGCCGTGTCCCCGGTTATGGACATCTTGAGTATCTGGTTCTTGGATTATCATGTTGATGTCATCACTTTAATTAATAAGATTGTTGGGTTATTGTTATTTAATTGGGATTGAGTTGGAGGAACCTTCTCAATATTTACCAACCAACTTTTAGTTCAATAAAATATATTTCTTTGCAATAGGGAAAAATTGGCTTTATGCAAAAACAATAACCATAGAGCTTTTCCACCAGCCATATATGCATGTAGTGATAGCCATTATTCAGCATTGCTCTACAGTGTGAATTTGCCAGTACATTCAATGTACTGACCCTTTGTGGCTGCAACGTCTCATGTTGCAGGATTTCTTATGACGAGTAAGTGATACGTTAGTGTTACGATTTCTACACTCAACTTTGCCGTTGGTGTTGATGGGAATCCATGACCTTATTGTTACTTCCACTATTTGGATTGAAGTAATAGTATTTACGTTACTTTACACATGTGATTTACCTCTGTTATAAATCCTCGAGTACTGTGTGTGTCAGCATACCGATCCGGGGATCACACTTAAGCACAGAGACTTGACCGTCTGAGGTCGGGTCGCTACAAGATGGTATCAGAGCACTTGTTGACTGTAGGACGTGACCCTAGAAACCGGCAGGCCCATAGGAAAGATTTTTTTCTCTACTACTTCATTTCAAAAATATCTTTTACCTCTCCTCTCTTCTGAGCTTATTAAAATATTCCCTTTAGTGAGACTATACCCCTTTTTCCTTTTGACCACACGAAGATACGACTGATGAGACCACTCCGAGAAGATATCGGACAACCAAGACCACTTCGGAATGAAGATGATTTTACCATGCATTATACTAATCGAAACTATATCGGTCGAAGACTCCGAAGACTAGGAGAATTTGAAGGCTCTGAAGAAATTTCAGATTTAGTATGACCTAGTAAGGCTACCCTTATGGAACTTGGCAGACCATGGAAGTTGTCAAAACCCGAGATCAAGGTGTATCAGGGAAAGACCGGAACATGGAGCTTTAGAACTCAAAGTTTTTGTCAAGAAAACCTAAAGGCAGGAGATATCAACTATGTAATGATAGCTCATGGCAAAGATATGGGCATATACATGGCTAATCATGATGTTATCGCCCGCTTATGCTATTGTCACCGTGCTAAGTTAAGCATGCATTTTCTTCGGAAGGATTGGATGGTAGAAGGTTGATGAAGCACCTATCATCAAGAGAGGAAGTGTTAATATTAGCTGGTCTATCACCATGATATGGAGTATTACTTCAAGAAGTTTAAGATGGGCCTTTAGGAAGACATATTTGACAACGAGGCATTTCCAACAGAAATCGGGAACCAGAAGCTGAAAGTAGCCAAGCTGGAGGAGCAAAACCTCGTGATACAGGACATTCATCAGGAACTGAAGGACAATAGTACCATGGCTCATGCCAAGGATGTTGAAGCCCTGAAGTTTGGAATGCAACTCCAGAAATACTAAAGGATGTCACGAGATACTGCGCATTAACAAAGATGATCTAGCAAAAGAACTTGAGAAGGTCAAGAACGATCAGAAGAAGCCATCGGAGACATGAACAAGACTTGAAGAGTTTGACGATGTTGGAGAATTTTTGAGCTTTAGAAGCCCAAACCCCTATTATATACCCGCGTTAGATGCGGTGATTGTAAGCTGTCACTTGTTTGATGTTTTTCCAACAGCCACAAATAAAATATGTCTTTTCTAAACTTTTGTTTGTAATGTGTGCATCCCTCTCTATCTCTCTTATCCCACCCCAAACCCATGGACCAAATAGAGGATGAATGGAGACAAGCTTATATTTTCTGGACCAATGACTCAATTGGAGACGGACCGATGGATTCATATGCAGCCTGATTTTTGGCCCTTTCTTTTTCATTTGATTTTCTGAGGTTTTTGCTTGAGTTTTCTTTTTTTGTGGCTTTCTGGTCTAGAAACTGAAGAAGATGACCTGTTCTTTATTTCCAGAGTGGCTTGTCATCCTCAAATCCTTCCCTAGATCATATCATTTCCATCCTAGCCCAATCTCAATCTTCTTTTTATTGGGAATATTCCTTTTCTATTAAAGGAATCATTCTTTTTGCCCTAGGTCGTGAAGCAACCTATATTTCCATCACTCCTAAAATGCCCAAATAATTCTCATAAATTGTTTGGGTCATATCTTCCTCCAATATGGCAAAACATTTCATTAGCCATGTTTATCATCATGCTCAAATAATTCTTTTTCTATTCTGTCCTAAATGGCACTTTGTGAAGCAAGTGCTATTTATCTTTTCCCAATTGGGCTCAAACTCCTTGGCCACCTTTTCATGTCAATATCTTTGCCGCATGCCGAAATGCAACCTCATTTGCCTAGTAGTCATTTAGTTATGATTTTCCAAAGTTTCTGTCCAGAAAGAAATTTTGTGAAGGAGGTACAAGCTAGGCATATCCATATGAGTTGCACTTTTGCATGGTCCTTAATATCATCAAATCATAGCCCTCCACCAAAGTTGAGCTCATTTAATGCCTCCATATGATCACAGCTTCAAATCTTTGATTCTGTCCAAAATTTCAGTTTGTGAAGCAAGTATATTTTATCTTGCTCCATTATGGCTGCCATTTTTTCTAGGCCTTGTCCTATCCATATAACCTATCTTCAACAAATTTGGGCATATTTTGTTTAGCCACTTTCCCTCAGGAATTTTCTCAAGTTTATGTCCAGAGAGGACCATTATGAAGGAAGTACAACTTTGGCTTTTCCAAATGGTATGAAATTTATATGGCACTCTCATATGCCCAAATCACCTAGCCTTGGCCATTTTTAGCTCAAGTGGGTTCATCATTTGAGTGCTTTTTCCTGATCAAGTTTCTGGACCAGATTATGAAGTTGCAAAGCAACTATATTAATTCTTGGTCCAAACCTCCAGGATCATAGTTCTCCGGTAGCTAATCACACCAGACAACTCGTTTGGGTCCAAGACCTTCCCTGTTGCTCAGTAGTGCTCGTCCAAATTTAGTACAGCAACCTTGTCGAGCTTGCTCCCCTCTGCTCCATACACTTCTGCGTGATCCGTCACCTCCCTCGGCCTCTAGTATGCAAGGACTAATCACTAGACATCTCAGGGCAGCCCTTGGCCTCTTCTCCTTGCCAGCTCATGCGGTGACCACCGCCCTGGCACGCCATGCACACGAGCTGAGCGACGTTTTGCTCGGGCCCCTCCTCGGTTCGTCGTGCTCGTGCGCCTCATCCTGTCCAACAGCTAGCACGCGTCGTCGCCGTCCCCCTGGACCTCTCTCCACCTCCCGAAGCCTCCTCGCTGGCGATCGTCACCGTGCGCCCACGGACGCGTTGTGGCCGACCCACTCTGTTCGTGCCGTGGCGGCTTCCTCCTTTTGTCCCCGAGCCCTTCTTGTCTCTGTGACCTCTGGCGCTCGTCCGTTCCCTCCCCATCGTCTTACCCGAGCTCATGCATGAGTACACGCGTCCCCGGCGCCGTCCATGCGTTCGCGGCTACGCCAGCTCGGCCATGACCTTGCACGACCATAAGTAGCCCCTGCCCATGTAGCCCGAGCACTCCAGCAGCCTCACCTCACTCCCAGAGCCCTGCCTAGCCTCGGTCTCGAGCTCAAGAAGCTCTCCTGCCCTCCCTCTGTCGCCATGGCCGCCACCTTGGTCCTCCTAAATTGGAGCTACCCGAGCCCCTCCTCCACTTCTAGACACCACCCCTAGCCCCTCTGTTCTCCGGCGACCCTTCTCCGTGCCCTCGCCCCCTCGCCGAAGTCACTCTAGCCGCAAGCCCCATCGCCTGCGGAACCGCCATCCGCCGCAGCAGCGGCCCCACTCGAGTCCGACCTCCCCAAGATGGATGGATGCTCTGGACGGGTGCGTCTCGGTCCCCTAAGCGCACCGGTATGCTGCACGACCCGTGAGACGGCCGGAGCTGCCGGAACGGCCGCCGGCGCCGGCCGAGTCCTCTGCTCCGTGGGGCGCGAGCGAGGAGAAGACAAAGCCGACGACCCCTCCCTGCCAGCTGGCCGCGGGCCCCGCTCGTCAGCCACACAAACCCCGGCCCCACCCTGCCACGTCATTTAAGTGGAAGCGTATTCTGCGGGAGTGCGTTTTCCCATTGGGGAAAGCGTATTCCGTCTCTGCTTCGGGCAGAAGTACGTTTTCCTCTCTGGAAAGCGTATTTCCTCAAAACCGCTTCTGCCTTATCCACTCAGGGACTTGTTTGTGATGATATTTTTGCAGAAAAGTCCCTGATCTTCATCACTTCACAACTTTTCACTCGCAACTCCGATTTAGGTGAATCCAACGCCCACGTCTTCGTCTCGTCAAGCCCGTTCTGTTCCTACCATTTTCACTATGTGTCAACATTATGAAAATGACCATTTTGCCTTGCCCCAATCAGCCCCCTCCGAGAGAGAACCTTTCCGGCGATTCCTTCCGCGATCTTTCCACACTTCTCCCCGGAGCCTTCTTCATCCCCAAGCAAGCCACAAACACCATTCACATGATAGCCATGCAGAAGCATTGGTTTTCAACTTGAATCTTAAATAACTGTTTGTTTGCTTTGCTGCTATTGTCGGTATTTCGTTTATGCTTATGGATCGGTGTTTACCGTAATGCTTTGTTTTTCTTGCACTCTGTTATTATGTTCTTCATGGTAGTACTACTTTAATATTGGCCATGCTTGGTAATAATACATGTAGGTGATGGTCTTCAGTGCATGAATATCGTCTGTTCCGAGTACAGTTGTTATGCATGTTATTTTGCACCGAGTTGGTTAAATATTTGCATGGTAGTTTTATCGTTTGCATGATATTTATTATTGATGGTAGTGTTCATCTAATGCTCTGAGTAGTGTTCTAGTTGTGATATTCATACTCGTTAGTATGCCATGCTCATTTGGTTAAATGATTAAATGTTGTTGTTATGCTTGTTGATTATGTTGCATCCCCATGCTCATGTTGATATCATGTTCATGCATTGTAGTTGCATCATGTTATTTTTATCATGGCTCAACATATTGCATTCAAGTTTAACCGGATTAAATTGAACTTGAACAACTGTTGGCTGAGTCATGGTGCCACCATATCGATCGACCCGGTGCAACCACATTTGCCTTGTGTATGGGAAAGGCCCTAACGGGTCTATTGTCATGCCTCTCGCCGGTGCCTCCAACGTAGGGAAGGTTATGCGTGGGCGCTACCTTGGCCAGGTAGGACAACTTAAGCCCTGTGAGCCCGAGTTGTTTGCGTGCTTTGTCCCTGTTTGGGACCGTTTTTGCCACGACGGTGGCAGTAAGACCTTTGGTAGCATGGGCCACCCAGGACTGAACCCAAAAGGGGTGTTGGTCGGAGTGGCCGGGAGAGTGCCATGGCAATAGATCGGATTTGTCGGAATGCCGTTGGTCCACCCAAATGGGAGTGCGAGGCCATGGGTTTCGTGGTGTGGGTACAGTGCGCTACCTCTGCAGAGAGTGTGTGTGTTAAATCTATCGATAGCCGCGCTCATGGATATGGGCCCAGTTCGTGTAGGTCACACTGTGGGTCAACAGTAATAATAATGTTCTTAATAACAACCCCGGTTCGATGATGAAAGAAGTTGGTTGATATTTATGTGATCGTGAGAGGATCACTGTGGTATCGTGAATACCAACTTGTTGGATATTTGTGGTGTTATGCGAGAGTCAAGGGTAAAAGTCAAGCTCCTTGTGATCAGAAATGATTGCTACGGTATTGTTAATACCAAGCTTGATTGGATCCTGAGATGATCGTGTGATATCCGTGATAGTAAGTGATACAGGTGATGGTTAGAAGGTAACCAGAGCAGAGTAAGTTGGTGCATGATAGTTTTATCATGTTGCATGCTAGGCTCATCTTGTTCATATGTTCATGCCATGCTCGTATTGTTCTAGCTATATCATCTTATTCATGCTATGATTGATCTGATGGTATCATGTTAATCCTTGTTAACCTGTAATTGCCATGCGGTTGTTTGTCTTGATTGCTTTGGTTGCTGTGAGCTTGCAAGTACATTCAATGTACTGACCTGGTGTGTCATGCCAGCTTGCAGGTCATGCCGGATATGATTGCTTGTTTGCCGTGTATTCCTTGTTTGCGAGCTAGGATAAGTGTTCCAGCCAAAGTCCCTGCGGAGTGGAGTTCATCACCGTCATCACTTTTCCGCTACCAGTAGTCCTTCCGCTGCGTCGTGTTGTTCTGCTGCGTGCATAGAGCAACCGTGGCAGGCTTAGTGTCGCCGTGCCGATGTAATCCCCTTGTACCCCAGTAGATTGCAATAAAAAGCTGATTTGTTCTATGTTAAGCAGTGCCGTATTCCAGAAGACTTCTCCTCTATCTCTGGGCTGCCCTAGCCCGCGCGAACGTTAGAATGCGGTAGTATAGAGTCTGGGTGGTTTGTTGCACTTGATTGCTACATTTGTTTGTTGCATAGCATGCATATAGATTATTATTTAGTTGCTAACGGTTAATCTTGTGAGTATAGGTGGCATCGGTTTCGATCCACTACCTACACCTTCCTTCTTTGCATGCCTGATCTTCGGTGTTTGGCGTGATCTCTATCCCGGCAGAGTGATGCCCTGGTGCCAAGTGTTCCAGACACCATTTGTAGGAGTTATACTCAGGTATCGCGTCGATATCTTTTTGCCACTCACCCATATCGTTTCGGTGATAGACTCGTCTCTATCCCGAATCGTGCCATCCATCTCGTCCCTTTGGCAACCCTCACTGATACTTGTTATCGGAAAAGGGCAATGCCATCAAGCCTTGCTTTTCCTCCACTATATTGCCTCATCATCCCATTCTTTGGACATGTAGGATTCCCTTTCGTACGCTTGATGATGATGTAGTCATGACTTCCGTGTCTTGTTGCATGATCGCCAAGTCCGTCCTCGCTTCTGTATCCATCCAGATCCAGCCGGTGTTTAGCCAGCGCTTGGTATAGCCTTGGTTACACCAACCCTTTCCACACATGGATCTCACTTTCGTGCACACCGTCATAGCATATTATACTGAAATACCGGAGTTTCCGCCAGATTTGTGTGCTTAGGTGTGCATGCATATTATTGTGTGAGTAGCAGGAATATGTGTTGATTGCTTTATTTTGGTTGATGCTTGTGTGCTTTTGTTTTACTCGTTTCTTTTGCTTCTTTCTTTGGGCCTTTGGTGTGGCATTATTTTCCCCTTATTAAAGTTGCTCATCAATCAACACCGGACCCGAAGAATCAGCAAGGATTTCAAATGTTTGGAAGCTCAGCCAAACAAGAATGGAATTATCAGGAGACAACAGTGAAATTTGGAATATCTCATCTGAATGCAAAAGGAATCCTGGATGGACAGGTAGTATCATGGTTGCATCAGCATGCACTCCTTACAACAATATGGATAATCAAGTTTGCCTCAGAGTGCACTCTTCATGACAGAAATGATTAGATCAGCAAGAAGATAAGCTATGTGCAAGACCAACAGCGCAATTTCAGTCAGATGTATGGTTCAGATACAAGGTTTGGTTCTTCGTGGAGGATTATTTTGAAACATGATATGCATGGAAGAAAGCAAGGATGTGCCACATACTCAGAAAGGAGGATGGTCCCGCAATTCTTGTTTCAACACGAAGCCCAGTCTTCCTCAGCAAGATACTCTTGATGGTTTTCAGCATAAGCCATCCAATCGTCCTCAGTACGGCACTGGTGCAAGATAGTACAATGCGAATTGACAGCAGATGGCAGGATCAGATCCGCAACAGTTGGTCAAAAGCAAGAATCAGTCAGAACACAAGTCTGCCTCGGGAATCAGATTCTCAGATATATGTGAAGGAAGCCAGATATACACCTCAGTGTGACAAAGGACTATGAGGATTAACGACAACAGTAAGCTCTGTACAAGTACCAATGAACCTGGAAGATGATCTTGATGAGCCCTTGTCTCCTTTTCTTCAGTGTCAGCACCGCGCCTGTGATCTGAGCTATTTTTATCTATCCGAGGTGGATGCCGATTTTTATTTCTCTCTTCAACGACTTTCATGATTTCTGAGCTTCTTTTCAGCCGTCTCATACAGCTGTTGAGTTTCGTTTTGTGACAGTAGCCCTATAGCTGCTTTTGGCTATTTTAGGGAGCTGCTACTTTCTTCTTATCAACCCGGTCTCATGTTCTGAGCTGCTTTTCAGCCGTCCTGAGCCATGGTTGAGTTATTTCAGTAATGTCCCACATCTGAGTTGTAAAGACCGTTCTGGTGGCTACTGATTTATTTGCCGATTTCTTGCAAGGGTTTAGATGATCATTTTCCCCCGGTCAGAACGTTGCACTCGATGGAACCTATGATCACCTGAAGAAGTAATATGACTCTGCTCTTTCAACCAAGGATCCTAATCAAGAAAACAATAACGAAGAAGCAAGACCAACATGGTGCAGATACCCCTAACAGTCTAAGTCAGTATGGATCACCATGGATATTCACCAAAAGGGTCTGCTTTGTTTTGGATGGTGAATAACAGTCTGGGAGCATGTGCCCTCACTTATGTGAAGCCTCAACGAATAGCCTGTCATGGACAAAATTCTTTCACGAGATTCACAGTCAGTCAAGTCTGCGGATACTATCATATAAGGCCATACCCCTTATGGTGGCAACGACAGTCGACAATCAAATATTTGGTATGAAACTGTGATTCAAGACAGTGGAGCCGGTCAGGATGGGTCAGAAATTCCTGCGATAAGTCAGAATCTGTTAGAAAAACGGATATGCCGCAACTCATTGTTTGGAACCTGATGGACCTGCATTTAATGGAGAAACCCAATACAAGGAGTCAGAGCTTGGGTGTCCATCAGGACAAATCAGATCTCCAATACATGGAGAGTTGTCAGTACAGACACAACCATTGGAAGTCACTCTCGGATTTGTGAGACAGGTAGATATTTCAGTCATGGTAATCTCAGCTAAGTCAGCAGATATGAACAGAATTGGAGCTAGTATAAGCAGAATATGTGAGTTAAGATCTGTCAGGATATGGATACAGTGAAGCAAGCAACCCCAAGCCAGTCAGGTCAGTCAGATGAAGAATTTAATGCGAACAATCAACAAAGGAAAAAGGATACCCGAGTTGGGAACGTTTTCCTTAAGGCAGTATATTCATACTTGTTCCCGGAGCAACCAAATCTCGAGGACGAGATTTGTTTAAGGGGGGAAGGTTTGTCACAGCCTGATTTTTGGCCCTTTCTTTTTCATTTGATTTTCTGAGGTTTTTGCTTCAGTTTTCTTTTTCCGTGGCTTTGTGGTCTGGAAACTGAAGAAGATGACCTCTTCTTTATTTCCATAGTGGCTTGTCATCCTCAAATCCTTACCTAGATCATATCATTTCCATCCTAGCCCAATCGCAATATTCTTTTTATTGGGAATATTCCTTTTCTATTAAAGGAATCATCCTTTTTGCCCTAGGTTATGAAGCAACCTATATTTCCGTCACTCCTAAAATTCCCAAATAATTCTCATAAATTGTTTGGGTTATATCTTCCTCAAATATGGAAACACATTTCATTTGCCATGTTTATCATCATGCTCAAATAATTATTTTCCTATTTTGTCCTAAATGGCACTTTGTGAAGCAAGTGCTATTTATCTTTTCCGAATTGGCATCAAACTCCTTGGACACCTTTTCATGTACATAGCTTTGCCACATGCCAAAATGCAACCTCATTTGCCTAGTAGTCATTTAATTATGATTTTCCAAAGTTTCTGTCCAGAAAGAAACTTTGTGAAGGAGGTACAAGCTAGGCATATCCAAATGAGTTGCACTTTTGCATGGTCCTTCATATCATCAAATCATATCCAAATGAGCACAGCTTCAAATCTTTGATTCTGTCCAAAATTTCAGTTTGTGAAGCAAGTATATTTTATCTTGCTCCATTATGGCTGCCAATTTTTCTAGGCCTTCTCCTATCCATATAACCTATCTCCACCAAATTTGGGCATATTTTGTTTAGCCACTTTCCCTCAGGAATTTTCTCAAGCTTCTGTCCAGAGAGGACCATTATGAAGGAAGTACCACTTTGGCTTTTCCAAATGGTATGAAATTTATATGGCACTCTGTAGGATCGAAAGTATGTCTAGAGGGGGGGGGGTGATTAGACTACTTAACCAAATGAAAACTTATCATTTTCCCAATTTTAGTCTTCGGCAGATTTTATCTATCTTAGCACAAGTCGAGCAATCTTAACACAATTCGAGCAAGCATGCAAAGAGTATATGAGCAGCGGAAAGTAAAGCATGCAACTTGCAAGAATATAAAGGGAAGGGCTTGGAGAATTCAAACGCAATTGGAGAAACGGATGTTTTTGTCGTGGTTCCGATAGGTGGTGCTATCGAACATCCACGTTGACGGAGACTTCAACCCACGAAGGGTAACGGTTGCGCGAATCCACGGAGGGCTCCACCCACGAAGGGTCCACGAAGAAGCAACCTTGTCTATCCCACCATGGCCGTCGCCCACAAAGGACTTGCCTCACTAGTGGTAGATCTTCACGAACTAGGAGATCTCCTTGCCCTTACAAACTCCTTGGTTCAACTCCACAATCTTGTCGGAGGCTCCCGAGTGACACCTAGCCAATCTAGGAGACACCACTTTCCAAGAAGTAACAAATGTGTGTTGATGATGAACTCCTTGCTCCTGTGCTTCAAAAGATAGTCTCCCCAACACTCAACTCTCTATCACAAGATTTGGATTTGGTGGAAAGAAGATTTGAGTGGAAAGCAAATTCGGGAAGGCTAGAGATCAAGATTCATATGGTAGGAATGGAATATCTTGGCCTCACCACAAGTGTTGGTGGTTCTCTCTCAGGAAATGTGTATTGGAAGTGTAGGTTCATTTTGATGGCTCTCTCCATGAATGAAGAGTGGGTGGAGGGGTATATAGCCTCCACACAAAATCTAACCGTTACACACAACTTGCCAAACTTGGTGGGACCGAATTAATAAACTCGGTCAGACCGATTCAGCAAATATAGTGACCGTTAGGATTTTCGGTGGGACCGAAATGCAATTCGGTAGGACCGGTATGGTTAGGGTTAGGGCATAACGTAATCTCGATGAGACCGATTACACAAACTCGGTGAGACCGATTTTGGTAATAAGCTAACTAGAGAGTTGGTCAGGTAAACTCGGTGGGACTGATTCGCTCATTTCGGTGAGACCGAAATGTTACAAAAAGGAAACAGAGAGTTTACATTGCAATCTCGGTGGGACCAATCGCTCATCTCGGTGGGACCGAAACGTTACGAAGGGAAACAGAGGGATTACAATCCCATCTCGGTGAGACCGAGATCCCTATCGGTGAAACCAATTTGCCTAGGATTTGTGGCAGTGGCTATGACATCTGAACTCGGTGGCGCCGGATAGAAAGAATCGGTGGGCCGAGTTTGACTTTTGGTTTAGGTCATATGTGGATGTGGGAAAGTAGTTGAGGGTTTTGGAGCATATCACTAAGCACTATGAAGCAAGAACCTCATTAAGCAACACCTCATCCCTACTTGATAGTATTGGCTTTTCCTATAGACTCAATGTGATCTTGGATCACTAAAATATTAAATGTAGAGTCTTGAGCTTTTAGCTTGAGCCAATCCTTTTATCCTTAGTATTTTGAGGGGTCCACTTTTCTCATCCATGCCATGTCATTCATTGAGCTTTTCCTGAAATATTTATCTTGGAATAATGTTAGCTCAATGAGCTATATGTTGTTAGGAATTACCAAAACCACCTAGGGATAGTTGCACTTTCAATCTCCCCTTTTTGGTAATTGATGACAACATATACATCAAAGCTTCGACAAATGATAATAAGAGTGAAAAAAATTGTCGCTTTGAGAAGTATGCGATAAGCAAGAGCTCCCCCTAAATTAGTGCATAGTTTAAGATTTGCTTTGGACTGCAAATGCACAAAGAGTTTAGGCTCATGGGTACTCTTCCATGTCACATACATCTTGGTGGAGCGCTCAAAATGATAAAAATATAATACATGCACTCATCACCAAGCAAAGTGAATGATCATATACAGATAAAAGGATAATGTCATCCAACAAGCATTAATGTAGCATATGATCAAACACATGATCATCTAAGTATCACACAGACAGAAAGTATCACAATCAAGCAAATAAAGTTCAACCACCAAAGCAAGAGAGAATAAAAAGCAACACTCTCTCTCGAAGCCTATGATCTATACATTTTCTCCCCCTTTGGCAACAAATTACCAAAAATTTCATAGAAAATGCATAGCACTAAATCGTCTCTCAGGCTTGGTCTTCAGGTGGTGGTGTAGACAGAACTACAAAGACGAAGGCATCAGTAGATGTGGATGGAGCTGGTGGAGTAGGTGCTGGAGCTGGTGGCACTGAAGCTGTAGCTGGTGCATATGTAGTGGCTCTGGTGTCTGTCACTGGCACTGTAGCTGACCTCTGAGCTCTAGTCACTCTGGCAAATGCCTTAGTGGTTGTCTTGCCCTTCCTCTGCTGCATATCATCCTAGAGTTTCTCAACAACAGACTGGATCTCAGTTACCTTCACATCCATGTCATAGAACTTTTTCTCCATGATCCTTTCCAGGCTCTCCTGGTTTTGAGTCAAGGTGGCCAGCCCCTTCTCAATCCTCAGAGTGGATGCAATCAAGTAGCCAAGCTGATCCTGTTTGCTCTTCAAGAAGTACTGAGATGCCTCTTCCATTGTTGGCATCTTGGCAGCCTTCTCAGTCCTTTCCTTCTCCTTCTTTGCTTGTGCTTGCATAGAAGATGGTTCATCTTCATCCATAACCACTTGGTTGTCTTCAAAATCTGGATAGATAGGCATGTGATCCTTGTCCAACAAGTATGTGCCAGTGCCCATCTTGGAGTTAATCAGCTCCTGGATCTGTGGGGCATACCCACAACTTCTCTTTTGGTCGTGTTGTCCTCTTGATAGTTTCAACTATAAGACTCATGACCTTGAATTTTTGTGGCACATCAAATAAGTGTAGCAGATTTATTGCATGGCCTCTGATCATGTTGTGATCACCTGACTTGGGCAAGAGAGTGTGCCTAAGGATCCAGTTAATGGTTGGCAGTCCTGACAGAAGGTAATGTTCTGATCCAAACTTGTGTGATTCAATAGAAGCATCTGGGATCTCCTTGTACATATGTGCCATAGTGTTCTGACCCATCTTCTTCTTGGCATAGACATCGAAGTCATCCTCTTCCTCCTTAGGTGCATTGATCAGATTAGCCCATTCTTCAATTGATGATTGGTACCTAGTACCTTCAGACATCCATACTATCCTACCATCTGGATAGAAGTGTGCTGTGGAGTAGAATTGCATTATTAGCTCATCATTCCACTTTGTGAGCTTCTGCCCAACCAAGTCTGCCACTCCACAAGCACTAAAGCTATCATACACACCAGGATAGTGTTCTTCATGCTCCTTGATGTATTCCCAGTTCATCCATCTCATGTCACACACTATTGGCTTCTTGTCCAGCAGCACTGTCTCGTAGAAATCCTCCCGTTCCTTTGTGTGAAACCTGTAGTCTACAGCAGTCCTTCTCCTGGTAGCATATGGATCAGACTCTCTCCATAGTCTTAATCCTGAATCCTTCCTTATCTTCATGTTCTCAGCTACAGGATGTGCATCATTATGATCTGGAATTTTAGGCTTCAATTTTCTCAAGATATGTGACTCATCATCTTCTTCTTCAGCGAAAGTTTTAGGCACTGGGGCCTTGTTCTTCTCAGCAGCTGGGATGTTCCTGGTGCCCCTATTGGGTGCAGTCTTGGGCTTGGAGGCAGCCTTGGGTGCTTCTTTGGGCTTACATGAAGCAGCCCCTGACATGATGGCATCACCCATAATCTTCTGAGCTTTAGGTGCTGATGCAGCATCCTCTTCTTCATCTTCCTCTTCCATCATGGAAGGCTTTCCAACAACCCTGGCCATGGTCATATTGACCCTTTCCTTCCTCGTTCTCCATTCTACCGCAGCCTTTTTGGGTTCATCTTCCAAAGATAATTTAGAGGAGGCTCTGGCTTTAGACATGGGAATCCTTTTGGCAGGTGCTTTGGTCATCATACCAGGCTTAGTGGCTGCAGCTGAGCCATATTCTTTATTGAGCACCTTCTTCTTGGAAGTGGCCTCATCCTCAACAGCCACATAGTCCTCATCCTCATATTCTGAGGTTCTATTCTTTCTGGCCCTGGTGGCAGCTGTGGGTAGGTTGCTTGGGGTGCTCCTGCTGCCATCATCATAGCTGCTAGAGGGACTAGTGCCCTCACTTATGTGAACCTGCCCCTCTTCCCTGTTCTGGCTGTCACTTTGATCAGACATATTGCAAACACTGAAAATAGACCCTGTGAGTAGATATAGATGAGATAGAGTGGATGAGCATCACAAAGTACAAAGGTTTTTTCAAAAGAATGAGTCAAAAACTTAGTTTTAGTTTTCCACATAAAGCATTTCGGATCTACCGATTTGTAAACTCGGTGATACCGAAGCAGCTTCTGGAACCTAAACTGGTGAACTCGGTCAGACCGAGTCATAGTTTGGTGGCACCGAGACTGCTAGGGTTTCGCAAAGTCCTAAACTCGGTCACATCGATTTGCAATTCTCGGTCAGACCGAGAATTACATGTGCAATGGCCATAGCCGAATCGGTGGTACCAAGTTCTACAACTCGGTTGGTCCGAGATGGTTTCGGCGGAAACCTAACCCTAAAATTTCAATTCATCTCTAATCTACATAGTGTTTTGACTGGATAAGATAGTTTCAATCGTGGCAAGATTCATGGCGAACACAATGTGCTAGGTATCAGATAGGGATAGCACAGTGATCGAGTTCATACCCTAGTTCAGCGATGAATCCCGTTGACGGCGGCGGAGACCAGTGGCAGGAGGCAGCTGGCGACGAGGAGGACGATCCGGAGACCCTGGAGGCAGAGCAGGCTGAGCGCGGGCGAAAGATTTCGGAGAAAATTTCCAAAGTTTTGCTCGTGGGTATATATAGACCGACCCTGTCGGTGTGACCAAAGTGGAACAACTCGGTGGCACCAAGATGCATAAGCGCAAGCGATTCTGACAACTCGGTGTGACTGAAACGTTCCAATCGGTTGCACCGAGACTGAAAACCTAGGTCGACAAAGTGATCTCGGTATGACCGAAATGGAAGAATCGGTCAGACCGAAATGCACAAAGAAGTTTTGGAAGTTTAAGTCTATGACGAATCGGGGACTCCAAGTGCTCCTCACACAGAGTGGTTCGAATCTGACTTGATCAAAATTTGTGATGTAGAATGAATAGAGTTTGAGATGAGAGAAGCATAGATAGCTAGAGAAGGTTCTTAGGCATTCTTGTCCATCCACTTGGCAAAAGAAAAACAAAACAATCAATCAAAACAACAAGTGGATGTCCTCAAATGAGTAAAATATGCAACCAACATGCTCACACAATAAAATGGCAAATGAAATATGTGGCGAATCATGCACAACCAATTCTAGCATCTATCAAGCAATTGGCGATGACTATGTCATCTATATATCAGTATATTGACTTAGGAGTCAAATGAGAACATTTGATCATAGGTCATACTCGTCATTTAAGCTCAAGTGGGGTTACCACTTTTACATAATGCATTATTGTGTTCACACCATTAGAGTTGCTTTGACTCAATTCTTAGAGTAAAGCTCCCCCTTGATGTGAGATCCCCCCTTAGAGGGATGAACTAACCTTGGGTTTTGTCGATGATGACTTCATGTAGGTGTTGAAGATGTGGATGCTCAATGTTGATGTATATCATTTGGAGCAATCCTTTGGAGTGAGTTGCACTGTCAATACCTACACGGGTTAGTCCTACAAGGAACAAACAAGGGTATCCATAGACATAGAGTGATGCACACACAAGATGATGTCTACGAGAGCATTAGGTTACCTTGTCCCTTGTCTTACCAACAAGAGGGTTTCTGACTCCTTGAACTAGTGCAAGATGTGGAAGTTGATTGCACTTGTTCTTGCAAAAATGATATGAGTGAAATATGTTGGCGGAGTCACCCCCAAGAACTCTCTAGTTCTTCTTCTTCGGGATCCACATCATCTTGATGGGAATCCTTGGAGTTGTAGTCGTACTTGATGAAGTAGAACTTGATGTATTCTTGGGAATCCACTTGACCAAGGCCTTTGGAGCTTCTTCAAATGCATCAACTCTTCTTGAAGCTTGTCCTTGCCTTTTTGCTTGTGGTCTTGTGGTGGAAGATCATCTTGAGCTTGTGTCCCTTTGAAAGAAGTAGGATCATACTTCTCTTGTTGGGGAACAAAATTCATCTTGGGGTATTGATCTTCTTCCCACTCAACTCCATTGGCATTGAACTTTCGTTCAAAACCAACACCTTGATTCTTCCTGTGCCTTCCTTGCTTGCGTACAATTTCCTCAAATTGCTTACTCCCAGCAAGGCTCTTGTAAACAGCTTTCTCTATAATTCCCTTCAATAAGCTATTTTCTTGCTCAAGTGTAACTTGGCTAAGAGAATCATTAGTGGAATCAAGAGAACTACTAGAAGCAACAACATTGGATTTAGCATGATTGTTGTTACTACTAGAGCAAGAATCCTTCTTGTTCTTGTTACTAGACTTGACTTGAGGCATGTAAGTAGATAAGAGTAAACGCTTGGCAATGTAAGAAGAACTTTTCTTACGAAGATCATCACTGATTGCCTTTAAGAACTCATGCTCTTGCTCAAGGTTGAGCTTTTCAAAGCGTAACTTCTCATGAGTCCTTAAAAGTTCTCGGTGATCTTCTAAGATAGTTTCATGAGGTAACTTAAGAGTGTTTAGTTCTTTAGTTAGAAGCTCAATCTTCTCCTTATCATTGTCATTCGTTTTATCTTGATTAGCATGATTAATTGACGTTTCATCATAGTATTCATCACTAGAGTTGTCAACACGTAAATCATCATCACCTAACAAGTCATCTTCATCACTATTGAAATCAACATACTCGGGGTGTGATACCTTTGGACCTTTGGCCATGAAGCACCTTCCAATTCCTTCATTTGGTGAATCGAATATGTCGTAGGATTTGGTTGACAGAAGTGCTAGACCAGCAACACCTTCATCTTGAGTATATTCGGAGTCGGAGTGATAGCTTCTCTCGGATTGATTGTCGGAGTCAGAGCCGGATACCCATTCACCAACTTGAGTTTGATGTCTTCATTTTGTGTAGATCCATGATGAGTTGTCCTTCCTTTCCGAATCCTTGCTTATCCGGGATGTTCTTCGTTCATAACGATCATCTCTACTCCTTCTCTCTCTTGGTGGTGATTCTTCTCTTCTACTTCTTATTTTGGGAGAATCTTCTCTTCTTTTGTAGGGGGCCGTACACTCATTTCAATAGTGTCCGGGTCTTCCACAATTGTAGCAATTACGCTCTCAACTAGAAGATCTTTTGTCATTGTAGGACCTTGACTTGGAGCTTCTCTCTTTGCTTCTACTCTTGTAGAATTTGTTGAAGTTCTTCACCATTAAGCTCAATTCTTCATTGAAGGTTTGTTTCTCACTTGATGATGTGGGGGCTTCACATGAGGCTTTGTAAGCACCTCTTGACTTGTTGTGAAGTTCCTCCTTATCCTTGAGTGACATCTCATGAGCAACAATTCTTCAAATGACTTCCGTTGGCTTGAGATGTTTGTAATTGGGCATCATTTGGATTAATGTGCACACGGTATCATATTTTCCATCCAAAGCTCTTAGGATCTTCACTACTAGGAAAATGCTTATAGATAGAAGTTTACCACTAGCGAGCTTTTGTGACCCCATGCTACTAGTAATTACGAGTAGCGTTGTGTAGAAAACACGCTACTACTAACATATAGCAACAGCGTTTGTTTGTTTGGGCCGCGCTACTGTTACATGGGCCGTAGGGCAGCATCTGTAGCCCGCTTAGCTGTAGCGTTTGTTACGAAAGGCGCTACTGTTGGTGGGCTTAGCTTGATGGCGTGGTGCTCAACCAGCGCTACTACTATAGCTAAAGAAAACCGGCCCATGAAGGCCCGCACCCCCTCGTCTCACACAATCCCCTCCACTGACGACGCCTTGGCCGCCATGTTAGGGTTCGGCCCCGCCGCCTCACCCCGTCGGCGGTGCCGTGCGCCGCCACCACTGTGATCGCCTCTCGCCTCCTCAAGCGCTCCAGCCCGTAAGTCCCCTCTCGATCTCCTCCTCCTCACAAGACACCACAAGAGCTCATCTCGATCTCTCGGTTAGGGTTCGTCGTAGGGGCTCCAATCGATTTGCCACCGCGGCTCGCCATGTTTAGGGATTTAGGGATTGCACGGTGGCTCCGCGCTTCGATGCATGGCTCCAATCGATCCTACTGTTAATTAGTATCACATATGCATCTGTAGATCGTACTATTAATTAGTATCACATAGGGGAGAGAGTAGAGGATTTGGGTTGGTTGTTGCGTGCTGACATGATTTGGCATTAGATTTGGCTGGCTCATGTTTGATTTTTTGCTTTGTGGTTGGGCGGTTTCGACTTTTCTGATGTGATGTTATGGATATTGCTTCTATAGGAGTGTAAGTGCTCAGTTCGGGTTGTATCAAGTGCCCTTCTATAGGATGTTGTATAGGTGTTGTTCATGTGAGAGACAAAGCTACAACTTCAGGTTTATTTAGTGTGCTTTGTTGTGAGAAATCATCAAGTTTTAGGATTACTGATATGAGAAGGGGGTAGTTTATTTAGTGTGCTTTGTTGTGATTAACGAAGATGAGATGAGATCAAAGTATTGTTATGTTTTGCCATATATTTGTTTGTTACATCTCAAGATTATTGAGATACTAGTATTGTTTAACCTTGTGTTTAGTGCAAATTTCATCTTTGATAGCGGCCTTCATCTGAAGAGTTGGGGACATTAGTTTACTACATTGCTAGCTTTCATGGTATGCTTCATTGGCAATTTGCTGACAGGATTCTAATTTTGTTTTAGTCCGCGACAAAATAAGTTTGACACGGATTTGAGGTGCGCATGAAAATCTTGTGTTTTATCATACAATCACTCTACTTTTGCAATTTGTGATTGTTGGACTGAACTTTATGTTTACTTTTTAGTTGTTATTTTTCTTGCCATGTGAACTCTAGCTATGAAAACATTATGTTTACTTTTTGGATCGTTAATCCTTTAATCATATTGCTTTAGGGAAATGGCGCCACCACCACCACCACCATGTCGTGATTGCAAGTCAAGGTGCTTGACAACCTTGCAAGCCCAACGCTGTTTGGCATCTACTTGAGTCTAGTTTTCTTCATGCGGTAATAAATTATATGAAACTAGTAACTACTATTTTGTTTTTAGTGTTATTGGCATTAATGCATCGTGTATATATCATTTTGCTTTTTGTACACAGATCGTCCCATGCAATGTGAGGTCAGAATTCAACAATCTGACTGGAGACTCTGTGACATTTGAGGCTCCTGGGGGCCCCTACACTACGGAGATCGAGAAAGGACGAAAGATGACCCGGGTGGGAGGAGATGGATGGGTCCGTTTCATTAACAACATGTGTACCACCGGTGCTGAGTTGATCAGCTTCTCCTTCGGAGCTGAAAGACCCAAGCTGGCCGTGATTTATATCAACAAAGCAGAAGATTATGAGGATGATAAGGATGATGATGACTGAGGGAGTCCTGGACTAGGGGGTGTCCGGATAGCCGAACTATCATCGCTGCCGGACTCCAAGACTATGAAGATACAAGATTGAAGACTTCGTCACGTGTAATGGGATGGGACTTTCCTTGGCGTGGAAGGCAAGCTTGGCGATCGGATATGTAGATCTCCTACCATTGTAACCGACTCATGTAACCCTAACCCTATCCGGTGTCTATATAAACCGGAGGGTTTTAGTCCGTGGGGACGAACAACAATCATACCATAGGCTAGCTTCTAGGGTTTAGCCTCTACGATCTCGTGGTAGATCTACTCTTGTACTACCCATATCATCAATATTAAGCAAGCAGGAGTAGGGTATTACCTCCATCGAGAGGGCGAATCTGGGTAAAAACATCGTGTCCCTTGTCTCCTGTTACCATCCGCCTAGACGCACAGATTCGGGACCCCCTACCCGAGATCCGCGGTTTTGACACCGACATTGGTGCTTTCATTGAGAGTTCCTCCGTATCGTCACCGATAGGCCCGATGGCTCGCTTCGATCATCAACAACAGCGGTCGAGGTGAGACTTTTCTCCCGGACGAGATCTTCGTATTCGGCGGCTTTGCTGCGGGCCAATTAAGCAGCTGCTCCGGAGCAGATTGAAAGCTACGCCCACAGCCATCAGGTCAGATTTGGAAGTTTGAACTACACGGCCGACATCCGCGGAGACTTGATCTTGACGGATTCGAGCCACTGACCAAGCGCAGACTATCTCAATGGGCATGATCTAGCTCTGCCGCGAGCAGTGCCACAGGAGGTCGACATCCGCTCCGACCCTTAATCCGGAGCGGATTCCCGATCGAGGGACGAGTGGTTGGACACCGCCTCGGGGCTAGGATCTCAACGGCGATTGAGCGAACTCCATCCTGTCCTTTGCAAAGACCGTGACTCCAAGGTGCGGACTCATTTCCGGACTCGAACCTCCAGCGCCCTGCCCGGTCGAATCCGGCTGGGCCGGATTATGGAGTTCACCGCCGTGGACATCTTTCGGCACTTCGCCCTTTGGTGATATCACGAACTCGGTAAACTCTCTCTCTTTATCCGGAGAGCCTGGCGGACTACGGACAGGAAGGTTGGGATGCAGACGGCGAAGATATTCAACACCCACCCACCACCCACTTTGTAGCCCTTGTCGGCGATTTAACCGACATGCTCGACTTCGACTCGAAGACATTGGCCGTATGGGCGGCGATGCAGGAGGCGACCAAGACCCAGCGCCTACTGAGGGCAATCGGAAGGCCACCTCGTCATCGACATATACATGGTGGACATCCCAAAAGATGGGAGCGGCGATGGAACAACGGAGGATGACCCCTCCAAGAAGCAACGAAGCGCCCGGCGTCGGTGGCGCCGCTCTAAATCCCGCCACGGCAAAAAGCGGTGATTCCGCACGGAGATAATAACACCGACAGGCCGAAGAGAACCCCCTCCGGCAGGGACTTCGGTAGCGGGGAGGAGGCGAGAAGCAAGTCCGCCTGACGGTGTGGCGAGAAGAGAGGTAGAGGATGATAATTATCGCCTCCCTCCAAAGATGAGGCAAGCCTCAACAACAGCGAATTCGTCTTACACGAGGATCCCGCGAACAGAGGCGTTTCAAGCGCGGGCTTATAGCCACGGCAAGCAGCCTCAAGAAAAGCGACAGCGACTTAGAGCTGACCAAGACCTGCTAGCTGACAGATGGACTGAAGTCCTTGCAGCCGAAGAGTATGAACACGAACGCCCCTCCAAAAGCTACCCCAAACACAGGCCGTTGCCTCGATCAGAGGATGAAGCACCCACATCACCAGCGCATGATGCGGCCGACCGGCCACCCCGTGGCCGCGACAGAGAGGCCTCTAGACCCTCCATTCAAGCCGAACCCCGACGCCGCTCAAAAGGTACCAAGGCACGGGAAAATGCGCCGGACTTGCGAGATATATTGGAGGATAAGGCAAAACATACAAGATCGATCTACGGATCGCGTGGGCGCCCAACGACTCGGGACGATTACCGTCGCGCCGGATCTGACAAACCCGGCGGGCCGAGCACGATGAACAAAGCTCATATGAGCTACGTCATGATATAGCCCAATATAGAGGCGCCGCACACCCACTATGCTTCACAGATGAAGTAATGGATCATCAAATCCCTGAGGGTTTCAAACCCGTAAACATAGAATCATACGATGGTACCACAGATCCTGCTGTCTGGATCGAGGACTATCTCCTCCATATCCACATGGCCCTTGATGATGATCTACATGCCATCAAATACCTCCCACTCAAGCTTAAAGGACCAGCTCGGCATTGGCTCAACAGCTTGCCGGCGAGAATCAATTGGTTGTCGGGAGGACACGGAAGCCGCATTCCTTGATAACTTCCAAGGCACATATGTGCGACCACGAGACGCCGATGACCTTAGCCATATAATCCAGCAGCGGAAGAATCGTCCGAGACAATTCTGGACACGGTTCCTAACCAAGAAAAATCAAATCATCGACTGTCCGGATGCAGAGGCGCTAGCAGCCTTCAAACATAACATCCGCGACGAGTGGCTAGCCCGGAACCTAGGACAGGAAATCCATGGCAGCCCTCACCACACTCATGACCCGCTTTTGTGCGGGAGAGGACAGCTGGCTAGCTCGAAGCAACAACTTGACCAAAAACCCTGGTAGTTCGGATACCAAGGACAGCAATGGCATGTCGTGTCGCAACAAGAACAAGCGCCGCATTAACGGCGATAATGATGAAGATACGGCAGTCAATGCCGGATTCAGAGGCTCTAAACCCGGTCAGCGGAAGAAGCCATTCGAAAGAAATACCCAGGGCCCGTCCAACTTGGACCGAATACTCGATCGCTTGTGCGGATACATGGCACCCCGAACCAGCCAATCACACCAACAGGATTGTTGGGTGTTCAAGCAAGCGAGCAAGTTAAGTGCGAACTCAATGACAAGGGGTTGAATAAGCGGCAGCGAGGAAGAGCCCGGCCGCCGAACAATAGAGGACAGAAGGGCTTTCCCACACAAGTGCGGACGGTGAACATGATATACGCAACCCACATACCCAAAGGGAGCGGAAGCTTGCACTAAAGGGACTTATATGCCACGTGAGCCGCCCAAGTTCAACCCATGGTCCTCCTGCCCGATCACATTTGATCGAAGGACCACCCACTAGCATCCCTCACGGCGGATTCGCGCATTGGTTCTTGACCCAATTATCGACGGATTTCACCTCACTAGAGTCACGATGGGCGGCGGTAGCAACCTGAACCTGCTTTATCGGATACAAGGCGCAAAATGGGCATAGACCCCTCAAGGATTAAACCTACAAAGACGACCTTTAAAGGCGTCATACCGGGTGTAGAGGCCAATTGTACATGCTTAGTTACACTCGAAGTGGTCTTCGGATCCCCGGATAACTTCCAAAGCGAAGAGTTAATCTTCGACATAGTCCCGTTCCGCAGCGTCTATCAGGCACTGCTCGGACGAACCGCATTTGCAAAGTTCAATGCGGTGCCACACTAAGCATACCTCAAGCTCAAGATGCCAGGCCCTCGAGGAGTAATCGCAGTCAATGGAAACACCGAACGCTCTCTCCGAACAGAGGAGCACACGGCGGCCCTCGCGGTGGAGGTGCAAAGAAGCCTCTCACAGCAATTCTCGAATCCGGCCACTAAATGTCCGGACACTGTCAAACGCGCCTGGAGTAACCTACAACAAGACCGCCTGGCACGATCCAAGCACGCGTAGCAATCCGGCCCCAACCCCAGCCCTCGCGAAATTGCGAAGCCAGTACTACGCGTACATAACTACACTCTGGAGATACCATGGGCACAAGGGGAGGGGCGCGACCACGACACGCCCAGAATCCGGCTCAACCGCACCAGGGGCTCCCAATTGTGTCATTCTTTTTCTTTCTTCTTTTTTCTTACTTTCAGGAATTTTTCCAGAAGTCCTGTCCGGCACTAGAATCGCCGAACTCACGATGCAACAGCCAGGGAAGCAGAAAGCTACGGCGAGTGTTTAGGTGGTCTCTATTACGAGCATTATACCTGTTTTACATACCATCCCGCAGCTTACCCCTGGAGGGGGACATATTAAATAGTCCCATCCCTCGCTTATCGCACTATTTGTATCGTTCTGCTTTCATTGCAATACCTTTTTGAATAAACAATACATAGCTTTTGCCTATTATTGCACTACTTTCTTTATCTATATATATGTTGATTTCATGACATGTTGCACCCGTACACTTTGGTACGGCCAATACACCAGGGACTTAAGTACACCAAAAGTATGGTGTGATAAGTCCGGACACTTTCACAAGTGCGGCACCCCGAACTTATAGCATTATATGCATCGGCTCCGAATCATGTCTTGGGTGAATAGTTCGGTTTGCCCGGCTCCTATGTTTTGGTACCTTACGTTCCGTTATATCGGCTAAGGTAGCACTAGGAGAACCACTGCGATTGTGCCCCGGTTGAGCTAGGTTGAGCACCTTAGTGGAGAAAGCTAAAACTGACCGTCATGATAGGGCGAGAGCCGGTCGCTGTTCGACAGGTTTTTTCGAGTCCCTAAAGACTTATGCCGCTTAGAGCGAGGAACCGGCACTGTCCGGCCAAGGCGTGGATAGCGCCAAGAACTCGGTCTTTCGAATAGTAGGGGCTTCGCTGAAATTTAAAATTATAGAATTCTATGGCTAATTGAGAGTGTTCAAGCATTATAAGTCCGGTTGCCTTGTTCGTTGTGTTGAGCACCTCCCTTGATGGACCCATGAATGGGAACAAGAGCGCTCAAGTTTATCCCGAACACCCCAGCACTAGTGGCATGTGGGCTAAAGCCAACGACTTGCCATCTCTCAAATTTGATAAACGGCCGCACAGAAGGTAATATTTTAAATTAACAAGCGTTGCTTAGCGCATATGAACAAGTTTTCAGCGTACATGATAACAAATGCGAGTCTATTCAAAATTACATCTTTGGAGCACTCATCCGCTATCTGGCGGGCACCCTTGAGAGGCCCTCATAGTACATTTCGGCGGCGATGCTCCTTGCCCTTCGGTGGCATGTCGGTCACAAGCCTCTCCGCATCCAGCTTGCCCCAGTGCACTTTAGCACGGGCAAGGGCCAATGAGCACCCTCGATCTTGAGCGGGCGCTCGATGACTTCAATCCATGAGCAGGCGTCCACCAGCCGCACTAGCCCAAAGTAGCTCCTAGGCATGACTTCCAATGGCCACGGCCGAACTATGAGGCCCCTCATGGCCTGTTCGGCGACCTTGTGGAGCTCGACCAGTACTTCAGCTGGTCTCTCGAAGCGAAGGATGTCCGGCCTCGACATCTTGAGACCAGAACACCTTCTCCGTCGAGCTCCCCTCCTTGGCGCGGTAGAATGCGGCGGCATCAGATACACTCTGGGGCAAATCTCTGAATGCTCTGGAGAGCTCGAATCCGGGTAAGTAATAGGTAATTCACTTTTACATTCTTGCTCTGCATAAAGAATGCCTTACCCGCCATGATCTTCTTTATTGCCTCAATCTCCTGGAGGGCTTTTTGGGCCTCGACCTTAGCAGCTTTGGCACTCTCAAGAGCGAAGCAAGCTCGACTCTCGGGTCTTGAGTCACGCTCCAAACCCTCGTGTTTTTCCATGAGAGCCTGGAGCTCTTGCTGCACCTCCGCTTGGCTGCGCCTCCCCTTCTCTCGCTCGGTGCGCTCATGGCCCGCTTTGTTTTCGACCATGAACACCGCCTCCTTCAGGGTCGCCACCTCGCTCGTGGCCCCTGCAGTACACATGTTATTCCTGTTATCTTTTGCAACCAAATCCTTTCTATAAGGTATTTCTTTAATAAGGTGTTACTTACCTTCCTTGTCCTCGAGCTGCTTTTTGGCAAGGCCGAGCTCGTTCTCGGACCGCTCGAGGCTCTGATTCAATGCATTGACCTCCATGATCGGTCTTGGCCGGAGGTCGGCAGCGCAGCCTACATTCCCATATTGACATACTTATGTTAGACTCCTATGTATATCTTTTTAGATCCTTAGTCCGGTTTTTCTTTCCGAACACGAACTAAGGATCGAGAACTTCTGTCTATGCGGTAATATTTTTACATATTCCAAACTTACCTCAAAGCACATTAGAAGGCTGAGTGCAGGCTTGATCGGCCCGCTCTTGGCGGATCGAACCTGGACCACCACACTCATAACATTGCGGTGCTCCTCCTCGATGGAGGCGCTGTTAAGCGCCTCTAGTAAGCTATCCAGTGCCTCCGGTTGGACGGAGGACACCGGCGTCTTACCCTTCCTACGAAGGGGCCGCTTGCCAGACATCGGAACCGCTGAAGGTTTCGGTATGGAGTCCGGACGAGTGTCGGGCTTAGAGCCCCTAGGGGTCTCCCCCTCCCCACGCGCCTCGAGTCCGGGAGGTCGCCTTGCGCCGCCTCCTGCGCCACCTCCTCTTGATCAGGACCCCCTTGGGGCCGCACCTCGGCGTCGTCCGCAGCGTGAGGTGAGGAGGCGGCCGGAAGTGAAGTACTCTCCATTTCTGACGAACTCAGGGACCCGCTCGACGAAGCGGCGAGCTCGCCATTGGGTGGGCTGCATGATTGTTCGGCATTAGAGAACACTATGCAATGAAAAAAAACCATGGGTATCAGGACACTTACGATCTCGCTAGGGGCTTAGACCTTGTTGGCCACTCCTCCTCGTCGTTGTCGGCGTTGGTGGAGAAGTCCGGATGAAGGGTCTTTCCCTTCTTGGACCCTCCGGCCTCCCCAGTTGGGGCGGCCTTCCTTTTCTTCTCTCTCCCCGCTGGGGGAGAGGCTTCTTTTTCTTCCTCCTCTTCCTCAGAATTTTTGGGCGGTGAGTCCGACAGCGCCTGGTGCCGGGAGATCTTTCGAGTTCCTGTGGCCTCCTTCTTGGCCTTCCTCTCCGTCACCACGTGAGGTGCCGGAGCCAGTAGTCCCGTCAATCGGGCGTCCGCTGTGTCTTCTAGCAAAGGAGCCGGACAGTTAATCTGTCCGGACGTCTTCAGCCAGTCCTTTGAAAGGTTAGGGAGTTTTAAATCCCACGTAGAGTCAATCTATGAAAAAAAGAGTCCCGTAAAGGGTAAAATAACTTACCTCGCTGGTTTGATGCTGCAAGCTGAATCCGCGATCTTCGGTAGCGGATGCGGGGGCTTCGGCGCCCTTGAACAGCACCTTCCAGGCATCTTCGTGACGTAGTGTCGAAGAGCCGCTCAAGGTCTAGTGCTGCGCGGATCAAACTCCCACAAATTGAAGGCCCGTTCTTTGGCACGGGAGAATCTGGCGGATGAGCATAACCTGGACTACGTTGACAAGCTTGAGCTTCTTGTCCACCAGGTTTCGGATACAGGTTTGGAGTCCGGCCAGCTCTTCCGAATCACCCCACGTCAGGCCCGTCTCTTTCCATGATGTGAGCCATGTGGGGGAGCCAGATCTGAATTCAGGGGCCGCCGCCCATTTGGAGTCGCGCGGCTCGGTAATGTAGAACCACCCCGATTGCCACCCCTTTACTGTCTCCACGAAGGAGCCCTCGAGCCATAGAACATTGGGCATCCTGCCCGCCAAGGCGCCTCCGCACTCCGCCTGTGGGCCCTCCACTATCTTTGGCTTGACGCTAAAGGTCTTCAACCATAAACTGAAGTGGGGTTGGATGCAGAGGAAAGCCTCACACACGACAATAAACGTCGAGATATTGAGGATGAAGTTTGGGGCCAGATCATGGAAATCCAGGCCGTAGTAGAACATGAGCCCCCGGACAAATGGATGAAGTGGAAAACCTAGTCCGCGGAGGAAGTGGGTGAGGAACACCACCCTCTCATGGGGCCTGGGAGTGGGGACGAGCTGCCCCTTGTTGGGGAGCCGACACGCGATGTCGTCGGACAAGCAGCTTTGTGATGTGCCCCTCCATGACGAAGGAGGCCATCCACCTACCTCTCGCTCCGGACATAGTTGTAGAAGGTTGAGGCGGGATGTGCGGACTTGGGCGCTGGAACTCGAGTGCGCGGAAATGGATGAGAAAAGGAGGAAGAAGGCGTAGGTGAAAAGGTGGATCCTTATCCCCTTATATGGACGGACGAAGCTATGCGTCCCCCACCAGCCTGGTAAAACTCGCTTATCTCCCAAGCGCCGTAATCAATGGTGCGAATGGGTTACCCACGTCCGTATTGATGAGAATCCCGAAATAAGGGGGCACGATCTATGCTTTGATAAGAAGTGCCAAGGAAACCGCCTCGCTAAACGTGCTAAGGTGGAACAGTAAAAAATGATTCGAATAAAGGCTTGGCCGTGGTGTGATGTCACGCCGCGGAATACGTCAGCAGATCTGTGCCAAAATTATTCTCTCTACGGTAGTATGTGGAACTTGTTTTGCAGATCCGGACACTATCCTTGTGTTCAAAACCTTCTATAAAGTATTCGGAGGAGGAACCCGCCTTGCAATGCCGAAGACAATATGCTACGGACTCGTCGTCATTGAAGCCTGGTTCAGGGGCTCTTGAGGAGTCTTGGACTAGGGGTGTCCGGATAGCGAACTATCATCGCGCCAGACTATGAAGATACAAGATTGAAGACTTCGTCACGTGTCGGATGGGACTTTCCTTGGCGTGGAATGCAAGCTTGGCGTCTGGATATGTAGATCTACTACCATTGTAACCGACTCTGTGTAACCCTAACCCTATCCGGTGTCTATATAAACCAGAGGGTTTTAGTCCGTAGGACGAACAACAATCATACCATAGGCTAGCTTCTAGGTTTTAGCATCTCTGATCTCGTGGTAGATCTACTCTTGTACTACCCATATCATCAATATTAATCAAGCAGGAGTAGGGTATTACCTCCATCGAGAGGGCCCGAACCTGGGTAAAAACATTGTGTCCCTTGTCTCCTGTTACCATCTGCCTAGACGCACAGTTCGGGACCCCCTACCCGAGATCCGCCGGTTTTGACACCGACAATGACCCACTCGGTGATGCCATTGTAGCTCAAAGAATGAAGTTGAGCGAGGAGGAGGTGTGCAACCTATGGGACATCATTCCGCCACGTGCTGACTTCGTCGGGGTGCCATTCGTGACCCGCCTGACAAGTAACATGGTTGATCGGCATATGATGGCATGTCGCATTTACTATAGTTTTTAGAGTAATTTGATGATATGCTTTATTGTTATACTTAGTATAGAGTCCGATGATAAATATGCTTAGTGAATCTTATATGCTTACTAAATCTTATATGCTTAGTGAATCTTATATGCTTTATTGTTATACTTAGTGTAGAGTCCGATGATAAATATGCTTAGTGAATTATATATGCTTACTGAATCTTATATGCTTACTGAATCTTATATGCTTTATTGTTATACTTAGTGTAGAGTCCGATGATATATATGCTTAGTGAATCTTATATGCTTAGTGAATCTTATATGCTTAGTGAATCTTATATGCTTAGTGAATCTTATATGCTTAGTGAATCTTATACTTAGTGTAGAGTCCGATGATATATATACTTAGTGTAGAGTCTGATGATATATATGCTTAGTGTAGAGTCCGATGATATATATGCTTCGTGTAGAATGTGTGATATGTTTTTCTTATTCAGAAATTGCCAAAGAGCCTATCTGAGAGTTGTGGTATCAAGCCTGATGAAGAAGGCTCTGCTGGAATACGCCTTGCCGCACGGGGCTCCGTCACCACTTGTGCGTACGACATGGACACGGACGGTCGCACACACTTCAACTCAGTTGGGTGGAAGAGCTTCCTCGTCGGCAAGAATCTTCATGTTGGACAAGCAATCCTAATTACTATCAGGAACACCCACCGCCCAGGCTTGACGATGATGGTTGTCATCGACATCATCTAGAACTTCATATGTACGCGTGTGGCTGTTGAACCATATATATGCTAGTATGACTACCTAGTAGACTTATCAACTATGATCTATCCATGCATTGTTGACTACTATATGAGTTTGTGAGATTGTGTGGTTATATTAAATGTGTTACTGTCATTAATGTTTGTGAGATGGTTACGTGAACTTAGTTTATTTACCTTTGGACTTGTCTTGATTTCCATGAATATTGCACCTGACTGCTTTTTTTATTTTTTATTTCTATTTGCCTAGTTGTAGCGTGGGGAGAAAATAGGGCGCTACTACTACGTGAGATAGCAGTAGCGCTGGTGGAGGAAGCAGCACTACTAATAAGTATTTTAGGTGCAGCGCTTGTTCAAAAACGCGCTACTGTTAAATAATAGATGTAGCGCCCTAGCAGTAGCGGGGGTGCCCGCGCTACTGGTATGTAAAAAACCAGCGCCACTACTAAGCTTTTCTCTAGTAGTGCTTCTTGATGATGAATCTGTCGGTCATCTCTTCACTTCCTAAGCCGGCAATCTCATTTGTGATAAGAGAAAGCCTACAGTACATTTCAGCGATACCTTCACCATCCTTCATTTTTAACTTGTCAAGTTGACTTTGAAGCACATCCAACTTGGATTCCTTGACGGAGTCGGTACCTTCATGCATATCAATCAAAGTATCCCAAGTTTCCTTTGCATTCTCAAGACGACTGATTTTGTTGAATTCTTCGGGGCACAATCCATTGAAGAGGATATCACAAGCTACAGCGTTGTATTGCAGCATCTTCAACTCTTTCGCGGTAGCTTCACGGTTCGGTTCTCTCCCATCAAAGAATTCACCTTGCAAGCCAATACACACAATAGCCCAAACGGCGGGGTTATGTCCAAGAATATTCTTTTTCTTCTTATGCTTCCAACTAGCAAAATAGTACCATCAAAGTAAGGACCTCTATGGTGATAATTTCCCTCGCTAGACGCCATACTCTCCTAGGTTGTGAAACCAAGGCTATGACCACGAAAAGCTATGGAAATAAAAGTAAATGGAGATGAAAGCTCTGATACCACTTGTAGGATCGAAAGTATGTCTAGAGGGGGGTGATTAGACTACTTGACCAAATAAAAACTTATCCTTTTCCCAATTTTAGTCTTTGGCAGATTTTAGCTATCTTAGCACAAGTCAAGCAATCTTAACAAAATTCAAGCAAGCATGCAAAGAGTATATGAGCAGCGGAAAGTAAAGCATGCAACTTGCAAGAATATAAAGGGAAGGGTTTGGAGAATTCAAACGCAATTGGAGACACGGATGTTTTTGTCGCGGTTCCGATAGGTGGTGCTATCGTACATCCACGTTGATGGAGACTTCAACCCACGAAGGGTAACGGTTGTGCGAGTCCACGGAGGGCTCCATCCACGAAGGGTCCACGAACAAGCAACCTTGCCTATCCCACCATGGCCGTCGCCCACGAAGGACTTGCCTCACTAGCGGTAGATCTTCACGAAGTAGGCGATCTCCTTGCCCTTACAAACTCCTTGGTTCAACTCCACAATCTTGTCGAAGGCTCCCAAGTGACACCTAGCCAATCTAGGAGACACCACTCTCCAAGAAGTAACAAATGGTATGTTGATGATGAACTCCTTGCTCTTGTGCTTCAAATGATAGTCTCCCCAACACTCAACTCTCTCTCACAGGATTTGGATTTGGTGGAAAGAAGATTTGAGTGGAAAGCAACTTGGGGAAGGCTAGAGATCAAGATTATATGGTAGGAATGGAATATCTTGGCCTCAACACAAGTGTAGGTGGTTCTCTCTCAGAAAATGTGCATTGGAAGTGTAGGTTCGTTATGATGGCTCTCTCCATGAATGAAGAGTGGGTGGAGGGGTATATATAGCCTCCACACAAAATCTAACCGTTACACACAACTTGCCAAACTCGGTTGGACCGAATTGATAAACTCGGTCAGACTGATTCAACAAATCTAGTGGCCTTTAGGATTTTCGGTGGGGCCGACATGCAACTCGGTAGGACCGATATGGTCAGGGTTAGGGCATAATGTAATCTCGGTGAGACAGATTACACAAACTCGGTGAAACCGATTTTGGTAATAAGCTAACCAGAGAGTTGGTCAGGTAATCTCGGTGGGACCGATTCTCTCATTTCGGTGAGACCGAAATGTTACAAAAAGGAAATAGAGAGTTTACATTGCAATCTCGGTGGGACCGATCGCTCATCTCGTTGGGACCGAAATGTTACGAAGGGAAACAGAGATATTACAATCCCATCTCAGTGAGACCGAGATCCCTATAGGTGAGATCGATTTGCCTAGGGTTTGTGGCAGTGGCTATGACATCTGAACTCGGTGGCGCCGGATAGAAAGAATCGGTGGGGCCAAGTTTGACTTTCGGTTTAGGTCATATGTGGATGTGGGAAAGTAGTTGAGGGTTTTGGAGCATACCACTAAGCACTATGAAGCAAGAACCTCATTAAGCAACAAATCATCCCTCCTTGATAGTATTGGCTTTTCCTATAGACTCAATGTGATCTTGGATCACTAAAATATAAAATGTAGAGTCTTGAGCTTTGAGCTTGAGCCAATCCTTTTATCCTTAGTATTTTGTGGGTCCACTTTTCTCATCCATGCCATGCCATTCATTGAGCTTTTCCTGAAATATTTATCTTGGAATAATGTTAGCTCAATGAGCTATATGTTGTTAGGAATTACCAAAACCACCTAGGGATAGTTGCACTTTCAATCTCCCCCTTTTTGGTAATTGATGACAACGTATAGATCAAAGCTTCGACAAATGATAATAAGAGTGAAAAACATTGTCGCTTTGAGAAGTATGTGATAAGCAAGAGCTCCGCCTAAATTTGTGCATAGTTTAAGATTTGCTTTGGATTGCAAATGCACAAAGAGTTAGGCTCATGGGTTACTCTTCCATGTCACATACATCTTGGTGGAGCGCTCAAAATGATAACAATAGAATACATGCACTCATCACCAAGCAAAGTGAATGATCATATAGAGATAAAAGGATAATGTCATCCAACAAGCATTAATGTAGCATATGATCAAACACATGATCATCTAAGTATCACACAGACAGAAATTATCTCAATCAAGCAAATAAAGTTCAACAACCAAAGCAGGAGAGAATAAAAAGCAATGCTCTCTCTTGAAGCCTATGATCTATACATTTTTCTCCCCCTTTGGCAACAAGTTACCAAAAAGTTCATAAAAAATGCATACCACTAAATCGTCTCTCAGGCTTGGTCTCTAGGTGGTGGTGTAGACAGAACTCCAAGGACGAAGGCATCAGTAGATGTGGATGGAGCTGGTGGATTAGGTGCTGGAGCTGGTGGCACTAAAGCTATAGCTGGTGCAGATGTAGTGGCTCTGGTGTCTGTCACTGGCACTGCAGCTGACCTCTGAGCTCTAGTCACTCTGGCAAATTCCTTAGTGGTCGTCTCGCCCTTCCTATCCTACATATCATCCTGGAGTTGCTCAACAACAGACTGGATCTCAGTTACCTTCACATCCATGTCATAGAACTTTTGCTCCATGATCCTTTCCAGGCTCTCCTGGTTTTGAGTCAAGGTGGCCAGCCCCTTCTCAATCCTCAGAGTGGATGCAATCAAGTAGCCAAGCTGAACCTGTTTGCTCTTCAAGAAGTACTCAGATGCCTCTTCCATTGTTGGCATCTTGGCAGCCTTCTCAGTCCTTGCCTTCTCCTTCTTTGCTTGTGCTTGCACAGAAGATGGTTCATCTTCATCCATAACCACTTGGTTGTCTTCAAAATATGGATAGATAGGCATGTGATCCTTGTCCGACAAGTATGTGCGGTGCCCATCTTGGAGTTAATCAGCTCTCGGATGCGTAGGCGTACCCACAACTTCTCTTTGGTCAAGACTGTCCTCTTGATAGTTTCGACTATAAGACTCATGACCTTGAATTTTTGTGGCACATAAAATAAGTGTAGCAGATTTATTGCATGGCCTCTGATCATGTTGTGATCACCTGACTTGGGAAAGAGAGTGTGCCTGAGGATCCAGTTAACGGTTGGCAGTCCTGACAGAAGGTAATGTACTGATCCAAACTTGTGTGATTCAATAGCAGCATCTGGGATCTCCTTCTACATATGTGCCATAGTGTTGTGATCCATCTTCTTCTTGGCATAGACATCGAAGTCATCCTCTTCCTCCTTAGGTGAATTGATCAGATTAGCCCATTCTTCAATTGATGATTGGTACCTAGTACATTCAGATATCCGTACTATCCTGCCATCTGGATAGAAGTGAGCTGTGGAGTAGAATTACATTATTAGCTCATCATTCCACTTTGTGAGCTTCTGCCCAAAAAATTCTGCCACTCCACAAGCACTGAAGCTGTCGTACACACCAGGATAGTGTTCTTCATGCTCCTTTATGTATTCCCAGTTCACCCATCTCATGTCACACACTATTGGCTTCTTGTCCAGCAGCACAGTCTCGTAGAAATCCTGTTGTTCCTTTGTGTGAAACATGTAGTCTACAGCAGTCCTTCTCCTGGTAGCATATGGATCAGACTCTCTCCATAGTCTTAATACTGAATCCTTCCTTATCTTCATGTTCTCGGCTACAGGATGGGCATCATTATGATCTAGAGTTTTAGGCTTCAATTTTCTAAAGATATGTGACTCATCATCTTCTTCTTTAGCAACAGTTTCAGGCACTGGGGCCTTGTTCTTCTCAGCAGCTGGGATGTTCCCGGGGCTCCTCTTGGGTGCAGTCTTGGGCTTGGAGGAAGCCTTGGGTGCTTCTTTGGGCTTAGATGAAGCAGCCCCTGACCTAATGGCATCACCCATAAGCTTCTGAGCTTTAGGTGATGGTGCAACATCCTCTTCTTCTTCTTCCTCTTCCATCATGGAAGGCTTTGCAACAACCTTGGCCATGGTCTTCTTGACCCTTCCCTTCCTCTTTTTCCCTTCTGCAGCAGCCTCTTTGGGTTCAGCTTCCAAAGATGCTTGAGAGGAGTCTCTGGCTTTAGACATGGGAATCCTTCTGGCAGGTGCTTTGGTCTTCATACCAGGCTTAGTGGTTGCAGCTGAGCCATATTCTTTCTTGAGCAGCTTCTTCTTGGAAGTGGCCTCATCCTCAATAGCCACATAGTCCTCATCCTCGGATTCCGAGGTTATCTTCTTTCTGGCCCTGGTGGCAGCTTTGGGTAGGTTGCTTGGGGTTCTCCTGCTGCCATCATCATAGCTGCTAGAGGGACTAGTGCCCTCACTAATGTGAACCTGCTCCTCTTCCCTGTTCTGGCTGTCACTTTGATCATACATATTGCAAACACTGACAATGCACTCGTGAGTAGATATAGATGAGATAGAGTGGATGAGCATCACAAAATACAGAGGTTTTTGCAAAAGAATGAGTCAAAAACTTAGTTTTAGTTTTCCACATAAAGCATTTCGGATCTACCGATTTGTAAACTAGTGAACTCGGTCAGACCGAGTCATAGTTCGGTGGCACTGAGACTGCTAGGTTGTCACAAAGTCCTGAACTCGGTCACACTGATTTGCAATTCTCGGTCAGACCGAGAATTACATGTGCAATGGCCTTAGCCGAATCGGTGGTACCGAGTTCTACAACTCGGTTGGTCCGAGATGGTTTCGGCGGAAACCTAACCCGAAATTATCAATTCATCTCTAATCTACGGAGTGTTTTGACTGGATAAGATAGTTTCAATCGTGGCAAGATTAATGGCGAACACAATGTGCTAGGAATCAGATAGGGATAGCAAAGTGATCGAATTCATACCCTAGTTCGGCGATGAACTCGCTACAGCGGCAAAGGCAGAGATGGTTCCCGTTGACGGCGGCGGAGACCAGCGGCAGGAGGCAGCTGGCGACAAGGAGGACGATCCGAAGACCCTGGAGGCTGAGCGGGCTGAGTGCGGGCGAAAGATTTCAGAGAAAATTTATAAAGTTTTGCCTGTGGGTATATATATAGCCCGACCCTGTCGGTGTGACCGAGTGGAACAACTCGGTGGCACCGATATGCATAACTGCAAGCAGTTACAGCAACTCGGTGTGACCAAAAAGTTCAAATCGGTTGCATCGAGATTGAAAACCTAGATCGACTTAATGATCTCGGTATGACCGAAATGGAAGAATCGGTCAGACCGAAACACACAAAGAAGTTTTGGAAGTTTAAGTCTATGACGAATCGGGGACTCCGAGTGCTCCTCACACAGAGTGGTTCGAATCTGACTTGATCAAATTTTGTGATGTAGCATGAATAGAATTTGAGACGTGAAAAGCATAGATAGCTAGAAAAACAACAAGTGGATGTCCTCGAATTAGTAAAATATGCAACCAACATTCTCACACAATAAAATGGCAAATGAAATATGTGGCGAAGCATGCACAACCAATTCTAGCATCTATCAAGCAATTGGCAATGACTAGGTCATCTATATATGAATATATTGACTTAGGAGTCAAATGAGAACATTTGACCATAGGTCATACTCATCGTTTATGCTCAAGTGGGGTTAGCACTTCTACATAATGCATTGATGTGTTCACACAATTAGAGTTGCTTTGACTCAATTCTTAGAGTAAAGCTCCCCCTTGGTATGAGATCCCCCTTAGAGGGATGAACTAACCTTGGGTTTTGTCGATGATGACTTCATGTAGGTGTTGAAGATGTGGATGCTCAATGTTGATGTAGATCATTTGGAGCAATCCTTTGGAGTGAGTTGCACTTTCAATACCAACACGGGTTGGTCCCACAAGGAACAAACAAGGATATCCATAGACATAGAGTGATGCACACACAAGATGATGTCTATGAGAGCATTAGGTTACCTTGTCCCTTGTCTTACCAACAAGAGGGTTTGTGATTCCTTGAACTAGTGAAAGATGTGGAAGTTGATTGCACTTGTTCTTGCCAAAATGATATGAGTGAAATATGTTGGCGGAGTCACCCTCAAGAACTCTCTAGTTCTTCTTCTTCGGGATCCACATCATCTTGATGGGAATCCTTGGAGTTGTAGTCGTACTTGATGAAGCAGAACTTGATGTAGTCATGGGAACCCACTTCACCAAGGCCTTTCACTACAAAAAAAATACACTTCCGTGATGATACGTGTTTGTCACAGTAGGTCGCGTTTTTTTTATGCATGTACATCCATGACGATTTTATGACAGAATCAAGATAGTCATATGCGTGTCGTCAGTAGAAGTGTTCCATGACATTACCAAAATTATCATCACGGAAGTGTCCAATTCCATGACGATAAATCACGCAGCGTGAAGTGCTTTTCGTCAAGGGTGACCGACACGTGGCATCCACCGTAGCGGAACGCTGCTAAGCTATCGGGTCGGGTTTTGGATCCGATAACCGTTAACAGCCCGACCAATGCGGATTTTCCGTGTAAAATCATCATTGGCTGGAGGAAACACGTGTCGGCTCATCGTTGGGACATATGTCATCCACTCATTGGACGGAAGGCGCCTATGATACATCGACACGTGGCACGGCCCAACAGAGGCCCATTCCTATGAAAAGGCGAGCCCAGTAAAAATTAGCAGGCCAGCCCATATAAGCCCTACTTGTGTCAGGTCCATTTAAGCCCACGGGCCATACGAGATGTGCCAATTCGGCCTGTCAACGGCCCGTTAAAGATTTGACACCATTGCAGCCCATCGTTAGTTCGAGCCCGTTAACAGCCCGCTATATATTTGGGCTCAATATCGGCCCGATGAGATTTTGGCCTGTTAACGGCCCATTTAATGGATGGGCCAATTTTCAGGATGTACATCTTTCGGCCTTTTAGCGACCCATTTAAATGTTGGGCTAATTTCCAGCCCGGTGTGTCTTTCAGCCTGTTGATGGCCCATAAATCAGATGGGCCATTTGTTGTGGGACCTGAGTTTCGGCCTTTTAGCGGCCCAATTAAGTGTTGGGCCAATTTACGGCCGGTGTCACTTTCAGCTGTTGACGGCCCATAAATCAGTTGGGCCATTTGTAGTCGGACCTGAGTTTTGGCCTTTTAGCGACCCACTTAAGTGTTGGGCCAATTCCGACCCTGTGTGCCTTCGGCTGTTAACGGACCATAAATGAGTTGGGCCATTTGTAGTGGGACCTTAGGCCTTTTAACGACCCATGCCCTTCATTGTCCAATACCAGCCCGGTTTCTCTTCGGCTGCTAAAGGCCCACAACCTGATTGGGACATTTACAATACGACGACTTTCGGCCTCTTAGCGGCCCATGGTCTTCATGGTCCAAAGACAAGCCATTTGTCTCTTTTGGCTCGCTAAAGGCCTACAGTATAGTTGGGCCATATGTAGCCCAAACTTAGTAACGACTGCTAACGGCCCGTGAAATAAATTGGGGCCACCTGTTGCCGCCGATGTCGGCCTGTTAACAACCCGGGAGGTAAGAGGGCCGACCATTAACTTTCGGCCTAGTAACGGCCCACTAACTTAATGGGCCCACTAAAGTTCGTACATGTCTTTAGGCCAAATTAGATAATTTGAGCCCATTACGACGAGCAATTATACACAGGACCAAAACCGATCAAGCAAAGGTACGGCATACAGGGAATAACGTTGCACATCCAGCATATATTACAGGAAATTACATCCACTGGGCAACCAATATTGATGCCAGTGCAAATAATTGAGCAGAACCTAACCATCAACAACGTCACAATCTGCAACCTCAGCACAGATGGCGCCCATAAGCATGTGGGCAAGTTCTTTCTGCTTTGCTACACTATCTCTGAAAACATTGATCAGTTGTTGTGTCGCATGCGACTCGCACCTCTGATTCATCCACCATTTCCATCATTGCTTTAGCCATTAATTGGTTCACAAACATACATTTATTACATTTGCATTCGAGGGCGAGAGGATCTTGAGCAGATTCAGATGGCGATTTTGGCAGGCTTGTATTATTGATAGTGGAGAGTGTCTCGACCACTGCATCATAACATAAATTAGGACGGGAACCAAACAGATTAATCATGCGTTATTGCCATATTAATCGGCCTAGATTTCTTGGAAAGAAACAATGGGGTTGCCTTGCTTTGTTTTCGAGTTTGTCTTCTTATCTTCAGCAGCCTGCACAAAATTAACACACTAGCATTGGTATCATTGGCCAAGTCAGATAATAGGAAAGCAACATTGACACAACGAAAGTTTGGGCAACTAACCTACACCAAATTAACACAATATGGCACAGCTATCATCAACCAGGTAAGGTAGTATGAAAGCAACATTGACACAATGAATGAATGGGAAACCAGAGAAGCACTACAATTCAGTAATGTGCGTGATATGAGATAGTACATTCATGCAGCTCAGTATGCAAAACTACCAGGCAGTTTTCCTCACAAAAATCAACATTGGCACCTTTAACATTTTGCTACAACTAATTTTAGATCAGATAAAGGTTAGATTCACGCCGATTAACAAAATACATGTTGATGTAAAAATATATTGATAGACAACAGGTACTTACATCAGCATTGGAGCACAGAGAATTCCCGCAAGACATTTTCCTCGAATACGATCCCAATGGAGGAAGTCTTCTATCATTTAACCTTACTTTCTAAAAGAGAGATGGGTAAGAAACATGTAGAAAATATGATCAGAATGCTATAAAATTTCATGATGCGAGGATACGCACACGCTTCTTAGAATGGAGTTGACATTCTTTTCTTTGGACCGGAGCGGACTAGTTCTTTGTACTTTGGAATCGCTTATTATCAGTGGGAGTTGGGTTTCTCTGTGCTGGAGCAGTATCTATGAAAAATGGAGTTGGTTTATTATCTCTTGGCGTTTGGATCTTTTGCAAATACCTGGTTTGTAACCCTGCAGATTCTAACATAGCCGTCTTCCCCTTGCATGCCTTATATAGAAGAATGGTGATTCAGTTATAAAACATGCTACAGCAGAGATGGAATAGGTACTGAAGAATAGAGAGGCATGACATATTGACATGTATTCCCTCCATCCGAGGAAATAAATGGACGGGTCTAGGCGTATTTCAGTTCTAGATACATCCAGTTTTATCCATTTCTGCGACATTTAATCCGGACGGAGGGAGTATGATGTAAGAGCTAGGGATACGACAGGACAACACAGTAAAAAAACACTTAAAACCCCACTGCACAAAGAAAGTATTCAAACCAACTGATATGAGATAGTACACTCATGCAGCTCAGGATGCAAAACTACCAGGTACTTTTCCTTACAAAAATCAACATTGTGGCCTTTAATCATACATTTTGCTACAACTAAATTTAGATCAGATAAAGGTTGGATTCATGCCGATTAATGGAATACATGCTGATGTAAAAATATAGTGATATACAACATGTACTTACATCTACATTGGAGCACAGAGAATTCCTGCAAGAATCTTTCCTCATAAACGATACCATTGCAGAAATTCTTCTATCTGTTAAGCTTATTTTCTAAAAGAGATATGGGTAAGTAACATGTAGAAAATATGATCAGCATGCTATAAAATTTCATGATGCAAGGATACGCACACACTTCTTAGAATTGAGTTGACATATTTTTGCTGGACTGGAGCAGACTAGTTCTTTGGCCACTGGAATCTGCTTATTATCAGTGAGGGAGTTGGGTTTCTCTGTATGGAGCAGTATCTATAAAACCGGAGTTGGTTTATTATCTCCTGGCGTTTGGATCTTTTGCAAAGGCCTTGTTTGTAACCCTTCAGATTCTAACATAGTCGTCTTCCCCTTGCATGCCTTGTATAGAAGAATGGTTCTTTAATTATAAAATATGCGACAACAGAGAGATGGAATAGGTACTGAAGAATAGCAAGGCATGACATATTGACATGTATTCCCTCCATCCGGAAAAAAATTGATGGTTCTAGGCGTATTTCAGTTCTAGATACATCTTTTTCATCCATTTCGGAAACATGTAATCCGGACGGAGGGAGTATGGTGTAAGAGCTAGGGATACGACAGGACAACACAGCAAAAAAACACTAGTTGAATGTAAAACTATATGCTAGCGGAATATGTATAGAAATAACTAAGGCAACATACACGTGTATGATTGGGAAAATAAGATGTCATTGCAACAGAGCACTAGAACATCACTTCCATGTAAAAAAACATGGTATGGCAGACAAATGAAGTACATACTGATGAATAACAATGCATAAGATATTCAGAAGCGTGATGTCCAAATTAAGCAGATGGCATTGCGACAGTACTTGAATTTGAAAACATGTTATTATGAATGGAATAGGTACTGAAAAATAGGAAGGCATGACATATTTACATGCATGATCAGCATGCTAAGCACATGGCATTGCAATAGAGTAGATACACTCCAGGACATTATATGCATGTTGTACCCATATCACGGGCCAAGTTAGAGCAAGGACCTTGTGGGGTGAAGAGGATTCATCATCTTTACGCAAGTCTTACGAAGAACTTCCTTTACATGTTCCATCATATTGGGTATCATTGACATTAAGTTTATTGGCCTTTACATTGCTCGTGAGGTTCTTGTGGATATATCAGTGTGTGCAATTATATCTGACATGCATGGAAGACAATTAGTAGTTAGATTTATGTAAATGAGTGCCTGTAGGAGACGACAAAATAGTAGGACTGGGGTTAACTAGCAGCAACAGGTCTCATAAACTAAAGGGAGAACACAGATGAAAGCTACAGAATATGTATCGTTTGTACTTGAGATTAACTAGATGGCACACAAAAGTATTATAGAACAACATAGGTAATACTAGAAGTGGAATAATACTATAATCACCAGCCCGTGGGATAGCATTGGCTGATGGATGATAACTATGGAACAACGTTACCTAAAGAACAAGTATCTTAGCTGAACTATGGAACATCGTGAACTCCTGAACAAGACCCGTAAGAGATCAGCATGAATATACAGTCAAATGTGATGATCTATTTTCCGTGCTTAGATGAATAACAAAGCCATAAATGTTGCACACAAGTAAGATGAGGGTACAACCTATCTGGCTGCCATCCATAGGAGTGAGCATCATGTGTTGACTTGTCGATGGCCCTGTAGTTGTTGTGGCTGTCCATGTCGGGCACGCGCATTCGATGGAGGGAACTGTTGAGTGGGGACTGTAGCTCCCTTCTGGTGTATGCTTCCCTTGTTGGAGCAGCTGCGGTGAGTCGGAAGATGGTATGTCTGAAGATGCAGATAACGCATAATGTTAAGAACGACATATCTCTTTGATCTGAAGAAATACACT
Organism: Aegilops bicornis; assembly: GCA_021605145.1. Classification (NCBI taxonomy): domain Eukaryota; kingdom Viridiplantae; phylum Streptophyta; class Magnoliopsida; order Poales; family Poaceae; genus Aegilops; species Aegilops bicornis. Next base: position 216,516,100 of record CM038672.1, on the reverse strand, counting down.
AAGAGACCAACAGCAAGGTACGAGAGTGGTCACACGTCTGTTGACTGAAGACTAAATTAGGGTCACATGATTTTATTTTATTTTGGTACTGTCCGATCTACGCTGGATGGCTTGATGGCCGTCTTGTGCCTCCGGCTGACACTGTTCGGAATCTTCCCCGAAGAGCAAACGACCAACGGCAGAGCAGCCTGCCTCCGCCGTTCGTGGCCTCGGCCAAAACTCCGCTCCCCGCCCCACCGCACTGCCGTGGTTGCGCCGCCCCCGGGCCAATCCACAAAGACTCCCCGTCATCCAGATCCGGCGGCGGTAGTACCTTCAACTCACACAACTCTAAAAGATAGCCATCTAAGCACTGCTTCCGCGGCGAACTTGCGGCCTCGCACCCTTACGTTAGACACCAGCCAACCGGCAGCCTAGGAGCTCCGCCGCCTCGATGGGTGCTGCTTCCCATTGGGAATCGATTGGCCCAGAATAAAAATTTAGACACCTGCCGCCTAAAGAAAGTGATTTGAGATGTGGGTGCGACCTATCTGGCGGCATGGTGAAGTAGGCAGGTCCGGTGCCGAGTCGGTGTTGGCAGCGGTTGCGGTGGCGACCGGCGAGGAAAAAGCGATGTCGCGATGGTCGTGACTCTGTGAAGGCGGCACCAGTGACTCTGGATGGATCCGAAGTTGGAGCCGCTACGGTGTCGTGAACATGGCGGGGGTGAGTCAGCTCCAGTGCAGTTCACGCGGCCGTCATCGAGGCAGCACCAAAGAAGACGGAGTAAGAGGCACGGCCCAAAGGCACGACGGCAATTGGACAGCGTCTCCGACATTAGGGAGGAGGGCGGCTATGAAATTGGTGCGGTGGAGGCGCCATGGAGGTGGGGCTGAGGTTTTGCGGCTCGGGAGAAGGGAGCTTCCTGGGGAGAAGGTGATTTGGCACCCATGAGGTATGAATGGGGGCGGGCGGGGGGTGGAATTGGGAGGGGATTGGAACCATGTCTTACGGACGCATTTGTCTGAAATGTGAGGGGGAGTTATAGTTCTACCCTTGCCTATAGGCTTCTCGGCTGGGGTGTGTGTACTGAGGGTCGGGGATAGTAGAGTAACTTTGCTTCTCCCCAAATAGTGGGCGGGAGCGATTTCGGGCGAGGAGGGCGTGTTTTGAACTATAGTGGGCGCGAGCGATTTCAAGTAGGAGAGCGTGTTTTGAAATAGTGGGCGCGAGCTATTTCAGGCGAGGAGTGCATGTTTTGCGTCCATGGTTTATGAATTATTCGGCACATGTCATTTCGGCCGAGGAGAAGGCGCGCTTGGATGAAGTTACGAACCTACCCTCGATGTACAACGAGCCAATTGATGCGTGTCCCACTGTCACATCCCAGTTAGACCATGCATTAGGGTGTGCATCATGTTTAAATTTCATTTGAATTTGAAATGGGGAAGACAGGAAACCCCCAGAACACCCCCCCCCTTAATTCAACTAGGGTTTACTAAAAATTATTTAAATTAACATGAAATGCCCTTCAAAATGCTCATCATCTTTGCTTTGGTTCGAGCCTATGTCAAAAGTGGTGCATCATTTTCTAGGTCATCCAAAGGTCCTTGGATTAATTCATAAGTTTTTGAACTTGAGCATTTCAAATTATATAAAATATTTTAAATGTCCAAAATTGCCAAACCAAAATGTTTCATGTTAGAAATATTCCAACAAGGGACCAGGAGCATTTTGGTGAATTTTAAAACTGTTTTGGTATTTTAGAAAACCCCACAAAGTTGCAGAATATTAGAAAATAAATAAAAGCAGGAAAAGACTTTCGACGCCACCTACAGCCCACTGCCCGGCCCAGCCAACCCGGCCAGTTGGCTGCTTGGCTCGGCCAGCAGAGCGATCGAAATGTTTCGGCGGCTGGGCCGCATGGGTGCCATGCACCTGGTCGCCGCCTCGCCTCCCCTTGCCCAGCCGCGACGTGGATCGCCTCCTCCTCTCCCGAACCCTGGACACCTCCTCTCCTCCCGGTCCCTCTCCATCGTGCTCCCTCGCCTTGCAGCCGCTGGCCAAGACTCATCGTCCGCAACCGTGCTCCCCGCCGCCCGTGCTCCTCCTCACCATGTCCAGGAGCTCCGCCGCACTCCACTACCCCGAACCAGCCGAGCCCGCTCGCTCTAGTGCCAGCGTCCACCCCACCGACCTCGACCGAGTTCGCCGTCATCGGAGATCCCTTTCAACGCCGCCGACGCTCCGGTTCGTCCCCGACCTCGACGAGAGCTTCTACGCGTCGCCCGTGAGCCCATCTACCTCCCCTTCCCTCTCTCTCTCGCTCTCGAGCAGCGTAGCAACCGAACCAAGCTCACCCGCACCCGCCGCCGTGGAGTTAAATCGCCGACGTGCTCCCGGTCACTCTCCGCCACCTCGTGGTGTCCATCACACTCACCGCACCCCATGGGGTCTAACCGTACACTCCCGCACCTCACCGACCCCTCTAGCCCAAGTTCGTCTTGGCCGAACCCGGCCCGCCTAGCTCGTCGCCGACGCCAACTCCGCCACCCCGACCCCAACCGGCTCCACAAGGCGGCTTGCACCCAGCTATCCGTAGCCACCCTCCGCGACTCATTTGGTCACCGGAATCACCAAAAGCACTTCCTCCGCCCGCGTCGGGCTTCGGCCGTGACTAGTCGCCGGTGCAGCCGGCGTGGACCTTGACCACGTGGGCCGCGTTGACTCCGACGAGTCAGCGGCGAGATGGGGCCCCCACCGCTAACTAAATAGGTTAGTTTTAATTAAACATTAGTTAAGTTAATTACCACGACATGCGGGACCTTTGTCAGGTTTGACCAGACGTCTCTGTTGACCTGACGTCATCTTTGGCCTTACGGTGACGCATTAATCTAATTTCTGGATTTATTCTAATACAAAGAAATTCTAGAATATAATTCAAATTTCAAATGCTTATAACTTTTAATCAGTAACTCCAAATGCAAAGATTTATATATGAAAATGATCAGAAAATCCATTCTATCCATTGGTACAGGTTTCATGCATGTTAAAACAAGTTAACCTTGCTGTTTAACCAGAATAAGATAATGCACCTTTAGGGCTATTTCAAATGAGCTATCATTTGAATCTTTGATTCAAATGAGTTCATCCCCTATTATTTCAGCTTGCATTAGGCCAACACACATCCATATTGCCATGTCATAGCATGCATCATATTGTTGCATATTGTCATGTGTGTTTACTTTTCGATATGCTTTTTCGTGACAGTGTTACGCCCCGAGGATAACCTCGACTATCCATCTGAAGGGCGATTACTCTACCCAGTTCCATCAGGCAAGCAACTCATTGATCATTCCGATACAAACCCATGTTCTCGCTTCTGCTCTCGTTTACTGCATTAAGACAACGAGATTCAAAATGTTGTGTGCTGCGGTAGTTGAACCCACTTCCTTTGCATGACCTGTCATTGCCACAGTAACTAGATGAAACCCACTAGTATGTGTAGGAGTTGATTGAGCCATGTTTGTGATTCCTACCATGCTATGCTTGCTATGCTTAGAGTTGTGTCAGTCTGGCTCATCGGGATGATGAACTGGAGTGAAAGGTTGTGTCGGGTTCGAGAGTGAAAGTGTTGAACACGTTTTGGTAAAGGTATCAATGAGAGGCCATGTAGGAGTACATGGTGGGTTGTTTCATTGAAGCCGATCCTAAGAACTGAGATCTGTGTTTGTGATCCATGAAACAGTTACTACCACGCATTGGGCCCGAAACCAATGGACCCTCTAAACTTCTTAACCACTCTTGTCCTCGGTCAGGAGTTGCAAGTAGTTTACGGTGTTTGTAGCATCTTGGGGGCCGCACGCATAGCCGACCGTAGGGGTGGGTTGTGTTGCGGTAGGCACCGTGGGTCTGATGTACCGTTCGCCTGCTTGGTGTCTCGGGAACCTGTACACATCGTTCGGGGGCCGTATGGGAAACCTCGGCGGACTCCTGCGGATGGAACCCGAATAGGCGATCAACCTGGACTTGGGACTTGTGTGTTTAGGTAGGTCGTGGCCAACACCCACGTTGGGCTTCCGCTTGAAGGTTGCCGAGTACATGTCGTGTAAACGGCGGTAAGTGGTGAGAGCGTGTGTGAAGAAGTACACCCCTGCAGGGTTAATATGATCTATTCGAATAGCCGTGTCCATGGAGAAGGACTTACGGGTTACCTATATCAGTTCATAGACAAGTAAATGGATACTACTAAAAGCCTCAAGATAAGTGTGAGTATCGTGGATGGCCCTCTCGTGGGATGACGAGAGAGGATCCGCGGTGGAGTATTGTGATGGTGATTAGTGGACTCGTGTGCGACAAATGCTTTTGAAGTGGTGTCACGTAGTATAGCTTAGCCAAGAGTCAAAGCTGGCTTCTTTAAATAACTCCACCACCTTCTTGAGAATGTGCATGTATGATAGGATTACGTGGTAAGACTTCTTTGAGTACCTCCGTACTCATGTTTGCTTAATTAATGTTTTTCGACGACAACACCGCCCCTTCCGATGGGTTCTATGCAGACCTTGACATCGACGAGTGAACTAGCCACCCGGTGGCGATCCAAGGCTTGTGAAGGGCCATTGTAGATAGAAAGGCTCCAACAAGCTTTCTTTTCTTTCTAGAGTCCTGTACTCAGACTAGTTTGCTTCCGCATGTGCTTGTATGATTGTATGACTTGAGTGTTGGGTCATGTGACCCCTACCTGTATGACTATGTTATGTATGGCTCCTCGGAGCCTTCTAAATAAAGTACTTGAGTTGTAGAGCTTTGTTGTGATTCCTTGTTGTATTTACTCATATCGGGCATATTGCGTGTATGATTGAAATGCTTGGTATGAGTGGGATCCGACAAACTAGTTGTTTATCCTTGGCAGCCTCTCATATGGGGAAATGTAGTCTCGTGCTTACGAGCGATAGTAGTCCGCCATGCCAGTTCACCGGAGTCCTGCTAGCCCAAAGACTACTGCTTGAACACTTGACTGGCCGGCATGTGTTTCACTTCGTTCCTATGTCTGTCCCTTCGGGGAAATGTCACGCGGTGGTATCCGGAGTCCTGCCTAGCCTGCTACAGCCCAGGATACCGGAGTCCTATTAGCCCAGTGCTACAGCCCGAATATATACGTTGATGACCGACATGCTCGATGTGATTCATGTATGCCTGTCCCCATAGGTTAGCGCCGCTTTGGGTTCACGACTAGCCATGTCGGCCCGGGTTCTTTGTCATGTGGATGCTAGCGACACTATCATATACGTGAGCCAAAAGACGCAAACGGTCCCGGGCCATGGTAAGGTGACACCCGTGGGAATACCGTGCGTGAGGCCACAAAGTGATATGAGGTGTTACCGCCAGGTCGATGTGACTTGGAATCGGGGTCTGACAGCGTTGGCATCGAGCGAGGGCTGCCTGTAGGTTCGCTAAGCCAAACCGGTCGATGTTGAGTCTAGAAATGCTTTAGTTATATGTAGGGAATTGATTGTGGGAGGGAACGTAAGGCTCTTTTTACTCCTTACCTTATGCCCTCCGATCTGAGTCATCCTCTTCTCATTCGACGTGGGTATAGGACTAGGCTCTCTTCTCTCTATCAGGTTCACGTGTTACTAATCCGTAGTAACTTATAGGATTGTTGGTTACATCCTCAGTTCAGTGCTACTAAATTTTTAGTATGCTATCGGTTGAACCAGAACCTTGATAAGATGTTATTGAGTGGTTTTGCAATCTGTTTTTGAATGTCTCAAATCTGATTTTGAGCATTTACAGATGTTATGCTGCCCGATTTTCCCTAGAAATTCTATTGTCTTTGCATTGTGGCTATGCTTTCAGATGGCCACCCGTCCCCAGAACAAAGTGGTTCGTCTGACCCGTTGCATTGGTGTGTGTGGTCACACGGCAATGCTGGTTCGGGTGATGATTGAGTCTGGTTACCGATGGTATCCTGAATATACCGTCGAGGAGCAGTTTAGGGTTTTCAACCAAAGCCAATATCTCGTACGCGGTCAGGATTTATCCATCCTATCCGAGACTCTTGAACCGCTCCACCGTTCTTATGGACTTGGGATCACTATTGGGATGTCCGTGCAAGATGCAGCCTATTCCATGATGACTATTGTTCGAGCTGTAACTGCCTTCTTGGTCAACGGTGATTTCCGCTACATGCCAAAGATCCCTCCTCGGGGCGCATGGCTACCTTCAGGGTTTGTACAACGATGCATCCCATGAGGACTCACTTCTTCGCACCACCACGGAGATCTTTGGAAGAGAAGGACCGTGAAAACCGGGCCTTGCGTATGGAGCTCTTTAATGCCCGTCTTGATCACTGGGCTACTCTGACTAGGTTTGCACCTGCCGTGCAAGCCGGATACATGGACATGAGGGACTTGTACCCAGTGCGGGCTGGTCTGCCAGACTTTATGGAGTGGCGTGAGGTAGGAGGCATCACTCCTCCTCGTGAGCCTTGTCTGCCACCGTTTGTTGGACCACGGCCACATCCGAGTCCCTATGGTCCACAGGCACCACAGGATTGTCTGTTTCCGGATGATCATGTTCCACTTCCAGGCTTGGGTGGTGACTTCTATGAGCACTACTACGGAGCTGTCTGAGTAGTAGTAGTATCCCTAGTATTGTAATAGTTGTATTTCCGCCGTCTGCGTGACTTGTGGAATATGACTTAGTGTGTATCATTGCGGAAGTGTAGATAATTAATGTATAGTAGTTGGAATGCTTCCGCTGAGTTGTTACGGCGTTCACTATAGTTGTACCCCGTCAGGCTTTTACTAAACTATGAATGTTGTGTATGACCGTTGGTATATATATATGGCAGCTTTATATTACCATGTCATACGGATGAACATCTTTGCATTCCATGCTATCCATTACCTTCCGCACTTCCTTGTTAAATTCTGCCATCCTGGTTTAAACCTTTGCTTTGTCTCCTAGGATGGTCAACACCCGCAACAATCCTGCTGCTCCGGAGCAGGCAGAAGCCAACGCAGCTGGAAATGCAAATCTGCCTCAACCGCCATCTTTGGCCGAGGTTATCTTTGGAAGCGAACGCATAATAAGCGTGAGACCAATCGCCCTCTTTGGAGCGGATTGAGCAAAACACCGCCGCCACCGAGAAATGATGTGGTTTCACTCAATGACTTCGTCATTTGTATCCACCGAAGTTCAAATATTCCGTTGAGCCTCTCGACGCGGATGATTGGCTTCGCAAAGATCAACCACAAGCTGCGTTCGCTAACGTGGCTGAAATCGATAAGGTTACTTTTGCCGCTTATCATCTTGAAGGCCCTGCTAGTCTCTGGTGGGAGAATTATGAGGCTATGCGTCCGGTTGGACAAGTTACAACTTGGGCTGAATTCGGTGCCGCCTTCCGTGAGCATCATATCCCAAAAGGTCTTATGGATCGCAAAAGGGAGGAATTCTGCAGTTTCACCCAAGGTAGGCTGACAGTGGATGCCTACAGCCGTGAATTTGGGAGGTTAGCACGTCATGCTCCCGAAGAAGTTTCTACCGATGCCAAGAAGCAGGCAAGGTTCCACAAGGGACTTAGCCCTGAGCTACGCCGAGACCTTCGTCTGCATGAGTGTACCTCTTTCCGAAGCTAGTCAATAAGGCTATCACCAAATCAAGGGCAGACTGATTTTGAAGCTTCACGCAAGCACATCCGTGACTCTGGATCTTCGTCTGGCTCTGGATCCCAGAAGCGCCGGGTTTGGATTCCAAATACTGCTCTACCACCCAGGTTCACCCCGAGGCCATCTTTTGAGGCGCCTCGCCCCAACCAAAGATATGTTCCGCCCAAGACTTATGGAGGCCCAGCTGCTAGTGCTGCTCCACGTCCCAATATGTTAACTTGCTTCAAGTGTGGAGAGACGGGCCACTATATCCGTGAGTGCCCCAAAATAACCCGATCAAGTTGGAAAGTCATTGGCCGTGGCAAGCCAGCAGGAAAGGTGCCCTATGCTAAACCAGTTGCCACCGCCGTGGCCATGTCAACTATGTTTCATTTGAAGAAACATATGAGGATCCCAACGCCGCCCTCGATGCGCTCCTTGTTAATTGCCATTCGGCTCTTGTTCTTTTGATCTTGGAGCATCTCATTCATTTATTTAGAGAGCTATGCTCGATTGCACAACACCACATTTTGTGACATGCACACCTCCATGGAAATTCAGACCCCTGGTTCTAGATGGCAAACCTCTAGAATAAGTCATGGGAATGAAATTCTTGTCGACAGACTAGTCTTTCTTGCTTCCTTAGTAGCTCTCAAGTCCTCGGACATAAACATCATCTTGGGTATGGACTGGATGTCAGCCCATTATGCTAAGATTGATTGCTCTACTAGAACTGTTCACCTCACCCATCCCTCGGACAAGACAGTGAATGTTCTAACCCGAGTGTCTAAGCGCCAGCTTTACTCCTTAAACGCCAATCCCCTTCCAGACCTCGAAGATATTCCGATAGTCCGTGATTTTTCGGATGTCTTCCCAGAGGAACTGCCGGTGTTCCACCTGACAGGGATGTCGAGTTCGTGATAGATCTTGTTCCCGGAACCGTCCCAATCTCTAGAAGACCTTATAAGATGGCACCCCTAGAACTAGCTGAACTCAAGAAACAACTCGATGAGTCCTTGCAAAAGGGTTTCATCCGTCCTAGTTCATGCCCATGGGCTTGCCCCGTCCTCTTCGTCAAGAAGAAGGATGGTACGGATCGGATGGTTGTGGATTATCGACCTGTCAATTTGGTCACTATCAAGAACAAGTATCTGCTCCCGGGATCAACGACTGTATGATCAGCTCGGCTGGATCCTCGATCTTTTTCAAGATGGATTTGAGGTTGGGCTACCATCAAATCAAAATCAAGAACGGGGACATTCCTAAACCGGCCTTTGTTACTCGTTATGGCCAATACGAGTACACCGTTATGTCCTTCGGATTAACCAATGCTCCAGCCACCTTCTCTCGGTTAATGAACTCAATCTTCATGGAGTATTTGGATAAATTCGTCGTGGTATACCTCGATGATATACTCATCTACTCCAAGAATGAGGAAGAACATGCCGAACATCTAAGGCTAGTGTTGATGAAACTTCGAGAGCACCGCCTTTATGCCAAATTCTCTAAGTGTGAATTCTGGTTACCAGAAGTGACCTACCTAGGCCATGTAATCTCTGGTAAGGGCATTGCTGTCAATCCCGAGCGAGTTCAAGCCGTCCTTGACTGGACTCCACCTGAATCGGTTAAGCAAGTTCGGAGTTTTCTCGGTTTAGCGAACTATTGCCGTCGCTTCGTCGAGAATTTCTCTAAAGTTGCCAAACCACTAACCGAACTCCTCAAGAAAGATAAGAAGTTCGAATGGACACCACGGCGAGTTCAGCTTTCAGGAACTGAAAAGACGCCTGACATCTGCTCCCGTACTTGTTCCACCAGATTTTTCTAAGGACTTTATTATCTATTGCAACGCCTCGCGACAAGGACTAGGTTGCATACTCATGCAAGATCGTCATGTGATTGCCTACGCTTCCCGGCGATTCGTCCACATGAGGATAACTATCCCACACACGATCTAGAGCTTGCAAAGATGGTTCATGCACTCAAAACTTGGCGACATTACCTTCTTGGTAATCGCTATAAATCTACACCGATCACCAAAGTCTGAAATATATCTTCACCCAACCGGATTTGAATCTCGTGCAAAGACGTTGGGTCGAGTTGATTACAGATTACGACTTAGGAATATCTTACACCCTGTGCAAAGCCAATGTCATGGCTGACGCCCTAAGTCGGAAATCTTATTGTAACAACCTGATGTTACAACAAAGTCAACCATTTCTCCACGAGGAATTTCGTAAGCTTAATCTCCACATTGTTCCTCGAGGATTCCTTTCCACCCTGGTGGCGAAACCTAACCTTACGGATCGAATCATAGCTGCTCAGCAGTATGATAGAGGAATATCTCGGATCAAGGAGAACATTGTTAGCGGAGCTGCTAAGTGTTTCTCCATAGATGAACGAGGTGTTGTTTTCTTTGAGAACCGTTTGGTGGTTCCCAAGAAACAACAACTACGCAATCGATCCTTAAGGAAGCTCATGACTCTCCTCTCACCATTCATCCGGTAGTACTAAAATGTATCAAGACCTACGCCAGAGGTTTTGGTGGACTAGGATGAAGAGAGAAATCGCTCAATACATTGCTAATCTGCGACGTCTGTCGTCGAGTTAAAGCAGAGCATCAACGGCCTCTTTGGTACCCTTCAACCTTTGGAAATTCACGAATGGAAATGGGATAAAATCGGTATGGATTTCATTACCGGGTTTCCCAGGACCAAGAGAGGGAATAACGCTATCTTCGTTGTCGTTGATCGTCTTTCCAAAGTAGCCCACTTCCTACCCGTTTGTGAGAATATAACCGCTAGCCAGCTAGCTGATTTGTACATCTCACGAATAGTGTCTCTTCATGGTGTTCCATCAGAGATTAACTCAGACCGTGGAAGTCTCTTTACCTCTCGATTTTGGGAAAGTTTCCAAAACGCTATGGGAACTCGTCTCTCCTTTAGCACCGCTTTCCATCCTCAATCAAGTGGTCAAGTAGAACGAGTCAATCAAATCCTAGAGGATATGCTTCGAGCTTATGTCATCTCTTTCGGCATGAATTGGGAGAAATGCCTTCCATTCGCCGAGTTAAACATAACAATAGCTATCAAGCCAGCTTAGGCAAAGCTCCTTTCAAGTTCTTTATGGACGGAAATGTCGAACGCCTCTTAACTGGTCAGAAACCGGGGAGAGACAACTCTTTGGCCCGGACATGATTCAGGAAGCAGAAGAGCAGGTTCGCGTTGTTCGTGAGAAATTGAAAACAGCCCAATCTCGTCAAAAGAGCCAATATGACCGCAAGCATAAGCCTATGACTTATGAAATTGGCGAGCAGGCTTACCTTCGGGTTACTCCTTTGAAGGGAACCCATCGATTCGGTATCAAAGGCAAGTTGGCTCCTCGTTACATTGGACCCTTTCGCATTCTTGCCAATCGAGGAGAAGTTGCCTACCAATTGGAACTACCTCCGCATCTTTCGAGTCCATGATGTCTTCCACGTTTCCCAACTCGAGCGTTGCTTCTCAGATCCTATCCGTGGAGTAGACCACGAAACGCTTGATCTCCAAGATAACCTCACCTATCGAGAATATCCCGTTCGTATTCTCGATCAAGCCGAGCGTACCACTCGACGTCGGAATATCAAGTTTCTAAAGGTTCAATGGTCAAACCATTCCGAGCAAGAAGCAACTTGGGAAAGGGAGGATCGTCTTCGACTTGAGTATCCCACCCTTTTCAAGAACAGATCCTAAATCTCGGACGAGATTCTTTTGAGTGGAGGTGAGTTGTCACATCCCGGTTAGACCATGCATTAGGGTGTGCATCATGTTTAAATTTCATTTGAATTTGAAATGGGAAGACAGAAACCCCAGAACACCCCCTTAATTCAACTAGGGTTTACTAAAAATTATTTCAATGAACCTGAAATGCCCTTCAAAATGCTCATCATCTTTGCTTTGGTTGAGCCTATGTCAAAAGTGGTGCATCATTTTCTAGGTCATCCAAAGGTCCTTGGATTAATTCATAAGTTTTTGAACTTGAGCATTTCAAATTATATAAAATATTTTAAATGTCCAAAATGGCCAAACCAAAATGTTTCATGTTAGAAATATTCCAACAAGGGACCAGGAGCATTTTGGTGAATTTTAAAACTGTTTTGGTATTTTAGAAAACCCCACAAAGTTGCAGAATATTAGAAAATAAATAAAAGCAGGAAAAGACTTACACGGCGCCACCTACCTGCCCACTGCTGCCCAGCCCAAGAACAAGGCCCATGGCTGCTTGGCTCGGCTTGCAGCAGTAGTGCTTTCGGCGGCACCGCATGGGTGCCACGCACCTGGTCGCCGCCTCGCCGCTCCTCGCCCAGCCGCTGACGTGGATCGCCTCCTCCTCTCCCGAACCCCTGGACACCTCCTCTCGTCCCGGTCCCTCTCCATCGTGCTCCCCGCCTTGGCGGCCGACGCCGCCCGCCAGACCATCGTCACAACCGTGCTCCCCGCCGCCCGTGCTCCTCCTCACCATGTCCAGGAGCTCCGCCGCACTCCACTACCCCGAACCAGCCGAGCCCCGCTCGCTCTAGCGCCCCGAGTCCACCCCACCGACCTCGACCGAGTTCGCCGTCGCCGGAGATCCCTTTCAACGCCGCCGACGCTCCGGTTCGTCCCCGACCTCGACGAGAGCTTCTACGCGTCGCCCGTGAGCCCATCTACCTCCCCTTCCCTCTCTCTCTCGCTCTCGAGCAGCGTAGCAACCGAACCAAGCTCACCCGCACCCGCCGCCGTGGAGTTAAATCGCCCGACGTGCTCCCGGTCACTCTCCGGCCACCTCGTGGTGTCCATCACACTCACCGCACCCCATGGGGTCTAACCGTACACTCCCCGCACCTCACCGACCCCTCTAGCCCAAGTTCGTCTTCGGCTGAACCCCGGCGGCCGCCTAGCTCGTCGCCGGCGCCAACTTCGGCCACCACGACCCCAACCGCTCCACTGATCGCGGCTTGCACCCAGCTATCCGTAGCCACCCTCCGCGACTCATTTGGTCACCGGAATCACCAAAAGCACTTCCTCCGCGGCGTCGGGCTCGCCGGCGGCTAGTCGCCGATGCAGCCGGCGTGGACCTTGACCACGTGGGCCGCGTTGACTCGACGAGTCATCGGCGAGATGGGGCCCAGCCACGCTAACTAAATAGGTTAGTTTTAATTAAACATTAGTTAAGTTAATTACCACGACATGCGGGACCCACTGTCGGGTTTGACCTGGACGTCTCTGTTGACCACGGCGTCATCTTTGGCCGACGGTGACGCATTAATCTACTTTACGGATTTATTCTAATACGGTAAATTCAGAATATAATTCAAATTTCAAATGCTTATAACTTTTAATCTGTAACTCCAAATGCAAAGATTTATATATGAAAAATGATCAGAAAAATCCATTCTATCCATTGGTACAGGTTTCATGCATGTTAAAACAAGTTAACCTTGCTGTTTAACCAGAATACGATAATGCACCTTTAGGGCTATTTCAAATGAGCTATCATTTGAATCTTTGATTCAAATGAGTTCATCCCCTATTATTTCAGCTTGCATTAGGCCAACACACATCCATATTGCGATGTCATAGCATGCATCATATTGTTGCATATTGTCATGTGTGTTTACTTTTCGATATGCTTTTTCGTGATAGGTTACGCCCCGAGGATAACCTCGACTATCCATCTGAAGGCGTTACTCTACCCCCGTTCCATCAGGCAAGCAACTCATTGATCATTACGATACAAACACATGTTCTCGCTTCTGCTCTCGTTTACTGCATTAAGACAACGCGATTCAAAATGTTGTGTGCTGCGATAGTTGAACCCACTTCCTTTGCATGACCTGTCATTGCCACAGTAACTAGATGAAACCCACTAGTATGTGTAGGAGTTGATTGAGCCATGTTTGTGATTCCTACCATGCTATGCTTGCTATGCTTAGAGTTGTGTCAGGTCTGGCTCATCGGGATGATGAACTGGAGTGAAATGTTGTGTCGGGTTCGAGAGTGAAAGTGTTGAACACGTTTTGGTAAAGGTATCGATGAGAGGCCATGTAGGAGTACATGGTGGGTTGTTTCATTGAAGCCGATCCTAAGAACCGAGTTCTGTGTTTGTGATCCATGAAACAGTTACTACCACGCATTGGGCCCGAAACCAATGGACCCTCTTGGCTTCTTAACCACTCTTGTCCTCAGTCCGGGAGTTGCAAGTAGTTTCTGGGGTTTGTAGCATGCTGGGGGCCGCACGCAACACTGACCCTAGGGGTGGGTTGTGTTGCAGTAGGCACCGTGTTGATGTACCGATTCACCCATTTGGTGTCTCGGGAACCCTGTACACATCATTCGGGGCCGTATGGGAAACCTCGGCCGGACTCCCTGCGGATGGAACCCGAATAGGCGATAAACCTGGACTTGGGACTTGTGTGTTTAGGTAGGCTGTGGCCGACACCCACGTTGGGCTTCCGCTTGAAGGTTGCAGAGTACATGTCGTGTAAACGGCGGTAAGTGGTGAGAGCGTGTGTGAAGAAGTACACCCCTGCAGGGTTAATATGATCTATTCGAATAGCCGTGTCCACGGAGAAGGACTTCTGGGTTACCTATATCGGTTCATAGACAAGTAAATGGATACTACTAAAAGCCTCAAGATAAGTGTGAGTATCGTGGATGGCCCTCTCGTGGGATGACGAGAGAGGGTCCACGGTGGAGTATTGTGATGGTGATTAGTGGACTCGTGTGCGACAAATGCTTTTGAAGTGGTGTCACGTAGTATAGCTTAGCCAAGAGTCAAAGCTGGCTTGCTGCAAATAACTCCACCACCTTCTTGAGAATGTGCATGTATGATAGGATTACGTGGTAAGACTTCTTGAGTACCTCCGTACTCATGTTTGCTTAATTAATGTTTTTAGGGCGACAACACTGCCCCTTCCGATGGGTTCAATGTAGACCTTGACATCGACGAGTGAACTAGCCACCCAGGTGGCGATCCAAGGCTTGTGAAGGGCCATTGTAGATAGAAAGGCTCCAACAAGCTTTCTTTCTTTCTAGAGTCTGTACTCGAGACTAGTTTGCTTCCGCATGTGCTTGTATGATTGTATGACTTGAGTGTTGGTTCATGTGACCCCTACCTGTATGACTATGCAGTGTATGGCTCCTGAGCCTTCTAAATAAAGTACTTGAGTTGTAGAGTTTTGTTGTGATGCCTTGTTGTATTTACTCATATCGGGCATATTGCGTGTATGATTGAAATGCTTGGTATGAGTGGGATCCGACAAACTAGTTGTTTATCCTTGGCAGCCTCTCATATGGGGAAATGTAGTCTCGTGCTTACGAGCGATAGTAGTCCGCTTCTGACCCGGTTCACCGGAGTCCTGCTAGCCCAGCACTACTGCTTGAACACTTGACTGGCGGCATGTGTTTCACCGTTCCTATATACATCCCTTCGGGAAATGTCACGCGGTGGTATTCGGAGTCCTGCCTAGCCTGCTACAGCCCGGGAGACCGGAGTCCTGTTAGCCCAGTGCTACAGCCCGAATATATACGTTGGTGACCGACATGCTCGATGTGATTCATGTATGCCTGTCCCCATAGGTTAGCGCCGCTTTGGGTTCACGACTAGCCATGTCGGCCCGGGTTCTTTGTCATGTGGATGCTAGCGACACTATCATATACGTGAGCCAAAAGACGTAAACGGTCCCGGGCCATGGTAAGGCGACACCCGTGGGAATACCGTGCGTGAGGGCACAAAGTGATATGAGGTGTTACCGGCTAGGTCGATGTGACATGGAATCGGGGTCCTGACACCCACATAGGACGGTAATTTCGCGTCTCCCATTTATTTGCACGGGCGAATTCCACCGAGCAGAGAGGATGTTTAACGGTTCGTTCAAATTTTGGGCGAACGAGCATCCATGTCTACCTTACCAAGTTGATTCGAATCAATTTTTGAAATATTAGCTTTCCACTTCTTTTTAGATGGAGAGATGATGCTCGGGAGTAATGTGTTTTTACATGCTCGCTGCTAGCGATTTACTATATGAAAAATAGTTGACCCACTCAAAAACGCGAATCAAACCCAAAATGAAATATCTCGAATCAATGAACTAGCTCATTCAGTAGGTAAAAATAGTGAACTAAGTCCAAAATTGAACACCTCAATCGAGTAGCATGTTGTACAGTATTATAGTACTCCATGAACATGCTAAAAGTCAAATTAATGAACTTGTTTGACATACGCATATATCCGTTCATGTGTGGATTGCAGACAACATGTTCTCCAATTTAAATATTTGAATGCAAGTTTATATCGAAACATGGTTTATATCAGTCTTTGATGCATAAAACGCGACCTCCCCCTCCGGGACTCCTGTTCTCTCTCTCTCTCTCACTCTCGCCGACAATCTTGAATTACATCACGGGCATGCGACACAAAAACCTTGTTGGTCCCTCTCCCTTCTCTCCATCTCTCTCTCTCTCTCTCTCTCTTTGTGTGTGTGTGTGTTGGGGGGGGGATCTTTCTAGTTCGCATGCATATATACACCATCTATAGGTCTCTCTCGCACACTATGTATGATACTCTAGCTAGTCCAAGCTAGATATATTGGGTGCACTCATCACACGCACACAAATTCCTTGGCTCTTTGCCCGTAACTCTCTCACGCACCACTATGTCATCTCGGAGCTCTTCCCCCCCTCTCCCATATAGTGGGCGGGAGCGATTTCGGGCGAGGAGGGCGTGTTTTGAACTATAGTGGGCGCGAGCGATTTCGGGCGAGGAGAGCGTGTTTTGAAATAGTGGGCGCGAGCTATTTCGGGCGAGGAGAGCGTGTTTTCCCGACCATGGTTTATGAATTATTCGGCCATGTCATTTCGGCCGAGGAGAAGGCGCGCTTGGATGAAGTTACGAACCTACCCTCGATGTACAACGAGCCAATTGATGCGTGTCCCACATAGGACGGTAATTTCGCGTCTCCCATTTATTTGCTCGGGCGAATTCCACCGAGCAGAGAGGATGTTTAACGGTTCGTTCAAATTTTGGGCGAACGAGCATCCACGTCTACCTTACCAAGTCGATTCGAATCAATTTTTTAAATATTAGCTTTCCACTTCTTTTTAGATGGAGAGATGATGCTCAGGAGTAATGTGTTTTTACATGCTCGCTGCTAGCAATTTACTATATGAAAAATAGTTGACCCACTCAAAAACGCGAATCAAACCCAAAATGAAATATCTCGATTCAATGAACTAGCTCATTCAGTAGGTAAAAATAGTGAACTAAGTCCAAAATTGAACACCTCAATCGAGTAGCAAGTTGTACAGTATTATAGTACTCCATGAACATGCTGAAAGTCAAATTAATGAACTTGTTTGACATACGCATATATCCGTTCATGTGTGGATTGCAGACAACATGTTCTCCAATTTATATATTTGAATGCAAGTTCATATCGAAACATGGTTTATATCAGTCTTTGATGCATAAAACGCGACCTCCCCCTCTCCCGGACTCCTGTTCTCTCTCTCTCTCTCTCTCTCTCACTCTCTCGCCGACAATCTTGAATTCTGTCACAGGCATGCGACACAAAAACCTTGTTGGTCCCTCTTCCTTTCTCTCCATCTCTCTCTCTCTCTCTCTCTCTCTCTCTTTGTGTGTGTGTGTGTTGGGGGGGTCTTTCTAGTTCGCATTCATATATACACCATCTATAGGTCTCTCTGACACTATGTATGATACTCTAGCTAGTCCAAGCTAGATATCTTGGGTGCACTAAATCGTGCACACAAATTCCTTGGCTCTTTGCCCGTAACTCTCTCACGCACCACTATGTCATCTCGAGCTCTTCCCCCTCTCTCAAACTCTCCATCCACAGGTCACACATACACATGCATATCTCACTGCACTTTTCGATAGGCCCATCTAAAACTCTATCTCTCTCCCTCGTTCTCTCTCCATCTCACACGCACACACACACACACACACAATCTCATGCCCAGCTAGCCAAGTATGATGGTCTCTAACTCAATTGTAGGCACACGCAGTCCCCCCTATATGTATATGACTAGCTAATCTTAGTCTCCATCACAAACATGTGCATGGTCTATCTCGATTTCTCTCGGGGCATCTTTCTATCGCGCACACACTCCCTCGATCTCCCACCCATATAGTCCACTCACGATCTCGAGGGAATCTCTCTATCACAAACACACCCTCTCTCCCTCCCCATGCGTCCATGCCATCCATGTGTCCCTCTCGACCTTTTTTCCTTGTTGGCCAGACCTCTATTGGACATGTGCTACAGGGGTGTCTCTCTCCGTTGCAAACAATCACACACTAGCTATCTTCGTGTATCTCCTCGCCTCGCTTTTCCATCTCGGAGATGCATGCTTGATATGTTCGCATAAGAAACGAAAAAACACACACTCTCTCTAATTTATGGTTTGTTGTCACTTTCTCTTTCACACACATACTCTTTTTGCACACTTACTCATTCTCCTTCACACACACTTGATCTGTCTCGACTGAGGCACTCTCCTCCGTCCATAGCACATAGATTTATTGAAAAGTCAAGCATCACAAAGTGTGACCACGTACGTGGAGAAAAAGAATTACATCTAGTATGGCAAACATATACCATTAGATTCACCATGAGATGTAGTTTTGTATGATGTATCTTTGGTATTGTAGATATAAATAACATTTGTGTAAACCTGATCAAAGTTTCCAAAGTTTGACTTCTAAAAATTTTACATGCATTGCATTATCGAGCGGATGGAATATCTCTTTCCCCCTCTCAGCTATCTGACGCACCAATTAGCCTTATCGGGGCTCCTCAATCTCTCTCAAACTTTACTGGTAAGTTTGGTTCATGACCTGACCCTCATGCCTTGATGGCCGGTACTCCCATGTGTGGACGTGAGATGTAAAATATTTCTGCCTGGCCAGGCTTGTGTGGTGCTGAAGCGTTTGGTTCATGCACAGGCGGGCAAAGCATCAACGTCCCATCAATCAATCCATGCATCAATTATTTAATGCTAATATCCATCCATGTTGCTGTTAGCCTCGTGGCCGCACGACCGAACGCACGGCGGTCGAAATCGGTCGCTTGGGCGGCTACTTGCGATGTCACGGAGTTCAGCCAGGCTCATTAAAGTGCAAGGGAACCCAGACCAGGCGGGCTTTCTTTTTCACATGGTAGCAACCAAACAAGCGTGCATGAAATCCAGCCGCAACCCCAAACTGGCCTTATATCTCCCTGGTTCACACATACACATGTCTCGCTCACGCTATACATATAGACCCATCCAACACTCTCTGCCCTTGTTCTCTCTCCATGTGACACGCACCCCCTAAGTACCATAATCCCTCACTCCATCATAGGCTCTGTTTGGATCCCTAGGTTAGAGTTAGTTTTGGTTAGTTTGGAGTCAACTAACCCAAAAAGATCCAAACAGGAGGGTTAGTTTAGGTTAGATGCATATAACCCATCAAAAAAAACTAACCCATCAAAGAGGTGCTTATTTGGGTTAGTTCTTCTTGGGACCACTAATAAACACTTTTTTCTCTCGCTCTCCCCGCAGCAGATCCCTCCCCACTTCCTCGAAGCTTCTCGTCCTCTCCCTCCCTCCCTCCCACACCGCCTGGTGAAGGTGCCTCGCGTATCCGCGCTCCATCTAACCCTGCCATCCAAACACCTCTTTACTTAGAGTTAGTTCAGGTTAGAATCTAACTCTAACCTCTAACTGAGTTAGAGTATCCAAACAAGGCCATAGGCGCAAGCACTCCCCCCCCCCCTCGTAAGTATGATTATCTCTTACTAGCCATCAGGAACACACATATTGTCTCCTTCCATACATACGTCTATCTCGATATCTCTCGGGGCATCTTCTATCGCGCACACACCTTGTCACTCGATCTCCCACCCATGTAGTCCCGTCATGATCTCCAGCGGATCTCTCTATGACAAACATACACTCTCTCCTCCCCATGTCTGCATTTTCTCCGTACGTCTCTCTCGACCTCTCTCCCTTGTTTGCCAGACCCCTCTTGGCCACGTGCTAGGGTCTTCCTCTCTCGGTTCCAAACAACCACACACTATCTCCTCACCTTGCCTCCGTTGTCGAAGATGCATGTGTGATATGTTTGCATAAGACACGCACGCTTTTTCTCCACTTTTATCATGTGTTGTCCATGTCTCTTTCACACACGCACACACAATTTTTTCACTCTCTCTCTCTCTCTCGTTAGGGACAGTCACGTCCATAAGCATCTTGATGTTTTGAAAAGTCAAATCTCACAAAAGTTTGACCAGGTATATGTGGAGAAAAACCTTTACATCTGGAACGATCATTAGATTCATCACAACATGTACTTACTTCATACTATCATTTATCTTTGGTATTGTAGATATAAGTAATTTCTTTATAAACTTGGTCAAAGTTTCAAAAATTTGACTTAAAAAAATGTTGTAACTACATTATCGAACGGAGGGAGTAGCTCTTTCTCTCTCTCTCTGCTATCTCTCACGGGCCTCCCCTCTCACTTGAACTCTCTATATCAACGGATTATACGCTCACTGTGTCAGCGTATAGATCCGTATATGTGGCGATCGAATTCTCCGGGTGCTAATCCTAGGAAAAATGGTCCTTGAGCTTATCAACCCCAGGATAACTGTTAGCTGATAAGGCACTAACTTGATACAGAAAAACCCAAGCAAAAATACAATATATGTAGCACAAGACCATTCTGGCCTGTGAGTACAACAAAAGGTTTTACTAAAGGTTGATGGCGGAAGTGGGTTATGAAATATCCTCGACTATGGGACTCCATTTCCCACAGGAACAGCTGACCAGGATAAATCCTATCTTCGCGAGGCTGCTATCACCGTTGCCTAGGTTCTAGGACAGTCACCGCAACGCTCCTCTCCAAGCATGAAATCTGGCCAAGACAATAGCCAGGGACAAGCCAGTAAGTACTTTGAATGTACTCGCAAACACAATGAACACAGGCATGATTTAACAATGATGTACTAAAAATATATTATGCTCAAGACGTTAGTCTCATGAGATAAATAAAACTCTGATGCGTACGAGCATCTTATTAATGGATATACAATAATATGGTAGTATAAAAATCATGAAGTAGATAATACAAAAGATATGCCACAATCAGGCGTCTGAGCGACACCTCATAGAGGGCTTATAAATAAACAAGAACAATGCCGCAGTCGGGCGTCTGAGCGACACCGCATAAAGGGCTTTAAAAGAAATGCCACGGTCAAGGCCCGAGCGACACCGCATAAAGGGCTTGAAAAGAAATGCCACGATCAAGGCGTCGAGCGACACCGCATAAAGGGCTTTAAAAGAAATGCCACCAAGGCGTCGAGCGACACCGCAAAAGGGCTTTAAAAGAAATGCCACAGTCGGGCGTCTGAGCGACACCACATAAAGGGCTTTAAAAGAAATGCCACAGTCGGGCGTCTGAGCGACACCGCATAAAGGGCTTTAAAAGAAATGCCACAATGAATATCCAGGAGGTAGAACCATCCCAGGGATATTCGATAATACCAGAAAAATTTCACGGGTTAGTTCACATCCAAAATAGTAATCATAAATTTTCACAAGTCACAATCGTGCTTCCAGGTTTAACAGTTCCACCTCCGAAGACCGACACTAAGACCGACACTTGACCTATCCCAAACTGTAATCCTTAACCATGGACACGGCTATTCGAATAGGTTTAATCTCTATAGAGGGTGTACTCTTTACCCATGAGTAACGGATTTCTTTAGTCCATCGGGACTAATTCCGTCTACGGTCTTTTTGTTGAAAACACACCTAACTTGCACACACCAGCTTAGCTCACATGTGTCTGGAATCACCCACGACACCTGTTAAGCAAAACTCTAAGTGGGAGGCCACAACCTCGACGTAACATGGGATCACAAAATTTATACCGCATGCAAGCTGGGAGCTACCCCTTTCGGCTACAAATCAAACACCCATGCTCCCGGACCCGGTGGTATGACTACCGGATGCCTCCAGTATCTTCCACCATGGCCTCTCTATACGGTGTGTGCTAGGAAAGGGTTGACAACTTACTGAGCCGTACCCTACTTGGTGTAGGGAAGAGTGGTAGTACGAAGCAAGTATGGGGGTTACTGGCACAAGACTCGATCTACGGTCGACTCTGGAGGTTGTAATATTTCCTGATGATTAGCCTAACAATGCATATATCTCAAACAACAGATGGAAACATCACGCGACATCCCCTCATGTCATACCGGACACGACCGTCTCGACGGAGGACTTGGGGCAAGCCTGTGTCTATCCAAGACAGAGGCCTTCCCGTCTTTCCTTCCGGTATGCATGGAAGACGTATGACGGTGATTTCCATCACAAAACATGTCAACTTCATTAGCATAAACTCATTAATATGCACCCATGAATAGGATCTCATCCTCACATAAAATGACGCATGTATGTGTCAGGGTAGTGTTGCCACCATGCTATGCAACACACACAAAAAATTCACCAGGGTTCAGAATGCTTGCCTTCAGGTCATGGGAAGGAAGGGTGCATCCAAATCATCATGAAATCTTCGAAAATCCTATTTAAAAGAATGTATTTGAATTAACACACAAAATAAAAACAGCTCAAAAAGTTGGTTTGAATTTTTTTTAAATAAATCGTAAAATAAACTAGACAATATTTGAGAGAGGTAGCAAAAAGAATCAATTCATATGGAGTTGTTTTCAAAAAGATACAGCCGGTCAAAGTTTGGTCAAAATCTGTTTTTTTAAATAAAAACAGAAAGAAAACGTTTCGAAAAATACGTACACGTCGAAGGCGCATTTTGAAAACACGCTTCCACTTATCCAGCGTGGATTGTGCCTGAGTCACTGCCAGTGGGTCAAGGGGGGGGGCCCACTGGTCAGGTTTGACCAGTCTCCTTCCCTCTCCTTCCTCTGGCCGAACGGAGGCGGGGACTCCGGCGATCTTCGCCGGCGTTAGGCGGCTCCTCGAGGGCATCCGAGTGCAGGGATGGATCCGCCACTCCTAGGCGATCCTTCCGGTGGTCGTAGGGTAGCCGGGGGTGGAGGGAGTCGCCGGTGGCGAGCTCCGCAGTGGAGGAGGCATTCGGGTGGATAGTGAGTTTGGGGTTGCGGTGGTCTCCAGCCAAAATTGAGCGAGGGTTTGTGTTCGCGAGAGGAAAGGAGAGTTCTTGGTGGAGAGAGTGGAGAGGGAGAGGCACTGGTGGCGATAGAATCGGCCAGGGCTTGGCGGCGACCGAACCGGCCTGACTCGGGGAAGAAGGCCTTCCCTTGCTCGACTACTGGCCAAGGCAACACTAGGAGGATCATATGAGGTTGCTCGAGGACTCGGTTGAGCTCCAGGGCCCTTATATACGCGGTGGAGGTCGGTTCTGGGGCGGCCGGCGATAAGGACGACGGCGAACCGCCTCCCTGTAGCTTGGGCGACGTGGCGGCGACGAGCGCTAGCGGACGAGGCTGCGGATGAGCTCGCACTGTTCCAGGAGGCAGGTGGCAAGCTGGGGTGGCTTTGGCGGCGCCGACCACGGTCGGGCCTGCTAGCGGCCGGCAGCTAGCCGCCACGGCCATCCTGGCGGTGGCGCTGTGGGGTGCCAGGGGTGGTCGGGTGGCGTGGCGGTGCAAGGGACACGGCGAGCTGGCTGCGTGGCCGGGTTTTGAGTCTTGAGGTGTGTGTGGCGGCTCGGGTGCATGCGGGTGCCAAACGCATGCTCTGGGCGCGCCCAGAGCACGCACGAAAGGTGCTCGATGAAATGCCATGGCCTGCTACAGGGCTTGGGTGAGGCTGGCAAGGAACCAGGCTAGGTTAAGGTTAGCAAGGGGATCAAGGGGCACGATGGATAGGCCAGGAGATCAAGTTCACCAAGTAAACTTGAAGTCATGCCAAAACTGGTCATGCACACAGGGTGTTTGACAAAATGCCAAAGGCACCTAGGTAGCTCTTGGAGTGGTCAAACTCTCCAGATCAGTGTCTCTATGGATATAAGAGAGGGTGGTGAAGTCAGTTTGCAAAAAGGAGAAACGTGCTAGTGCAAGTTTGGCAAAACTTCAGCTCTGGGCAGGGAGTGAGTGGCATCATTACATGGACCAAAAGTGTTCCAAATAGAGCATGCTCCTGGACTTAGGGGTTTTGCAGGGTTGACTACAAGCATGAGAAAACACAAGGTCATTTGAGCAAGGAATAATAGAGTTGTAGTAGAAAACACAAGTCTGGTCCAGAATGAAAAAGAGGTTGTTGCACTCAAATTTTCCAAAGAACATCACTATGTTTTTGCATAAAGTTGGATGGCATGCTACTACTGACATCCCAAAATTTTGGTGGAGGCTCTAGGGAAATATTTAAATGGGTTGTAGTGCAAAAATGCCCTTTGGACACGAGAAGCAAACCAGGTGAAAGAACCCAAAATAAGCAATGAAATAATTTTATTAGTGCACATAACTGATTTAGAGACATCTCATGACATCTCCAAATTTTGGTTGGAATTTTAAGTGATTCTATCAAATGGTTGCAGTACAAACAGAGCTCCAAAATCTAAAACAATCCATTTTAATGAATAAAGCTCAGGATGAAATGATCTAATAAATAAATCCACTGATTAAGAAAATGTTATAAGGGGTTGGCATAAAAGTCCCATATATTTTGGAAAGCTCCACTTGGGAAAAGATGAAAAACTCCTTAGCAATAAAGGAAGAGTTCTGAAAATCCACGTAAATAAAATTTAAAACTCTGGCAAAAATTTTAATATCAAAAACTTGGCCAGAAAATTTGGGGTGTTACAACTACTATCCCCTTAGGAAAAATCTCGTCCTCGAGATTTGCAAAGAGTTAAAATTTAAACGAATAAGAATTAAAACGAAAGCGGCCACAGTGAGAGCAATAAGTGATGCAAAAATACAGTGTGGGATACTGGCGCGGTGTGGGGGGGCAAATCCATGGTCTTGGGGAAAAACTAGCGATTTCTACACTGGACAAAAATTTAGGATAAATCCTAAATCTTAAAATACGCTGGTCGCACCTGAGAGCACAGTGCTCTCTCGGGCTGACTGGTGGCCTCGGGCCCACGGTCAGCCTCTTCTCCTTCCTCCGGCTCCTTCTTCTTCCTCTCTCCCGCGCGTTTCCCTGCGCTTTCTCCACCGGCGACGCCTAGCGCGTAGGGTACCAAGGCCGTACCGCGGTAGTGCGTGGCGCGCTAGCTGCCAGTGCAGCGTGCACTCACCTCGCGGGCCAGTGTGTTGTCGGCACTGCTCGCGGATTCGCCTCCGAACACTGGCGGTCGGGCGACGAGCGGCGCTGGTGGACCTCGCCCACCGTACACCGAGCTCGAGCTTATAAAACGACCGCGGCGTCCTCCTCTTCTTCCTCACACCTGGCCTCGCTCCTCCTTCTCTCTTCTTCTCTTCTGTTCCCGATTGCCGGAGCTCGAGGCAGGCGCTAATGGCGAGGCGGCGCTGGATTGGTACGTGATCCTGCTGTGCGTGAGGCTGGCGTGGTCTTTGGGGCTCTCGGTGCTTACGTAGCGATGATCCTCGGCGACCGTCGTGATGCCGCTTCTTTCGACTCTTTGGCTCTCCGCAGTCGCGGTGGCCACGACGAGTAGGTGGGGGTGTGCCGGGTGATAACTGTTGTCCGGAGGTGCTTAGTTAGGCGCAACACAGTTGCAAAATTTTGCAAGCAGTGTATGTGTTCGTGTAACTATGGGGGTGAGTCTGCTGCCTTGGGGCTGTGTGAAATAAATGATCTATGTCGTGAGAAAACATACGATGCGGCAACTCAGGAAAAAGAAATCACGCTCCAGGATTTCTCGCGAGGGAAAACAGTAATGCATTAAGTCCAAGAGCGACAGAGCTGCTTATATTAATGATTCACTCGCTGCGAAACTCAGGGTACTAAGCATAAGTTACAACACATAGATAAAAATGCGACGATAAACACACAGGTGCATCTAAATTGAAAACGGTAAATGGACGGGGTCTTGAGAAAACGTTTCCGGTACTAGGATACACTCTTCTTTTATCGGAGGGAGTGGATTGACCAGTCGATGTATGTGTCTCTCCTGGTCGGGCCTCAGTGATCTGCCGATGGCGATCTGAGGGTTTAAATCCGCGAGGCTTTGCAGATAACCCATCACATGTTGGGTCAAACGTTCTTGCGCGATGACGTATTGGACGAGGTTGGCCAAGACTGGGTCTCTCTCAATACGTCCACCTGGAAAGGATGTTACTCCTCCGGGTGCTGCACGGCTTGGAAAATAATAATACCCTCGTTCGCTGGCTTTGGGTACCGCGAATCGAAGGCGAGCAAGCGCTTCATACGCAGCAGCTTCTACGGCCATGTGCGCGGTTGGCATAGATTTCCCCACGAAGGAGACTTTTGTGGGGTCTTGGTTTGGGTTTACGGGCAGGATGTGCACGGCTGCCCAATATCTTGAGGTGGAAGGGGTGATCCTTGATTTGAACAGCTCGTACTGGGGTGGCTGGGTTGCACCCATGGTACTGCGGGTAAAATCCCACAATATCTTGACAAAACTACAGGGTAGCATCCGGAGTCCTCGAGATAAATACTAGGGCTCGGCATGGCAGGAAATGGTTGTGGGGATGGTGCACAAGGTGAAGGTGCTTGGCAAGGTCACTCGGTGGCCCTTTTATAGCACCGGGACTGGGTCATTTACCATGGTAAAAGGTAAAGAATTGGCCGGCTCAGCTCAGGGTCAAATACAGGTACACACATCTTACTAAAGTGACATATCACTGTGGATGTTGTCGGGGCGGTTCTGGGTAGCTGCGCCAAGGATAGAGAAATCACACTGCATGCTAATACATCCAAGCAAAACTACTATATAAAACAGAAGCACGATGCCAGGCTGCGCTAATTTAAGGAATCACAGAATTACAAAGCGAGGATACACTGGGACTCGGCACTACTCGAGTGACTCAGTCTACTTCATTCACATCCAAGCGGGCGTCCCTGGTGAACGTCGAGGCTTCCCCACGGTTCTCACCGTCGAATTTCTTTGGAGAGGGCTGAGGGCTACAGGCTCGGGGTAGTGATGATGACCATCGCGGGATTGTTGACCACAACCCCGTTGGAGTGTGCTCCTGTGGAGGCTTACGGAGCACTTCGGGGTCATCAAAGCACCTTGGTTGTGGTGAGGGCTGGCCTCAGGGTCTCGATCGGTTGTCCAAACAGCACGATGGGGTTGTCGTCGTTGGGCTCGATCTCCTCTCTCGCTGGGGCTCGACGAACCAGCTCTCCACGAGCTGCGACCAGATCAATAGTGATTTGATCGAATAGGTCCTCCAGTGCACTTACATAGTGTACTAGATGCAGTAATGCAGGGTCTGTCTTGTGGTCTCCGTTGGCAACTTGAGGTGGCCTACCTTACCCTTCACGCCTGGGGTAGTAGTTGAACGAGCGACAGTTAACTCTGGGCGACAGATGCCTGAGATGAACTATAGCCTCTCGAGCAGCTAGTTGGATGGCTTGTGGCTCAAAGGAAGTTGTTCTTCCGGTGAACCTGTAGGGGCACTCGGGTGCCAGACCCCTACCGTAGATGTGTACAGTGGCCCAGAATTGACGGCTCTCGCCACTAATGGGTCCTTGGTACACAACGTATTCGAGTGGCTCCTCTAACGCATAGGCACGGCGGGTAAGGTTTGCGAGTATGGTCACAAAACCTCCAAGGTTGGTTGCTGTAGTCTCATGGTGTACTACGGGACCAGGCATTGTGGCTAGGTTTTGGGATAGCGGCTGTGCTGGGCTGGGTTGAGGCGACCGCGTCCCTTTTTATAGAAAAAGGAGATGGAGTCTTCCTTCGCACGCTTGCGAATGAGACGCCTTTGGTGCTGATCACTAGTGGATGATCGACGGGCTAGTCGATAGGTTGGGCACCGACTGCAGAAAGCATCGGGTCACTGTGTGGCTATCTTGTGCGAGAAGCTTGGCTGAGGTCTTGGTTATGGCTCGGTGGGTTATTAGCCAAAGTTTATTGACCTGGCTAAGATAGGATTAGCCAATGGTCAGCCTGGCTCTGATACCAAGTCTGTGGCGACCGAATTCTCCGGGTGCTAATCCCAGGAAAAATGGTCCTTGTGCTTATCAACCCAGGATAACTGTTAGCTGATAAGGCACTAACTTGATACTGAAAAACCCAAGCAAAATACAATATATGTAGCACAAGACCATTACGGCCTGTGAGTACAACAAAAGGTTTTACTAAAGGTTGATGGCGGAAGCGGGTTATGAAATATCCTCGACTATGGGACTCCATTTCCCACAGGAACAGCTGACCAGGATAACTCCTACCTTCGCGAGGCTGCTATCACCGTTGCCTAGGTTCTGGGACAGTCACCGCAACGCTCCTCTCCAAGCATGAAATCTGGCCAAGAAAATAGCCAGGGACAAGCCAGTGAGTACTTTGAATGTACTCACAAACACAATGAACACAGGCATGATTTAACAATGATGTACTAAAAATATATTATGCTCAAGACGTTAGTCTCAGGAGACAAATAAAACTCTGATGCGTACGAGCATCTTATTAATGGATATACAATAATATGGTAGTATAAAAATCATGAAGCAGATAATACAAAAGAAATGCCACAATCGGGCGTCTGAGCGACACCGCATAGAGGGCTTATAAATAAACAAGAACAATGTCATGAAGGCGTCGAGCGACACCGCATAAAGGGCTTTAAAAGAAATGCCACGGTCAAGGCGTCGAGCGACACCGCATAAAGGGCTTTAAAAGAAATGCCACGGTCGGGCGTCTGGCGACACCGCATAAAGGGCTTTAAAAGAAATGCCACGGTCAAGGCCTCGGCGACACCGCATAAAGGGCTTTAAAAGAAATGCTACAACAAGGCGTCGAGTGACACCGCAAAAGGGCTTTAAAAGAAATGCCACGGTCGGGCGTCCGAGCGACACCGCATAAAGGGCTTTAAAAGAAATGCCACGCCAAGGGCGTCCGGCGACACCGCATAAAGGGCTTTAAAAGAAATGCCACAATGAATATCCAGGAGGTAGAACCATCCTGTGGACATTCGATAATACCAGAAAAATTTCACGGGTTAGTTCACATCCAAAATAGTAATCATAAATTTTCACAAGTCACAATCGTGCTTCCAGGTTTAACAGTTCCACATCCGAAGACCGACACTTGACCTATCCCAAACTGTAATCCTTAACCATGGACACGGCTATTCAAATAGGTTTAATCTCTGCAGAGGGTGTACTCTTTACCCACGAGTAACGGATTTCTTTAGTCCACCGGGACTAATTCCGTCTACGGTCTTTTTGTTGAAAACACACCAAACTTGCACACACCAGCTTAACTCACATGTGTCTGGAATCACCCACGACACCTGCTAAGCAAAACTCTAAGTGGGGAGGCCACAACCTCGACGTAACATGGGATCACAAAATTTATACCGCGTGCAAACTGGGGAGCTACCCCCTTTCAGCTACAACCGAAACACCCATGCTCCCGGACCCGGTGGTATGACTACCGGATGCCTCCAGTACCTTCCACCATGGCCTCTCTGTACGGTGTGTGCTAGGAAAGGGTTGACAACTTACTGAGCCGTACCCTACTTGGTGTAGGGACGAGTGGTAATCTGAAGCAAGTATGGGGTTATCGGCACAAGACTCGATCTACGGCCGACTCAGGAGTTTGTAATATTTCCTGCATGATTAGCCTAACAATGCATATATCTCAAACAACAGATGGAAACATCACGCGACATCCCCTCATGTCATACCGGACACGACCGTCTCGACGGAGGACTAGGGGCAAGTCCGTGTCTACCCAAGACAGAGGCCTTCTTGTCTTTCCTTCCGGTATGCATGGAAGACGTATGACGGTGATTTCCATCACAAAACATGTCAACTTCATTAGCATAAACTCATTAATATGCACCCATGAATAGGATCTCATCCTCACATAAAATGACGCATGTATGTGTCGGGGTAGTGTTGCAACCGTGCTATGCAACACACACAAAAAATTCACCAGGGTTCAGAATGCTTGCCTTCAGGTCATGGGAAGGAAGGGTGCATCCAAATCATCATGAAATCTTCAAAAATCCTATTTAAAAGAATGTATTTGAATTAACACACAAAATAAAAACAGCTCAAAAAGTTGGTTTGATTTTTTTTAAATAAATCGTAAACTAAACTAGACAATATTTGAGAGAGGTAACAAAAAGAATCAATTCATTTGGAGTTTTTTTCAAAAAGATACAGCCGGTCAAAGTTTGGTCAAAATCTGATATTTAAAATAAAAACAGAAAGAAAACGTTTCGAAAAATACGTACATGTCGAAGGCGCATTTTGAAAACGCGCTTCCACTTATCCAGCATGGACTGCGCCTGAGTCACTGCCAGTGGGTCAAGGGGGGGCCCCACTGGTCAGGTTTGACCAGTCTCCTTCCCTCTCCTTCCTCTGGCCAAACGGAGGCGGGGACTCCGGCGATCTTCGCCGGCGTTAGGCGGCTCCTCGAGGGCATCCGAGTGTAGGGATGGATCCGCCACTCCTAGGCGATCCTTCGGGTGGTCGTAGGGTAGCCGGGGGTGGAGGGAGTCGCCGGCGGCGTGCTCCGCGGTGGAGGAGGCATTCGGGTGGATAGTGAGTTTGGTGCTGCGGTGGTCTCCGGCCAAAATTGAGCGAGGGGTTGTGCTCGCGAGAGGAAGGGAGAGTTCTTGGTGGAGAGAGTGGAGAGTGAGAGGCACTGGTGGCGATGGAATCGGCTAGGGCTTGGCGGCGACCGAACCGGCCGGACTCGGGGAAGAAGGCCTTCCCTTGCTCGACTGTTGGCCAAGGCAACACTAGGAGGATCATATGAGGTTGCTCGAGGACTCGGTTGAGCTCGGGCCCTTATATACGCTGTGGAGGTCGGTTCTGGGCGGCCGGGCGATAAGGATGACGGCGAACCGCCTCCAGTAGCTTGGGCGACGTGGCGGCGACGAGCGCTAGCGGACGAGGCTGCGGATGAGCTCGCACTGTTCCAGGAGGAAGGTGGCAAGCTGGGGTGGCTTTGGCGGCGCCGACCACGGTCGGGCCTGCTAGCGGCCGGCAGCTAGCCGCCACGGCCATCCTGGCGGTGGCGCTGTGGAGTGTCAGGGGTGGTCGGGTGGCGTGGCGTGCAAGGGGACATGGCGAGCTGGCTGGGGCCGGGTTTTGAGTGCGGGGTGTGACACGGCGGCTCGGGTGCATCCGGGTGCCAAACGCACGCTCTGGGCGCGCCCAAAGCACGCGCGAAAGGTGCTCGATGAAATGCCATGGCCTGCTACAGGGCTTGGGTGAGGCTGGCAAGGAACCAGGCGAGGTTAAGGTTAGCAAGGGGATCAAGGGGCACGATGGATAGGCCAGTAGATCAAGTTCACCAAGTAAACTTGAAGTCATGCCAAAACTGGTCATGCACACAGGGGGTGTGACAAAATGCCAAAGGCACCTAGGTAGCTCTTGGAGTGGTCAAACTCTCCAGATCAGTGTCTCTATGGATATAAGAGAGGGTGGTGAAGTCAGTTTGCAAAAAGGAGAAACTTGCTAGTGCAAGTTTTGCAAAACTTCAGTTCTGGGCAGGGAGTGAGTGGCATCATTAATTGGACCAAAAGTGTTCCAAATAGAGCATGCTCCTGGACTTAGGGGTTTTGCAGGGTTGACTACAAGCATGAGAAAACACAAGGTCATTTGAGCAAGGAATAATAGAGTTGTAGTAGAAAACACAAGTCTGGTCCAGAATGAAAAAGAGGCCGTTGCACTCAAATTTTCCAAAGAACATCACTATGTTTTTGCATAAAGTTGGATGGCATGCTACTACTGACATCCAAAAATTTTGGTGGAGGCTCTAGGGAAATATTTAAATGGGTTGTAGTGCAAAAATGCCCACTGGACACGAGAAGCAAACCAGGTGAAAGAACCCAAAATAAGCAATGAAATAATTTTATTAGTGCACATAATTGATTTAGAGACATCTCATGACATCTCCAAATTTTGGTTGAAATTTTAAGTGATTCTATCAAATGGTTGTAGTACAAACAGAGCTCCAAAATCTAAAACAATCCATTTCAATGAATAAAGCTCAGGATGAAATGATCTAATAAATAAATCCACTGATTAAGAAAATGTTATAAGGGGTTGGCATAAAAGTCCCATATATTTTGGAAAGCTCCACTTGGGAAAAGATGAAAAACTCCTTAACAATAAAAGAAGAGTTCTGGAAATCCACAGAAATAAAAATTTAAAACTCCTGGAAAAAAAATTTAATATCAAAAACTTGGCCAGAAAATTTGGGGTGTTACAGTATATTGTTTAGTTGACTGGTCAACCAATCCACATGCTGCGTTATCAGCTCGTGTTCTGTATCTTGGTGTGCTGGCCCATGTGGTAGTGCGTGAAAATAAGTAAACTAGAGGCCCATCTGACATGCGGTGAAGTAAACAAAGTTGAAACCACTCGGGGTAGCACACCGCACGCTAGTAAATTGAGGGCGCATTGAGGACAAACTTCTCGCGCGTGAAGGATGCACTCGCGCACAATTCACCACTACGCGGCGGC
This sequence comes from Aegilops bicornis, assembly GCA_021605145.1. NCBI lineage: Eukaryota > Viridiplantae > Streptophyta > Magnoliopsida > Poales > Poaceae > Aegilops > Aegilops bicornis. Next base: position 216,483,864 of record CM038672.1, on the reverse strand, counting down.
ATGCACAGAAGGATGCACTCGCGCACACCCAGAACCCAACACACACCAGCACACGTGTACACCGGCGTTGCCGCCGGTTGAGATGGACGGTGAGGCAGCCAACAAGCGGAGGCGGCTCGAGCCAAAACCGCATCCGGCGAGCCTGGACTTCATCAGCAGCCTCCCCGACGACATGCTGCTCGTCATCATCGGCCTCCTCCCCACCAAATCTGTCGTGCGGACCGCCCTGCTCTCCCGGTGGTGGCGCCCCCTCTCGCGTTGCGCCCCCCTCAACCTCACCGTCGACAGCTGCCTCTGCGACGGGGATTGCAAACTGTCTCCAAGATCCTTTCGTCGCACCCTGGGCCAGCCAGACGCCTTGACATCCGCATGTTCAGTACCAATTGCAAGGTCAAACCCAACTTCGACGAGTGGTTCTTATCCCCCGCCCTAGATCAGCTCGAGGAGCTCAGCTTTGAAGCTGGACGATGTCGCTCTCTGCCGCGGTCGACACTCCGCCTCACGCCAACGCTGCGCCGCGCCAGCTTCAGCTCCTGCTATCTTCCCCAGATTAATGTCGCGCCCGCCCTTCTTCGCCCTCAACTCAAGCAGCTCGACCTCTTCGACGTTGTCATCTCGAAGAAGGCTATGGAGCACCTGCTCTGCAGCTGCATCAAGCGCCGAGTACCTTCATCTTGAGCAGATCCACGGGTTCATTAGCCTCCACATCGCCTCGACGAATCTCCGATGGATTTATGTGTCTTGCTGGCCCCGGAACAAGACATCAATTGGAAAGAGATCACTCCAGCTGTTCCATGTTATGGTCATTGAGAATGCGCCTTTCCTTGAGAGATTGCTTGTATCGGATCTAGAAGGTCCAACAAAAATTAGGGTCATTGACGCGCCGAAATTGACAGCGTTGGTGTACTCGTCTGCAAAATTCTTCGAACTCTTTATTGGATCCGTAATCGTTTAGGTACAACACTCATCTTCTTCTCCGTCTTCTTGAAATTCACATTTTTAAATTTCTTCTTGATGTATTTACAACCGTCTTCCAGAAAATGATTCCCACAAGGTTGACCCAGTCCATGCGCATAAAGTGAAGATCTTAGCACTAAAATCTATCGGCCCCAATCTGGATCAAGTTGTTGGATTCCTTACATGCTTTCCGTGCACGGAGAAGCTACTCATCGAGGTGAAACTTCTTTCCTATAAGTAAACGGTAATCACAACGTAGCTCAATTTTTTCCTAATTTTCCCAAATTACGATGACAAGTGTAGTGTTCAAAACTGCATCTACGCGCTGCACCGAAAGAAACGTTTTTAGTATTTTTTCTCACGTGATCACCTTTATTGTTTTTATGTTGTACTACTATAGTAGCCTAGGCTAGTCATAGTGGAAAGTAACTTAGACTACTCCAGTAACTCTATGGTTACCCTAAGAGCAAGTACTACCTCCGTCCTGGTTTACTCTTCCAATTTTGTACTATCAAAATTTGACCATATATTTAACTGACAAAATGTGAATGCATGTCACTAAGAACTATATCATTGGATTCATATTTGAACATAATTTCAAATGGTGTAATTTTTAGTGACATGCATTGGCATTTTCTTAGGTAAATCGATGGTCAAAATTTTATACTAAATATTTAGGTAGTATTCCCTCCATCCCAAAATTCTTGTCTTACATTTGTTTAGATATGGATGTATCTAACACTAAAATGTAACTAGATACATCCGTATTTAGACAAATTTAAGACAAGAATTTTGGGACGGAGGGAGTACAAAAGAGGGCTATGTAGGACAAAACATGTGCCAAATTCACTTGTGATGCATTTGGCATCGATGCCCCTTCATTGCTCACCTGGTGCCCCAATCTGGATCACCTACTTTGCTCCGGTGCCAAATTAACTCACGCAATGAAAAAAACACTGTGTGGGAGAGAGAGAGGACTGAGGCAATAAAAAAACAGTTGTTTGGGAGAGTGAGAGGATGGTGTAGTTGGTTTGATTGATTTGTTTATACATGTGGGTCTGTGTGCACAGCGGTGCCAACTCTCTCACATCGCGACAACGGTGCCAAAATCTTTTGATTTGACATCGATGCGTATTATGTGGCATACTTTTGTGAAATATGGCATCAGCCACATAGTGGAAGGCAACAAATGCCAAAGCGCTTCACGTGCTCCTAGTTAAATGAGAGGAAATAGAAAGAGAGAGAGAGAGAGAGAGAGAGAGAGAGAGAGAGTGAAAAAATATCACTAGCCAGCCAACCCTATCGTATGAGCGAATGATATTAGTACCTCTTGATGACACGGCAATCTTATGCAGCCAGCTGCTCTAATATGTTCTCTTCTTTTGCAGATAAAAAAACACCCGAAAGTGAAAAATGTGCGGGACTATAACAATCCCATCGAATGCCTTGATCTCCATCTTACAGAAATTGATTTGGTCGACTACCGAGGCAGCACATCTGAGATTAAATTGGCCAGGTTCTTTGTTCTGGAGGCAAGTTTGCTCAAGGTAATGAGGTTTGGCGTTCTCTGGCGCAACAATGAATGGCGTGCTGATCACCACAAGCGTCTAAGCCTAAATGACAAAGTCTCCGCAGAAGCTGGATTTGTTCTGAAACATCAAGTGGCCAGATACTCGAAAACTTATTTGCCCATTAGTGACTTGTCAGGGCGGTGGATTTTAGTTTGTACGATAACGCTGCATCCACCTAAAGTAACAAAAGTTCTTACATAAACTTCCTAGTAATTCCCTCTTCCTAGGTGCAGCATTACTCCTAACATTTGTAATATCAATTTGAAACTTGTAATATTGCCGTGTCCTATTCCTGCGTTTTCAAAATCCTACGAATCAAACAGGTCCTGAGTTGGTGATGATGTTGTGCCTCCCATCTTTCACTAATTGCCGTCGGATCTAGATCTGACGCATACAAACCAAGCCTCTCCATTTTTGCAAAAAGATGCCCGCACTTGTTCCCTATTTACAAACAACTCCTTGTCTCTCACAATCAGCCTTATCTCCTCCCCGCCACATCTAGAAGGCCGTGGAAAAATCTGGCGCGATGGCCGCTGCCGGAGCCATCCACCCCCAATCTTGGTGTTCCGTGCAATGCATGGGCATCTACGCACGGGAAATTATGCCGAACAGAGCTAGTTGTAAGCAGGCTAGCTCTACAGCCATGATGATAGTAACTGCAGACGGTGAGGCTTTCTATGGTATGCCGAACACTGCACCTATACTCAGGTGTCATCTCCGGCGCAAGGTCTTGTCACTTCACTGTGAGGACCAGCACGTAATAATTTGACCAACGGGTAGTATAGTGCTAGTACTCCTACTACTACATTGGTAGTACTACTACTAGTACTAGTAGCACCACCGTCTGGATTTAGGAGTACTACCACATCCATCTGGATTTTAGTATTTGACTAGCAATATCTAGTAATGCACACAAAAAATGTACTACTCCTATCGGCGAGAGAACTTAATGTTTTTTTGCTAACTAGAGTACTAATAGGATTACATGCAATGAACTAAACACAACATGTCATGTTTGGTAGTCTCAAGTCATTGAAAGCATGCATGGCCCACATCTCTCATTGGTTGATATGTCACGAAATAAGAAACAAGGAGGGAGTTAATGCACCGTGCCTAAGTGTTTTGGGATTATTTGGTTATCGTAACGTGACTTACACAACATTTGTGTTTACATGCATTAACATTTTATTAGTTAAATCAAAGGTCAAAACTTGGCGCAAAATGTAAAGGGGGCCAATAAACCAGTAAACATCAAACTTCTCTCGTTTGGCCCCAACTAGAGGTCCAGTGAGATGACTATACTGCATCGGCACGGAGTGGGACACAGCTTCATTGACTTACGGCAACGGCCTTTGGGTGAGTGACACGTGGGCCCAGGGGGTGGCTGGCCCACCTATCATACAGCTAAAGGCAGGTGCAGTAGAGGGCCGAGGAGTAGTACGAAATCCTACGCACCTACGCACGCTAACCAAGGGCAAGAGTGATCACTCGAATCGCAAGATCAGTTGACTAGAAGCTAAGCTAGACCCATGGAGGTGATGAGCGCGAGCATCAGCCGGCTGTGCCAGATGGTCCATGATGCCGGCCTACGGCCCGGCAACGAGGAATGTCTCCAGGTAGTACTGCTTGAGGCCGCCAGGGCGAGGGGCCGCTTGGACGACAACTTCGTCTCCTTGTTTGACGAGGTCCTCGTCAGTTTCCTCGACAAGTTCACCGTCGTCAAGAAGCTCGCGGACGACTTTGACCTAAGCCTCCAGCCGAGGTGCCCAGGCTCTGCAATGCCCGCCACCCTCAACGGCCACTATGGTGACAACCTATTCGACGATCGGTGGCCCTCATGATCGCTCGCCGTCGCGCCGGAGAGTGTCCACCTCGAGGTTGCGCTGCCCAGCGTTACTGGCGCAGCAAGACACCATCAACATAATCACCCATGTTCACGTGCAAATGCGTCCACAAGGACTACTACATGCAAGAGGAGGATGATAGGACGCTGGCCTTCTTGGACCGCAGGGCAACCTTGACGGCACAGTTCGAAGCATCGTTGAGCTCGCTTAACGCCGCTGCTCCTCACACGTCGGTTGGTGACCCGACGCACTAGGGCGTGAGGATGTCGTTGATGGATCTGTATGCATTTTTATCTTTCCGTCAAATCCATGTAGTAGTATATGATACTACAGTAATTATCTTACCTTTCGCATCAACTTCATAAATTTCGTACGTACTCCATGCATGAACGGCGCCAGAACCAAACTTCTCATTACTCTAGGCACAATTGTTATTTTCTATCTATCGATCGCGCCATGGAGCAGAACCAAATTTTACAAGTTACGAGTTCAAAAGGAAAAGCCTGCCGTGTTCGCGTCGCACCCCCACACGGTTGGTCCGACACGCCGCTCAAGCGAATGTCGTGCGGTGTTGCATTTTCACTTACAAGTGGGACCGCAGTTGAGCAAACTAACTATCGGCAAACCCCACCCCGCCCACCGCGTGATGGCTGAGAAAACAGGAGGGAGAAGAGATGGCTGTAGCACGGACTCCAAGAAAATTGGTGTCGGATGGGACTCGTGTGGGTGGCGTGTGCTGTACTGCTAGACGTGAATGCTAGTTATGGCCCATGCCACCCCACTATATCGAGGTATGTAGAACAAATTTCCTGCAATCCGTGCTCAGCCCTCCTCTATCTCTCTTCTCAGCCAGCCAGCGGACGCGCGGAGCCCATCGTCTGTTTGCTCACATTCGGCCCCACATGTCAGTGAAAACGCAAGCGGACCCACTGAACCTGCACATCTTTCACCTCGACGTGCTGGTGATGAAAAACAATTCCAAGAAAGATCTTTGGTGGCCGCTTTTGTAGTTACTCAAAAGTAGTAAGATTCTATTTACAGTTTAACCCAAGATGCACATCTCGTGGCTTCAACTACCACTCTATTTTCTTTCATGACACGACCTGGATGCTGGATGTCCCACGTGTCGGCAAAAGGAGGAAGAACCCGACCAAATCTTCGGCTGTGCTCTCAGATTAGACTAGTTGTGCTAACTTCAAATTTTTATTGTGTACTCCCTCCGTTCCAAAATACTTGACTTCCATTTGTCCAAAAATGGATGTACCTATATACTAAAACATGTCTAGATACATATATGTTTTGACAAATAGAAGGCGTGTATTGTGCAATGGAGGGAGTAGAATGGATGCAAGTTTTTGTATTGGGAAGAAGAGTACATCCATATATTGATAGAGCGCAATTTAGTAGATGTTCTATCACTTTTAGCTAGCATAGAGGCTATAGATGAGATTAGTGCACTTGTTGGTACTCCTACTTGGTATGCGTGTTGCTGCTTAGACGCAGAGAAAAACGGACCGGAGGGAGTACTAGAATAGAGGCTAGACATGAGACTAGATGCGAGGAAGCAACATCTACTTATTTACACTCGAAGAAGAAAGAAGCACGCAAGATCGAGCCTCTGCAGATCAACAATGAATGCATCGAGAAGGCACTAATCCAACTTACAGGAGTAGTAAAATGTATTCTTGTGGTTCTTGTTTTCTTCAGTCTTGCTTTTCTAGTCAAAATTATCATTGGAGTTTGTGCAAAACGGAGGTCCGTTTGGAGTCGTGCGTTGCAGTTGGCCTTACAAGTGGGACCGCAGTTAAGGAAACTGACTATCGGCAAAGCCCCACCTCGCCCGCCGCGCGATGGCTGAGTTAGAGAAACGATGAGGTCGAAGAGATTGCTCTAGCATGGACTCCAAGAAATATGGTTTCAGATGGAAGTCGTGCTGGTGGTGTGTGCCGTACTCCTGGACGTGAATGCTTGTTCTGGCCCATGCCACCCTACTACTCCTACTACTTACAATATAGTACTACTAGTATCGAGGATTCGAGGTGCTGGTTACGTAGTAGTACAATATGGCTACAATAAAAACACCAAGACGACGCACGAAGCATGTGAAGCTAGTACAAATAGTGTACTACTATTGTTGATTGGCCTCATCCGATAACCTGTTGCATTGCACGTACAATTATGTATTCAGAAAATATTTTTTTGCCTCGTCGCACCACTCACTCCCAGAAGCAACTCGAAAGCCATTCATAAATTTAGTAATTTTATCACAAGCATATCATTTTATTACATACAACAGGTCATCAACCCACATCGACAACGAGGATACATTATAAATACTAAAGTTTTCACGACACAACAAAAAACAAGCAATGAAATGAACTTCAACTCAACCATTCCTCGGCATTGGAAACACTTGCTTTGAACCACAAGTGATTCTCTGGGACGGGCCATCCATTGTCGATCTGGAGACCAACGCAGGACTGATCATCCAGGCTGAAGCGGCCTACTATATCAGTACCAGGGTAGGGAACCACCCAAATTTCTAAGGTATAGACACAGTTGCTTCTCATAAATGGTAGTAACGTTGTGGCAACAGTAGTTGGATCGCCTTTCACCATCATTGGATAGTTTTGTCCAAGGAAGAGCGAGTTTTCTCCAAGACTATCAATTCTGTACCAGGGGGAAGGAGTTGGCGCTAGCACACTAGAATCCATCCCGAATACCATGCAATGGGTGTTGGAATAGGTCCGGAGAGTGCGACCATGGGAGACTACACCTGCTTCCTTAGCAGTAACATCATCAATGGGCTGTATACACACGAGAAGAGGTGATCCATCGGAATTGGTTGCCAGGCACCAAATAGTATATGGGTGTTGCTCGTCCTCATGCTCGTGATCATCACCATCATCATCTCCCCCTTGGTTATAAAAGTCTTCAAGTATAGGTGGTGGAATGTTCACAGGACCTTGGAAACACAAGAAGAAGGTTAATTAGTAAGGCTGGCCATAGTGGGGGTAACATAAGTAGTATCATGCACTTGGGACTCATGAGACATGCTTATGTGGTGCAATTAAGGAATAGAGAGATGGTTATAGTAACATAGGTAGATACCGTAACATAATAAATCTGATGCTACTATGTGTCATGCATGGCAATAAATGAGACCACCTATGATACTAATCTAAGATACTATGCACTATAGAGGTAGTAACATAAACTAGTAACATATGCATGTTACTAGTGTAAGTTACTCCCCCGCATGCATGTGGATGAAACAATTATAATTACGGTGGAAGACAAACATACCGAAAAAACGAGGACGCCATGAAAAAACAGTGCCACGAGTGGCGGCAGCAAACACAAGGCCCTCGTATTGAATTGCATCACAGTACTCATCCGTGTACATAAACTGATTTTTGAACAATATCCATCCAGTCAAACCACTGACGACGGCAACAAGCTTGTCGAAGATAGCAACAACTTCATAGTTGTTGTAATTCCAAGAGCAGTTGGGAACTCGAGAAATTGCTATCTTCCGTAGAAGACAGTCACCATGATTGTATTTGAGCGATGCATTACAATACCGTGTGTGCTCAACCTCCGGGCAGTCTGGCGACATTTTGGAAGTGGAATCCGGTCACGAGTGTACACATTCACAAGTTCCCACTCGCAGTTGGACCCAATGTAAACAACCCAATCTCCATTTGCGCCTGCCCAAGCCTTGCCCTCAAGAGATGGCATCTTAACATCATACGTATCATTATCAAGTGGCATCAACTTGCACAGGGCAAGGCCTCCGTCGTGACGACGCCGGTCATCAGGGTCACGGCAAAGAAGATAGGGGAGATCAAACCACTCCTTGACTCTTGGGTTCCTGGTAATGATGTTATTAGTTGAGTCGAGAATGGGCTTGAACGAACCTTCAATGCTAGCCGAGGTGATGACGTCGCACCGATCAATGAGTTCCTCCACCACGTCATCTTTCAGATTGGGGCAAGAATAACGGGGCCGTTTCTGTCCTGTTCCCTCGATGGAGAAGACGATCGAACAATGGCAGAAGAAAGGGTGAAGGGCTGAAGGAAAATGGAGGAGGGAGAGGAAGAGCGTGCGACAGCAGTTCCAAATCGAGAGGGAAAGGCAAAGAGTCGGTGGACGGTTGCCAGTTTGCCACGGTTCACGAAGGGGCGCCCCGACCTACACGTCGGTTCGGAAATACTCCTACTACTCGCCGTCGTCTCACTGATATGTTGGAACGGGACCACATGTCAACGAAACATGGTGTGTAATTTCTTGTGCTAAATGCGACCGGGCCGCGTTGGCCCGAGGTGCCGCATTAGTTATCGACCTTTATTTTTTAATGGCGTGCTGTTCAGTTTTGAAGCACGACTAACTGGTACTATATGCAGAGAAAATATAAACTACTCTAGCACTACTCCACCTCCAGTAATAGTAGTATAAAGAAGATATATAGGCTAGAGCTTCAGCGCTTTCTTGCCAAGAGCTGCCCACTTGCTTCTCACACTACCACCCTCTCTCCAGATCTAAAAAAGATTGCCCCTCTCTCCCTCCTCACCGGTGGTCACAGATCCGCCGGGGAAGAAAAGGACGTGCATCGTTAGCGCAATAAATCGTCGGCGGCGAGGTCACTGCCCGACAACAAAGTCGTCCTCTCAGACCTAGCTCCCGTGCGGGATGGCCTCCGTCCCCAAGCTCGCTATCGTAGTGTGTGCGGAGGACGACAACCACGAGCGAAGCCACTTCCCGCCGACCCTCAGGTATGCTACCTCTTTTCGAACCATACCGTTGTTCTATTGCCCCATCTGGCACGTCGTTGCATGTGGATCTTTTTCCAGTCCACCATTTTTCCAATTTTCTATCCTCTGCTCTGCAGGCCACGCAGACGAAAACCATAATTTGCACTATTAAAGAATACCCTACTTCATCCAGACTAATGCATGTCTGGGTTGAATAAGGAAAGGAAGGGAGACTGTACTGTCCAAGAGAGTAGGCATCAAACCCGCATCTATGTTGAAAAGGGGAAAAATCAGTAGCTAAGGAACGAGCGCCGTGTCTCTTGGTTGAAGAAGGGTACAAAGGCATGACAACGCAATAGAGAATGACCAGGTCGATCGGTTTGTTGTCCTCACATCGGAAAAAGGTGGCTAAAGAGAACAAAAATGAGACGTAATCCACATATGCTGCCTGGATATTTGTTCCTCTGGGCAACCATACCTCCCTCGCCACTCTCCGTCCTGGAGGTACATCGTACTAGTGCGCCCACTGTCCGAATGGGCCTCCCATGCTCTTATTGCCACTTTTTTGCTGTTAGTATAACGCCAAAGATCAAGTCAAGCAATGCTACTGCTAAAGTGATGCCACATTTAACTAATGCCGCTCTTAGTCTAATGCCACCGATAAATTTAAGCAGTGTCATTTAATGTCACTGTATCATTTCAGGGTTAGCTGTTGATTATAGATGTATTAAAGATTTTTCAGCTAAGGCATTCTAATGCTTGTTGCACTGACCAAGATACCAACGATGAAACTTGTTACTACCTTCAGATTTTTGCCTTTGTTAATGCTTATAGATTACATACCTCACTTTCATGAGATAAGTTAATTTTTTTGTACAGTGTCACCAAAATGCCAAGGCGCTGATGTCATTTTATTTTGGTTAAACTGCACAGACAATTATGAAGACAAGAGGAAAGGTCAAGAGTGGGCACCTCCTCCTCCAGCTGTTCTCTTGATTCGTTCGATCAAGTTTTTATGTTTGATCGATTATCAAGATTGGGATAGCAATTTGTCGAATTTCGGGTTCCGGCAGACCCTCTAGGTTCGAACTCTTGGGTGCACGGGGAGATCTCACCCCCTACCTACCTGCACCTCGTCACCTCGCAAGGATCTAAACTACACAAAGAGCAACACAAGGGACACAAGGTTTATACTGGTTCGGGCCACCGTTGTGGTGTAATGCCCTACTCCAGTGTGTGGTGTGGTGGTTTGCCTCAGGGGCTGATGATGAACAATACAAGGAAGAACAGCCTCGCGAGGGTCTGTTCTTGGCCGGTGCGATGAACTGCTAGGGGAGTTGATCGCTCTCTCTCTCTCTCTCTCTCTCTCTAGATTGCTTGACCTCTAAATCTGTTCTGGATTCCAGATCCCTCTACCCTGTGGGTGGCTAGTCCTATTTATAGGCAGAGGCCCTGGGCCTCTTCCCAAATATTGAGCGGGAAGGGCGCCAAAAATTGGCCATTTTGAAGGGGAACATCTAGTACACTTATCCTGACTAAAGTTGGTCCTCGCCTGTCAAAGGCTCCGACGATGACGCCGGCTAGGGCTCCACGATGACCTCCTTCCTGCCGTTGTGTTGGTCTTGGTCTTGTTGCACCGAAATGGTTGCCTTTGCTTGATGCTTTGACGTTGGAGGCATTGACGTTGGCGGAGCTCCAGAGGCGCGAGGAGGCATTGACGTTGGAGGCATTGACGCTGGAAGCTGCCGAGTGCTTGGTGACGCAGGCGGGGGACGATGTCGCTGCACGGAAGGCCCAAATCCTGGAAGAGGTCGATCCGCGGGTGGCATTGGCCCGGTTGAACCTCGAGCGCGAGTTCGAGGAGAGGCTGGGGTTGATCAGGGCCGAAGCGAAAGGCAGGACTGCCGCCCTGAGGGCCAAGCTGGATTAAGTGACGCGGCGGGCTGACGCTTCCCGGGCCGCCCTTAGCGTGGCGTAGGAGGAGCTGACTTCCTCCCGCGCCGAGGTGCTTCTTCTACGTCAGCGGGTGGACGCGGCCGAGGCCGTTGCACGGCGGAACGAGGACGAGATACGCCAGCGGCAGATCCTGGAGCACGAGCATGGCCCTATGCTCCGCACGCTCCGGGAAAGAGCTAACACGGCCTTGGGCAACATCTGCGAGGCGGCCGTTGGCGAGCCTCATGCAGTTAACTATGCTGGTAACCTCCAGTTCTTCACTGATGTGGTGACGCAGCTGGAGGTGCGGTCGGGCAGAGCCAACAGGTTGGTGGAGGAGAGGAGTCGCACCATGCTCGGGCGTGCCTTTTCTCGCATCCTCAGCCATTTCGGGATATGGACCCCAACTTCGACTTTGATACCGCCATCGCCCCAGTACCCGAGGCCGTCCGGGACGACCTAGCGCATTAGGTGGAAGACAACATGGATGCCCTCGTCAGGGCCTTCGCTACTGACGACGACGGCCTGGTCGTGGCCGCTGATGAAGGTGGCGTGGTGAACGGCCCTAACGAGGCCAGCGAGGCCAGCGACGATTCAGGAGGTGACCTCGAGCATGCATTGGGGGATTTATCCGATTGACCGCGTGCTACTCCTGCTTTCTTATCCTGCGCAGACAGAGTTCAGGCTTGGCCCTGAAGGTTGTAAGAGCATTTTGGGAGGGGGAGCCCCTCGTGGAAAAACATGCAGTTAGCGTATTAGTAGATGCGATATCACTCATACGCCTGCGCCGAGCGGCTGGCCTTGCGACGAGCTGGCTGGCTTGTTTACCTTCGACCCGCGTGGGCCCCGAGATAGCCTGCGGAGGGCTTTGGCGCTCCGTGTGCTCCTTGAACGAGCCCATTGAACCTGTGAGGAGAACCTCCTAAGAGGGCGCGGTGATGGCGGTCCGGTCTACACGCATGCTAGGCCTGGCCCGGCTCGCGAGGGGCTCACGAGGGGAGGCAGCTGAGGAAGAGAGGTAACCAGAATGCGAGAGATTGCTGGAACGAGACTAACCACCCCTTCCACGAACACACGCAAATCGCAAACTCAAATCCAACTTAAATCCAAACGGGGGAAAAGCGTCAGCCAAGGGGAAAATCAAGAAAAGCAGAAAAAGCCGCGTCCGGCACCTAGTCTAGTCTTGGACGTCTTCTCACCAGCGCGGAGCTAAGTGCTGCCACTGGGCATGGGAGGGAGCCCCAGGGCCTGAGGCCAGCGCTCCTGAGACTCCGGGGCGTGTACAGCCCCACTCATCATTACGTGAGAGTGTCACGGGGCGGCGAGCTTCACAGGCACCGGGCCTTCTTCACAGGTACTGGCCTTACTTCATATCGCCAGATGAGGGCCCCGCCTTGCACCCCACTCTAGTGCCATCGACGATGGCCGGAGCGAGGACGCCGCCAATGGGGTAGAGCGGTCGCCAGCGGTTCCCCCGACCACCACGGGTCCTCTGCCGGGGGTAGGCCCTGAGGCACCTCCTCGGCAGAGGGCCTACCTCCTGAGGACGCCTTGCTCCGAACACCGCGGTGGTGATGCCGGATCTCGGCCCCTCTCCTGCAGCCCCCGGCGTCCTCCTCCTGAGGGGTAGGAAACTGCGGGATTGGGGCAGCCGTCCGCTGCAACGACCTGTACCTCCTATGATCCATGGTTAGTGTATGCCTGCTCCTGAGGAATTAGCGGTACCCGATAATCGTTGCTTCCGGCGCGGTCGACGGGGCTTTCTCGGGGCTCCTGGAAGAGCTCAGCTTCGGGTGCCTCGTCCCCCCAGCTTGGGCCGAGGAGCGAGCCGTGTCGTCCTCCTGCGCGTGCCCTTGATCCATCATGTGGGGCACATACTCTTCCAGGGCCGCCATCCTGAATGTTGCGCTGTAGTGCCCCGTGTGCCACTCAGCCCTGCTTGAGGCGCCCACCTGGGGGTGGTAGCGCGGTGGCCCACTGGGGCCATGGGCCGTGGCGAATCCTCCTTCGCTGGCCGGGGGTGGAGGCAGCGCCGCTGCTAGCCTGGTGCTAACGGCCTGGCTGGCGTTGGAATGGCCTTGGAGTCCACTTGGAGCTGCGCGGGCGTGCGTGGGGCTTCCGCGTGGGCCGCCCTGGACCTGAGGTGGCACTTGGGTGCAGAAGGGGTGAGCCCCCGATGTGATGAAGCCCAGGAGCTCTGCCACCTGCTCCAGCAGCATGTCGCGGCCGCCCTCTAGTAGCCTGCATTGCAGTAGCTCTCGGGCCACCGTGAGCGCGGCCCTTGAGTTCGCCTGCTCCCGTCGGGTGTACTGGCGCCCGTGTCATGGCGTGGTTCGAGGCCCTCGCCGCCGACCGCGCTTGCCGCGGCATGAGAGCTGTGTTTGCCTGACCGCGTCGCCCGCGGCCCGCAGCGCCCTGCGGACCGCGAGCTGCCTGTGGCATGGGGTCACCCGGGGCGAGCAGCTCTACGTGGGCGGGCCAGGCCGCCCAGGGATCAGGGTTGCCCGCCTGGTCTCCGGACATGATGATGACGATGCGACGGGATGCGAAGCAGCAGAAGGAGGATTCCGGCGCACCCCTACCTGGAGCGCCAAATGTCGGATTTCGGGTTCCGGCAGACCCTCTAGGTTCGAACTCTTGGGTGCACGCGGTGATCTCAACCGCTACCTACATGCACCTCATCGCCTTGCAAGGATCTAAACTACACAAAGAGCAACACAAGGGACACAAGGTTTATACTGGTTCGGGCCACCATTGTGGTGTAATACCCTACTCCAGTGTGGTGTGGTGGATTGCCTCGGGGGCTGATGATGAACAATACAAGGAAGAACAGCCTCGCGAGGGTCTGTTCTTGGCCGGTGCGACGAACTGCTAGGGGGAGTTCGGTCGCTCTCTCTCTCTCTCTCTCTCTCTAGATTGCTTGACCTCTAGCTCTGTTCTGGATTCCAGATCCCTCTACCCTGTGGGTGGCTAGTCCTATTTATAGGCAGAGGCCCTGGGCCTCTTCCCAAATATTGAGCGGGAAGGGCGCCAACAATTGGCCATTTTGAAGGGGAACATCTAATACACTTATCCTGACTAAATTTGGTCCTCTCCTGTCAAAGGCTCTGACGATGATGCCGGCTTGGGCTCCACGATGACCTCCTTCCTGCCATTGTGTTGGTCTTGGTCTTGTTGCACCGAAATGGTTGCCTTTGCTTTCCTCCTTTGCACCAAAGAGAAAATGAGGACACTGCGCGGGCTGGCGCCCTCCTTGCGCCCTCGGTCGTCATGGCTTACGTCATGGGAACATCGTGAGGTACCCCGCCTTGATCTCTCCGCCTCCTTGCGAGCCAGCCTGACGAGGCCGTGCCAGAGAAAGCTTCCTGTCGTCCGCCCCGCGAGGCTTGGCCCTTCGCGAGGGTCTTGAGCTTGTGCTGATGAAGATGGGCCGTACTGGGCCACCCCTTGAGCCACGCCGCAGGCCGTAGGCAGGCAAGTCTGGGTACCCCCATTCCCAGAACACCGACACGATTTTTAAGGTCCCCCCGAGTTCGAAATGATATTTACCTTGGAGGTACATGGTTTGCAATTTTTTACTGTCATTAGTTAATAATGCTAGTTACCGTTAGACTTGTGTATTTGGTTTAATGCTCATGCACAGCTAGTATACCAATGCTGAAACTTGTTACCTTTACATTTTGTATTGTTAATTCTTATAGAGACCTCCCAGTGCTAGAGTTTATTGAAATCTGTTCAGTAAAACCATTGTACAGTACACTATAATAAACTAACTACTCTATCATTGCAGTAGCCACTGGATTAGTGTATATTTGTAGTATTCTAATGGTGTTGCATTAGCGTATGGACATAAATAAAGTGTGGCAAGATTTCCCAGATATGTGCTCAAGAAAACTACTACCTGTTTTTCTAAATACTAGACGTTTGGGTACTTTAAATTGAACCACGAAAACGTCTTATATTAAGGAATAGAGTGTGTAGAGTCCACTCAAATTATCCCGGTAAAGCTAGTCACACCTTTGTTAAAATTAATGTTCATTATATTATCGGAGGAGGTCTGTATGTTTGTCTCTAATGCCTGTCTACTACATACCCGACATCATGATGTAATGTTAAGTCATTTCCTTTTGTACAGTGTCACTGAATTGTCAAGGCGGTGATGGCATTTTATTTTAGTAGAACGCACAAAATTTGCTTAAAAGAAGAGGAAAGGTCAGGAATGGCTCAGTTTTTCAGAAAAAACTATTTATGCCTTCCTGACATTAGCCGTTGTTGCTTTATTTATTCCTTCAAACAGGTGGTTAGAAACAGTCTTGCTACCTTTTCCCATTAAGAAATTGGAATTCTTATATTTGTGAGTCTATGCTTCAACTAGTGCCACTTTTATAGTAATCACACTTTCAATATCTATGCAAACAGGGATGCTCGATTTTAGTGGAACTGAACAAAAAGTCCAACTGGTTCAACATGAGGAGCATGTTTTTTTTCCAAACCTTTATATCAAATTGGTGGCACTATGAGCTGTTCATTACGAAGGTACATGGTTTGCTACTATCTTGCTACTCTTTTTGTACTGTCATTAGATAGTAATACTAGTGGTTTGCATGTGAGTTTATTGACAGGGTGGACCTACATTGGTGGTGCAGGACAGGATTCAATGATTGGATGCTCAATTTTGGTTGTATCAATTTCACCTCTTCCATCACTGCGAACATGGTGTGGTATATGTTTACTAGCTGCTTGATATTTGTGCAGACATAGATGTCTGCCCGTTGCTATTTGGCAAACAAACAAAGCGTCTGCAATTTTGGTTGAATTGCACAAAAGAATAGTATAGTCACTGCATGCAGTGCCATTTGAAAATAGACACAAAGATTGGATAGTCACTTCATGAATTTTGCAGAAAAGTAGTACTGTACTATTTACTGGCCAACACTAGGTGCTTCATTGCTTTGGTCTGATTATACAATGGGCATAACTTTCCCTAAGTTAAAGTTAGTATTCCGAAAATAGTCTCGCGGTGTGATCGAGAGAAGACCAAATCATATTGCAGTGGATGTTACTGCATCATGTGTGGTTCATTCTCATGGTTTCAGCTATTGGTGAAACCACTTACATTTGCAAGAGGAATTGTACACTTCACAAACAAATTTGTCTTTTAGTCTGTACTGAATGTTGGCCAAGAGAAGCATCCCTGTTAGTAGGAAGAACAGATGTTTTTTTCTAGATCTTTGCTTTTGGAGCTACATATTTGTATATGATATGTGAATCATTGAGATGCATTAACATGTTGATCTGATGTATGGGAATCGTACTAGTTAGTTTTAGTTGTGGCACAAGATCCGAAGTGGCTGATCTTTGCTTTTGGAGCTACATATTTGTATATGACCTGTGAATCATCGAGATGCGTTAACAGTTACTTATTTCAGTTCGCTCAGTGTTTACAAGTTACTGATCGATCACTAGCTAGCCTACAAATGCGCTCCTGGCAGTTTTATTTGCGACGCAAGATGCAAAGTGGCAGTTTTTTGAATAAAAATGCCTACTTCTGAAGAAATTGACAAGCTACATTATCGATCCAACACGGATAAAAATGCCTACATCTGAAGAAACTGACAAGCTACACTATCGATCCTACACGGATAAATAGCGGATCACACACGTACTACCTCCTTTTAGGTTTGCATGGCTCAATTCAAGAAACGACCTACTCGATCCTACACGAATAAATAGCGGATCACACACGTACTAGTACCTCCTTTCCGGTTTGTAGGGCTTAATTCAAGCCTCTCACCAACCAAGGTACTCCCTCCGACCGGGTTTATTAGTCCCGTGAGCAAAGCAGCAAGACCAAGGCATGGCAATAATTAACGACATGCAGAAGTTTAAGCCTAATTAATTCCAGAGATTTAAGTGGCTGCATGCGTGCCCTCGGCTGCGACTCGTTGCATCTTGCTTAAGCCATCGCCTACTGGCGATTCTCGAGTGCGCATGCAGCCGGCCGTAATTAAGGCAGCTAAGCGATGCAAAAAGATACGCTTTAATTGTTGCGGGCTTTTTAAATCCGTGAAACCATTATTGACAAGGAGGGAGATGATTCGAGTGCCCTCGTTTGACCGCCATGCCGGCGTGCGACCCAGAGGGGACGGGATGGCACAGTCATAATTTCAGTTTCCCTAGTTTTCAACGGCAAGCTGGCGTGCTAAGCCATTATGCATTGAATTCCGATGACCGTGGCGCTACCTTCCCCCTATAAGTATTGTTTCCCGGCCTTCTCCAGTGCCACTGTGACCGAACTCGCCATATCCTCATAAGCCCCCACCGGCCCGACGTTGCTCGCCACGTCCGCCATGCCCCCGCTCATCCACGGTAGGCGACGCAGGAGGCGGTCACCGCCGGAACTAGTGTTCGGTTTTTCACCGGAAGGCAGACGGAGGGAGGAGGTATTCTATCTGTCTTTAGATGGCAATGCGCAGATGGAGGAGTTGTTGGAGCGCGACCGCAGGGCGGAGGAGCAGGAGTTCTTGGAGCGCGACCGCTTGGCGGAGGAGCACCGTATCGCCGATTTGCGCCACCAGCGGGACATGGAGCAGCAGCGCACCGACGATCTGAGTCGCGAGCAGAGCGCCCGCAACTGGGCCGACTACGTGGAAGCCGGTGCCCGGCAAATAGCCCTGGAGGCTGTCGGGCACGCACGCGTTCGTGACGCCGATTTTTATTACCAGCTCGTCAAGTGGGTTTCCCGCTTGGAAGCTGAAGCTTCGGTGGACCACGCCGGCATGGAAAAGAACCAGCAGCAGCGCGAACAACGCCCTATCGCACTTCTGGCAAGTCCGAGGCGAGGCACAGGACGTCGCTGCCAGTGTTTAGCGTGTACCACAGATGGCGGCCGGCATCGTCTAGTTAGCTAAGAGTAAGTTAGTACTTGTCTAGTGGGAGTAGATAGTTAACTTGGCTATGATGGTTGTCAACGTGGAACTTCTGTACTCTATATGTGCATCAGACCTGTTACTTTTGCTCAGATGTTGAACTTTCCGTTTGAACATATGGAATGGGCCGTTATTTTTTAAATGGGTTGTATTTGTCCTCCACGGGTTTAGAGGCTGACTTGTGGGCCTAGCAAGTTGACGCGTACACAATCAGGAGATGATTGTACGTGGAGAGGATGACAGCAGGGACCCGCCAAGGTCATGGCAGTACACAAGCAAGGGCCTCTTTATTTCAAGCCAATAAATAATATGGCTCCTCCTAGTGGATTTCTGACATCTGGTGTAACGCCCCAAGACCGACGCTCCAGATGCCGCCCAGTTATTTTGTTATCGCCGTGTGTTTCTTTTGTGCTTGCTCTTTCATTTTTGCATTGCATCATGCCATCATGTCATTTAATTTTTAAAACCTCAACTAAATAAATTGCATAGATATTTTGATCTATTTAAATCGAGGGAATTCACATGGTGATTCTCTTTAAAACATATCCTCTCGATATTTAGAGAGCTATAATAAATATTCCAATTATTTGGATTTACCGCAAAACACACTTGCAAATAATTCTCCATGCCTTTGTTATCTCATTTCTTGGTCTCCAACCTTGCCCATAATTTCTTTCATTATTTTCCGGAGCTCCACCAAAAATCCTCAACATTTTTGGACACTTCTAAAACCTTGTTCTAGTTCAAACCATTTGAATTAAATTCAAATAAGTTTGAATTTAAATCTTGCATTCGTGCCTCTTTTCTATTTTTCCTGGATCGAGCTTATTTTTGCGAGTCCGGGAAAATTATCCCCATGCGCAAATCTTTCCCTAACCCTCTCTTTCTTTTCCTCTCTCTATTTCTTTTCTGATAGAGATTAGTGAGAGAGAGAGAGCCCAGCCCAGCTGCCCAGCCAGGCCTCTGGCCACTTCTTTCTCCACTAGGCCGGCCTCCCAAGGCCCAGCCGCCTCCTAACCCTAGCCCGACCCCCTCCTCTCGATCTCTCCCTCGTCCTCCCTCCAGCGCCGCACACCCGCATCTCTCCCTCGATCCCCATCTCTCCCTTCGATCTCCTCCCTCGCGCCCCTTCCTCCTCCCGTGCCTCTCGATCCCGCCGCCCCTCGCCGTCGCTCAGGCCCGCCGTGGTGCCCTCCGTCGCCGGAGCCCTGCGCCAAGACCTCCCTGCCTTGTCTTGTCTAGGGCGAGGAGGACGACCCGCATCACCTCCTGCCGGTGCTCCGCCGCCCCCGTTCAAGTATCTCCATCAGAGCACGCCCGTTGAGCTCCGTCACGCGCCCTCATCGACCCTCTGCATCCACCTCCAACAACACTCCCTGCGGCCTCATCTTCATCACCGCCTCGTGCGTCCCTACCGACTCCGACCGGGAGCCCCGCCACTCGCTTGTACATGGCATCCGCCTTCCTGCACGCGCGTTGCTGCTGCTTCGTCGCCCGCCTCCCTTCGTTGACCACCAAGACCCGAGGCATGTGTGCTCCACTACTAGTTTAAGTGGACGACGAGTACCTCTACGATGACCACGGATGTCTACGAGCGTCAAGTACCACCACAACCCATGTTCGACTACGTGGATTCACAAGTACTTCTTCGGATACACCAAGTTTGACTACACTGCAAGACCCGTACCCGGACCGTCAATCTTCTCCGAGAATTTTTCCAAGTACCACGGTGATGCGCCAAGTACCCCCTCGGATCGTCAAGTTCGACTACACGAAGCTGCCGAGTACCACTACGATTGCCGTGTGCATCTACGGATCGCCAAGTACCCCTACGCATGGATATGCCAAGTTCGTCTACGACCCGTGAACAACTACCGTCGCCGAAGACCGTCAAGTGTACAACTACCGCCGCCGTTGATTCGACAAGACAACATGTACAACTACTTCCACTACCGTCGCGAGAACGACTACTTCCCCTACGACCCGTGAACGACTACTTCCCTCGACGATTTTGAACCGCCCCGAAATGCACGCTTCGAAGGTATAACCCCAAGACGACCGCCGTGAACGAATGCATGTGTTGTATGAGATACTCATGTTTGCACCATGTCCGAGTTGTTCCTTGCGCGTTCCTCGTTTGCCATGCCGCCGTCCCGTGGGAACCCGGAATCCGGGATCACCCCACCATCTTGCATGACTCGCTCACGTCACGCCTCCTTTTGCACCGGCATCTCAATCAAGTTACCGGGACCGGAATGTTGCCGTGGCACCATTTTCGTTTCGCCGCCGTGGCACCCTTTCGTTCCGCCATGGTGACCAAATGATTCATAACATGCTCATGTCAACATTTTCATAAAAATTGCTTAAAACTTGCATATGTCATCCGCATCATGATAACAACATTTAAATGCTTATATTTGTTGTTTCCATTAATTTGCTAAATGCATATGGGGATTTCCGGAATAGTTGTTTGTTGTTCCGGCCTCATTTAAAATTGCCTAGTTATTATGCTTCACCTTTTGCCATGTTAACAACATTTAATCCGGACGTGCATCATACTTGATTGTGCATCATGCCATGTTTATGCTTGTGCATTTACCATGTTGTTTGCTTCTTTCCGGGTTGCTTCTCTCGTTAGCTTCGGTTTCGTTCCGGAGTTGTGAGGGTTCGTTCGACTTCGTCTGTTTGTCTTCTTCATGGACTCGTTCTTCTTCCTTGCGGGATCTCAGGCAAGATGACCATACCCTTGAAATCACTTCTATCTTTGCTTGCTAGATGCTCGCTCTTTTGCTATGCCTATGCTACGATGCCTATCACTTGCTTATCATGCCACCCATATTGCCATGTCAAACCTCTAACCATCTTTTCCTAGCAAACCGTTGTTTGGCTATGTTACCGCTTTGCTCATCCCCTCTTATAGCGTTGTTAGTTGCAGGTGAAGATGAAGTTTGTTCCTTGTTGGAACATGGAGATGTTGTTCCTGGTTGGAACATGTTTACTTGTTGGGATATCACAATATATCTTCTTTAATTAATGCACCTATATACTTGGTAAAGGGTGGAAGACTCGGCCTTATGCCTGGTGTTTTGTTCCAATCTTGCCGCCCTAGTTTTCCGTCATACCGGTGTTATGTTCCTTGATTTTGCGTTCCTTACACGGTTGGGTGATTTATGGGACCCCCTTGACAGTTCGCTTTGAATAAAACTCCTCCAGCAAGGCCCAACCTTGGTTTTACCATTTGCCACCTAAGCCTTTTTCCCTTGGGTTCTGCAGACTCAAGGGTCATCTTTATTTTAACCCCCGGGCCAGTGCTCCTCCGAGTGCTGGTCCACAAATGAGCCACTTGCAGTGCCGCCCTGAGGCAACTTGGGGTATCGTCGGTTGCCGTAAGTACTGCTCATCCGGTGTGCCCTGAGAACGAGATATGTGCAGCTCCTATCGGGATTTGTCGGCACATTCGGGCGGCTTTGCTGGTGTTGTTTTATTTCTGTCGAAATGTATTTTAGTCCGAATTCGAGACTGATCGGGCCTTCCCGGTAGAAGGAATATCCTTCATTGACCGTGAGAGCTTATAATGGGCTAAGTTGGGACACCCTGCAGGGTATTATCTTCGAAAGCCGTGCTCAGCGGTTATGAGGCGGATGGGAATTTGTTAATGTCCGGTTGTAGAAAACCCGAAGTTGATATTAACTAAAATACACAAACCGCGTGTGTAACCGTGATGGTCTCTTCTCGGCGGAGTCCGGGAAGTGAACACGGTGTTGGAGTTATGTTTGACGTAAGTAGTTTCAGGATCACTTCTTGATCATAGTTGTTCGACCCTGCTTTGCTCCTCTTCTCGCTCTCTTTTGCGTATGGTAGCCACCATATATGCTAGTCGCTTGCTGCAGCTCCACCTCACTACCTTCTCCTACCCATAAGCTTAAATAGTCTTGATCTCACGGGTGTGAGATTGCTGAGTCCCCGTGACTCACAGATACTTCCAAAACCAGTTTGCAGGTGCCGATGAAACCGTGCAGGTGACGCATCCGAGCTCAAGGAGGAGCTCGATGAAGATCTTGTTCATTGTGTTCTTTCGTTTCAGTTGATAAGTAGTGGAGCCCAGTTGGGACGATCGGGGATCTGTGTAGCATTTGGGGTAGTCTTCTTTTATTTTGGTTCCGTAGTCGGACCTTGATTGTATCTGTATGATGTAATGCTTTACTCATGTATTGTGTGAAGTTGCGATTGTAAGCCAACTATGTATCTCTTTCCCTTATGTATTACATGGGTTGTGTGAACATTACCTCACTTGCGACATTGCTTTCAATGCGGTTATGCCTCTAAGTCGTGCTTCGACACGTGGGAGATATAGCCGCATTGAGGGCGTCACATCTGGGTCCCATGCCATTGTCAACGTAGTCAATAAACGAGAGAATTGCACAACGAGCGGTTGACACCAGGGACCCAGTAGCTCTCCCAGTTATTTTTGTTTTGGGTTAATTTGATAAATGCCTCCGAGAAATGCCACTACAATTTCCAAACTTCGAAAAATGCCATTTCATGCCATTTCTATTGGCATTTTTCGAAGTCTGGAGTGGCGTTTTTCAAAGTTTGCAAACTGCAATGGCGTTTTTCAAAGTTTGCAAAAATTGCAGTGGCATTTTTCAAAGTTTGGAAATTGCAGTGGCATTTTTATGAATCGCCATAATTGGAGTGGCATTTATCTAATTTGTTTTTGAGACGGAAGCAGGGTGTCAACTGGGCTGTGCGGGACACTCTGGCCTGTCTAGACAACCTTTTCTTTTATGTTTACCACAGACCAGCCCAGTAGTTTTTTTTTCTTTTTGAAAATGGCTAGCCCAGTTTTTTTGTGATTTGTCAAGTAAGTCGCTTTATCAGGCCTGTTGGGCTGCAAATCTTTCAAGACGAGGAGAGCTTCATTCGGCTGGCCGAGAAAATGGCCTATCAGTAATGAGAAATGGGCTGTACATTTTTAAAACACATCAAACGGGCATATCTTTTTTTCATTTCGAGATTTTAAATTGCATTGATTTTTATGCATGGACAATTTATTGGATTTTATATTGATATACATTTATTTTTAAAATCAGTCTGAATGTGACTCAAAATTTCAGGATTAAAAATAGTTCAGACCGCACCGACATATGCAAAATTTCGTATAATTTTTTAACCGTGGCCACAATATGGGCTGTAATGCTAACAAAAAGAATATGGGCTCCAAAAAAACCAGTATGAATTAGCAAATGGGCTGTAAACTATTTGAAATAATGGCAGATGGGTTGTATCTTTGTTTTCCACAGATTTGAGGCTTTCCACAGATGGCCTGTATACTGTTGGATGTCCATCCAACGACCGTCGTGCTTCTTCAATCTCTGCTCTTCCTGCTCCAGCCGCTCAAACAAGCGCCGCCAAGACTGCCTGCTCCCTCCTCCCCGTGACCGGAATTGCTGCTGCGCAGGCCTCACCGCCCCACCGTACTCCCATCGCTGGCCTAGCCATCCCTCTACTCACCCACAGTCCCACACCTGCTGTTATTCTCTGGCGACGGCAGACGAACCAGTAAACCCTCGTACTCCTCCGCGTGGGAAACAACTGCCGAGTATTCCCTGGCTCCGTGTCGTTCCCTTCCTAGGCCTCGCCGTCGTCCACCGCCCTGGTGCTCTCGGCGCGGCCTGGTCAACGTGGTCAACGACCAAACTCCATCGGAAGTGGACTGTATGTGGAGAGCTAGGTCCACGGCCGCACGCAAGGAAATGTCTCCTTATTAGGCGCAAAATAATGATTCCTCCACCTGACATCTAGGACCCACAGGAAGGGCCTCTGTATTTCACAAAAAAAACGTTCCCCCCGCTGACAGGTCGGACCCACCAGCTATATCTTCGCATGCAAGGAAGTGCCTCCTTATTACGCCCAAAAATATGAATACCCCCTGCTAGCTGGGACCCACCATATTGCTGCGCTGACTTGTGGGCCTACTAAGTTAACGGGGCTGGAGGGCTTTGTCAACTTAGTCAATACTCGAGTGACCGTATGATGTCCATCCAACGGCCATAGTGCTTCTTCAACCTCTGGTCTTCTTGCTCCAGCCGCCCAAAGCAGTGTCGGTCGTGGCCGCTCCTTCCTCCGTGGCGGCTGTGCTACCGCTGGAGGCCTCACTGCCCCCATACTACTCCCACCACTGTCCAGGCCATCCCTCCACTCACCCACACCCCCTGTTATTCTACGGCGATGACAGCCTCACACCGCAGCCGAACCAGTGAACGCTCGTACTCCTCTCCGCGTGGGCATCCACTGCCGCGTCTTCCCCAGCTCCTCATCGTCCCCTTCTAGGCATCGCCGTCGTCCACCGCCATGGTGCTCTCGGCACGGCGTGGTCAATGTGGTCAACGACCGACTTCCATCAGAAGAAATCTTGACGTGGAGAGGCCGATTTGGGTCCACGGCAGCCGCAAGGAAGTGCCTCCTTATTACGTGGAAAATAATTATTCCTCCACCTGACAGCGGAGACCCACCGGATGGGCCACCAGTATTTTGTGAAAAAAAATCGTTTCCCCCTGACTGCTGGGACCCACCGGACAGGCCACCGTATTTCGCGAAAAAAACATTCCCCCCGCTGTCAGCTCGGACCCACCGGAAGTGCCTCCTTATTACGCACAAAAAAATGAATACTCCCCCGCCTAGCTAGGACCCACCTTGGTGGGAGGCGTCTAAGACCCCCTTGACGGACCCGGCAACCCTTCCTCAGAGCAGCCCCCAGCACAGCCCCCAGGGTAAGTGTGCGGCTTTCTCCTTACTGTTAGGTGTGCAGGGGTGCTCCTTCTTCGTTGATACCTGATTGTTTGCTTGTGTAGGAGCAGAGCAGCCTCATCGGGAGGGCTCGGAAGCCGCCCCAAAATCCTGTCTGCTGCCACTCGCCACCAAGGGAGGATTCTCCGGCAAGGGAGCGCCCTCAGACAAGGGAGGCCACTGCAAGGGAGGCTACCCCGGCAAGGGACAGCGCCAGTGACCCTCCAGTGGTCGAGGCCATGGCTGCGGATCCCGTTGCAGGTAATTTCCTTACACAAAAATCTCCCTTGGGCTTGTTTTCTTTTGTTTCTCTTTTTGAACATTTGCTTGACTGCTCTTTCTTCGTGCGGCCTTGAGCCGATGGAGGTCGAGGCTGCCGGGCGAGGAGGAAGCACTGGCAACACCGATGAGGCCGCCGTCGTGGAAGAAGAGGTCGTTCTTTGTGGAAGAAGAGGCCGTCGCCGACGAGCCTGTTGGCGAGAAGGCCACCGAGGCTGCCGACGCAGGCCGGGCGAGGGTCGGGCGATCGCACCGACGGCCCCGAGGCCGCAGGAGCTCTAGGCACTACACCGACAGCTGACTCCCCGCGGCTGCCGGCAGCTGCCAGTCGAGCAGCCCCAGCCCGGGCGCCTACCAAGGCCGGCGAGGGTGTCTTCATCAAACTCCCCGAGTCGAGCTCAGGCGCCGGTCGAAGGAGAGACCTTGACGGCGAAGCTACTCGCCTCTGCTGGGCCGACGCTGTGGACGTGCCAAGCAAAGAAGCGACGAAGTCTGAGGAGGAGCAGCTGCTCAAGAAGTCTTGTCGCTCTACCGCGCCCGGCAAGCCAAGTTGGAGTCCCGGGAAGCACTTGTCGCGAGGGCAGGAGCAGACATGGAGAAGCGCGCGGAAGAGCTCCGGAGCGCCAACCAAGAAACTCTCCGCGACGTAGCAGAGGCGCGGGAGCAACTTGTAGAAGAGCGCATGACCTTCATCCTTGAGAAGGCCGCTGCTGAGGAGGAGCAGCGGCTGGCTGCCGAGAAGCTCTCGGCGCAGGAAAGCGAGCTGGCGCAGCCGCCGAGGGTCAACCTAGACAGCCACGAAGAAGACCTTGCCGCGCGCGAGGAGTCACTTGGCGGGGCGCTTAAGGAAGCGAAGGATGCTGCCGCAGCCGCCGAGGCCGCCAACGAAGAGTTGAAGGCGAAGGTGGCACAGCTGGAGGCCAGCCTCAAGAAGAGTGGCGAGGAGCTTGCAGCGCTCAAGCACTGGCGAGAAGGACGCTTACACCCTTTGTGAGCTGCAGGGCCGTCTCGCCGATAGGGGCAAGGAGCTCGACGCCGCCAAAGATTCCAAAGGCGGATCTTGAGCTGAGCTGACCACTCGACGCAGACGTTGGACGGGCGCCCGAGAGCGGGAGGTGGGCTTGTTGGAGACGATCAAGGCCAAGGAGGAGCTGCTAGCGAATGTTGTCTCCACCCAGAGCGCCTTGAGGGAGAGTGTGGAGCATTGGACTGAAGGTCTTGCGGACACCGCTGCCGATATCCACAACGAGCTGATGGAGCTAGGGATGGCGGACCTTGCATACTCCTCCAACGAGCATCTCCAACCCAGCGCCAAACTCAGTTTATTCTTCAAAGGCGTGGTGACGGGCCTCCAGCGACTCCGGGAAGAGGTCCCAAAGCAGCTGGCCGAGGAATCACGCCAGATCTGTGCAGGAGCCCTCGAGAAGGTGTTGATAAAGGTGGCCTTCCGCAATCCAGGCCTCAACCTCAGCGGCGTCCTCAGATCCTTGCCGCCAGATGCCAACGTGGAGGAGCTCAAAACCCTTGTCGCACCCATTGTGGACAAGGTGAACAAGATCAAGCGGATTGATGGCGACGCGTAGACTAGGCCGCCAAATTTATCTTTCCCTTGTCGCCGATCATGTTTAGAACACTTTGTTAGATCAGCGACAAGTTATTTTGTAATATACTCTATCTTAGGGGATCAATGCAACGTTATTTCCTCTACTTGATTCCTTCCTTTATGCTTTCGCCCCACGCATTTGGGGGACTTGTCGGTGCGGGCACCTTTGTCATGAAGGCCGAAAAGTGAACGTCGCCAGCCTGCGCCGGCGATGCCGCCTCCGACAAGCAACCTTGTCGCGACTAGCTGCAGCTCACTTAAGTTGTTGAGCGGACTCGAAACAAAGTAAGGGCGCGACTAGCCTGCGAGTTGGTTCCTCTGCGCACAGGTTTTCCATACAAAGTACTCTCGTTCGAGGAAGATAACTTAAAAACTTAAAAAAAATTAATTGCTCAAACTTTGGCAACTTAGCTTTTCTGTTTCTTGCTTCCGATAAGGCGAAACTTCCTCGAGCGACGCTTGGTCCATAGTATTATCTTCTCCTTCCCCCTTGGTTAACTTGTGCGCGAGGGAGCCTTCCTTTCTTTAAGAAAAGAGAAAGAAGAGAACATAAAGTTATGGAGCCTAGCGGCTCGATTTTGCTTATCGGGTGTGGTTCTTTGCACAAAGTGTTAGCCAAAACATGCAATAAAATGATGAAAGCATGAATTTGACAAGTTGTGCGCAACGCATGAGCTTTACTGATGGACGGGGTCTGCGCCCGACTTTGTACAAAGGATTACATGCAACAGCGGCAAGACTTGTACAAAAGGTGGTTGCCGGAACAGGTTCCGACAACCGCGCCCTATGGGTAAAACTTACGAAGATGCTCAATGTTCCAGGAGTTGCTCACCGGAATGCCATCTTTGGTATCAAGGCGGACAGCGCCGAGCCTAGTGACTCGTTTCACCCGATAGGGAACCTTCCCGCCAGCGTCAACTTGTTTGAATTCTTGGCGGACTGGACGCGCCCGAAGAACAAGGTCGCCTTCCTCGAGACTTACGGCACTAACTTTGGCGGCTATGGTAGCGACGCAAAGCTTGTCGGTAACCCGACAGCTCGCCTGACTTTGAAGGCGATCCTCCTCAAGGAGCAGCGTCATCTTGTCGCAGCTGCTCTTGCTCAAGCTCATCATAAGCGAGCACTCGAGGTGATCCGTATCTGAGTTCCGTGGGGAGAACTGCCTCTGCTCCATAGACTAGAGCAAAGGGTATGCGGCGGTGGCTCGATTTGGCGTCGTCTGATCGACCAAAGAACCACCGGCAGCTCCTCGATCCAGTTTCTTCCGCACTTGTGCAGCACAGAAAGTTACGGTCTTGAGCCCGCGAAGACTTCAGCATTGCCCTTTACGCTTGATCGTTGCTTCTCGGGTGAGCAACGAAGCAAAAGTAGACCTTGGCGCCAAGATCTTGGGCGTCTTGCATGAAGGTGCGACTCGTAAATTGTGTGCCGTTGTCGGTGATGATCTGTTAGGGATTCGAAGCGGCGGACAATCGACTGAAGAACTTGATCTTGTTGTGCCGTCACCTTCCTCCTTGCTTCCACTTCCGGCCACTTTGTGAACTTGTCGATGGCGACGTACAAGTACTCAAAGCCCTCGACAGCTTCGGGGAAAGGGCCGAGGATGTCGAGCCCCAGCATCGAAAAGGGCGGGATAAAGGGATCGTGCGGAGAGCTTGAGCTGGCTGGTGTATCTGTTTGGAATGGAACTGCACGCTTCACACTTGGTTACTTGTGCAGTTGCATCCTGAAGGGCTGTCGGCGGAAGAAACCTTCTTAGGGAAAGCTTTGCCGGCAAGTGCTCTTGCGCCAATGTGGTGACCACATATGCCTCCGTGTATCTCGCCAACAGCTTACATCCATCTTCCACAGGAATACACTTCAATTTCACACCGTTGAGTCTTCTTACATGCAGTATGCTGTCGACAAACTGGTACATACTTGACTGCCGGGTTACTCTTTCCGCTTCTTCTTGCTCTTGGGAAGTTCTCTGTCTGAAGGAAAAGGACAATCGGCAGCGCCCATGCTGGAGCTTGCGGCTCGACAACGAGGACTAAAGGCACATCTGCTGCTGCGGGAACATCAGCTTCTACGGCAAGAACCTGCGGCTCAGCCGGAGCTTGATGCTCCCCGGCAAGCTTGCCGGAGCAAAACTTGTCGGGAGCGTTTGCTTCAACGAAACAAACCCTGGGGCTTGTCAGAGCAGACTGCCCCTCGGCCTTTGTTGGTGTCGATCTTGGGGACCTTGGCGGCGGCTTCGGGAAGCTCTGCGGAAGTAGTCACCAGAGAGCAACTTCCTCTTCTTGCTCTGTCCGATTGGCGGTGTTACGGTTGGTTGAGTCGGCTTGAGCACGAAAATCCCTGGTTCCACAGGCAACTTAAGTGCAGCACACTTTGACAGGCCGTCAGCAATATCATTCTGAGCTCTTGGAACATGTTCCATTTGCAGGCCGTCAAAGTGCTCTTCTAGCTTCCTCACTTCATCTACGTAAGCTTCCATCAACGGACTCTGATAATCTTTGTTCACTTGGCGGACGACAAGCTGCGAGTCGCCCCTGACAATAAGCTTCTTGATCCCAAGGTCTACGGCGATCCTGAGACCGGCAAGCAAACCTTCATACTCTGCAGTATTGTTTGTTGCTTGCTTCTTGGGAAAGTGCATCTGGACTACGTACTTGAGGTGCTCTCCGGTGGGTGCGATAAGAAGCACGCCGGCACCGGCGCCTTGCAGCGAGAAGGCACCATCAAAGTACATTAGCCACTCTTTGCTTGCTTCCTTGACGGGAATGCTCGTCTCCGGAATCTGTTCATCTGGCGTTGGCGTCCATTCTGCTATGAATTCTGCCAAGTGCTTTCAAACTTGAGACCAAAGCTTGACAGTTCCAGTGCCCACTCGACAATCCTGCTTGTTGCCTCTGGATTCTGCAGTATCCTCTTCAGCGGAAAGCGAGTGACAACTGTGATCTCATGTGCTTGGAAGTAATGGCGTAGCTTTCTCGAGGCCATGAGGAGGCCGAAAAGCAATT
This sequence comes from Aegilops bicornis, assembly GCA_021605145.1. Classification (NCBI taxonomy): domain Eukaryota; kingdom Viridiplantae; phylum Streptophyta; class Magnoliopsida; order Poales; family Poaceae; genus Aegilops; species Aegilops bicornis. Next base: position 216,454,198 of record CM038672.1, on the reverse strand, counting down.
TCTGCACACCAGAGTACCTTGACCTAGCCCCCTGCAGGAGGGAACTGACAAAGTAAACTAGGCGCTGCACCATCCTTCTCTTCATCTGTTCATGCGTCTGCGCGGATTCGTCCTTGTCGGGACCAGAGCTTGTCGGCGAAGCTCCCTGCTTGTCGCCCGATGTGTTTGCCGTGGTAGCTCGCTCGTCATTCGCCTCCCGCTCCGTTACTAACGCAGCACTAACCACTTGATTGGTTGCCGCTATATATAGCAGCAACTTCTCTTGTGGTTTAGGTGCGACAAGTGTTGGAGTGGAGGACAGGTATCTCTTTAAGTCCTGCGCGCAGCCTCCGCTCGAGTCCATTTCATTGGACCTGCCTTTTTCAAAATCTTGAAAAATGGCAGAAGCGCTCAGCAGAACCTAGAAATAAACCTCTTTGAGAGCAGCTACGCAACGGCAAGTCTTCGTACATCCTTGACGCGCTTTGGTGCTTCAATCTACTCAATGGCCTTGATCTTGTCGGGATTGGCTTCAATCCCTCGCTGAGATCTGAAGAACCCGAGAAGCTTGCGAAGGGACTCCAAACACGCACTTCTCGGGGTTGAGCTTGAGGTTGATCTTTGGCGGATTTGCAAAGGTCTCGTCCAAATCTTGAACCAGAGTTGCTTTGTCCTTGCTTTTGACCACTATGTCATCCATGTAGGCTTCTACATTTCTGTGCATTTGCGGCTCAAAAGCGTCATGGACTACCCTTGCAAACGTTGAACCAGCATTCTTCAAACCGAAAGGCATTCGTATGAAACAGTATGTGCCACATGGTGTAATGAATGCGGTCTTCTCCTCATCTTCTTCAGCCATGAAGATCTGATGGTATCCTGAGTATGCATCAAGAAACGAAAGCAAATCACATCGGTAGTGGAGTCAACAATCTGGTCGATCTTGGCGGTAAGGGAAATGGATCTTTGGGACAGGCTTTATTAACATCCGTGAAGTCAATACAAAGTCTCCATTTTCCATTTGCTTTGTGCACGACTACAGGATTGGCCAACCACGTAGGATGGAGCACTCCTCTGACAAGGCCTGCTGCTTCCAGTTTCTTGATCTTTTCTGCTATGAATCCTTGGCGCTCCTTTGCTTGCTTCGACTTTTTGCTTGACGGGCGCGCGCATGAGGACAAGCGGCCAGGCGGTGCTCAATCACTTTCACGGGAACACCGGGGATGTCGACGGTTTCCATGCAAACACGTCGACATTCGCCCTTGAGGAAAGCAACGAGCGCGCCTTCCTATTTAGGGTCGAGAGAGGCATTGATGGTGAAGGTACCACCATTGCCGTCCTCCTTGGCGGGCACCTTCTTGGTCTTTGGCGGAGCTACCATCTTCTTCTTGCACTTGCCGGTGGAGCTCGATGGCGGCGTCCTCGACGGTAGCGCAGCACTCGAAGAGGTGCGCTTGCCGGAGTGGGCATCGAGCTCTTGCGGACTTGGACTTTGTCTTCTTCCCCGGGAGCTTCAGCGGCAAGTGTTTGGCAATCTGTCACATTCTTTGCATCCCGGTAGATCTTGTCGGCACAAATAAGGGCATCCTTCTTGTTGCCATGGACAGAGATGGCGCTTATCGGGCCTGGCATCTTGAGTAAATTGTAGGCGTAGTGAGAGGCTGCCATGAACTTGGCGAGTCTTTGGGCGGCTAAGTATCCCATTGTAAGGCAATGGGAAATCGGCAACGTCGAATGTGACCCTCTCAGTCCTAAAGTTCAGCTCGCTGCCAAATGTTACCGGCAACGTAATCTTCCCTTTCGGCTTGCTCCTTCCCGGATTGATTCCTTGGAAGGTGCCAGTCTCTTCGAGCTCGCTGTCAGGGATTTGAAGCTTCTAGAGCACCGCGGAGGAGATCAGATTCAAGACGGCCCCGCCGTCAACTAGCATCTTGGTGACCTTGAGGTTGCGGATGGTTGGTGAGACCAACATCGGCAAGCACCCGACCGCAGTTATGCGATCAGGGTGGTCCTCAATATCAAAGACGATAGGCGTCTTTGGACCACTTGAGAGGCTTGCGTGACTCTACGGATGGTTCCGCTGCATTGACCTCCCGCATCCACTGCTTGAGTTGGCGGTGGGAGGTATGCAGGGAAGCACCTCCGTCAACGCAGAGGACCTCCGTGGCTTTCTGAAACTCCTGCTCATCGGCGTCGTCGTCCTCCATATCTTCGTCGTCGTCGTCATCTTCATCCTTGTCACGGCCGTGGGGAGGTCTGTCTCCTTGCCGCTGTTTGGCCTTCTGCCTTGGCGCCCTCCCGGCCGGGGCGTTTCTTGCTTGCTCCCCGGCACCTTCACAGGCCTTCTCCTTGTCGCGCCGCTCGTACTCAGCCTTCGCTGCTCAACAAGCTGCTCGACCTTCTTGCAACTCACGGAGGTCGTGGCCCTTGGTGCGGTGGATCTTGCAGTACTGCTTGCCGGAGCCGTCCTGCTTGCCGTCGGCCGTCACAGACTGGTGGTGGGTGTCAGCGGCAACCTCCTTACCGGAGCCACCAGCCTTGGCGTTCTTGTCGCCACCTCCGTTGCCGGACTGCTCAACAGCTAGCACTTCTCTACCTTTCTTCTTCCTGTTGCCCCGCCGCCGGCCCTTCTTCGCCGGGGCGGTCTCCTCCTTGTCGAGATCCTGCTTACGCATTCTATCACAGGAATCTCCTCCCTTCCTCGGTAGCGTGCACACTTGTCGGCCAAGGCGTACAGCTCATCGGCGTCCTTGACTTTGCACATCACCATCTCCTCCCTCATCCTGCGGTTCCTTGCGTTACGATGAAATGCGCCGATCACCGCGGCGGGGTGGACATCTGGGATGTTGTAGTGCACTGGTGAATCTCTGAATGAACTTGCGGGGACTCTCCTTCCTTACAGGCGAGCAGATGAAGGTCACTCTCTTAGCCATGGGGCTTGTGGCCACCTGTGAAGGCGCCAACAAACTGATGGCACAGATCTGCCCAAGAGGATATGGAGCTGTCCGGCAAGTGCATTAGCCAAGATCTAACGTTGGGCTTGAGCATGAGCGGGAAGTACTTGGCGAGGATCTTGTCGTCCCGTCCCCCCGCAGCTTGCACCGCGATGGTGTAGATGCTGAGGAACTCCGACGGATGCGTCCTGCCATCATACTTCTCCGGCACGTCTGGTTTGAAGTTTTTCTGGCTGGGCCACTGGACTTGCCGCAGCTCACGAGTGAACGCAGGGCAACCTACAGCGTCTGACAAGTCACCTGGCTCCTCCGGCGCGCATGTCAACAGAAGGCCAGGCGCTTGTCGGATGACGTCGCGCTTCTCTCCGGCGCTCGATCACGAGTTCGGCGTCCTCTTGTTGTCGTTCATGAAGAACTTGGCGCTGATCGCGGCGAGCTCGCGGATCCGACTGACAGCGGTGGAGTCATTGTCGAGGTGGATCCGGTGAGTCGGCGATCTTGGCCTTCGGGCGGAGAGTGCATGGTAGTTGCACCTCCGACGATCTCGTCGCCATCGGCTCGTGCCTTGTCGTCTTGCCGCGGCAATGATGGCGTTGGTTGCCGCGAACGCATCAGCGGTTGGCAAAGCCGATGAGGCTACGGATAGTGGCCCTCCACTCGTCGACCTTGTCGGCCGTTGGAGAGGTAGTCGAGAGCAGGTGAGCTCTCGCCAGAGCCTGCTGGAGTAGTGGGCGGCATTGGCGAGCGGTGCAAGGAGCGGGATATGCTCGGACTTCTAACTACGTTAGAAGGAGCCGCACCACGCCCGTGCGACCTCAGATCTCACTCGCAAGCGCACGCTACGGCGCATGCTGGTCTTGAGGGTCTCGATCCAGCGAGCGTATGGCATCGTGAACGCCATGGCGTTGTTGGTCCCGTCTCTGAGATGGGCGCGGGGATCTTGTGAACGCCGAGGTTTGCGGGGCCTTGTCCTTGGACTTGGCGGCGTCACGAACTCCTTCGTCGGCGCCCGTTCCTCCGCCGGCGTCGCCCCACCACCTGTTTGCTGCGGTGATGGTGGATATGAGCAGCGACGGCTCTGCTGCCGCCGAAGCCTTCTTCTTCGGTGGCATGTTAAGGAGGACGTTGAGGATGACAAAGACGCTGCTCGTGTGAACGCCGGATCAGATTCACACAGCCTCGACGCCCCCTACCTGGCGCGCCAAAGATGTCGGGGAGGCTGATCGTACCCACGAACACCTATGGGGCCGGCGGACCAGGCCCCTTGTGGTTCGGAGGGCGGAGATCGCCTGAAGAGCGGATCGGGCGAGGCACACGAGCGGTTTACCCAACCGGAGCTCTTCGGAGAGATAAAACTCCTCACTGCTGCTTGTTTGATGTATTGTGTTCTTGCTAGGGAGGCGATGAGGGCTACAAAACCTAGTGTGGGTGTCTCACGGTCCTCGAATGAGTCGCACCAACCGAACCCCCTCTCGTTGCGCATGGGCCTCCTTTTATATGCTCAAGGGTCTCCGACAGGTGGCAACATAGATGAGGGTACAAATGTAAAAACGAAGTTGGTACACCTACTTGAGCGATTATGCGGTGCAAAATACCTAACTCGGCGGCAAGGGACAAAAGCAATAAATGCCCGTCTGTCGCCCAAACAAAGGCAACAGAGACCGTCAGGTGCACCACCGCTTGCCACGATGGCAAGCCTGTCAGCGCCGCTTATCGCTGCTCTCCGCTGGCTGCACAGCCTCTTGACACTCGCGCATGGAATGGTCCCTTGGCGACACGTTGTTGGATGAGCTGGAGCGGAGATGAAGAGAGGTTGCTTGCCGCGTCATGCGCCTTGCCGCGGCCGAATCCTTGTCGCGTCCGGAGGCTTGTCACGCTCCGAGCCTTCCCGGCAAGCTCCTCTTGCCGGGGCCTTGTCTTCTGCATGCCTTAAATGGCCTTCCCGGCAAGCTCCTCTTGTCGGGGCCTTGTCTTCTTAGTCAAATACTTTGTTCTTGAATGGCTCCAAAGGAGCCACGGAGGATCTTGGCGGTGACCAGGCAAACCCTGCCGCGGGGTGCTGCAACTGTCCGTGCACGAGTACGGGATACTAGGGTACCCCTACTCTAGTACACCGACAGTGGTTCTCTCTCAGAAAATGTGTATTGGAAGTGTAGGTTCGTTCTGATGGCTCTCTCCACGAATAGAGAGTGGGTGGAGGGGTATATATAGCCTCCACACAAAATCTAACCATTACACACAACTTGCCAAACTCGGTGGGACCGAATTGATAAACTCGGTCAGACCGATTCAGCAAATCTAGTGACCGTTAGGATTTTTGGTGGGACCGACATGCAACTCGGTAGGACCGATATGGTTAGGGTTAGGGAATAACGTAATCTCGGTGAGACCGATTTTGGGAATAAGCTAACCAGAGAGTTGGTCAGGTCAACTCGGTGGGACCCATTCGCTCATTTCGGTGAGAGCCAAATGTTACAAAAAAGGAAACAGAGAGTTTACATTGCAATCTCGGTGGGACCGATCGCTCATCTCGGTGGGACGAAGCGTTCTGAAGGAAACAAAGAGATTACAATCCCATCTCGGTGAGACCGAGATCCCTATCGGTGAGACCGATTTGCCTAGGGTTTGTGGCAGTGGCTATGACATCTGAACTCGGTGGCGCGGATAGAAAGAATCGGTGGGGCCGAGTTTGACTTTTGGTTTAGGTCATATGTGGATGTGGGAATGTAGTTGAGGGTTTAGGAGCATATCACTAACCACTATGAAGCAAGAACCTCATTAAGAAACACCTCATCCCGCCTTGATAGTATTGGATTTTCCTATAGACTCAATGTGATCTTGGATCACTAAAATATAAAATGTAGAGTCTTGAGCTTTGAGCTTGAGCCAATCATTTTAACCTTAGTATTTTGAGGGGTCCACTTTTCTCATCCATGCCATGCCATTCATTGAACTTTTCCTGAAATATTTACCTTGGAATAATGTTAGCTCAATGAGCTATATGTTGTTAGGAATTACCAAATCCACCTAGGGATAGTTGCACTTTCACACTCTCATATGCCCAGATCATCTAGCCTTGGCCATTTTCAGCTCAAGTGGCTTCATCATTTCAGTGCTTTTTCCTGATCAAGTTTCTGGACCAGATTATGCAGTTGCAAAGCAACTATATTAATTCTTGGTCCAAATCACCTCCAAATCTCCAGGACAATAGTTCTTCCGTAGCTAATCACACCAGACAACTCGTTTGGCTCCAAGCCCTTCCCTGTTGCTCAGAAGTGCTCATCCAAATTTGATACAGCAACCTTGTCGAGCTTGCTCCCCTCTGCTCCCTACAGTTCTGCGAGATCCGTCACCTCCCTCGACCTCTAGTATGCAAGGACTTATCACTAGACATCTCAGGGCAGCCCTTGGCCTCTTCTCCTTGCCAGCTCACGCGGTGACCACCGACCTAGCACGCCATGGACGCGAGCTGAGTGATGTTTTTCTCGGGGCCCTCCTCGGTTCGTCGTGCTCGCGCGCCTCGTCGTGTCCAACAGCTAGCACGCGTCGTCGCCGTCCCCTAGACCTCTCTCCCCCTCCCTAAGCCTCCTCGCTGGCGCTCGTCGTCGTGCGCCCACAGATGCGTTGTAGCCGACCGGCTCTGTTCGCGCTGTGGCGGCTTCCCCCTCTTGTCCCCGAGCCCCTCTCATCTCCGTGACCTCTGGCGCCCGTCCGTTCCCTCCCCATCGTCTTCCCTGAGCTCATGCGTGGGCACACGCGTTCGCGGCGACGCCATCTCGGCCATAACCTCGCATGGCCATAAGTAGCCCCTCCCTGCGCAGCCCGAGCACTCCAGCAGCCTCACCTCACTCCGAGAGCACTTCCTAGCCTCGGTCTCGAGATCAAGAAGCTCTCCTGCCCCCCTCTGTCGCCATGGCCGCCGCCTCGGTCCTCCTAAATTGGAGCTACCCGAGCCCCTCCTCCACTTCTAGCCACCACCCCAAGCCCCTCTGATCTCCGGCGAGCCTTCTCCGTGCACTCGCCCCCTCGCCGGAGTCACTCTAGCCGTAAGCCCCACCGCCTCCCGAACCGCCGTCCGCCGCAGCAGCGGCCCCACTTGAGCCTGACCTCCCCAAGAAGGATGGATGCTCTGGATGGGTGCGTCTCGGTCCCCTGACCGTGCCAGTATGCTGCATGGCCCATGAGACGGCCAGAGCTGCCGGAACGGCCGCCAGTGCCTGCCCAGTCCTCTGCTCCATCGGGCGCGAGCGAGGAGAAGACGAAGCCGACAACCCCTCCCTGCCAGCTGGCTCGGGCCCCGCTCGTCAGCCGCACAAACCCTGGCCCCGCCCTGCCACGTCATTTAAGTGGAAGCGCATTCTGCGAGAGTGCGTTTTCCCATTTGGGAAAGCGTATTCCGTCTCTGCTCTGGGCAGAAGTACGTTTTCCTCTCTGGAAAGCGTATTTCCTCAAAACCGCTTCTGCCTTATCCACTCAGGGACTTGTTTGTGATGATATTTTTGCAGAAAAGTCCCTGATCTTCATCACTTCACAAATTTTCACTCACAACTCTGATTTAGGTGAATCCAACGCCCACGTCTTCGTCTCGTCAAGACCGTTTTGTTCCCATAATTTCACTATGTTTCGGCATTCTGAAAATGACCATTTTGTCCTTGCCCCAATCAGCCCCCTCTGAGAGAGAACCTTTCCGGCGATTCCTTCCGCGATCTTTCCACTTCTCCTTGGAGCCTTCTTCATCCCCAGGCAAGCCACAACCACCATTTGCATGATAGCCATGCAGAAGCATTGGGTTTCAACTTGAATCTTAAATAACTGTTTGTTTGCATTGCTGCTATTGTCGGTATCTCATTTATGCTTATGGATCGGTGTTTACCGTCATGCTTTGGTTTTCTTGCACTCTATTATTATGTTCTTCATGCTAGTACTACTTTAATATTGGCCGTGCTTGGTAATAATACATGTAGGTGATGGTCTTCGGTGCATGACTATCGTCTGTTCCAAGTACCGTTGTTATGCATGTTGTTTTGCACCGAGTTGGTTAAATATTTGAATGGTAGTTTTATCGTTTTCATGATATTTATTATTGATGCCAGTGTTTATGTCATGCTATGAGTAGTGTTCTAGTTGTGATATTCACGCTCGTTAGTATGCCATGCTCATCTGGTTAAATAATTAAATGTTGTTGTTATGCTCATTGATTATGTTGCACCCCCATGCTCATGTTGATATCATGTTCATGCATTGTAGTTGCATCACGTTATTTTTATCATGGCTCATCATATTGCATTCGAGTTTAACCGGATTAAATTTAACTTGAACAATTGTTGGCTAAGTCATGGTGCCACCAGATCGAGCTGACCAGTGCAACCACATTTGCCTTGTGTATGGGAAAGGCCTAATGGGTCTATTGTCATGCCTCTCGCCGGTGCCTCCAACGTAGGGAAGGTTATGCGCGGGCGCTACCTTGGCCAGGTAGGACGGCATAAGCATTGTGAGCCTGAGTTGTTTGCGTGCTTTGTCCCGTTTGGGACCATCTTTGCCACGACGGTGGCCGTAAGACCTTTGGTAGGCATGGGCCACCCAGGGCTGAACCCAAAAGGGGTGTTGGTCGGAGTGGCCGGGAGAGTGCCATGGCAATAGATTGGATTTGTCGGAATGTCGTTGGTCCACCAGAATGGGAGTGCGAGGCCATGGGTTTCGTGGTGTGGGTACAGTGCGCTACCTCTGCAGAGTGTGTGTGTGTTAAATCTATCGATAGCCACGCCCGCCGATATGGGCCCAGTTCGTGTCGGTCAAACTGTGGGTCAACAGTAATAATAATGTGCTTAATAACAACCCCGGTTCGATGATGAAAGAAGTTAGTTGATATTTATGTGATCGTGAGAGGATCACTGTGGAATCGTGAATACCAACTTGTTGGATATTTGTGGTGTTATGCGAGAGTCAAGGGTAAAAGTCAAGCTCCTTGTGATCATAAATGATTGCTATGGTATTGTAAATACCAAGCTTGATTGGATCCTGAGATGATCATGTGATATCCGTGATGGTAAGTGATACAGGTGATGGTTACAAGGTAATCAGAGCAGAGTAAGTTGGTGCATGATAGTTTCATCATGTTGCATGCTAGGCTCATCTTGTTCATATGTTCATGCCATGCTCGCATTGTTCTAGCTGTATCATCTTGTTCAAGCTATGATTGATCTGATAGTATCATGTTCATTCTTGTTAACCTGTAATTGCCATGTTGTTGTTTGTCTTGATTTCTTTGGTTGTTGTGATCTTGCAAGTACATTCAATGTACTGACCTGGCGTGTCATGCCAGCTTGCAGGTCATGCCAAATATGATTGCTTGTTTGCCGTGGATTCCTTGTTTGCGAGCTAGGATAAGTGTTCCAGCCAAAGTCCCTGCGGAGTGGAGTTCAACACCGTCGTCGCTTTTCCGCTACCAGTAGTCATTCCGCTGCGTCGTGTTGTTCTGCTGCGTGCATAGAGCAACTGTGGCAGGCGTAGTGTCGCCGTGCTGATGTAATCCCCTTGTACCCCAATATATTGCAATAAAGAACTGATTTGTTCTATGCTAAGTAGTGCCATATTCCAGAAGACTTGTCCTCGATCTCTGGGCTGGAATATGGGGCGTTCCAGTTTCTCTAAGCCGGGGTGCCACATCATAACATGGAAGATCATATGGAGAATAAAACTATAGCCAGAAAGGATATGGCCCAGCATGCTCTTCAGTGCTTTGAAAGAGGTGCTACTACTTGGTGGAGGATGTACCAAACCATCAATGTAAAGGATATGAAGAAACCTTGTGCATGCAAGCTTTGTGGAGAAATAGGACACAACCATAAAGAACACAAGGATGAATGCCCTAATTCTGAAGAAAGTCACCCAGCTGAAGAATGTGCCACTATGCACGTGACTTGCTTCCTGTGTGAAGGGACTACCCACTACCCTTCTCATTGTCACATTTATCCCATGGTACAAAGAACCATGCAGCAGAAGAAAGAAGTAATGAAGGGAACCCTCATGGAAATTTTAGAAGAACCTGTAATGGAGGAAGAGGTGGAGGACACACCTAAAGAAGAACCAATTAAACCATGCACCAAGTCTTGCTATTCATGTGGAGAAGGACACATCTCCCAGAATTGTCAGAATGGGGACCTAGCAGCATTCCTGACAGAGGAAGTAGAGTATGACCCACAAGAGATAAAAGCCCTAATTGGAACGGAAAAGTCCAGGAAGAGAAGTAGATTGGATTCCTGGAACGATCTGAGTCATATCATCTGTTACAGGTGCAAGGATTCAGGGCACTACCTCAGCAGTTGCCCAAAGAGGAAACCTCGAGACTTGTCAGAAGTAATATGTTTTCGTTGCAATGAGGCAGGGAACTTTGCCAGGGATTGTCCCAAAGAGAAGGAAGCTTGTGCGAAATAGTTGAGTTTTGCAACGGAAAAGGAATATAGTAGTAGAAGTGGGAACAATACTTTTATACTGAGGTGTTAAGTTGAAGCATGTAATGGAAATGCAGGAGATTGAAATCATTGGAGAATCAATAAAGTTGGCATTGTTGGTACTGATATGGATTTTATGAGTTGTTACTCTATGGAGAAAGATTTTGACCATTTTCGAGGATATGAGGAATATGGTCTATGGATGAATTGTTCATTTTAAGGGTGGTAGTAACCTGTGAGGACATTTGACCCATGGAAAGGAGAATGATATGCCACGGAGTGGATTTTGGACAAAATGAGTACGAGTTTTATCTTGATATGTGGGATATACCAAGAATATGAAGGGATGAAGTACTATTGGATATAAAGGAGGTATGATGTTGGTAATATGGAGCAATTGTAACTCCATAATTGGTCTGAGTAATCACGTCTTAGTTTGGTACCAATAGAAGGAAGGGAGACAGTACAATTGGATGGATTTAAGAATGCTAGGGAGCTGGATGTTGGAATAAATATCAGTTGCCCCCCCCCCCCCAGATGAGGAGTTCAAGGTTTACAAGTGATGAGATGAGCCCATAACCCACCGGCCCCAACACCTGCCAAGAAGCAAGAACACTCTTGCTGAAGGAAAAACCCTGGAACAAGTTACGATTTTATCGACAGACGATCTTATAGGAGTTACGCATAAACCCGAGAGTTGTGAAGGAACGATAGATGTTTGTTTGGCTTGCAGAATCAATGGATTTATCCGAACTTGGTTCGTCGACAAGGGAAATTCTACAATGCTTGCGAGGATGACCGAGTGTTAGAATGCGAGATTCGCTAAACCATATACAAGGTAATGATTTGGGTTCGGGATGGATTGATCACCATACCGACTTACTCTTATTGTTCGCCTTGTTATACGGGATGGAAAATCTGAGTTACTTACCTATAGTAGAGAGACGACGATCAAAACCTTGCTTGAACCTTAGAATGGTATAAGTATTTTCCCTTTTACAAGGCAGCAGCTGCCAATCATAGGATATACGGTGAGGATTCAACCCAGACCCGTTTTCTGCAGGAGAAACCATAAATTGTTGACCACCATGAGATATCGGTATTTGTTTAGTATTGGCGCCGGACCCGTCAGCTAAGAGGGCCAGTCACAGAAAAACCGTACCAAGATGAAAGGACACGAGGATTGAGGAAAAAGGTTATGCCACTACCGAAAGAGGCCAGAGAAGGAATTTTTCCGAGAATATGAGAAGACTGACACTGTCAAGAATAAGGATGGAGTATATGAGTTTTGATGGAACCGTAACCATGCTTCTAAGGGTGGTAGCACCCCAGACCCCCTGTGACGATCGATGGATTTTGAGAAGACCCCGACCCTAACCTATTTCATTCTAGCCTCTCCGAATCTCGAGGACGAGATTCATTTTAAGGGTGGTAGGTTTGTAACACCCCAAAATTCTAAATTTTGGAATGTTATATAAAATAAATAGATTTGATTAATTGTTTGATTATGGTGTGGTTTCTTGTGTGACATTTAGTGAAATTCGAAACTTTTTGAAAGTTTAATGAGAGGGAATAAAAGGACTGTCCCAAACTTTCATTTTTCATTTATGATCTCCATGAATTCAAATTCTTCTCATTACAAAACCCTAGAGAGATGATGACATGACTTCTTCCATTTGAATAAATGAAAATGGTTTTGAAAAGATTTGAATTTTATTTGGAAATATTTTCCAATTCAGAAACTTTAAGCAACTCAATGATTTTCATGAGAGAAGATAGAATGACTTCTCCAAAATATATGAAATATGAGTTGGAAGTTTTAAGAGAATTAAATTCAAAGTCCTTTTGAAATTAATATCAATTTGGAGTAATTTGGGTTTTATTCGAATTATTTTTCTCCAAAAATAAAATATATGGAAATTATGGTAAAATGATTCCCTATAATAGAAAATTGGAGAAAAATAAATTTGAAATTAGTTTGGTATTTGTAAAATGATTTTTACTGAATTTTATTAGACTAGTAGCACTCTTTTCTTTATTCGAATTTTTGTGGATTGTATTTGGAGCTATAATAATGTTCATGTTGTAGGCAATCTTTTTCTGAAAATTTTGATATATAATACACTATATAAAAGTTTTCTTATTTTTGTCGTTGTAATTTTTCTCTATAAAAAAAAGAAAAAAATTCCGCGACCGACTCCGGCTAGAGTCCACTTCCAGCCCACCTTGCCGCCTTGGACCCTCCTCCAAGTCGGGCCTCCACTACCCCTTTATATAACCCCCCCCCCCCGGTTTTTTTCCCTCGTCGTCGCCTCCCAGCGCCGCCTGTCTCCCCGTCGTTCACCGCCCCGTACACCCGATCCGCCGGCCCGTTTAATTTTTTTTCTCTCGCCATGGACCTATTCGCGATTTATCTATTTTTTACAGATTAGTCCCTGATCTTGCAATGCTCGTAACTTTCTACTCATTTGTCCAGATCCAACGAAACCAAGGCCCACTTCTTCGTTATGATCTCCTCTATCCAGTAAAACAACTTAAACATATTTTTCAAAGTTTTAAAATTTGAATTCAAACAGATTTGAATTTGAACTTATTTTTGTTCATAACTTGAGTTTATAACTCCGTTTGAGTTGATTCTTTTTGCAAATTAAAGCTCTTGACCTAAACTTTATGATAAGGCCAAATTCACTTAATTTTGGTACTGTTAGAAATTGTTTTCTGTTGCAAGAGTTATTTGCTTGGTTTTGAAGTTTTCCGAATTGTTTATGAAATTTGTTCTTTCCGATCTTTTGAGTGATTGCTTATGTGTCGTTACTACTGCTTGCTTATGATAGATTGACGAGAGTGTGACGAGTAGAACTATCAGTAATTATGAGTGCGAATCATCTTCATCCGCAGTACAAGGCAAGTTCACACTTTGATCATACTTTTCATACCCAGGTTTTATGCATTAGTTTCGACCCTCAAACATTGCATGGTTAGGATTTGATAACATGTGGGTATTGGGAAGTAGTTGATGAGGTAGGAACCTATTGTCTTATATTCAAACCTTGGGAGTTACTACTATGTTATGCTTATACTGTTATGCTATGCTCATAGATGTGGTTTGGTTTGAGTGATTCATGACAGATGTGAGAGTTATTATTAATGGTTAACCTAAGGTGGTTACTTTAATACACATATGGGTGGATTGGTTGGGGCACCCTTGAGCACCCAGTGGTCTGCTCGGGCACCTGGAGAACCCAGTGCTTGCCCAAGGGGATCCCGGAGGACCCGTGTGATCACTCTATGGAATGCCACCCAGGCTCAAAGGGATCATAAGATTATTCATGCTAGAAACTTTCGTGTGCAGCCACAAGCTATTATGGGCTCTAGCATAGTTAAGTATGTTGCATGACCTCTTCCAGTGGTAGGCTAGCAGATGTAGGGGGTGTAGGTTGGTACTGTCTACCCAGGGTTAGAGTTAATGCTTCTGAAAGACTGGGCCTCGGTCATCCATTTCTCAAACACCATGTAGTGCGAGAAATCCAACGGAGGAGATCGAGTCTTGTGGGGAAAAGTGCGCAAACCTCTACAGAGTGTACAGACTAATCATGGTTAGCCGTGTCCCCGGTTATGGAAATCTTGAGTATCTGGTTCTTGGATTATCATGTTGATCTCATCACTTTAATTAATAGGATTGTTTGGTTATTCATATTTAATTGGGATTGACTTGGAGGAACCTTCTCAATATTTGTTAACCAACTTCGTGGTTAAATAAAATATATTCCTTGGCAGTAGGGAAAAATTGGCTTTACGCAAAAACCAATAACCATAGAGCTTTTCCACCAGCCATATATACATGTAGTGATAGCCATTATTCAGCATTGCTATACAGTGTGAATTTGCCAGTACATTCAATGTAATGACCCTTTGTGGCTGCAACGTCTCATGTTGCAGGATTTCTTACGACGAGTAAGTGATACGTTAGGGTTACGATTTCTACACTCAACTTTGCCGTTGGTGTTGATAGGAATCCACGACCATATTGTTACTTCCGTTGTTTGGATTGAGGTAATAGTATTTACATTACTTTACACATGTGATTTACCTCTGTTATAGATCCTTGAGTATTGTTTGTGTCAGCATACCGACCCAGGGATGACACTTAAGCACAAATACTTGACCGTCTGAGGTCGGGTCGCTAGAAGAAGTTGGCTTGGCTGGCAGTCCAAAAGCGCTTCCTTCTAAGAAGAGCAGAGTCATATGGGTTGTACTCGGTGAAGAACACATGCTCGTCGAAGAAATCATCAGCCTTGAATTTTTACTTCTTCGAGAAGGGGTCCTTTGGCTTGGGATGAGGTGTATCAGTCAATTGCATCACAACCTCAGGAATCGCAATCTCAGGATCCACAGGCTGAGGAATTTCAGGTTCTTCTTCAGTGGCAGCTTGGGTCTTCAATTCTTCAGCAGCAATTTCATCATAACTAGTGGCTGGAATCTCTTCATGGACAGACGGTGTGGGGTGTGGTTCTTCAGATCCCATTTGAACTTCAGTATTCACTGGGGACTGAGGAATTTGTTGCACAGGTGTGAATAGAGGAGAATTGGGGTGCTGACTTTCCTAAAAGTCATCGTTCATCATAGGTGTTCTGCACCCAATGTCCACATCCTCATCTTCATCATCCTTTTCTTCAACGCCGGCCTCTTCAGCTACGAACTGAGGCATGGGCGATGAGACGATTGGGGTTGAAGGGATTGCATCCGCTTCAATTTCTTCATCCACCTACTTTGATGAAGCAGCTGAAGGAATCTCTTCATCTGATCCACTTGGGATCACATAATCTCCATCAAAAGGAACGTGTTCCTTTAATGGCATGCTTGAGACGGGAATAGCATCAATCGGATTCTCAAAAGAGCTAGTGAATTTCTTCATCTTCTTCAGAGCTGAAGAATCTGATGAAGTTGATGCTTTCCTTTTCTTCACAGCTGCGCGCTCTGCAGCCTTAGTCTTCTTCGCATCTGGTGCAGAAGGAAGAATTGGACTTGGGGTAGGTGCAGGAGGAGCAGAGAGAATTGGCTCATTTACTTCAGGAACAAATGATGCAGTTGCCCTGGCATTTTCAGTTTCTTCAGGCACAGCCGTTGATGCTTCAGTTGTCCTGATAGTTTCTTCAGGCGCAACAATAGTGGTTGCGCTGGCAGAGTCATCAGCGGCTGCAATGCAGTCATCAGCCCTGGTACTTGCAGTTTCATCAGCAGCCTGATTGTCATCAGCGGTGCTAGCATGTTCTTCAGTCAGCATGAGGAATTTCTTGTTGCGATGGAGCTGCAACATTGGTAGTGAATTTCTCGGTTAACTTCACAAATCTGACTATGGCTCCAAGCCAGTCAGCACGGTATGCTTCAAATTCTCCACTGAGTTTCTTAATCTCAGCCTGAGCAGCAATGAGTTCATCAGTGGTCATTGTCACAATATTCTTCTTGAGAATGCGCTCCTTCTTGTACTGCGTTTTCTTCAACTGCCTGGCCTTCTCAAATTTCCATTTTTTCTTCAGCAATCAAAGCCGACAACATATGACTTTGGCCTGGTGTGAGATTCAATTCTGGCAAGGGAGTGTTTGGATCTTTGTGCCATAGATCAATGAAGTCCAGGATCTTCTTTGGATCCAGCAAAAGAGGCACATCACTGCCCTTGGCTCTAGCGGCCCTTTATTGTCTGTCTCTGATGATTTCAGCTAGTTCCTCATCATCAGCTTCATTATCATCAGAAGGAACATGGAAGGCGACCTGCTTCTTGAGAGGACTTGGCAGAGAGCTGCGTCCAGCAGTGGCCTTAGTCTTCATTGTAGTGGGGTCAGTTGAAGAATGCGGGAGAGCAGAAGAACTTCTAGAGACTCCTGAGGCAATGGACATGCCTGTCGTCCTTTGGCATGAGGCAAGATGCACAGGTGCTGAGGATTTGGATGGAGGAGCTGAGGACTGTGAAGGAGCTGGTTCATCTTGAGGAATTTGCCGTGAGGGCTTTGCTGAACTTGGCCGTGAGGGCATTGCTGAGGAGCTTGGCCGTGAGATCATTGAAGTTGAAGCACTGGGCTTGTGAGCAGGCTTCTTTGGCATGGCCTTCTTAGTCTTGCTTGCAGAGGCCTCAGTAGTGGTAGCAGCAGCAGCAGAGTCTTCATTGAATTTCCTCACTGCTTCTTTCGCCTATTTGGCCAGTTTAGCTTGATGCTAAGCCCATTCATCAGGATAATCCTCACCACACTTGAGGCTGGTAGGATCAGCTTCTTGGCCTGGTGCCAATGGAGGTCTTGGGCATGGAGGGTGAAGAGCGAATTTCTTCATGTATTTAGGAGTGACATATCTATACTCCCTCCATTCACGTGCCCATCTCCTCTCTATCCTTTGTATGCGCACCATGCGCAGATTTTGGTCCTCCTTTCCATGTGTGGCCTCATAAGGAGTGCAATAATCCTTGTATATGTCATCAGGGATTTCGAACGATGTGTTGAATCCAATTTCTTTCCTCCCTTCTGAGGTCTCTTGTCATCAGCCATTTTCTTCAGCTGAGGATTTTGGACAATAGAGTTCTCTAAGGAGGTGTGTAATTTTTCTTCCAGGAACGCTGCAAATGAGTTAAGTTGATGAGAACCTACTGATTCAGCAGCGGACATGTGTACCTGTGAACAGAGTATAGTTGCGAGGAATTTGGAGAGGTCATATGCGTTCTCAGAAGTTTTCCCAAAAAGAACAAGTTTGAGGAATTCTACCACATGCGCCTTGAGGAATTTCACTAAGCGTTCTTTTTCTTAGGTTCCAGAGTTGTACAGATTAAGAATCCACACAATTGAGGAATCTTGAAGAATACGTTGCTTAGGGAAACAGATCAGGAATAGAAGATATGTGAGGTGTTTAGTGTGTGAAGATTTGAAGAATAAACACCTTTTGATGATTCTGTAGAAAACATCAGAATCGACAAGGGTAGTAAAAGTAACTTTTAATTACCCTTGACGAAGAAGACAACAAACTGGGAAGTGTATATTTGAAGCTCATTAGTTCAGATCTTCCACGCCCTAACTTGGCTGAGAACACAGCTACGGCGGCTGCGGAGTGTAGAAATCTGTGGCCGGCGCGAGTACGACGGTGACGAGGTCGAGGCAGTGAAACTCTTCCTCACCGGTGATGATGGAAGTAGCAGCGATGCTAGGGTTTGAGAGCTCGAGCGAGGCAGTGAGGTCGAACGGAGTAAAAATGAAGTGAGGAAGGGGAGGGGTATTTATAGCCGAAGTGAAAAACTACTCGCCCGAGGAAATTGGACGAATGTGGCCCTGACCCTTCTCATTCACGCAACATGTGTCACCCACGTACTGAGAGGTGGCGATCGTGTGAGGTCGTGGGTGAATAGAATAATGTATCATGGAATGTGGAACGGTTTGTGCGGCAAAAGCCGAAAATTCAGATAAGATAAGTTTTAAATTTCCATTCGCAAATTCTTCAGCTGACAAGGACACACTGAAGATTTTTAACGAGTTTCAAATAGAACGCACATGAAGAATTTGTGAATAGACTGGGTTGAGTTTAGCATAGAGGGGGAAGGGTCCAATCACATTCACTTAGCAGAAAAGACAACTTGAAGAAATAGCAATAAGTGAATGATGTACATGACTTAAACTCATATATAAATATAGCCAATGAAGAACAACAACGGAAAGAGTGAAGACATTGCAAAGTTCGAGAAATTAAACAACTGAGGAATTTCAAAAGGAGGGAAAACTCAATTGATGATTTTCAACTTTTGGTGGTGGCGTGAACCACCGTATAAGCATGAAGATTTCAGACACCGCGTACAATTGTCGTAGGGTTCTGAGAATCAAATTCTTCATTAATTTCTTCACGCTTAGAGTGTTAATCTTCATTGACTGAAGAAAAACGTTTCTTCATGTGTTGCACATCTAAGTCATCAATTTTGCATAAGTGTTAGGATGTGTGTCCTTTTCAAAGGACATTCGAAGATTCTAAGATATTTAGCTCACACCTCAACTTGCTAAATCTCTTCCCATCCAAGGGCTTTGTGAAGATATCGGCTAGCTGTTCTTCAGCCCTCACATGCTCAATAGAGATGTTGCCCTTCCACACACAATCATGAAGAAAATGATGACAAATATGAATGTGCTTTGTCTTCGAGCGCTGAACTGGGTTATGAGCAATATTAATGGCACTCTCATTTTACAGTAGAGAGGCACATTCTTCATGTTGACGCCGTAGTCCTTGAGAGTTTGCTTCATCCATAGCAATTGAGCACAACAAGAACCAGCAGCAATGTACTTAGCTTTGGCAGTAGACAGTGGTACGCAGTTCTGTTTCTGCGAGGACCAACAGACCAAGGATCGTCCGAGGAAATGGCATGTGCCTGATGTTGACTTGCGGTCCACATGATCACCATCATAGTCAGATTCTGAATATCCAATGAGATCAAAAGCCGAGCCCTTGGGGTTCCATAATCCTAGTGTTGGTGTGTGAGCTAGATATCGAAGAATATGCTTCACAGCCTTATGGTGTGATTCCTTCAGTGTTACTTGAAATCGGGGACAAATGCAAACAGTAAGCATAATATCGGGCCTATATGCACATAAATACAATAAAGAACCAATCATGGAGCGGTATACCTTTTGATCGATGTTAATACCATTTTCATTAGTGCATAGATGGCCATTTGTGGGCATAGGAATTTTGACGCCATTGCAATCTTGCATGCCGAATTTCCTCAGTACATCTTTGAGGTACTTCTCCTGAGATATGAATATGCCATTTCGTTGTTCATGAATTTGAAGATCTAAGAAGAATTTCAATTCTCCCATCATAGACATTTGATATTCTTCACTCATCATATAGGCAAATTCATCACTATAATGTTGGTCAGTACAGCCGAAAATGATATCATCAACATATATTTGGCACACGAACAATTCACCATCATAAGATTTATTGAAAAGAGTTGGGTCAAGTGAACCGGGTTTGAAGCCTTTCTTCATGAGGAATTCCTTCAAAGTGTCATACCACGCCCGAGGGGCCTGCTTGAGGCCATAGAGGGCCTTATTTAGTCTGAAGAATTTGTCAGGATGCTTTGGATCTTCAAAACCTGGGGGTTGAGCAACATATACTTCTTCCTCAAGCTTACCATCGAGGAATGCACTTTTTCACATCCATTTGATATAAAGTGATATCATGATGGTTAGCATAAGCAGGTAATATGCGAATAGCCTCAAGTCTAGCAACAGGTGCAAAGGTTTCATCGAAATCATTTCCTTCAACCTGTGTGTAGCCTTGAGCTACAAGCCGTGCGTTATTCCTCACCACAAGGCCATTCTCATCTTGCTTGTCGGTAGAGCCACTTGGTGCCAATGATATTGTGTTGTGAGGATCTGGACGTTTGACCAGTTCCCAGACGTTGTTGAGCTCGAATTGATGTAATTCCTCTTGCATAGCTTGAATCCACTCAGGCTCCAGAAAAGCTTCATCTACCTTAGTGGGCTCTATGATAGAGACGAAAGCAAAGTGCCCAGGAAAGTTAGACAAATGTGAAGCTTTTGAGCGTGTGAGAGGACCTGGAATGTTGATGTCGCTAATGATTTTCTCAATCTGCACTTCGTTTGCAACGCGAGGATGAGCGGGTTGTGGTCGAGGAATTTGATCAGCATTATCTTCAGCATCATTTTCTTCAGGTGCATCAGCATGACGTTCTTCATGTTCTGGAATGATTTCTCCAACAGATTCTTCGGTGGGAATGACATCCTCAATAGCCTTGAACTTGATGGTTTCCTCAGGTGACTGTTCATCTAACACAGAAGGTAGGTGCTCTCTTTGCGAGCCCTTAGTTTCATTGAACCGCACATCTATAGTTTCAACAACCTTGTGGTGAACGATGTTGAAGACTCTGTAGGTGTGCGAGTCCTTTCAGTAACCAAGCATAAAACCCTTCATGTGCTTTCAGAGCAAATTTAGAACTGCGATGAGGATCTCTAATCCAACATTTAGCACTGAAGACTATTGTAACACCCCAAATTTTTTTTAACCTTCCTTTGTTAATTAAAATATTGCCAGGAAATTTAACTTTCCTTTTTCTTGGTTTCTCTTGATTTCAAAACCATTCTTTTCTTGGTTATCTTGGAGTTATCCCCTAAATTGAAAACCTTTCACTTATGATATTGGACTTGTTTGCCCTCTCAAGAAAATCTTCTCTTTTATCAGGAGAATTAATTATATAATATTCTCCCTGATCTTTATTTTCTTGAAAAAGGTTTCCCATAGCTTCATGGTTCCATTTGTACTACAACCCTTTTATAAATTCATTCAAAAATCCCACCAAAATTTGGAGATGTCAGGTGATGTTTTTAAATCACTTTTGTGCAAAAATATCTTCTGCCCATTTTCAAATCTGGTCCAGAGAGCATTTTTGCACTACAACCTATTCAGATATTTCTTTAATACTTCTACCAAAATTTTGGGATGTCAACAGGAGTATATTAATCAACTTTGTGCAAAAACCTAATGATGTTCTTTGGAAAATTTGAGTAAACCATCCTCTTTTCCATTCTGGTCCAACTGGAGGTTTTGTACAGCAACCACCTTTTCAGTTGCTCTTTGATCCATGATTCCTTTTTCTTCTGATAGTCCTCCTTGCCAAACCCTCAAGTCCAGGAGAGTGGACCTATGGGATGATTCTAAGTGCTTGCAACATTGCCATTTGCTTTCTGTCCAGAACTGAGGTTTTGCAAAACTTGCACTAACAAGTTTCTTCTTTTGTCAAACTAACCCCACCACCCTCTTGTCCATCCAAAGAGACCACGATCTGGAGAATTTGGCCGCCCCAAATATTGCCTAGATGCCTTTGGCATTTTGACAAACACCACGAGTGCATAGCGGTTGGCATGGTTTCAAGTTTACCTTGTGAACTTGGCCACCTGACCTAACCACCATGCCCATTTACCTTCTGACTAACCCTACCCTAGCCCAGTCTCTTGCCAGCCTCACCCGCGACCTCTAGAATGCCTTGGCATTTTGTCGAGCACGTCCTGTGCGTGCTCTGGGCGCGAGTAGAGCACGCATATTACACGTGTCGCGCCCGAGCTGACGCGTCGTGCCCTTGGTTTGCCACCGCCCTGCGGAGCCACGCCACTCACTAACCCTCTCCCCGCAACGCGCCAAGCTGCCCTGGCAGCCTACAGCACCGCCGTCAGAGCCCTTGCGGCACGCCGGCGTCGGCAGCGCGTCTCGGCCAAGTCGGCGCCGCCCAAGCCGCCAGCACTCGCCACCTGCCCCTTTGAGCAGTGCGAGCTCATCCGCAAGCGTGTCCTTTAGCTCCCGTCGCCGCCACGTCGCCCAAGCTACAGGGGAGGCGGTTGGCGGCGATCTTATCCCCACCGCCATGAACCAACCTCGTCGCGCTATAAAAAGGAGGCCCCGAGCGCGTTTCGTTAGCTGCGTAGCCTCAGCATGCTCCCCTAGCTCTCCCATGACAGCCAATCGACCCGGGGAGGTCTTCTTCCCCGTCTCCAGTAACTCCTGCCGCCACCACTGCCGCAGCCGCTCCGGCACCACCAGGGCCTCCCCCTCTCCACTCTCTACACCAGAAGCTCTCTCTTCCTCCCGTAAGCCCGTCCCCCTGCTCGATTTTGATCGGGAGCCACCGTAGCCCCAAACCCACTTTGCTCCCGAATGCCTCCTCCGCCGCGAAGCTCACCGCCGGCAACTCACTCCGTCCCCGCCGACCCAACGACTACCGGGAGGACCGCCCCGGTCTTGCGGATCCATCCCGACCCTCTGGAGCCCGCGGAGAGCCGCCATTCGCCGGCGTTGATCGTCGTTGCCTCGCCGTCGTTCCGGCAGAGGAAGAGGAGGGAGGGATGGACTGGTCAAACCTGACAAGTGGGCACCCTGGACCCACTGTTAGAGACCCAGCCCCGCCTCCACGTGTTTAAGTGGAAGCGCAAAACCCTGAGTACGTCTCCCCTTTTCGAAGACGTATTCTGCCCGAAACGTTTTCTTTTCTGTTTTATTTTAAAAGCACATTTTTTATCAAATCTTTGTCTGGCTATAACTTTTTAAATATAACTCCAAATGAATTGATTCTTTTTCCTACACCTCTCAAATTCTGTCTAGTTTATTTTAAGATTTATTTGAAAAAATTTCAAACAACTTTTTTGTGCTGTTTTGAAACTGTGTGTTAATTCCAATTTTTTAAAAATAGGATTTTGGAGAGAGGAGAAAACTTTCAAAAGTTTTGGAGAGTCCCCCACCTCTCCACACCTTGAAGGCAAGCATTACGAACCCGGCATAATACTTTTGTTGTGTTAGTCGACACGTATATCAGACCACCTCCTTTCGAAGAACTCGTTATTTCATGTGATATGATCATTTGTATGAATGCATATTTGTGATTTTCCTTGTTGTTGGAAATGAATATACTTATGATGGTAATCATCCTCATGTGCCTTACATGCATACCGGAAAGGAATCCGGGAAGGCCTCTGCCTTGGGTAGGCGTGAGCTTGTCGCCGGTCTTCGTTGGGACGGTTATGTCCGGTATGGCATAGTAAGGTATAATAAGAGGTGATTCTGTTGTTTGAAATATTTTTGTTATGCTAATCATACAGGGAATGCTTAAACCTCCTGAGTCGACCATAGATCGAGTCTTGTTCCAGTAACCCCATACTTGTTTGGTACTACCACTTGTCCCTGCTATACGTGGGGTACGGTTCAGTCAGTTGTCAACCCCTTTCAAGCACACACCGTACAGAGAGGCCATGGTGGAAGATATCGGTTGAAGCCGATAGGCATGCCACCAGGTCCGGGGGCATGGGTGTTTCCGGTTGAGACCGAGAGCGGAGGCCACCCCTTAGAGCTTGTGATACAAATTTGATCCCATGCTACGCGAGGTTGTAGCCTCCCCACTTAGAGTTTTGCTTAACAAGTGTCATGGGTGATTCCAGACACCGGTAAGTTGAGCTGGTGTGTGCAAGTCAGGTGTTTTCAATTGAAAGGCCGTAGGCGGAATTAGCCCTGATGAACTAAAGAAATCCATTACTCATGGGTAAAGAGTACACCCTCTGCAGATACTAAACCTATTCAAATAGCCGTGTCGCTCATTAAGGATTTCAGTCTGGGATGGGTTAGGTGTCGGTCTTAGTGTCGGTCTTCGGAGGGGTTATTACTAAAACAGAACTGGATCGCAAATTGAGACTTGAAATGTTTATGAATATTATTTGTCATGGACTAACCCGTTATATTATGTGAATTATCAAGTATCCCTGGGATGGTTCTACCTCCTGGATATTCACTGTGATTATTTATAAGCCCTTTATGTGGTGTCGCTCAGATGCCCGACTGTGGCATTGTTCATTTTATTTATAAGCCCTTTATGTGGTGTCACCGACGCCTTGACCGTGGCATTGCTTTCATTTTATTTATAAGCCCTTTATGTGGTGTCGCCAGACGCCTTATCGTGGCTTTGCTTTCATTTTATTTATAAGCCCTTTATGTGGTGTCGCTCAGACGCCCGACTGTGGCATTGCATTCTGCTCCGTCATTACATATTTGTTGTTACTTATTAATAACCTACATGCATGCATCAAGAATTTCATTTCTATGGCTAACGTTGTGATCATAGAATATTTTTAAGGCATGATTATCGGTTGTTATAAATTATACATGTGTTCTTAATGTTTGCGAGTACATTCAAAAGTACTCACTGGCTTGTCCCTGGCTATTGTCTTGGCCAGATTTCTCGCGTGGGGTGGAACGTTGCGACGACAGCCCCGGGGACTAAGCAATGACGATAGCAGCCCCGCGAAGATAGGAGTTAACCTGGTCAGCTGTTCCTGTGGGAATTGGAGGCCCGTAGACGCTGATGTTTCCGCAAACCGCTTCCGCCATCAACCACTAGAAACCATTTGTTGTACTCACAGACCAGAATGGTCTTGTACCACATATTTTGTGTATTTCTTGGAATTCTGTATCAAGTTGGTGCCTCATCAACTAACAGTAATCCTTGGGCTGGTGAGCTCGACGGCCATTTTCTGGAATTTATTAACCAGAAAATCGGTCGCCACAGACTTGGTATCAGAGCCAGGCTGACCATTGGCTAATCCTGTCTTAGCCAGGTCAATAAACTTAGGCAACCAACCCACCAGATCATAACCGAACCCCAGCCAAGCTTCTCGTGCAAGATAGCCACACAGTGACCCGACGCTTTTGGCAGTCGGTGCCCAACCTATCAACCTAGCCCGTCGATCACACACCCGTGACCAGCACCCAAGGTGTCTCATTCACAAGCGTGCGGAGGAAGACTCCGTCCCCTTTTTCTATAAAAGGGCACGCTAGCCCCAACACAGCACAGCCGCTACCACAAATCGAGCCACAATGCTCGGTCGTTGTGCACAATGAGACCACAAAGAACCAACCTTGGAGGCTTTGTGACCATACTCGCAAACCTCACCATTGTGCCTATGCGTTAGAAGAGCCACCTAAATATGTTGTGTACCAAGGACCCATGAGTGGTGAGAGCCGTCAATTACAGGCCTTTGTACACATCTACGGTGAGGTCTAGCACCCGGCGCCCTCTGAGTTCACGGAAGAACAACTTACTTTGAGCCACAAGCCATCCAACTAGCTGCTCGAGAGGCTATAGTTCATCTCAGGCACCTGTCACCCAGAGTTAACTGTCGCTCGTTCCACTACTACCCCAGGCGTGAAGGGTATGGTAGACCACCCCAAGTTGCCAACGGAGATCACGAGACGGATCCTGCTTTGCTGCACCTAGTGCGTTATGTAGGTGCACTGGAGGAACTGTTCGATCAAATCACCATTGATCTAATCGCAGCTCGTGGAGAGCTGGTTCATCGATCCCCGGCGAGAGAAGAGATCGAGCACAACACTGACAACCCAGTCGTGCTGTTCGGACAGCCGATCGAGACCCTGAGGTCAGCCCCAGCCGTCAGCCAAGGTGCTTTGATGACCCCAGAAGTGTTTCGTCGCCTCTTGGGGGCACACTCCAACGGGGTTGTGACCAACAATCCCCGTGATGGTCATCATCACTACCCGAGCCTGCAGCCCCTCAACCCTCTCCGGCTAATTCCGATGGTGAGAACCGGGAGAAGCCTCGACATCCACAAGGCACGCCCGCTTGGATGTAAACGAAGTAGACTAAGTCACTCGAGTAGTGTCGAGTCCCAGTGTATCCTCGCTTTGTAATCCTGTGACCACTTAAGTTAACGCAGCATATCATCGTGCCTCTGTTTTATATAGTAGCCTTGCATGGTTATATTAGCATGCAGTGTGATTTCTCTATCCTTGGCGCAGCTACCAATAACCACCCCGACAAACCCCACAGTGATACGTCACTTTGGTGAGATATGTATCTGTGGCTTTGACCCCGACTCCCGGAGCAGAGCTGGCAAATTTACTACCACTCACCACGGTAAAATGACCCAGCTCCAGTGCTATATAAGGACCCCGCGTGACCTTGGCAAGCATACCTAACCTTGTGCACTCTCCTCACAGCCTTTTCTTGCCATGCCGAGCCCTAGTATTTATCTGAGAACTCCAGATGCAACCCCCGATAGTTTTGTCAAGATATTGCGGGATTTTACCTGCAGTACCATGGGAGCTACTCAGCCGCCCCAATACGAGCTGTTCAAATCAAGGATCACCCCTTCCACCTCGAGATATTGGGCAGCCGTGCACATCCCTCCTGTAAACCCAAACCAAGACCTAACAAAAGTCTCCTTCGTGGGGAAATCCATGCCGACCCCACATATGGCCATAGAAGCTGCGGCATACAAAGCGCTCGCTCGCCTCCGATTCGCGGTACCCTATGCCAGCAAACGAGGGTATTATTACTTTCCGAGCCGTGCAGCACCCGGAGGAGTAACATCTTTTCCAGGTGGACGTATTGAGAGAGACCCAGTCTTGGCCAACCTCGTCCAGGACGTCATCGCTCAAGAGCGTTTAACCCAACGCATGATGGGTTATCTTGAGTCTCATGATTTAAATCCTCAGATCGCCATCGGCAGATCATTGAGGCCCGACCAGGAGAGGCACATTCATCGTCTGGTCAATCCACTTTTCCCCATAGAAGAAGAGTGTACTCCAGTACCAGAGACGTTTTCTCGGGACCCCATCGATGGATCCGTTTTCAGTTTAGGCATCGCCGCCGTATTTATTGCTGTAACATTTATTATTGTGTGATAACTTATGCGTGGTACCCCGAGTTTGTGCGGCAAGTAAATCGTTTAGTTTCAGTTATTGTTGGAGTTTGACTCTAATGTATTACTGTGTTCTCTCGCGAGAAATCCTGGAGTGAGATTTCTTTTCCCTGTATTGCTGCATCATCCACGACATGGGTTATTTTATTTCCCGCAGCACCGCGGCATGCAGACTCACAACCACAACTACTCGATCTCACACACACACACTGCTTTGCAAAATTTTTGCAACGGTGTTACATCCAACTAAGCACCTCCCGACAACGGTCAGCACCCGACACACCCCACCTACTCCTCGTGATCACCACCACCGTAGAGAGCCAACACCCGAGCAGCAGCATCGCGACGATCATCGAGGATCATCGTGCACAGGAGCACGGAGAGCCCCAGCACCGCTGCCAGCCCTCCGCACAACAGGATCACATACCAGTCCGGCACCACCGCCGCCATTAGAGCCTCGCCTCGAGCTTCGGCAAGCGGAAACAGAGGAGAAGGAAGGAGGAGGAGGAGCGAGGCCAGGTGTGAGGAAAAGAGGAGAACACCTTGGCCGTTTTATAGCTCGAGCTTGGTGTATGGTGGGCGAGGTCCACCAGCGCCGCTCGTCGCCCGATCGCCTGTGTTCGGAGGCGAATCCTCGGCAAAGGCCGACAGCCAAGACTGCCCGCTGAGTGAGTGCACCCTGCACCGCGGCAGCTTAGCACGCCACAAGACTACCGCAGTACGGCCTAGATGCCCTACACGCTAGGTGTCGCCGGTGGAGAAAGCACGGGAAAGCACGCGGGAGAGAGGAAGAAGAAAGAGCTGGAGGAAAAAGAAGAGGCTGACAGTGGGCCCGGGTCCACCATTCAGCCTGAGAGAGCATTGTGCTCTCGGGTGCGACCAGCGTATTTTAAGATTTAGAATTTATTCTAAAACTATATCCGGCATAGAAATCTCTCGTTTTTGCTCCTAACCGTGGATTTTTCCACGCCACGCCAGTGTTCCACACTGTAATTTTTTTTGCACCACTTATTGCCCTCTCACTGTAGCCGCTCTTGTTTTGATACAAATTTTGCTATAGAGATAACTCTTAGCAAATCTCGAGGACGAGATTTTTCTTTAGGGGGCGTAGTGTTGTAACACCCCAAATTTTTTTTAACCTTGCTTTGTTAATTAAAATCTTGCCAGGAAATTTAACTTTCCTTTTTCTTGGTTTCTCTTGATTTCAAAACCATTCTTTTCTTTGTTATCTTGGAGTTATCCCCTCAATTGAAAACCTTTCACTTATGATATTGGACTTGTTTGCCCTCTCAAGAAAATCTTCTCTTTTAACAGGAGAACTAATTATATAATATTCTCCCTGATCTTTATTTTCTTGAAAAAGGTTTCCCATAGCTTCATGGTTCCATTTGTACTACAACCCTTTTATAAATTCATTCAAAAATCCCACCAAAATTTGGAGATGTCGGTGATGTTTTAAATCACTTTTGTGCAAAAATATCTTCTGCCCATTAATTATATTGAGCTCTACACCATATTTTCAAATCTGGTCCAGAGAGCATTTTTGCACTACAACCTATTCAGATATTTCTTTAATACTTCTACCAAAATTTTGGGATGTCAACAGGAGTATATTAATCAACTTTGTGCAAAAACCTAATGATGTTCTTTGGAAAATTTGAGTAAACCATCCTCTTTTCCATTCTGGTCCAACTGGAGGTTTTGTACAGCAACCACCTTTTCAGTTGCTCTTTGATCCATGATTCCTTTTTCTTCTGATAGTCCTCCGTGCCAAACCCTCAAGTCCAGGAGAGTGGACCTATGGGATGATTCTAAGTGCTTGCAACATTGCCATTTGCTTTCTGTCCAGAACTGAGGTTTTGCAAAACTTGCACTAACAAGTTTCTTCTTTTGTCAAACTAACCCCACCACCCTCTTGTCCATCCAAAGAGACCCTGATCTGGAGAATTTGGCCACCCCAAATATTGCCTAGATGCCTTTGGCATTTTGACAAACACCCTGAGAGCATAGCCAGATTTGGCATGGTTTCAATACCTTGTGAACTTGGCCACCTGACCTAACCACCATGCCCATTTACCTTCTGACTAACCCTACCCTAGCCCTGTCTCTTGCCAGCCTCACCCGCGACCTCTAGCATGCCTTGGCATTTTGTCGAGCACGTCCCGTGCGTGCTCTGGGCGCGAGCAGAGCACGCATATTGCACGTGTCGCGCCCGAGCTGACGCGTCGCGCCCTTGGTTTGCCACCGCCCTGCGGAGCCACGCCACTCACTAACCCTCTCCCATAGCGCCAAACCGCCCTGGCAGCCTACAGCACCGCTGTCAGAGCCCTTGGCGGCACGCCGGCGTCCGCAGCGCGTCTCGGCCAAGTCGGCGCCGCCCAAGCCGCTAGCACTCGCCACCTGCCCCTTTGAGCATTGCGAGCTCATCCGCAAGCGTGTCCTTTAGCTCTCGTCGCCGCCACATCGCCCAAGCTACAGGGAGGCGGTTCACCGGCGATCTTATCCCCACCGCCGCGGAACCAACCTCGTCGCACTATAAAAAGGAGGCCCCGAGCGCGTTTCGTTAGCTGCGTAGCCTCAGCATGCTCCCCTAGCTCTCCCATGATAGCCAATCGACCCGGGGAGGTCTTCTTCCCCGTCTCCGGCAACTCCTGCCGCCGCCACTGCCCCAGCCACTCCGGCACCACCAGGGCCTCCCCCTCTCCACTTTCTACACCAGAAGATCTCTCTTCCTCCCGTAAGCCCGTCCCCCTGCTCGATTTTGATTGGGAGCCACCGTAGCCCCAAACACACTTTGCTCCCGAATGCCTCCTCCGCCGCGAAGCTCACCGCCGGCAACTCACTCCGTCCCCGCTGACCCAACGACTACCGGGAGGACCGGCCCGGTCTTGCGGATCCATCCCGACCCTCTGGAGCCCGCGGAGAGCCGCCGTTCGCCGGTGTTGATCGCCGTTGCCTCGCCGCCGTTCGGGCAGAGGAAGAGGAGGGATGGATGGACTGGTCAGCGACGGTGGGCCCCTGGACCCACTGCCGAGACCCAGCCCCGCCTCCACGTGTTTAAGTGGAAGCGCAAAACTCTGAGTACGTCTCCCCATTTCGAAGACATATTCTGCCCAAAACGTTTTCTTTTCTGTTTTATTTTAAAAGCAGATTTTTGATCAAATCTTTGAGTGGCTATAACTTTTTAAATATAACTCCAAATGAATTGATTCCTTTTCCTACACCTCTCAAATTCTGTCTAGTTTATTTTAAGATTTATTTGAAAAAAATTCAAACAACTTTTTTGTTCTGTTTTGAAATTGTGTGTTAATTCCAATTTTTTAAAAATAGGATTTTGGAGAGAGGAGAAAACTTTCAAAAGTTTTGGAGAGTCCCACACCTCTCCACACCTTGAAGGCAAGCATTCTGAACCCCCGCATAATACTTCTGGTGTGTTAGTCGACACGTATACCACACCACCTCCTTTCGAAGAACTCATTATTTCATGTGATATGATCATTTGTATGAGTGCATATTTGTGATTTTCCTTTTTGTTGGAAATGAATATACTTATGATGGTAATCATCCTCATGTGCCTTACATGCATACCGGAAAGGAATCCGGGAAGGCATCTGCCTTGGGTAGGCATGAGCTTGTCGTTGGTCTTCGTTGGCACGGTTATGTCCGGTATGGCATAGTAAGGTATAATGAGCGGTGATCCTGTTGTTTGAAATATTTTTGTTATGCTAATCATACAGGGAATGCTTAAACCTCCTGAGTCGACCGTAGATCGAGTCTTGTTCCAGTAACCCCATACTTGTTTCGTACTACCACTTGTCCCTCGCCATACGTGGGTGCAGTTGATCGATTGTCAACCCCTTTCCCGCACACACCATACAGCAAGGCCGTGGTGGAAGATATCGGTTGAAGCCGATAGGCATGCCACCTGGTCCGGGGCATGGGTGTTTCGGTTGAGACCGAGGGGAGGCCACCCCTTAGAGCGCGCGATACAAATTTGATCCCATGCTACGCGAGGTTGTAGCCTCCCCACTTAGAGTTTTGCTTAACAAGTGTCATGGGTGATTCCAGACACCGGTAAGTTGAGCTGGTGTGTGCAAGTAAGGTGTTTTCAATTAAAAGGCCGTAGGAGGAATTAGTCCCGATGGACTAAAGAAATCCGTTACTCATGGGTATAGAGTACACCCTGTGTAGAGATTAAACCTATTCGAATAGCCGTGTCCCTGATTAAGGATTTCAGTCTGGGATGGGTCATGTGTCGGTCTTAGTGTCGGTCTTCGGAGGGGTTATTACTAAAACAGAACTGGATCGCAAATTGAGACTTGAAATGTTTATGAATATTATTTGTCATGGACTAACCCGTTATATTATCTGAATTATCGAGTATCCCTGGGATGGTTCTACCTCCTGGATATTCACTATGATTATTTATAAGCCCTTTATGTGGTGTCGCTCAGACGCCCGACTGTGGCATTGCTTTCATTTTATTTATAAGCCCTTTATGTGGTGTCGCTCAGACGCCCGACTGTGGCATTGCTTTCATTTTATTTATAAGCCCTTTATGTGGTGTCGCTCAGACGCCCGACTGTGGCATTGCTTTCATTTTATTTATAAGCCCTTTATGTGGTGTCGCTCAGACGCCCGACTGTGGCATTGCTTTCATTTTATTTATAAGCCCTTTATGTGGTGTCGCTCAGACGCCCGACTGTGGCATTGCATTCTGCTCCGTCATTACATATTTGTTGTTACTTATTAATAACCTACATGCATGCATCAAGAATTTCATTTCTATGGCTAACGTTGTGATCATAGAATATTTTAAGGCATGATTATCGGTTGTTATAAATTATACATGTGTTCTTAATGTTTGCAGTACATTCAAAAGTACTCACTGGCTTGTCCCTGGCTATTGTCTTGGCCAGATTTCTCGCGTGGGGTGGAATGTTGCGACGACAGCCCCGGGGACTAAGCAATGACGATAGCAGCCCCGCGAAGATAGGAGTTAACCTGGTCAGCTGTTCCTGTGGGAATTGGAGGCCCGTAGACACTGATGTTTCCGCAAACCGCTTCCGCCATCAACCACTAGAAACCATTTGTTGTACTCACAGACCAGAATGGTCTTGTACCACATATTTTGTGTATTGCTTGGAATTACTGTATCAAGTTGGTGCCTGATCAGCTAACAGTAATCCTGGGGCTGGTGAGCTCGACGACCATTTTCTGGAATTTATTAACCGGAAAATCGGTCGCCACAACTATGAAATAACTCACATTGGGTTTCTTGTCAGTGAGTAGTTCGTATGCAGTCTTCTTGAAGAATTTGTGAAGATATACCCTGTTGATGATGTGGAACGCAGTATCAATTGCCTCGATCCAGAAATGACGAGGCGTCTTTTATTCATCAAGCATAGTGCGAGCCATATCAACAAGAGTCCTGTTCTTGCGCTCCACGACGCCATTCTGCTGAGGAGTATAAGGAGCAGATAACTCATGAGTAATACCAAGTTCATCAAGATAGTCATCAAGACCAAAATTCTTGAACTCAGTTCCATTGTCACTTCTGATGTCCTTGATCTTCACACCAAAGTTGGTTGAAGCCCTCGAGGAAAATCATTTCAAGACTTCCTGCACCTCATGTTTGTAAGTGACAATATGCACCCATGTCTAACAAGAGTAGTCATCAACAATAACGAAGCCATATAGAGATGCATCATTTGTAACTGCAGAATAATGATTAGGACCAAAGAGATCCATGTAAAGCAATTCAAATGGTCGAGTGGTAGTCATGATAGTCTTCGCTAGATGTTTGGCCTTGGTCATATTTCCAGCTTCACAAGCTCCGCACAAGTGATCCTTGAGGAAATTTTACATTCTCAATTCCAATGGCATGCTTCTTCTTTGCGAGCGTGTGCAAGTTCCTCATCCCAACATGACCAAGTCGTCGATGCCATAGCCAGCCTTCTGAAGCTTTTGCAAGTAGACATATAGCTGGTTGTGGTCCTATAGAGAAATCAACAATATATAGATCTCCTCTCCTAAAGCCTTCGAAGACTTTGGAATTGTCATCTTCCATGATCACAACACAATGATACTTGCCAAAGATAACAACCATATCAGGATCACAAACATTGAGACTGACATGAGGTGGTATCCTAGGGACTCGACAAGCATGACTTTGTCCATGTGTCGATCCTTGGAGATCGCAACCTTACCTAGACCCAATACTTGACTTTTGCCTTTGTCAGCAAAGATGATATGCTTCAGATGCGATGGAGATAAGGGAACATCCATTAACAGATTCTTGTCACCAGTCATGTGATTTGTACATCGAGTATCGAGGACCCACTCATTGGCTTTGGGTTGATCATCCTGCAGATGAATTACTGCAGCTTATGAACTCATATACTTCACCAGTGAAGAATATGACATCAATTTCACCAGATCAATTTTATAAGGCAATAAACAGATAAAGCAGTATGAGGACGTGAGAAACGAGGATTCATTTATTCATGATTAGCTTGCGTCCTTTCAGGCAATGTCAGGTCTCCAGCAAATTCTTCAGACGTTTAAGCCCATCTGGAGACCTAACCCTGCATAAGAAATTAGTTCTTTTTCTTTAACACCCACATCTGAAGGGGTGGCAAAGAGTTCATCATTCTGCGAGCTCCATATGAGAACTGTGGCATTGAAACCAGTACACTTCGTTTCACATATGAGGAGTTAGGGTATGCATATGAATAAGCAGAGAAATTCTTCGAGGACTTATGAACATAATGGTTAGAAGAATAATGTTCATATTCATAGCCCTTAAATCTTCCCCGTGAGACAGAAGTGTCAGCACGATGATGTTCATATGAGGACTTTGATCCTCTTGAGGAATTTGATCCACGTGAGGAATTTGGTCCGTATGAGGACTTGGATCCATATGAAGAATTTGGTCCATATGAAGAATTTGATCTGGGTTCCCATTCTTCACAGGTGGTGTCATGACGACATTCACTTGAAGACTTTCAAGGCTCCTTTTGGGAACCCAGATTTTCTTCATAGGGGAACGATTCCTGCAGTTAGTGCCAACATATCTAGCAAATACTTCACCATTCTGATTTTTGAACAGTTTATAGTTGGAGTCAAATGACTCATCAGAAGAATGGGGAGATTCACATGTAAAGCCATATAGAGTAGATGGATCTACTGGAGGTCCTTTTGCAGCAATCCATGAGGTTTTGGGATACTGCTCAGGCTTCCAATAAGTCCCATCAGCGTTAAGTTTCCTCTCAAAGGCAATACCCTCTTTCCTAGGGTTCCTGTTGAGTATCTGCTTTTTAAGCACATCACAAAGAGCCTGATGCCCTTTGAGGCTTTTGTACATGCCTGTCATGTACAATTCCTTCAACCGTGCGTCATCAATGATACTAGCATTATCCTCAGATGAGGAATTAGTGATAGCAGAGACAGGTGAAGAATTTGTAACATTAGAAGCATTTGAACATTCAGGTGAAGAATTAGCAGATTCACGTTCAATGCACTTCAAACAAGGAGGAACAGATTCTCCCTGAGCAGGGCTGATTTGTTGAGCAAGTAATGAATCGCGCTCCTTCTGAAGATCTTCATAACTCACCCTTAGCTTTTCACGATCTTGCTTTCTATGAAGAAATTCATAGGAAAGCTTCTCATAACCAGGTAACAGAGTGTTATGATGACCTTGAAGGGTGTCAAACTCAGACTGAAGTCTCTGAAGACTTTCAGCCAAAGCTTTCGACTGATCCATTTCTTCACCCAACATATCATCGCTCCTATCCAGCATGTATTGAACCTTTTCCAAAGCTCTTTGTTGTTTAGTGGCAAGGGAAGCAAGTTTGACATAACTGGGTCCAAATTCATCACCAGATTCATCATCACTGGACTCGGATAGTTAGCATTCAGTTACCTTAGCACCTTTTGCCATAAGGCATCGTGTAGAAGATGATAATTCTAGTTCGAATGTCATTGCTTTGAGTGATTACTTGAAATCCTCAAACCAAGGATCATGCCGGGTTCGATGACGTTCATAGACCTCAGAGAGATGGTCCCAGATAAGCTTCGCATGATTGAGATGCATGATATTCCTGAACTGATTTTGAGACAGACAGGAGCAAATGACGTCCTTCGTCGTGAGGTTGAGAAGAGTGTACTTGTGAATGTCATTAGCTTCCACGATCTTGCACAGATCGGTAAGAACAATCTTAGTGACGGTCCACAGTTTGCTGTTCATTGCCATGAGGCGCTTTTTCATCATGGCCTTCCACTTGGGAAAGTTGTGACCGTTAAAGATGGGGCATGACACAGTCTTCATTCCTGTTGTCGACATAAGTAAAACTCCAGGTGGTTAAACCAAAATCACACAGAACAAGGGAATACCTTGCTCTGGTACCTATTTAAAGTGCGTTAGATCAACTAGAGAGGGGTTGAATAGGCGATTTTTATGAATTCTTGACTGAGGAATTTTAGGGTGAGGGAATTCCTAAGCGAAGAACTACTTGCAGCGGAATAAGTACTCAGATGCTAACATAATCAAACAGAAGCATGGTCATCATGATGAAATGAAAGTAAGCACAGAGTACAGAAAGCGTAAACACAGGATAAAACAGGATGAAGACAAACAAATTGAAGAAATTGAACTGAGGAAATTAAGAAAGTCTTTAGTCAAAGTCTTCAAAACAGATATGAACAAGCACACAACACAATAATGAGGAAATGCAAGAGGTGAGGAAATAGAACCAGTAGGCTTGGTGAAGATAATGATTTGGTAGACCAGTTCCAACTGCTTTGTGACGGTTATGCGATGCAGTTGGAGCGGCTAGGTATTTAAACCTGAGGACACACAGTCCTCAACGTATTCTCCTTGAGCTAAGGTCACACAAACCTCGCCCAATCAATTGTGGTAAGTCTTCAGTGACTTCCAAACCTTCACAAACTCGGTCACTCGGCGATGCACAATTTCTTCTTGGATGCTCTAGACCATGACGCCTAACCGTTTGGAAGATGCAGAGTCTTCAAAGGTAACAAGCATCAGATCCACGCAGGATCAATCTCTTCAGTCATGCTCAATCACTTTGGGTTTGTAGGTGTTTGGGCTTGGGTTTCCTCACTTGATGATTTTCGCTCAAAGTCCTCGGAGGATGGCATGCTCTAAATGATAAGTGTCAGTTTCTCTCGGAGCCGCCAACCAGCTAGTGATTATAGGGGCCGACTATTTATAGCCTAGGGATTAGCCCGACATGATAAGACATAAATGCCCTTCAATGATATGACCGTTAGGCGGATAAGATATTTTGGGACAGTTGGCGCGTAGCACAGCAACGGTCGGAAATTTGAGGCTCAAATTCCTCAGGGCTATCATGTTCCTCACTTGTAGGCAATCCGCACTGGCGAATTTCTAACTCCTCAGTCAGAACAAATTCCTTAGAGACCAGAAGAACTTCGTCTCTGTCACTGAAGAAATTGACTAGACTGTATGAGATTTCCAATGGCTTCACTCGAAGGGATTGGTAGGTGTAGGATTTTGAGTTGAGCATCACATGGAAAATTTTCCTTATTATTTCCTCGACCCCTTTAACAGTACGATGTTTCCTATGACTCAAGAAAGATAAAATGAAACTAAGAAAACAAAAGTCTTCATGCTTCATGTTCCTCGAATGAATACCAAGTCTTCAAGGTCGCACAAATTTCTTCACTTTCAAAGTGTTCAGAAATCCAAAGTCTTCAATCGAAGAACTTCATTTTTAGGTGTCGACTTTCTCTGTAAATATCAAACTCCTCATAGACTTATAGACCTGTGTACACTCACAAACGCATCATTCCATTAACCTATAAGTCTTCAATACACCAAAATAACTTAGGGGCACTAGATGCACTTACATTTGTCAAAAATTTGACCGATACCCATTCGAGAATTTTCCTGCGCCAAGCTGCGAATGATAATCATTGTCCCGAAGGAAATTATTCTGCATGTTCAAGTTAGCAGTGACAGACAAATTTTCAATGATCCATTTCTTCACCTAGATTTGCTTCTTGGGTGAACCAGACCTATAGTTAGTCCCAACATATCGAGCGAAAACCTTACCATTCTGTTGTTTGAATAATTTGTAGTTTGAATCATCAGACTCATCAGAAACAATAGTAACAGAAGTATCATATCTTGACAGAATTGCAAGTTCAAGTGTTTTGGTTTTAGCAATCCCAACTCGTTCGAGGATACTGTTCGGGACTCCAATAGGTTCCATCGATGTTGAGTTTCCTTCCGAAACCCAATCCTTCTTTTTGATGATTTTTATGCAGTATTGACTTCTTGAGCACATCATAGAGAGTTTGATGCCCTTTGAGGCTCCTTCACTTTCCTGTGTCAAGAAAGTCCTTTAGCTTGCAATCTTCATCGGTAATAGCAGCAAATTCCTCTGAGGAGGGGTTAGTGTTACCATTCATAATGGCAGAAATAATCTCGATGATAGCATTAGAAGTTTCAGCATGTGAATCAACATTGCTAGGTTCTAGGCATTTTAAGCAAGGAGGCACAAAATCATCAGGAAGACGATTAGATTGCTCGTCAAAGAGAGAAGCTTTTTCTTTCGCCAGCTCATTGTGAGACTCTTTTAGTGACTCGAGTTCTTGATACCGGTTAAGGAGTTCATCTGATAAACTCCCGTAGTTGACTGAAAGGAATCATATCGATTGGTAAGATCATCAATAGTTGAAGAAAAAGCATCATGCTCTTTGATCAAATTTTGATTCTTCTCCATCTCTTCGACCAGTAATCCTTCGGTTTTCCTAAGATTTCCCTCAAGTATTTCAAGCTCATCTTGTTGAGATTTTGCAATCTTAACAAGTTTAGCATAGGCAATGTATTAAGGAGAATATCCATTCATGGATTTTTGATGTTTTGCTGATACCTGGTCCTTAGAAGGCTTCGCCATAAGATAGAAGGCAATTGGTTCATCATAGCTTGAAGCATCATCATTAGTATCTGATTCGAGTGAATTTCCTGATGATTCGTAGGAAATGAAAGCTATTGCTCCTTCCTATCCTTCTGTGGAGATCTTCATCATCTAATTCTGATTCAGATGACTAATATTTGGAAACTTTTTCATTTCAGCACAGACTCTGTTTAGCTAAGATATTTTCTTCATGTTGGATCGATAGTAGCTTTGGCTTGTACGTCAGCCACTAGTCTCGTCGAAGAGGATGATGGAGATTCATTTTTCTTTGGGAGCTTAGTTTGATGATCCATTGGAGTGAATCCATTGCAATGAAGATATCTCCATCTATTGCTTGGCTTTTCCCAATAGGGGCAATCAGCTATGAGGTCACCGAATTGTTTGCACTTGAATCACTTCATTTCTTTCAGAGGTAAATTTCTTGAGGATTGAGGCAAGTAAAATTCATCATCATTTGTGAGGCATATATTTTTTCTTCTAAGATCACTTAGCCTTTCTATGAGCATTTCAAGTTCCCTTGTGATGGTGTGTTGATTTTCGACATCTTCTTGTGAGTTGCCATAGTGAGAAAGTATTTTCCCTTCACCTTCCGAAGAACATTCTTGACCTGCATTTTCAATCTCCATCTTTTCTTCATGAATGGACAGTAGCGTCATGCTCTCAACATAGTGAAGTTCGGCATAATCTGGTCTTTGCTTGGTTTCAGCTACGATGGGATCGAAGGTTTCATCAAGAGCACTCAGAAGCTTGTTGACCACACCTCTATCGGTGATATCAGTTATTCCTCGTTGATGAAGTCTTTCAACAATATTTGTCAATCGGTTAGTGAGTTCCATAGAACTTCCCTTACGCAGACTTCTAAAACTAGCAAACATGGCATGAAGCATTTGAGTGCGGGGATCCGTTCTAGCAATGAATTTTTCATGATTATATTTTATAGCATCCCAGAGTTGCTTCACGGTGTCGAGCTTTTGGCATCGAAGGAAAATTTATTTTGGAAGACTGCTTCGAATGATATCTTTTGCTTGAGCATTCAATCTCAGATTTGCTTTGTCATCAGAAGTAGGATCATCCGGTTGCTGGATGGTGTATCCGTTTCCATAATCTCCCACAAGTCTATGTTAATGGCTTGAATTCTGATTCTCATTCTTTCTTTCAAGAAGAGATAATCATTTGCATCGAAGATAGGAAATCTTCCAGAGTGCGAGGATCTACCTGCATATGACATACTAAAAACTCCAAGGATGTTATACCTTTAATAAACAGAGACAGGGAGAACCTGCTCTGATACCAATTGTTAGGACCAAGAGTATATCGACCAGAGGGGGGTGAATGGGAGATTAGATATTATTTCTTTTGAAAGTTTCGAACTGATCCCAAACACATCAGTGGAAATAAGGTTTGGTACATATGAACTCAATTGAGCATATTATTGAGGAACAAAACCATCGATTTAGGATGCAATAATGGTTCGAGCATAGTCTACATCAGGCTTTATGATAACGATAGTAATGCAATATGCCAGCAGTTACAATGTCATGACAGAGAGCTGGTAAAGAAATGCGATAGGTAACTTCGAGGAATAATCATAGTGAGGTATAAGTTTACGACACAGAAGATGACAAGGACTAAGATAGCATAGCAGAATGAAGAGGGTGCAACAGTGTGGGCATCGAACAATAACTGATGCGAATGACAGATGAACTAAAAATGAATGATATGCAAAAGAGAATGAATGATTAGATAAACTATCGTCACAGAGCATGAATGTAAACCACTGAAGGTATTGAAGTGAAATAAATTGAACCAATGGTGCTCGATGACGACAGAGAGATTTAGTAGACCAGTTCACCCTTCTGCCAAAGGGCAACGTCTGGTTGGAGGGACTGTGACTTAACACGGAAGATAAACTCTCTTCACACTATTCT
Source organism: Aegilops bicornis (assembly GCA_021605145.1). Classification (NCBI taxonomy): domain Eukaryota; kingdom Viridiplantae; phylum Streptophyta; class Magnoliopsida; order Poales; family Poaceae; genus Aegilops; species Aegilops bicornis. Next base: position 216,414,681 of record CM038672.1, on the reverse strand, counting down.
CCTTTAATTCGAAGTTGATTAGACTCCAGTTGATTTCACTCGTGGTAGATACTTGTCGGCGATCTCCAAACCTTCGGTCGACCTTCGCAAACCACAATCACTCTTGGTTGCTGAAGATCCTGCTCGGTGAAGACAAAAAATCTTCAACGCTCGAGTCGTCACCTATCCATCTAGCGAGTGTGCATCTCTCAAGAGTAATAGGTACAAGAACTCTAACTCAGAACTATTGTGATGCTAAACCACAGTCTAAGTTTGGACTCTTTGTTTTTCTCTTGGTGGATCTTAAAGTCAAATCACTCGGAGATGGGGTGCTCAAATCAATCTTCTCAGAAATCTTAAGCGGATCAGCCAACGAACAACGTTAGAGTGGAGTGTCTATTTATATCCGCAGCCTGCCCTGATGGGAAATAACCAAATTGGACATGTGGAGCAGCCAATGGCCGAAATACATGAGTCCAATGGTCGAAAATTGAGCACAACGGTAACATTACTTGTGAAGCAAGTAATGCTAACTCCTCAGTCCGAAAGATATCTCCTGCAGCACAAAGAACAACTTCTACTACTGCCAGCTAATCATTCAGAGCATAAATAGATTTCTCTCATATCTTTCATGGGTTTTGGGCCAAGCATCATAGTGGATCTAAGCTTCAAGAACATATACACCGCTCTTAATAGTATGGAGGTCCTATGACAAAAATAACTGAAAAAAGAACAACGAAATGAATACTACATCTTCATTTTGTCTGCGACGTCCATTCGCTGCAGTCAATTTCTTCGGATGATACTACCGAACCAAATGCTTTGCTTCAGCAGTAAACTTCTTGTCTACATGTCTTCAACAGATGTAGCTCTTTCTTCTCTGCAACGTAGTTATACTTTGATCAAGTTCCTTGAAATTAGCAACTAGAGACAGCATTGTCTTCGGTTCTGTATGGACTATTTCTCTCTGTATGCACTAGCAAACAAATCGGTCCATACTTGTTTCTACCAACAATCTCCAAAACACGGGAAGGCAGATATTGCACCAACAGGCCTCCTTCTCTCCTTACCATGACGAGAAGGGGGCGCCTCTCTATTGGGCCCTGGTGGCCCAATACTCCTTCCACCACTTGGTCTTTTAAGTCCTGTTGATATTAAATTAAATATAAAAAACTCCTAATTAACAATTACTCGAGCCTTTTATTATCAATTTAACACCCCCAGAAACATTTTCCACCTATATATTATTTATTGGCAATATCCGGTATTGCCCGATAAACTCTGAAACCCTTCCGGTCACCCCGAAACGCCTCTGGTTCCTCTCAAAATTATTTCGAATATCAATGAAAGAATTCCAAAAATAAATCCTTGACACTCTCATCCTACTATCACTCGGCAGATCATGATTACCTAAATCTTGTGACCTCGTAGGTTCGGTAAAACATCGATATGAAAGAAAACCCTTCATTCAATGAACAATAGTGGAACCATGGACGTCTATATTGATCCCAATGGTTACACGAATGAAATTTGAGTGAACCTTTAGTTATCACGTGAATTTCCATTTACTTCATGATACTTTACAAACTTGGAGTGCATCAATATCCTCCTGAATCATGCAGATGCACACTATACCGTTGGTCTTCTTGCCGGTTTTGCTCTTCTTTCTCGTGGAAGTGTTCCGGTATCCCTGTCACGTAGTTACCTGTGTCTGGATAGAAGATGATGGATGCCGTCACACCGAGAGGGCCCTAAGAATATCTCTCCATCGTGCTAGAAGCAAATCCCACTCTCGAGTTATCTAGTCCCTTGTCAATCTTTCCGATGAACCCGTAAGTTGTCGTTATGATCACCTAGTTACAGATGACATTTGACCAATCCCAAAGTCCACCATATTGTATGAAGTGACTACGATACTCTTACGGTATGAGGAACTACAAACACATAATAACACTCCGTGTTATAACAATTGATTTCAGATGATATTATCTCAAAGTATAACAAAGAAGATTGGATCGACTCAATACGATCGTTCTTCTAATGTCAGACTCTCAATGTTGTTTTAGGACTATTGTTACACTTAACAATATCCTAAGATCTGGAAAACATGATCACCAACAACACTTGAGCCAGTCTTAGAGGCAAGATAGGAACATATTCTTTACCGTTTATTATACCACTGAATCACATATTTCATGATCATATAGCAGTTATAGCATGAAATGTAACTTCTTAATTATGAACACAGAAATATAATAATACAATATTGTTGCCACTAGGGCATATTTCCAATATTCTCCCACTTGCACTAGAGTCACTAATCTAGTTAGCACATCTTCTTTTACACGAATGGCAATCCGGTGTATTGATACGTCTCCAACGTATCTATAATTTTTTATTGTTCCATGCTATTATATTATCCCTCTAGGATGTTTTATATGCATTTATATGCTATTTTATACGATTTTTGGGACTAGCCTATTAAGCTAGAGCCCAGTGCCAGTTTATGTTTTTTCCTTGTTTTTGAGTTTCGCAGAAAAGGAAAACCAAACGGAGTCCAATTGACCTGAAACTTCACGGAACTTATTTTTGGACCAGAAGAATGCCATGGAGTAAAAGAGTTGGGCCAGAAGAGTCCCGGGCTGCCCACGAGGGTGGGGGGCGCGCCCACCCCCCCTTGGCGCGCCTCCCTACCTCGTGGACAGCCCGGAGACCCCCCTGAGTTGTTCTCGATGACACAACCTCTTATATATACAGAAACTTCCAGAAAGAAACCTAGATCGGGAGTTCCGCCGCCGCAAGCCTCTGTAGCCACCGAAAACCAACCAATCTAGACCCGTTCCGGCACCCTGCCGGAGGGGGGAATCCCTCTCCGGTGGCCATGTTCGTCATCCCTGCGCTCTCCATGACGAGGAGGGAGTAGTTCACCCTCGGGGCTGAGGGTATGTACCAGTAGCTATGTGTTTGATCTCTCTCTCTCTCGTGTTCTTGAGGTGGTACGATCTTGATTTATCGCGAGATTTGCTATTATAGTTGGATCTTATGATGTTTCTCCCCCTCTACTCTCTTGTAATGGATTGAGTTTTCCCTTTGAAGTTATCTTGTCGGATTGAGTCTTTAAGGATTTGAGAACACTTGATGTATGTCTTGCATCTGCTTATCTGTGGTTACAATGGGATATTCACGTGATCTACTTGATGTAAGTTTTGGTGATCAACTTGCGGGTTCAGTGACCTTTGAACTTATGCATAGGGGTTGGCACACGTTTTCGTCTTTACTCTCCGGTAGAAACTTTGGGGCACTCTTGGAAGTACTTTGTGTTGGTTGAATAGATGAATCTGAGATTGTGTGATGCATATCGTGTAATCATACCCACGGAAAGTTGAGGTGACATTGGAGTATCTAGGTGACATTAGGGTTTTGGTTGATTTGTGTGTTAACACGAAATTCGGGACTAGGTTCCTAACCAAAAAAACCCGATCGTCGACTGTCCGGATGCCGAAGCCCTAGCGGCCTTTAAACATAGCATCCGTGACGAATGGCTCTCCCGCCACCTCGTCCAGGAAAAGCCGAAGTCCATGGCAGCCCTCACGACACGCATGACCCGCTTTTGTGCGGGAGAGGATAATTGGCTGGCCTGTATAAAAAATACAGCAAGTGACACGGGCACCTCCGAGGTCAAAAATAGCAACGTCAAGCTCCGACGTAGCAGACACAATCGCTGAAGCAATGGCGACAATACTGATGACACGACAGTCAACGCCGGATTCAGTGGCTCCATGTCCGGCCAACGGTAGAAGCCATATCACTACTAGAAAAAGGCCTATTAGTGGCACACCTATTTTTGCCATAAATGGCGTACTATAGGTGCGCCACTATTAACACGCCATTAGTAATTGTTAGTAATGGCGCATCTTTGATGCGCCATTGGTAATCCAAATACCAGTGGCGCACCACATGGTGCGCCACTACTAACCCTTAGGTGCTTCACTGGTATTCCCTCCAGGTGCGCCACTAATAGCCTTATAGGTGCGCCACTAGTAATAAAGGAAGGTGCGCCACTAATAAGGGATTAAATGCGCCACTAGTAATGTATTTGGAAAACAAAAAAAATCCAAATTTACAGAAAACAACCTATAAGAAAAAATAATTTAAAAACAAAAAATGAAATAGAATCATAATTTTTATTATAGTAAGAATATTAGAATGTCTTTACAAGTATCCAATAAAAGGAAAATTGCAAGGAAATAAAAGAAAATCCTAAAACTAATCTTCTAGTAATCTTTTCTTCTTTTTCTTCACTTTATCCCTGCAAAATGTAACGAAATAAACAGAAAGACAAACAAACTATTTATAACATGTCAATATTGTCATTTTTTATGCAGAACTAGATATGAGCATATATTTCCAGAATTACATGGTGTGAATATTGTATGAGTAAGATTATAATGGAAATGAATTTTGATAGGAGCCCACTTTCAACGAGTATTTATCTAGCAGAGCTAAATAATCAGGGCATTTACCTTTTGATAATACTATTATACTATACTACCAGTATACTACTCCACTTAGATTTTTTAGATGAGCAGATCTGAGATAGACATCTGTTCAAGTGGCTATAGGTAGGCTTGAAGAATTCTCATCGGTTCAAGTGGCTACAGGTAGTTACTGCAATTTGGAATATAGACTACTAGTACTATTTGAAAAGAAAACAAGAGCAAATCTAAACGTACTAGTCAGATCTGATCACATTGAGCTAGAAAGAAAATTCATCGGGAAACAGATGACCGGCGACTTACTTCCAGACGTTGAGGATCTTGTTGTGCCCGGCGAAGACGCTGTGGAGCGCATCGTGGACGGACTGCTCACAGCGATAGCTGCCGCAGATGAACTCGTTGTCCTACAGGTAGTCCAGCAGCCAGGAATTAAAGATAGGAGGGCTAGAACTGAAAGAACTAACATCTTAGAAAGCAACAGGGGATAATTCATATATGAAATATACGTATGAAGTGGTCTTCACCAAAATTGTTGAAACATGAACGAAATGTTTTAGCAGTACCAATGATACATGTCAAATTAATTGTTCGTGTCATGAGACTGTAAAAGTAGTACTTGCATGCCAATGAAGACTTGCTAGTGTCAGATTCTATGAGGTTCACGACATGTGTAATTGTGCCAAGTTCACTTGTAATGCCATTATTCATGATCTGAACTTTATCCTCCACAAAATAAAATAACAGTTGATCCATGCGAATGATACTTAATTTTGGAGCTACTTTTAATTTATAAACTGAATATAAAGTGAGTTATAAATTCAGAAATAGAATATTCAGTTAGGCTACTGTTAACTGAATTTTGGAGTGTATACTTAACAAAGGCTTCATTTGAATGTACAGTCAAATTAAAAAAATGTGTTCATGGGGCGTGACACTAAGATTCGACCATTTTTACGGCCAACATATATATGGATAAATCAGAGATTAGACATGCATATAAAAGAAGGAAAATCAAGAAATATTAATCAATTGGGGTAGTCATGGTGTACTTAGTTTTATTATGGTGGCCAACTTTCACTATGTGTATATGTTTGAACAAAAATACTATGGAAATAATGATAACGAATGGAACCGGAATAGGTTATCAATAATTAGAGATGTGGTGGGCAGTCAGGAACAATACTTACCAGCATGATCCTGGAGTACTTTACATTTATTATATGCCCTTACAGTGAAGTTACTGCATCATATTTCAACTACAACAGTTGAATATTGCAAATATGAACAAGATTGGGAAAAAACAAGAGCTATGAAAATTTCTAACAACAGAATCACTTCAGAAATTTTAATACCCCAACTATCAAAATCTATGGTTAAACAGCAAGGTGCCGGTTGAAACACACTTCAAGTGTTTGAAAATGGTATCATACTGGACACCAATCAACCTTGAGTTTGGCATTCCTTTTCAAAACAGTATCTTATACCAATATCTTGTGCTTGTAAGTGGCAACTACTCCCTCCGTCCCACAATATAAGAGCGTTTTCCAAACTAACATAGCTTGAAAAACACTCTTATATTATGGGACTGATGGAGTAGATGACATGTAAAGGAGCCTAGTTCATAACCTTTATTTATAAGAACATAAGCTACATGGATCTGCACAAGATGTTATGAAGGAAAATGCACCATATTTAGATACCATGTCATGAGCAGGTAGCTGCCCTTGGTTCCTCATCTTCAAGAGCAAGTGAACTCTCTCATTTTTAACTCTTGTCATGGAATTTGCCCTAAGCTGTGGATCAAGACAACAGGGGATAAGGAGAAATTATGAGTAATACGAGATGAAGGCACATAAAAGTTATAAGATTGCATGCAACAACGGCGAGCAATGCGAGATGGCACCCTAGAGGCGATTCGGTCCAAAACCTACTCTAAAGATTCATGGTTCCTAACAAAATAGCAGAAAAATGCTTGACTTCACGACACGGTGACACCCTATTGGCAGTTCTAGGCAATCAACCGAACACCTTGCGCGCATGGCGGCAGCACCCGTTGTCCAGCAATCCAATAGTAGCATCACGCTTCAGACTCCGCCTGCTGTGCGCGGCATGACAGCATAGAACTAGCCGCGCCACCGGTGAGATGGACTAGGAATGGAACAAAGTTAACGAACCTCCTGTCTCCAGTCTGGGCGGCGGGATTTGTTGGGAACCCTCCGGGGGCGAGCCGAATCCATCATGGCGGCTGGCCGCGCCGATCGCCGGGAGAATAGGCTCCTGTCGGGTCCGGCCCCTTCGCCTCTGCTCTCTCTTGGTCTCGCCGACATGGAGAGCGAAGGCCTGGGGACGCACGCTTCTCGCCGCGGCGCCGGCTCCGGGAACGCCTGGTGGAGATTTGCCTTGTGCGACAGAGGAACAGAATACCGCGAGAGGACGGCGAGGACGGTGGATGGTGGGATTGATGGTACGACCGCGCTGCGCTGTGCTGCGGTCCGGCATGAGGCGGCGAGGGGAGCTCCTCCTCCTGCATCTCGGTGGCCTCTACACCCTGGAGCAACGCCCTCGCCGGAGGACATGGTCACCAGCTCTCCTCTGGATCCGGTGAGGAGGGTTGTGGAAGGAGCTCACCAAGGCTCCAAGCCCTGGATCTGGTGTGAGGGAGGGCGAAGGGGGCTCGCCGTGGTCGGGAGGGAGCGGAAGACGCGGGCGGCCGGGGCTTCCTGATCTAGATCAAAGTCGAGGGAGGTGGGTGGGTGTGTCAGGAGGAAGGGGAGGGGAGAGAACGTGACTAGAGAGAGGGGACAAGGGGTAATAGCAATGGCACACTGGTAGGGGGGGCGCCATACGTACAGATAGCAATGCACATCTTTTACTGGTGTGCCATTACTAGTTAAAACTAGTAATGGCGCACTTTTCCCTGGTGCGCCACTGCTAAGTCTCAGGAGGGGTGTGGGGCCAGAACAAAACTAGTAATGGCGCACCACACATCAGGTGCACCATTAGTAATATGGCCACTAATGGTGCACCCATATCTGGTGCGCCACTGCTATATAGCAGTGCCGCGCCACATACATGGTGCGCCATTAATGTCCATATTATCTATAGCCATTTTTGTAGTAGTTTATAAAAGAAACAATCAGGGACCATCCATCTTTGACAGCATACTCGATCGTCCATGCCAAATCCATGGCACCCCTGACAAACCAGCCAATCATACCAATAGAGATTGTTGGGTTTTTAAACAGGCCGGCAAGTTAAATGCCGAGAACAAAGATAAGGGATCGCAAAGCGAGGACAATGACGAGGAGCCCCAGCAACCGAACACAGGGGACAAAAGAAGCCCCCCCCCCCCCCAGTTCAAAACGTTGAACATGATATATGCTACACACATCCCCAAGAGGGAGCGCAAGCGGTGCTCAGGGACATCTATGAGGTAGAGCCAGTCGCCCCAAAATTTAATCCATGGTCGTCATGCCCGATCACTTTTGATCGATGCGATCATCCGACCAGTATCTGTCATGGCGGTTCAGCCGCATTGGTCCTTGACCCAAGAATTGACGGATTCCACCTGACGCTAGTCCTTATGGACGGCGGGAGCAGCCTAAACCTGCTCTAACAAAATACAGTGCGCAAAATGGGCATTAACCCATCACAGATCAAGCCCACAAAGACTACCTTCAAAGGAGTCATACCAGGTGTAGAGGCCCGCTGGACGGGCTCAATTACACTAGTGGTTGTCTTCGAATCTCCGGACAACTTTCGAAGTGAAGAGTTGATCTTCGATATCGTCCCTTTTCGCAGTGGCGACCACGCACTACTTGGACGAATCGCATTTGCCCGATTCAACGCGGTGCCACACTATGCTTATCTCAAGCTCAAGATGCCCGGTCCACGTGGCGTCATAACAGTCAATTGAAACACGAAATGCTCCCTTCGTACAGAAGAGCACACCGCTGCCTTAGTAGCAGAAGTACAGAGCGACCTTCTCAAGCAGAACCTTAATTCGGCTGCCGAGCCCCCGGACACCGTTAAGAGGGTCCAAAATATTCTGCAGCAGGACAGTTTGGCTCGTCAGAAGCTCGACTAGCAATTTGGCCTCCGTCCCAGTCCCGATCAAGTGGTGGCATTGGTACCACGCGTACATAACTACACACTCAAAATACCATGGGCACAGATGGAGGCATACCTACCTTGTGATCCACAATACGGCTTGACCGCTCCCGGACACATTTACATTCACTGTTTCCTTTTTCCTTTTCAGGTTCCTTTTCCACCGGCCTTCCCTGATGGCTTGATCGTAGTTCCTTTCGAAGGACAAATACACCAAGACGGCAGTCAGCCTGGACGTAGAGGGGAATTTTTAGTTGGTTTCTTAAACAACCACTCCACCTGTCTCCAGGGTCCCACGCACAGCTCTCCCTTGGTGATGGCATGTCAAATAGCTCGTTGCTTATTGCACTACATGCATCAATGCGCCTTGACGTATTTATCATGTCATAATTGAAACAGTTTGCGGCCCAAATTTTAGGGCCCCTGCTTATTTCTTTTACTCCTTTTCTTTTTTTCTTTTTTTAGTTTTAATAAGCTTATCAGATAGCACCTGTACACTGTGGTACGTTTCAATTTGCCAGGGGCTTCATAGCGCACCACACTATGGAAACAAAGTCCGAACACTTTTTACAGTATAGTTCGGCACCCCGAATTTAGCACTATATGCATTGGCTCCGAATCGTGTCTTTGGTCAATAGTTGGGTTGCACGGCTCCTGTGCTTTCTACCTTACGTTCCTCTATATCGGCTAAGGTAGTAAAGGGAGCACTACTGCAATTGTGTCCTGGTTTACCTGAAGGAGGACCTCAGTAGAGAAAGCCGAAAATTGACTGTCATGATGCGGCGAGAGCCGATCAGCTCTTCAGAGGTTTCAAATCGATAGAGATTTTTTCCGCATTGCGCGAAGGATCGATACTTAAACGGTCAGGTGCCTATAGCATTCCTATTTCGGATACTAGGGGCTGCGCTCACATTTTTATTGTCAAACTCCTAAGGCTAAGTGAGAGTGCTAAAGCCGCATAGTCTGATTGCCTAGTTCGTTGCGCTAAACACCTCCTTCAAGGACCAAACAATTGGATCAAGAGTGTTTAGATTGCATCCTGAACACCTGCATACTACCTACGTGCGCGCGGAAGCCGACGACTGGCCAACTCTCAGATTTCATACAAAACGGACGCACAGGAGGTAAATTTTTCACATAGCAAAAATTATATTACATAACAACTTTGTTTCATCATACATGGCAGCGACAACATGAATGTACTCATTCAAAGATAATGTATTTTGCACATTGCATCGCTACACTGCGAGACCCCTCCAGGACGTCTTCAAAATATCAATCTGGCGTGCGGTACTCCTTGTCCTCAGGCGGCCCTTTGGTCACGAACTTGACGGCATCCATCTTCGCCCACCAGACCTTGACATGGGCGAAGGCCATGCGCGAGCCCTCGATGCAGACCGACCGCTTGATGACGTCCAGCCGAGGACAGGCGTTCACCAGCCGCTTCACGAGTCCGAAGTAATTGCCGGGTATAGCTTCGGCAGGATTATTAAATCCTTCATGGCCAGTTCGGCCACCCTATGCAGCTCGACCAACTGTTTCAGTTGATCGGTGAAGGGTACTGGATGTTCTGGCACAAGATATTGCGACCAGAACAGCTTATCCGTGGAGCTCCCCTCTTCGGCTCGGAAAAACTCCACAGCGTCTGACACACTGCGCGGCAGGTCCGGAAACGCCCCTGGAGAACTCCGAATCCGGGTTAGCAAGACATAATTTTTCTTCACATACTTGCTTTGCATACTAAATGCCTTACCCGCCGCGATCTTCTTGGCCTCCTGGATCTCCTCGAGGTCGGTTTGGGCCTCCACCCGGGCCTCTTCAGCGCTTTGGCGAGCCTTGGCGAGTTCGGCCTCTCGAGCCGACACATCGCACTCCAGGGCCTCGCATCTCTTCGCAGCATCCTAGAGCTCTAATTGGACCTCGTTGACCCGGGCTTTGAGCTTCTTACGGGCGGCTTGCTCCTTGGCAGCTTTATCCTCGGATTCGGCCACGGCCTTTTTAAGGGCCTCGACCTCGGTCATCGCTGCTGCACATATCATAACGTTATGATCAATACACATCCTTTATTCTTTTCGAATATATAGCAAGTCATTGCATACCTTGGTGGTCTCCCAACTGCTTCCTTGCTTAGCCGAGCTCCTCCTTGGCCCGCTCCAGCCTCTTCTTTAGTCCGGAGACTTCGGCATCTTGTGAGGTCATGGCCAGCAATGACGCCTGCTCATTTATACAAGACACATTTAGTTAGTTTCCTGCAGAAATGAATTGATCCTCTGTCCGGTTTTTGCTTTCCGCACACCGGGCAGTGTCTCAGGGGATACTGTCTATATGGGGATTCTCTCCTTGCGTCTCTTACCACAAAACCTGTCAGCAGGGTGTTGCATGCTTCGGTCAGTCTGCTCTTGATGGACTGAACTCTCTCAATCACCGTACCTAGAAGGATACGGTGTTCTTCCACAATGGAAGAACCTCGCAGTGCTTCTAGAAGATTGTCCGATGCCCCTGGTTGAAAAGAGGTCACCGGTGGGATAGGCGCACCTCCGGTTTTCAAAGGAGGCTGCACGCCGGACTCCGGAGCCGTGTAGGTCTCCAGAACCGTATCCGGACGGGGCCGAATTGAATATGGCCCCCCATCGCCAGTCTTCATGGGGGACTGCTCCCCCATGTGTCCGGCGGAGGTTTCACCCTCTGGCGCCACCATGACGGCCTCCTGAGACTATCGCTGGCCTGGGAAATTCCTTCGCGACAGCACCTCCGTGTCGCCCTCGGCCGTGGGGCATTAAGCGGACGGCAATGACTCGCTGGCCATCGCCTTTGAGTCTAGCGAACCTCCTAACGAGGATCGCTGGGAGCTATCATGGGCCAGACTGCAATAGCACAATTAACCTTGTTAATACAATGAGGAGGAAAGGTCGGATACACGGGCAAGTACGAATCTGTCAGTACTAATGATGCGGCCAGGGGCTTCTTCGGGGGGGGGGGGTCGCTCCGAACTGTTGTCGATGTCTCATGCGGTTTTATCCCGACGGAGCCTGAGGGAGTCCTGGATTAGGGGGTGTCCGGATAGCCGAACTATCACCGGTGGCCGGACTCCTGGACTATGAAGATACAAGATTGAAGACTTCGTCCCGTGTCCGGATGGGACTTTCCTTGGCGTGGAAGGCAAGCTTCGCGATACGGATATGTAGATCTCCTACCATTGTAACCGACTCTGTGTAACCCTAACCCTATCCGGTGTCTATATAAACCGGAGGGTTTTAATCCATAGGACGAACAACAATCATACCATAGGCTAGCTTCTAGGGTTTAGCCTCCTTGATCTCGTGGTAGATCTACTCTTGTACTACCCATATCATGAATATTAATCAAGCAGGAGTAGGGTTTTACCTCCATCGAGAGGGCCCGAACCTGGATAAAAACATCGTGTCCCTTGTCTCCCGTTACCATCCGCCTAGATGCACAGTTCGGGACCCCCTACCCGAGATCCGCTGGTTTTGACACCGACATTGGTGCTTTCATTGAGAGTTCCTCTGTGCCGTCGCTATCAGGAAGTATGCCTCATCCCGTCTTTAAAGACGGCACCGTTGCTAAAGGAGCTTTGGCCACCGGCCAAACTCTCCGACTAAGCGGTTATCTTATGACCGCTTTGTCGCCAGCGCCGAAGCGATGACTTCTCGGGTCATCGAAAGCAATCTTCACGTTAACTCGGAACTTGTCCAGAAGTTAGATCCGATGGAGCTCTCTTCCTTAAATGAGCTCTTGGACCGCATCGCCGCCCTGGGAGTCGCTACAGACTACGATCAGATTGGGCCTAAAACCGATCTGAGAGAGATCAACTCTCCCCAGGCTACCCACCACGTTGCCGTGGTAGAGGAACAATACGGCGACTCTTCTCCTACCTTAAGGACTAGCTATGTCCAGATTCCTGACCCCTCCATGCCGGATTCCCGCGGAGGGGAGGACACCGCTCAAGCCCTGAACTTTACGTCAGGCAGCGGGCTAGATTCATTGGGCAACTTCCACGAACCCAAGCTTCCAAGTTTAGAAACTTCTTGGCCCCTGAATCTTAGATCGGACGGGGTTTGGAATTTAATTCCACCCGCCCACCCAAACATAAGCGATCTATCCCAAATCCGGCAAGAGCCCGGTGAAACAGTACATCATTACTGGGCTAGATTTCTCCTGGTTATGGACAACATAAAGGACTGCCGCGAGGGGGACGCAATCTCATTCTTCTGCAATAATTGCACCGACAAGGGAATCCTCAACGCCATAAGTCGTCGTGAAATTACACGCTTCGCTGACTTGGCGTCCATAGTACGAAAGTACTGCGCGATGGAGAGCACATGGAAAACCGAAATCAAATTTTGGGATAGTCCGGCCCCGGATACGACCCTAGTCCGAAATAAAAGGGTGCATTATCACCAGGCACCTAGATTACATACCAAAAAGCAAAAACCCCCCAAAGGGCATGGAACCATACTGGAGGGATGGCTCATAGCACAGAGGGCGCCACTCCAACTCATAGCCTTAGAGCATGTTGGATACTACGGCAGGTGGCCAAAAGTGGCGAAGAGCTCTTAGCTCCAGATCACCAGCCTAGCAATACCAGTACGGTATTAACAGTCTTCGAGACTTTCGCATCAAATAATATGCGGAAACAAACACTCCGGAGCCTTGCTGAAGTCTACCAGATAGCAACAATAAATCCATGGAGTGACACGGCTATTACCTTTAACTCCAATAGCGAACCTAAATTCCGAACAGCCAGTACCAGCCGCATTGGTCCTCGGTCCAATAGTGGGCGGCTTTTCGCGTTACCAAAGGTACTCATGGACGGCGGCAATGGATTAAACCTCATCTACGAGAAACCCTTGAAAAATGGAAATAGGCGGAGTCAGATTAAGCAAAGCAGCACAACCTTTAGAGGAATAATCTCCAGTCGGTAAGCATGCTGTACAGGAAAGATCACACTAGATGTGGTGTTCGGCACGCCGGACAATTATTGGTCCGAGGAGGTCACATTCCAAGTGGCCCCGTTCAGCAGCGGATACCACGCTCTACTAGGGCGAGAGGCATTCACAATTTTTCAAGCTATACCCCATTACGGGTACATGAAGCTCAAAATGCCCGGACCCAACGTAATTATCACTCTCGCTAGTGACCCGAACATAGCGCTCCGCGCCGAAAATAAAACAGCCGCACTTGCCCTTGAGGCACTATCCGAAGCCCTAGCGGCAGAGGAACTCACTGCGCTGCGCTCCACGGTGGACAGGGACGATGTGATACTCAATAAGAGATCCAAGTCCACCTCTTTTAAAACGGCAGACGAAATAGTCAAATTCCAAGTCCATCCAACGAACCCTACAAAAACGGCCTCCATCGAGGCACAATTAAACCCTGATGTGGACGCGCAGACACGAGAATTCCTACGCGAAATTTGGGACATTTTTTCCTGGCACCCTTCAGACATGCCAGGAATCCCACGCCGGCTGGCAGAGCACAACCTAAATATCCTAAAAGGATTCAAGCCAGTCAAACAAGCTCTTCGGCGTTTCTCCGAACCAAAGAGACAGGCCATGGGAGAGGAACTAGCCAAACTATTGGAGGCCAGATTCATCAGAGATATAAAACATCCGGACTGGCTAGCAAACCTGGTAATGGTACCAAAGAAGGATAAATCCTGGCGCCTATGTGTCGATTTGAAGGACCTTCACAAGGCTTGCCCAAAGGATCATTTCCCCCTCCCCCGCATCGATCAAATTATCGACGCTACCGCAGGACATGATTCATTGTGTTTCCTCGACGCATACTCCGGCTACCACCAAATTAGGATGGCAGAGCCAGACTAAGCCGCAACGGCATTCATCACTCTATACGGCCCATTCTGCTTCAACACAATGCCCTTTGGGCTCAAAAACGCCGGCGCAATTTATCAGCGCATGATTCAGACATGTCTGGCAAACCAGATCGGCAAAACAGTGGAGGCATACGTGAAGCGATGTGGTCATCAAATCCAAGCATGTCGAAACCCTAGTCGACGACTTGAGGCTCACATTCGATAATCTCCGAACATATGACATCAAGCTCAACCCGGAAAAATGTGTTTTTGGCGTACCAGCCGGAAAGCTCTTGGGCTTCATTGTATCTGGTAGAGGAATTGAAGCAAATCCAGCCAAGATCCGAGCTCTGTCACAATTGGATATCCCCAAAGACCTCAAACAAATAAAAAAATTGACTGGATGCGTGGCGGCTCTAAGCCGCTTTATCTCCTGCTTAGGAGAAAAGGCATTACCCCTTTATCGCCTCCTCCGGCGCACCGAACACTTCGAGTGGACGGATGCTGCCACGGCCGGACTCGAAGAAATCAAAGCCATATTGGCAACAAATCCAGTCCTGGCCGCGCCCAACATGGGCGAACCAATTCTATTATACATCGCACCAACCCATCAAGTTGTAAGCGCGATGCTCGTTGTCGAACGAGAAACAGACGGACACAAGTTCACTCTCCAAAAACCAATTTACTACATGTCCACTGTGCTAACTCCATGCAAGTCACGGTACCCGCATTATCAAAAGATAGCATACGTGGTGTTCATGGCATCCCGGAAGCTGCGACCCTACTTCCAAGAGTGTTCGATAACAGTAGCCTCCGAAGTACCTCTTAATGACATTATAAACAACCGCGATGCAATGGGCCGGATTTCTAAGTGGGCCATTGAGCTCCTCCCGTTCGACATAACCTACAAGCCATGGCGAGCTATTAAGTCGCAAGTTTTGGCTGACTTCATAGCGAATGGTGGCCGAACTCCCTAAAGAGTATGGCGCATATTCCAACTGGATCATGCACTTGACGACTCCAAAATGTTGGCGGCACAGGGGCTGGCGTCATTCAACGTCCCCAACCGGAGACACAGTCAATCGTACTTCAAATAATGTACACGGACTCCAACAACGCGGCGAATCTGAGGCCCTTCTACATGGTCTCCGGATGGCGGTCTCCATGGGCATTCAATGCCTAGAGGTCTTGTGAGGATTCGAACCTCGCGATATCCCAAATAAATGGGGACTTTGATGCCAAGGATCCAAAATGGCAGCTTATCGCAATGTCGTCCTAAAAATGTCAGCTCGGTTTGAGGCTTGAATTTCACCATATAGCCCGGGAAAACAACCAGCAGCAGAGCGTGTTAGCGCATTGGCGCAAAGCGCGATGCCGTCCCCCGCAATATCTTCCTAGAGAGGCTTTTCAAGCCATCCGTACTATGGGAGGGAGAGTCCGGAAATAACAACCCGGACCCAACCGCACTGCCCCACACCGAACATTCCGACATAGTTGGTGGTCCCGCCAACGAAATAACATCGTCAGCCCACGAAATTATGGCAGTTATCGCCCCGTGGACAGAACCATTCCTAGCCTACCTAACTAGGCAGGAACTTCCGAGACCAAAACGAGGCCCGCTGCATAGTGCGGCGGTCTAAAGCCTATAAGGTCCATGAGGGAGAGCTTTATAAGAAAAGCACAACCGGAGTCCTTCAAAGGTGTATCTCCGAAGAGGAAGGGCGGAATCTCTAGGCTGAAATTCATGCCGGACTCGGTGGGCACCATGACGCAGCCCGAGCCCTTGTAGGCAAGGCTTTCCGTACAGGATTTTATTGGCCGACGGCCCGGGCAGATGCTCAGGACTTAGTCCAACGATGCGTCGGTTGCCAGCTCTTTGCTAATCAAAGCCACATGCCACCCACCGCCTCAAAACTATACCCATCACCTGGCCCTTCGTGGTCTGGGGGCTTGACATGGTTGGACCCCTTAAAGGAGGAACCGACAAGCAAAAATACCTATTGGTCATGGTGGATAAATTCACCAAATGGATAGAGGCCAAGCCTGTAAAAACGGCCGAATCCGGACCAGTGATAGATTTCATATCAGGGGTAGGACACCGTTACGGCGTCCCCCATAACATCATCACTGATAACGGCACGAACTTCACGGCCAACGAGGTTAAACTCTGGTGCAATAACATGGCATCAAGCTCGACTACGCTTCAGTCTACCACCCCCAAACTAATGGTCAAGTCGAGCGAGCAAACGGTCTAATCAAGGGCGGCATTAAAACCAGACTAGTGCGGTCCCTAAAGGAATCTAACACGCACTCGGTAGAGGAGCTCGACTCCGTACTCTGGGGGCTGCGTACCATGCCGAATCGCACTACCGGATTTACGCCATTTTTTATGGTATACGACGCAGAGGTAGTTCTGCCCTGCGACATAATTCATGACTCACCTCGCGTGCGCATGTACGAAGAAAGAGAAGCCGAGCTAGATCGGCAGGACAGCTTGGACGCCTTGGAGGAAGAGCGTGACGTGGCAAAAGCTCGTTCCGAATTCTATCAACAACAGGCTCGAAGATATCAAAGCAGGGAAGTACGGGCCAAAACTTACAATGTTGGCGAACTAGTTCTACGCCTGCCGGACAAGAAAATAGACAAACTCAAGCCCAAATGGGAGGGTCCCTTCATCATCGACCAAGTCCTGACCGGGCGGAGCGTCTGCTCAAAACGCATCGGATAACCGACTCGAGCCGAACCCATGGAATGCAGCCCGTCTCCGAAGATTCTCGCCTCGCGCCGGTTTCTGAGTTCGTCTCCTTCCTCCGTCTATATTTTATATTTTAAGCTGTCTTTTATTTCTCTCCTTCTCCCTCCCTTTTTCCGAAGCCGTTAAAGGCTCGTTTGCGCATTGTTCACACACACTTGATGCGCTATCCGCCGCTCATTATACCTGGGGGCTTCTTTAACAGAAGCTTATTTATACGGGCTTTATGCCCAACACATGTGTCACACTTCCGCATGTACCTTTTATTCACCATTATATGCATCGATATGACTTAAGTTTTGGCCAAGCTGTGTTGCACAGGTCCTGTGCTTACCCCTCACGTTCCCGATTGTTCGGCTAGGTGGTAAAGGGAGCACCTCTGCGATTATTACCGCTTGGTCAGCCGGACGTGAACCTCAGACTGGGTGAAGCCAAAAGCTAGCGTTCTTAAGGGAATATTCGGTCGGTGAACTAAAAGACGATTTTTTATTTTTCATTTATCTGCCCCCAGATGCTTTTCTGCTTTTTTCGCAGTTCGGACATGCACTTTAGGGCATGCCTCCCAGGGAAAGGAACCTCTAACGGAACTATTCTCCTTGGAAGATGTTTCTTACTAACCATTAATATAACATAACTAGTTGGGCACTTGTATGATAAAGCACTCATGACCCCTACGCCTGGTCTCCACGCATGCCCCGGTTTTACATAACCGCGAGGGTATTCGGACACACTCCGGACTATTGGGTCCCGAGGTTGAAGCGAAAAGGTCCGCTACAACAAACAATCTACAATCCGGCTAGAAGGCATTTTACATGTCATTTTAAATTGCATAGTCAAATTGACTGATTGTATTCCTCTTCAATGCCGTCTAATAGGCTGTCTAGTTTACAGTCCCGCTGGGAATACTTTGCGGCCAACTTTACTTGGTCGTACACTAAGCTCACAGGGATCTCCTTCCCGTCGGGCCCCACAGGTCCGACCTCGGCCATGTGGTTTGGGTCCGCCTTCGTGTACCGCGTCATCACCATGGCCCAGGCCTCCCTGGCGCCTTGACGACAGGCCGATATCTTCCATAGTCAGAAGCGCCGCTGTGCTCTCTGAAGCTTCTCTGCAAGCTCTCCAAGGCCTTCGGGTAGGGAGATAGATGGCCAGAAGGCCCAGGCGACGCCTTTCATCACCTGCCAAACTCGTTCGTGCAGTTGAAATAGCTCGGGAAGAAGGTCACCCGTAGAACCAGGCATTTCCTCTTCAGGACGACCCGTGAGCATACCTACAGACATAACCCTGTTAATAGACTTCCTTGCCGAACTCTTTTTCAAAGTTCGCTCAAGCACTTAATATAAATGCCGCGACGAAGTCGCCGATTCTCCTTCACGGAGTCAGACAGCTGGGCACGAACATCCTTTAGTTCCTCACCCAGCTGGGTGTTGGCATCTTGGAGATTATTTTTCTCTTGCCTCACCCTTGTAAGCACATTCTCACTGGCCTTCAACCGACGCAAGAGCTGTTGCTTGTCCGGATCTAGTCCGGCGCCATCTGCAATATTATTGTCAGATTTACACACATGTCGCACTTCACAAACTACTTATCTTTTGATGCATATATTACCAGAGGGGGTCTCTGTGGCTCCCCCTGTAGTGGCTAGTGCGGCCTCAAGTTGGGCCTTGCATTCTTCAAGCTCCTGAGACAGTCGGGTATTCTTTTTTGTAAGATCCTACATAACAAATGATCCTTAAATCAGGTACTCTAACTATTTTAAGTCTCGGGGGCTACTGGCATATATAACCGTCAAATTTCCTCACCCGTATGTCCTTTACATACTGCTCTGTGGCTCTGGCTAGACCATCTTGAGAGCACGGAGGTGCGCATCTCCCGAATTGAAGGCATTCAAGGCCTCTTGGGAGAAACATGCGTCACAATCTTGTCGGCGGTGCCTATGATTCATGGCGCTCTCCACCTCGGAGTTGGTGGCGGACAATCTGTCGGCATCCTCTATCGGAGGAGCATCCGACGCACGCCTCGTGCACGCCTCCGCTTCTGGACCCGGCTTTGGAGCCTGGCTGGCGGAGGTTCGATTGGTAACCTCTCCGGACTCAGTCCGGCGAGCGCTCTTTTTCCTAAAAAGAGCTCTAGCATTAGTACACCTTCCAGGAATCAATCCTGGGAATATGGTGACGCGCCATAGTGTTGCGGTGGAGTTTTGATCCGGACCGCACTTCTTTTTAGCATGCGGGGCCTTGCTGCCCCTTGTTGGCTAGCCGCCGCTGGCTCGACCTCCTGCCTCGAAGGCACCCCCTGCGAAACACCATTGGTATACGGTGATAAAAAATAAGCACGGATGGGTCATTATCAGAATATTGGGACCTCGAGTCTCAGTTACTTGTGAGGCTGGAAGTATTCCGGGGTAATCGGCTGTAATGGCAACCAAGGCATTATCGATGCTCAGTTGGTGATATACCCCATCAATCAGCTCCACCAATATGTCCGGATCATCCTGGGAGGCCGGATCGATGAGAATTTCCGGATACTCGGGTTGTGGAGGCAGGCTGTTTATGTATTTTACTGCCTGGCGCAGTTCCTGCGTCAAAATCACAAAATGAGATACCTAACCATGGGAATACGGATCGGGTGTGCAAAAAGAAGTGTCCGCTTACCCAGCTTCGAGGATTGTTCATAGAAAATCCGTTCAATGGACTGACGCGGAGAAAATCTTCCTCTTCTCCCTTGTACATCTCGGACAAGATCTTCACCATATCGGCGACCGATCCCGGCCCCTTGCGGCCATGACGGGTGGCATCGTCCTCCCCGTTGAAATCCCACATGGGGTGGCCCCTATACTGGAGCGGCTGCACCCCTCGCATCATACAAGTGGCCATGACACCGATCATGGTCAGTCCGGCATGAGCCAACAATCTTATCCGGCTCATCAGGTAAAGGACGTCCCTGTCGTCTTCCCTCTGGGGGCTCCGCGGGCGCCAACTCCGGCGTTTCTTCAAAGAAGCATTGCTGAACTCCGGGAGACCGATCTGAACAGGATCCGGCAGCGGGACATCTTCTATATAAAACCATTCCGGACGCCTTTTTCGGGGTTTCGGACAGATATCCGGTCCCGGCGATACGCCATAGCTCGGCTCCGCCCACTTGATATATTGACCCCTCATGAGAACGGGGTACAAGGCAGAATAATCTCTTCCACATCGCAAAATGAGCCTCGATGCCCAAGAACAGTTCGCAAAGGGCCACGAAGCCCGCGATGTGCAAAATGGAGGCAGGCGTAAGGTGGTGCAACTGGAGGCCATAGAACTCCAAGAGCCCCCGAAGAAATGGGTGAATTGGAAATCCGAGTCCTCTTACTAGATAAGAGACAAAGCTTACCCGCTCTCCTTTGGAGGGATAGGGGACACTCTCCGCTTGCTTTCCGCCCTTATAAGTGGCGAGTCTGGCTCGAACTGGAACCATGAAGGCCGGGGCAAGAAATCCTTGGTTTGGAGTATCACTAACTCGCTATGCGGGACTGAGCATCTCTCCCAATTTCCAGGCTGAGGGCTGGGAGCACGAGAGGAGGAGCCGCGTCGACTGTCCATGATGGAATGGATTTTTGTCAGAGGCGCTCCGATGAAAGCTCGCGGAGGGGGGATGGTGCGACACAGATCTGGGTCCTCGTCCCTTTTATAGGCGGCTCACTTGCGCAGCTAGGGGGATAAGTGTAAAAATATCCTGGCTTTTCGCATTCATTCAAACACGTGGAACATGGCCATTATTGGGCGTGGAAGCCAAGGAGCGCAGCATTTATCAGAAGTCGGACACTATTCGACAAGTATATGGAATTTGGAGAAGAACCCGCCTCGCAATGCCGAAGACAAACTACGCGCCGGACTCATCGTCATTGAAGCCTGGTTTGGGGGCTACTGAGTGAGTCCTGGATTAGGGGGTGTCTGGATAGCCGAACTATCACCGGTGGCCGGACTCCTGTACTATGAAGATACAAGATTGAAGACTTCGTCCCATGTCCGGATGGGACTTTCCTTGGCGTGGAAGGCAAGCTTCGCGATACGGATATGTAGATCTCCTACCATTGTAACCGACTCTGTGTAGCCCTAACCCTATCCGATGTCTATATAAACCGGAGGGTTTTAGTCCCTAGGACGATCAACAATCATACCATAGGCTAGCTTCTAGGGTTTAGCCTCCTTGATCTCGTGGTAGATCTACTCTTGTACTACCCATATCATCAATATTAATCAAGCAGGAGTAGGGTTTTACCTCCATCGAGAGGGCCCGAACCTGGGTAAAAACATAGTGTCCCTTGTCTCCTGTTACCATCCGCCTAGAAGCACAGTTCGGGACCCCCTACCCGAGATGCGCCGGTTTTGACACCGACAGAGCCTTTCCCCTTCTTGGGCGCCTCTGCCTCCAGATTTGTGGAGGCCGCCCTCATCTTCCTCCCGCCATCAAGGGGAGGGTTGCTTTCCTCCTCCTCCTCGTCGTCATCTTCGCCAGGAGTGGGATGTCTGGTTCTCCGGGCGGTGAAGCCGAACAGTGAATTCGCTCCGCCTTCTCCGTCCATTCCTTGGACAAACAGGTAGAGGGTACGCCTTGAGATGTGAATGACTTACCGCGCTGGCGGGGTGGGCAAAATCGTGCCCACAATCCGATTCTATGGCCGGCGGCTTCTCATCACCTTCTAAGAGCAGCTTCTAGGCGTCTTCGTGAGTGGTGCTGATGAGCCTTACCAAGGTCTGGTGCTTCTCCGGTTCGAACTCCCATAGAGGGGAAGTTCGTCTATGGGAGCGGAGGATCTGGCGAACCAGCATAACCTGGATCACGTCGACGAGCTTGATGTTCTTGTTCACCTTGCTTTGGATGCATGTTTGCAGCGCCATCAGCTCATCTGACGAAGACCAATTTGGACCCTTCTCCATCCAGGAGGTCTGTCACAGCCCCAGATCAGCCCTAGCTTGATTTTCTTGCATCCATGCATCATGTCTAAATTTCTTTTAAATTTGAAATGGGGATGACCAAGCCCTAGTACCAAAACAATTCAAATAGGTTCAACTAAGAAATATTTTCAATGAACCAAATGGCCTTAAAAATGTTCACCATTTTTTGGAAAAATCTTGGAAACAAGAATAGAGATGTTGCACATTTTTCCATGACATTTGGATTTTTGAATTAAATCATATAGTATTTGCATTTGGGCATTTAATGCTAATAAATAGTTTAAATGTTCAAATAATCATGAACTGAAATGTTTGTTGTTGGAAATATTCCAAACAGTAACATTGACCAGTTTCATGATTTTTGGAAATGCCCTGGCATTTTTATTAAAGCCAAACATATCTACAGAAAAATAGAAAAACTAAAACAAATAAAGAGAGAGAGAGAGGGACTACCTGGCGCTCACCTCTCAGCCCACCTAGCCAACTCCAATCGGCCCAGCTGGCAGCCCACCTGTGCGGCCCAGCCCACCTGGCTCTCCCCTGTCGTCTTCCTCCTGGCACGCGCCCCGGCCACCTCCACCCTGCCTGCCTGCGTCCCCGACGCCTAGACACCTCCAACGCCGCCACGCACGCCCCTGGCCCTCTCCTTCTTTCTCCCGTGGCGATTTCCTTCTCTGTTCCTCTCTCCCATGACTGTCCGCGAGAGCCCGAGAACACCGACGAGCTCCACCGCAGCCATCGTGCACCCCTTGCCTCGCCGACGCTTCCAGAAGAACGCCCGCGACTTCCTCTTCCTCCTCGCTGAACCACGCAAGCCGAGGATCTCGATGCCGTCATCTTCGAGCTCGTCACCACCGCATCTCCTCGCCGGACTTTGCCGGTCGATTCGCCGTCTCCGACGCCTTTCCGAGCCCGCTGATCTGCTCCGCGTGTTCACTGTGAGCTCCTCCATCGACTACCCTTCTTCCCCGGCCTCTCCACGCTCCCTAGCCGCGGCTCCACCTCTGGCCGAAGCTCTGCTCTGCCATGGTCGCAGCCCGCGCCTTCCCTGTGCCCCGCTCGTTGCCCCCGTGCAACAGGCATGCTCCAGAGCGCCTCCCCTCGTCGCTGCCCTGCTCAGCTCCCTCGCCCGCGAGCTCTAGCCCTCCCAGCCGCAACCACCGAGCTCGCGGCCATGAAGCCAGGCTGCTGCCGTCGATCTAGAGTCGTCTCCGGTGACCCCACTAGCACCACCGACGCGGACGAGGCTCGGGGTTCCAACGGTGCCAACCGCGCCTCGAACTGTGGCCCGTGCTGCGATTCCGCGCATCGCCGCCGTCTCGGACCTTGCCGGCGGTTAGTCGCCGGCAGGTTTGGCCGAGTTGACCAGGGTTTGACCCCCCTGGGTCATTAACATGAGGGCCCGAGGCCCTGCTAATTTAGTTTAGATGCTAATTAGATTTTAGCTAACCCACTGACTCGCTGACTGTGGCCCCAACCCTTCTAATTACTTTAGTTAAGTTCTAACTGAACCCTGGTTAGTACCGAGTCAATGACAGGTGGGGCCAGCCCTGTTAGCTAATCAAGTTTAGTTTAATTGATAATTAGCTAGGCTAATCACACTGACATGCGGGACCCGCTGTCAGGTTTGACTGGACCGTGACCTGTTGACCACTGACGTCACATTGACGTCAGGCTGACGCAATAACTAGTTTTCTGGATTTAATTTAATTCAGGAAATTTCAGAAAATACCCCAAACTTCAAATATTCATAACTTTTAATCTGTAGCTCCGAATTAAATAATTTATATATGAAAAATGATCAGAAAAATATGAAGAATCTGATTATGGCATTTTCATGCATGATTGAACAAGTTAACCTCACTCAATAGGATGAATCATGATTAGGGCAAATTATGAAATAACATTTGGAGTTGGAGTTTAACCTTGTTTGAATTCCACTTCAATTAACTTGGCTAGATATTGCATTAGGTGAATTCAGTACCTTAACATGACATGTCATTAATGTGAATGTGCATTGCATTAATTGTGTTCTCTCTTGTTTGTCGGTAATTGCCCCTCTCGATGAGCGGCGTCACAGGCGATGAATTCGATGACACCGATGAAGAACTATATTATCTTGAAGTGCTGTGCAAGCAAAACCCCCTTGTTCATTACGATATAATCCCACTCTCTCGCTCCTGCTCTATTTTACTGCATTAGGACAACAACGACTCATGTGTTACTTGCTGCGGTAGCCGAACCCCTTTGTCCTCTGCATGACCTGTCATTCCACAGTAATTAGATGAAACCCACTAGCATGAGTAGGAGTTGTTTGAGCCATGTTGTGCCTACTCATTCATGCTTGCTGTCATGCACACTCTTTGCTTAGAGTTGAGTCAGTGCGATTCATCGGGAATGAATTGGAATGGTTGTGTGAACATGTCCTCTCTGCGTGTGTGGAAGTGTGTGAACACGATAGGGTAAAGGTAGCGGTGAGAGGCCATGTAGGAGTACATGGTGGGTTGTCTCATTGCAGCCGTCCTCGGGAACTGAGATCTGTGTTTGTGATCCATGAAACAGTTACTACCACGCATTGGGCCGAAACCAATGGACCCTCTCGGCTTCTTAACCACCCTTGTCCTCGGTCAGGGAGTTGCAAGTAGTTTACGGTGTTTGTAGCATCTTTGGGGGCCGCATACTTAATCTTGACCGTAGGGGTGGGTTGTGTTGCGGTAGGCACCGTGGCCGGTGTACCGATTCGCCTGCTTTGGTGTCTCGGGAACCCCGCACACATCGTTCGGGCTGTATGGGAAACCTCGGCGGACTCCTGCGGATGGAACCGAATAGGCGATAAACCCGGACTTGGGACTTGTGTGTTTAGGTAGGTCGTGGCCGACACCCACGTTGGGCTTCCGCTTGAAGGTTGCCGAGTACATGTCGTGTAAACGGCGGTAAGTGGTGAGAGCGTGTGAAGAAGTACACCCTGCAGGGTTAATATGATCTATTGAATAGCCGTGTCCACGGAGAAGGACTTCGGGTTGCCTATAACAGTTCATAGACAAGTGAAAGTGGATACTCTAAAATGCGCAAGATAAGCGTGAGTGCTATGGATGGCGTTCTCGTAGGGAGACGGGAGCGGGTCCATAGTAGTGTATTGATATGGTGAATATGTGGACTCTTGTGCGCCACTTCGAAAGAGTTACTTGCAGTCGTAGTTCAGGATAGCCACCGAGTCAAAGCTGGCTTACTGCAGTCAAACTCCACCACCCCCTTTTGATAATGATGCATATGTAGTTAGTTCTGATGTAAGTCTTGCTGAGTACAATTGTACTCACATTTGCCTATTTTATGTTTTTGCAGAGAGACTTCGTTCTCGCTAGTAGTTCCGCTTGGACTTCGACATTTAGCTTGTTACCTCAGCTACGATCTTGTGCCTCGGCGAGGATCTGGTAGATAGTCGAGCTTCTCGGCCTTCTTCATTTATAGTTATGCGTACTTTCGAGACATGATTAGCTTCCGCTTGTGTTTTGACCGGTATGCTCACGAGTGTTGGGTCATGAGACCCATGTTTGTAATATCTACGCTCTGCGGGCGTAATGAATAAATATTTGAGTCGTAGAGTTATGTTGTGATGCCATGTTGTATCTACACATATTGAGCATATTGTGTGTATGTTTGAAATGCTTGGTATGTGTGGGATCCGACAAACTAGTTGTTTATCCTTGGCAGCCTCTCGTATGGGGAAATGTAGTCTCGTGCTTTTGGGCGATAGTAGTCCGCTACAGCCCGGTTCACCGGAGTCCTGCTAGCCCAGCACTACTGCTTGGACACTTGACTGGCCGGCATGTGTTTCGCCGTTCCTATATGTCTCGCCCCTTCGGGAAATGTCACGCGGTGTTATTCGGAG
Organism: Aegilops bicornis; assembly: GCA_021605145.1. Taxonomy (NCBI): domain Eukaryota; kingdom Viridiplantae; phylum Streptophyta; class Magnoliopsida; order Poales; family Poaceae; genus Aegilops; species Aegilops bicornis. The sequence continues at coordinate 216,388,679 of CM038672.1, read as the reverse complement.
TCCTGCCTAGCCTGCTTTCTGACCCGGGATATCAGTCCTGTTAGCCCAAAGGTGCTACAGCCAATTTATCGTTGATGACCGACATGCTCGATGTGATTCATGTATGCCTGTCCCCCATGGGTTAGCGCCGCTTTGGGTTCACGACTAGCCATGTCGGCGGGTTCTTTGTCATATGGATGCTAGCGACACTATCATATACGTGAGCCAAAAGGAGCAAACGGTCCCGGGCCATGGTAAGGCGACACCCGTGGGAATACCGTGCGTGAGGCCGCAAAGTGATATTATGTGTTACATGCTAGATCGGTGTGACTAGGATCGGGGTCTGACAGCGTTGGTATCGATTCTGACTGCTGAGGATTACCAAGCCAAACTGGTGAAGTTGTGTCTAGAAATGCTTTAGTGATGTAAGGGAATTGATTGTGGATGTGAACGTAAGGCTCTTTTTACTCCTTATACCTCATGGCCTTCTGATCTGAGTCATCCTCTTCTCTTCTACGGGGTTAAGAACTAGGCTTCTCATCTATCTATCAGGAGGACGTGTTACTAATCCATTGACTTATAAGATTGTTGGATTTAAGCCCCAGTTCAGTTCCTACTATTTCTGTATGATAATTGTTGATCTCGGAACCTTGTTATTGTGATGTTGAGTGGTTATGCCACCATTTTGCGAGGATGTCTCAAATCATTTTGAGCATTTACAGCGATTATCTTTGTCCGAGTCATCGAGGTCTCTAAATAGTGCGATGCATTTGCAAATCCTTTTCTTACATTCCCCATGTCCTTTTGGTCGAATAAGCACACTAATCGATGCGTTGAGGTATTTTGTTGCCTCGGCGTAGATGTTGGAGCTATTATTATGACCCTAGGTGTTTAGGAGTCACCTAGCAATTTAGCAATGCTTTTGTATCCCTAGTGTGATGATTCTCGCCATCATTTTGAAAGCATCCTGTGATGTCGAGTTAGTAGTAGGTATTCTACTCTGGGTTCTTTGAACCGAGAGATTCATCCTACTTATTGTTGTTAGTAATTGCTAGTTCCTTTTGGTTTTTTGTTACTTTGTGGTAGTCCTCGTGGTTCGTGGCATTTCCTTCTTCCAAATACCATGAACTAGTTAAGGCGAAGTTCTTTGAACTAAAAGATCACAATCAGTACTCTTGAGGAGTTCTCCATTCCATATTGTGAATCTGCCAATTCTACTTTCTGCATGGGTTATCCGGGAGAAATGTTGAGCCTTGCTCGATATACTAATCCATGCTTCCACAACTCGAAAAATTATATGTTCCTTTGAGTTGCTCTCTTTAGTTGTATCCCGACCATCCTCTATCAGTTGATAACCAAGAGTTTGTGTGCATTAGTTTATCGATGTCTATTATCCTTGTGGTCCGTCAAGCCATTACATTGCGGAATGACTAGGAGAAACAAACTCGATACCTCATCCATTTCTAGGATTGGGTCAAAGTAGTTGTATCCCGCAGATCAAAATGCCAATTCAGCTTTTGATGCTGTTCCACGAGTGTTACCATCTTATGTCAAGAATGTCATGAGAATTGCACCTTCTCTTATGAATTCTTGATGCAGTGATACTTCTCGCCATCATTATTCATTCCTCGGTTCCGAGTTGTTGAAACCGGAATGCCGACGAGTGAATTGTGATGTGTGAAATCAATACTCCGAGCAACTCGTTGCTTGGCAGCTAATGGACAATATCCTCATTCTTAGCGTGTTGGTTATTAAATCATCATCCTAAGATTGATCGTGCTACCTAGTCCTTATTTACGGTGCACACTTGATTGATGAGTTAGGATTATATCAAGTCCTCACTCATTTGATCATATCGTCTTGCCCTCAAAAGCAAGGTTGTTCTCGAGCTTAGTAACATACCGGTGGTTCGTGACTTTCCAAATATCTTCTTGGAAGTGATCACGGGTTGTCTCCTGACGGTTATGTTGAGCTCGTGATCAAGTTGGTTTCTTGTGAACCACCCTTTCTCCAAGAATCTGTGTTGGATATCCCTGAGCTAGTTGGTTAAGCCAAACAACAACTTGGAGAGTTGGAAGATAAAATCTTGCCTGACTTAGTTCGTTCCAAAGGGTTATTCCTGTGTAGTGTGTGTTGAAGAAAGATGATATCTCCATCGATTGGTCCTGTGATCGATTCTTTGGACCTATGGTCTCATTAATCCTTTGATTTGAGTGTGGGCTATCGTCAAATCAAATCAGTACCAATGATGCTCGTAATGTTTTCTTACTCGTGGTTGACCCCGGGCATACACATTATATCTTTTAGTGCGACCAATACTATTACCGTGTTCACATGATGGTGGAAGTCGGTGATATGGAAATTCCGATGAGTTGTTGTTGAGCCCATCAATGACATTTTGTCTCCCCATGAGTCATGTTGAACATCAACCTAGTATTGGAAACTTGTGTAAGCATTTCTTCGTGTTTCGTTCATGAAGCATATGTTTGGATGAAAGAGTGACTTCCTCGAATTCATGTGTTTTAGGTGTAAGTTGCTGCCATGAATTTGAGAAAGGATTGTTTTGTTTCCTTCGGAATCATTCCAAGTCGATCATGCTGCGTCTGAAGTATTCCATGGTGCGATAGGTGATCATCTTCATTCCTTATGAATTCCATAGCACACTAAGCCTTGATTGACTTGTTCTAGGAAAAGGAGTTAAGTGCTAATCCATGGTAATGCACAAGACTTCATCATCCTCGATGATGATTCCCACTGAACTTCGGTAGTGTTTTATTATAAGACTACTATGTGGTCATGCTTGTCTAGGACAACGTGTTCACATGTTTGTAGCAAAACCAGCTCATGTTTTGGAGCTCGCTATCGTAGTTCATATCCGAGAATCTACATAGCGCCATCTAAATCGATTGTGTTGCAAACTTTCATTTTCTTTCCGGACCCGATTAGTCTGGAATATCCCGCACCAATCGGATCTGAATCTCAGGCGGATATGATGCTTGGAACATTCCACCGATTGCATTTCGTTCCGGCTTCCACCGTCCTTGTGCCATTTCACTATAGGCTGCCTTCTTAGTAATTCTTGTCCAGGATCGTCCTCAAAAGTGGACTTACCATGGGTCCCCTCCACCTCCGATGATAAGCAAAATCATCCATTGCGTTGTCTTCAACAAGGTAGTCCACATCATCCATTCTAGTCCGGGTGTACCATTTCTTTGCACTCCACCAAGCGATCGTTGTGAATTGCCTTAGGCTGGTATGAAGAGTTTCAATGATCTTTGTATCAAAAGTAATTCTTTTTGCCACTTAAGGGAATAGTTCCTCGCGTCACCTCCCCTGAGGTGCCCCGCTATTGAATCATGACAATTATTTCCTCGCCACCTTGACACCATCCATCATCTCCCTAAGCGTGGAATTGTTGCCCACTAATGAAACCTCGTCATTTGTTATTCCTCCCTTTCGATGTGTTTTGTGTCTCAACTCGAGATGTGTCACCATCTCAGTCCGTGAGTCGATCATGTTTACTTGATCTTCGTGAAGATCGAATCATATAGGGTTTCCCCCTTCTTCCCGTTGTTGTGTCGGGTGAAGATCTTGAAAGGCGTCAAGACCAAGATGATGGAATGAATCAACATCTTGAGGAAGGGCAAATGGATCATGAAGATTGTGATAGTTTGCGACTCCCTTTTCCTCTTACCTCACGTCTTGAATCTCGGGTGAGATTCTTGTTTAGTGGGGGTGGTATCCTGACCCAGATCAGCACTAGCTTGATTTTCTTGCATCCATGCATCATGTCTAAATTTCTTTTAAATTTGAAATGGGGATGACCAAGCCCTAGCACCAAAACAATTCAAATAGGTTCAACTAAGAAATATTTTTCAATGAACCAAATGGCCTTCAAAAATGTTCACCATTTTTTGGAAAAATCTTGAAGCTTGATAACGAGAGATGTTGCACATTTTTCCATGACATTTGGATTTTGAATTAAATCATATAGTATTTGCATTTGGGCATTTAATGCTAATAAATAGTTTAAATGTTCAAATAATCATGAACTGAAATGTTTGTTGTTGGAAATATTCCAAACAGTAACATTGACCAGTTTCATGATTTTTGGAAATATACAGCATTTTATTAAAGCCAAACATATCTACTGAGAAAAATAGAAAAACTAAAACAAATAAAGAGAGAGAGAGAGGGACTACACGGCGCTCACCTCTCAGCCCACTGGCCAACTCCAATGGCCCGGTGGCAGCCCACTGTCGGCCCAGCCCACAGCTCTCCCACAGCCGTCTTCCTCCACGGCAGCGGGAGGGCAGCGCGTGGCCAGCAGCGCCGCACGCGCCCGCCACCTCCACCACTGCACTGCGTCCCCGACGCCTAGACACCTCCAACGCCGCCACGCACCCCGGCCCTCTCCTTCTCTCTCCGTGGCGATTTCCCTCTCTGTTCCTCTCTCCGTACTGTCATGAGCCGAGAACACCGACGAGCTCCACCGCGCCATCGTGCACCCTGCCTCGCCGGCGCTTCGGAGAAGAGCGGCGCGACTTCCTCTTCCTCCTCGCCGAACCACGCAAGCCGAGGATCTCGACGCCGTCATCTTCGAGCTCGTCACCACCGCATCTCCTCGCCGGACTTTGCCGGTCGATTCGCCGTCTCCGACGCCTTTCCGAGCCCGCTGATCTGCTCCGCGTGTTCACTGTGAGCTCCTCCATCGACTACCCTTCTTCCCCGGCCTCTCCACGCTCCCTAGCCGCGGCTCCACCTCTGGCGCAGCCCGCGCCTTCCCTGTGCCCCACTCATTGCCCCCGTGCAACAGGCATGCTCCTGAGCACCTCCCCTCTTCGCTGCCCTGCTCAGCTGCCTCGCCCGCGAGCTCTAGCCCTCCCAGCCGCAACCACCGAAGCTCACGGCCGCTTGAAGCGGTTTCCGCCGTCGATCTAGGTCGTCTCCGGTGACCCCACTAGCACACCAAGCCCGGACGAGGCTCAGGGTTCCAACGGTGCCAACCGCGCCTCGAACTGTGGCCCGTGCTGCGATTCCGCGCATCGCCGCCGTCTCGGACCTTGCCGGCGGTTAGTCGCCGGCAGGTTTGGCCGAGTTGACCAGGGTTTGACCCCGGGTCATTAACATGAGGGCCGAGGCCTGCTAATTTAGTTTAGATGCTAATTAGATTTTAGCTAACCTCGACTTCATTGACCGTGGCCCCAACCCTTCTAATTACTTTAGTTAAGTTCTAACTAAACCTGGTTAGTACCGAGTCAATGACGGTGGGGCCAGCCACATTAGCTAATCAAGTTTAGTTTAATTGATAATTAGCTAGGCTAATCACTGCGACATGCGGGACCCGCTGTCGGGTTTAATTGGACCGTGACCTGTTGACCACTGACGTCACATTGACGTCGGTGGCATAATAACTAGTTTTACGGATTTAATTTAATTCAGGAAATTTGAAAAATACCCCAAACTTCAAATATTCATAACTTTTAATCTGTAGCTCCAAATTAAATAATTTATACATGAAAAATGATCAGAAAAATATGAAGAATCTGATTATGGCATTTTCATGCATGATTGAACAAGTTAACCTCACTGAATAGGATGAATCATGATTAGGGCAAATTATGAAATAACATTTGGAGTTGGAGTTTAACCTTGTTTGAATTCCACTTCAATTAACTTGGCTAGATATTGCATTAGGTGAATTCAGTACCTTAACATGACATGTCATTCATGTGAATGTGCATTGCATTAACTGTGTTCTCTCTTGTTTGTCGGTAATTGCCCCTCGATGAGCGGACGTCTGAAGCGATGAATTCGATGACACCGATGAAGAACTATATTATCTTGAAGTGCCGGGCAAGCAAAACCCCTTGTTCATTCCGATATAATCCCACTCTCTCGCTCCTGCTCTATTTTACTGCATTAGGACAACAACGACTCATGTGTTACTTGCTGCGGTAGCTGAACCCCTTTATCCTCTGCATGACTGTCATTCCACGGTAATTAGATGAAACCCACTAGCATGAGTAGGAGTTGTTTGAGCCATGTTGTGCCTACTCATTCATGCTTGTTGTCATGCACACTCTTTGCTTAGAGTTGAGTCAGGTCGATTCATCGGGAATGAATTGGAATGGTTGTGTGAACATGTCCTCTTTGCGTGTGTGAGCTAAGTGTGTGAACACGATTTGGTAAAGGTAGCGGTGAGAGGCCATGTAGGAGTACATGGTGGGTTGTCTCATTGCAGCCGTCCTCGAGGCTGAGATCTGTGTTTGTGATCCATGAAGCAGATTACTACCACGCATTGGGCTGAAACCAATGGACCCTCTCGGCTTCTTAACCACCCTTGTCCTCGGTCAGGGAGTTGCAAGTAGTTTTTGGTGTTTGTAGCATCTTTGGGGAGCCGCCTTAGCGCTGACCATAGGGGTGGGTTGTGTTGCGGTAGGCACCGTGGCCCGGTGTACCGATTCGCCCGTTTGGTGTCTCGAGAACCCTGCACACATCGTTCGGGGCTGTATGGGAAACCTCGGCCGGACTCCCTGCGGATGGAACCCGAATAGGCGATAAACACGGACTTGGGACTTGTGTGTTTAGGTAGGCTGTGGCCGACACCCACGTTGGGCTTCCGCTTGAAGGTTGCAGTACATGTCGTGTAAACGGCGGTAAGTGGTGAGCGTGTGTGAAGAAGTACACCCTGCAGGGTTAATATGATCTATTGAATAGCCGTGTCCACGGAGAAGGACTTCTGGGTTGCCTATATCAGTTCATAGACAAGTGAAAGTGGATACTCTAAAATGCATAAGATAAGCGTGAGTGCTATGGATGGCGTTCTCGTGAGGGAGGCGGAGGCGGGTCCATAGTAGTGTATTGATATGGTGAATATGTGGACTCGTAGCGCCACCTCAAAAGAGTTACTTGCAGTCCTAGTTCGGGATAGCCACCGAGACAAAGCTGGCTTCTGCGGTCAAACTCCACCACCCCTTTTGATAATGATGCACATGTAGTTAGTTACGATGTAAGTCTTCTTTGAGTACAATTGTACTCACGTTTTCCTATTTTATGTTTTTTGCGAGAGAGACTTCATTCTCGCTAGTAGTTCCGCTTGGACTTGACATTTAGCTTGTTACCTCAGCTACGATCTTGTGCCTCGACAGGATCTGGTAGATAGTCGAGCTTCTCGGCCTTCTTCATTTATAGTTATGCGTACTTTCGGACATGATTAGCTTCCGCTTGTGTTTTGTCTTGTATGCTCTGAGTGTTGGGTCATGAGACCCATGTTTGTAATATCTCGCTCTGCGGAGCCTAATGAATAAATATTTGAGTCGTAGAGTTATGTTGTGATGCCATGTTGTATCTACACATATTGAGCATATTGTGTGTATGTTTGAAATGCTTGGTATGTGTGGGATCCGACAAACTAGTTGTTTATCCTTGGCAGCCTCTTGTATGGGGAAATGTAGTCTCGTGCTTACGGCGATAGTAGTCCGCTTCTGACCGGTTCACGGAGTCCTGCTAGCCCAAAGCACTACTGCTTGGACACTTGACTGGCGGCATGTGTTTCGCCGTTCCTATGTCCGTCCTTCGGGAAATGTCACGCGGTGTTATTCGAGTCCTGCCTAGCACTGCTACAGCCGGGATACCGGAGTCCTGTTAGCCAGTGCTACAGCCCGAATTTATACGTTGATGACCGACATGCTCAATGTGATTCATGTATGCCTGTCCCCATGGGTTAAGCGCCGCTTTGGGTTCACGACTAGCCATGTCGGCCCGGGTTCTTTGTCATATGGATGCTAGCGACACTATCATATACGTGAGCCAAAAGGCGCAAACGGTCCCGGGCCATGGTAAGGCGACACCCGTGGGAATACCGTGCGTGAGGCTGCAAAGTGATATGATGTGTTACATGCTAGATCGGTGTGACTAGGATCGGGGTCCTGACAAGGTCAGCCGCATTGGAGCCCCAGACATAAATTCGGAGGCGGCAGCCCAAGTGGCACCGCGTGGCTCTATGATATAAAACCACAGCTTCTGCCACTCCTTGACAGTCTCCACGAACATGCCTTGGGGCCTTGTGACGTTATGCTCGCCATGGCTCCCCCGCACTCCACGTGTTGCCCATCCACCACCTTCGGCTTCACGTTGAAGATTTTGAGCCATAGTCCGAAGTGGGGCTGGATGCGGAGAAAGTCTCACACACGACAATGAATGTCGAGATGTTGAGGAAAGAGTTCGGGGCTAGATCATGGAAATCTAACCCATAACAGAACAAAAGTCCGTGGACGAAGGGGTGGAGTGGAAACCCTAGCCTGCAGACGAAATGAGGAAGGAACACCACCCTCTCGTTGGGTTTTGGTGTGGGGACGACTTGTCCCTTGGACGGGAGCCGGTGGGTGATCTCTTTCGCCAGATACTCGGCCTCCCGAAGCTCGGCAATATCCTTCTCCTTGACGGAGGAGGCTATCCACTTGCCTTGCCCTCCAGAGCCGGACATGGTTGAGAGCTTGCTCAGATTGGAAAAGACGAGATCTAGGGCGCTGGAGCTCGAGAATGGAGGGGCAGATGAAGAAGGAAGGCGTGGGTGAAGAAGGGGAATCCTTATCCCCTTATAAAGGCGATAAATCTTGAGCCTCCCGCTTCGCCTTAAAACTCGCCTATTCCCAAGGGCTGTGTAAACGACACGATTGGGTAACCCACGCCCGTATTGATGAGAATCCCGCAATAAGGGGACACTATCTCTGCTTTGACAAGACGTGCCAATGAAAACTACATCTCCAAACGTGGAACGGCAGACGGAAATGGTTCAAAATAATGACCGGGCAGCCGTGATCTCATCTTGTGAAAAGTTGTCAGTGGATGGGACTCGTGAAATATTATACTCTCTACGGCTGTGTGTGTGGTACTTGTGTTGCAGATCCGGACATGTTCGTTGCGTCCGAAGATTATCTTGGAGTATTCGGAAAGGAGAACCCGCCTTGCAATGCCGAAGACAATCTGCGCACTGGACATCTCATCATTGAAGCCTGGTTCAGGGGCTACTGAGGGAGTCCTGGACTAAGGGGTCCTCGAGCGTCCGACCTGTTGGACATGGGCTTGATTGATGGCCTGCGAAGATACAAGACCGAAGACTCTCTCCCGTGTCCGGATAGGACTCTCCTTGGCGTGGAAGGCATGCTTGGGGACCGCATATGAAGATTCTTTCTCTGTAACCGACCTTGCACAATCCTAGTCCCCTCCGGTGTCTATATAAACCGGAGGGCTTAGTCCGAATAGGGACAACGATAATCATAGTCATACAGGCTAGACTTCTAGGGTTTTAGCCATTATGATCTCAAGGTAGATCAACTCTTGTAATACTCATATTTATCAAGATCAATCAAGCAGGAAGTAGGGTATTACCTCCATAGAGACGGCCAGAACCTGGGTAAACATTGTATCCCCCGTCTCCTGTCAGCATCAACCTTAGACGCACAGTTCGGGAACCCCTACCTGAGATCCGCTGGTTTTGACACTGACAAGTGCCACCCTTGACGACAAATAGGAAAGTGCGGTTGTTGCCTTCTTGCGGGTGAATATCGATGTGTTTGCTTGGCAACCATCTGATATCCCCGGTGTTCGTAGGGCGGTAATCGAGCACCACCTTGCTGTCTGCCCACATGCCTGACCCGTCAACTAGAAGGTCCGAAACCAAGCCATGGAGCGGCAACAGTTCATTGCCGCGGAAATCAAGAAACTTGAGGCAGCTGGTTTGGTCAGAGGAGTACTACATCCATAGTGGTTAGCAAACCCAGTGGTCATACGCAAAGCTAATGGGAAATGGAGGCTTTGCATAGATTTCACGGATCTGAACAAGCCATGCCCGAAGGACCCATTTCCCTTGCCGCGCATTGATCAGATTGTGAATTCCACTTCCGGGTGTGATTTTCTCTCCTTTATGGATGCATACTCTGGATATCATCAAATCTTTATGTTCAAGGAAGACGAAGAGAATACCTCATTCATCACCCCATGTGGCACATACTACTTCGTGCGAATGCCTTTTGGGTTGTACAGTGCCGGATCCACTTTTGCAAGAGCAGTCCAGATTGGTTTTGAATCACAATTGTCGGCGTTCTGGGAATGGGGGTCCCCAGACTTGCCTGCCTGCGGCCCACAGCGTGGCTATGCAAGCAGGCCCGTGCGCCCCATCTTCATCAACATGGAATTTAAGACCATCGCGAGGGGCCAAGACTCGCGAGGCGGACAACACAAGACATCCTCGACAGCGGCCTCACCAGGCTGCCTCCCGAGAAGCGGAGATATCAAAGTGGGGCAAACCTCGCGAGGCTCTTGTGACGTGCGCCATGACGATCGACACCAGGCGGGCGCCAGCGCGCGCAGCATCCTTGTTTCCTTTTTGGTGCTAAGGAGGCAGGCGTAGGCGCGGAGTACCGAGGAGTCAAGCAAAGGTTTCCATATCGGTGCAACAAGACCAAGACCAGCAGGACGGCGAGGCGGAGGTCACCATGGAGCCCAAGACGGCGTCATCATCAGAACCTTTTGCAAGTGAAGACCACTTTTGTCAGGATAGCTTGTACTAGCTGTCCCCTTTCAAATTTGCCCACCGTTGTTGGCTCCATTCCCGCTCATTATTTGGGAAGAGGACCAGGGCCTATATCAGTAGAAGTAGCCACCACAATAGAGGCAGGTTGATCGAGTTCCCACCCCCACAAGTTCGACAGGCACAAGAACACCTCAACCTCAGGAGGTTGTTCTTCCCCTCGTATTCTTCTTCATCAGCCCAAGAGGCAATCCACCACCACCACACTGGAGTAGGGTATTACACCACAACGGTGGCCCGAACCAGTATAAATCTCATGTCTTCCTGTGTTGTGAATTCGTCGAGTTCGTGCGCGAGATCTTAGTTAGCTAGGGAGAGGATCGGTAGGAGGGAAAGAACTTCGCGCGCACCCCAGAGTTCCAACCTTAAGGGTTTTGCCGGAACCCTACATCCGACATTTGGCGCGCCAGGTAGGGGTGTGCCGTAGCTTCCCTTCCATCGATTTGTTGCTCCGTCATCTCCATGGCAGACGCTCGCCGCGCTCGAGCTAAGCGCTGGCCTGCCTTCACAGCTCGCGTTGCTCAGACGGCTCCCATCTGCGGGCCACCTCGTCGTTCTCCGTCTCCTGCCGCCAACACCGCCACCGGCCCGGCAGGGAACGAGCAGCAAGCATCCTCGCTGCACCCATTGACGCGGCAGGACGGCCGCACCGCAACTCCACCGCTGACCCCGGCCGGTTCCTCGTCCCACGCATGCCGCGCTCCCATGGACGCGTAGGCCGCGCTCCTCATCGCGAACGAGCTCCTGCGCTATTGCCCGGTCGACGACCTCTACGAGGACTGGCTCGTCTGCGTCGCCGAGCTCGTCCGCGCCGCAGGGGGCTCCCCGGCGCCGTCCCTCTCTCTGCCACGCCCTCCGCCGGCCACGGGCGACGTGGCTCATGGAGCGCCTCCACCACCTCTACCCCAAGACGGTGCCTTGGCACCAAGGCGCGCAGCCCCACGGCATGATCGACAACGCCCGGTGCCCGCGCGCGAAGAGAGAAGCTGCCAAGAAATTCCTCGGCCCCGAGAAGCTGCACCTGTGGTCCCCGCGCCACCTCGCCAAGACAGCGCGCTACCTGCAGTAGCGGCACGCGGGCCTCACCAAGACCAAGCTCCACCTCCGAGACGGGCCCCGACAACCACATCCGGCTGCCGTGCCTTCACCTCTGGCCGGGCAAGTTCAAGCCGGATCTGTCTCCTCGCTACGACGACACCGCCGACCCTGCGGAGTTCCTGCAGCTCTACGAGTTGAGCATCGAGGCAGCCAACGCCGATGAGAAAGTCATGGCGAACTGGTTTCCTATGGCTCTCAAGGATGGTGCCCGCTCCTGGCTCCTGAACCTGTCATCGGGCTCGATCTCCTCCTGGGACAAGATGCGTGACCGCTTCTTCGCCAACTTCCAGGGCACTCGCGACCGCCCGCCGGCCGCGGATAACCTGCACCGCATCAAGCAACAACCAGGAGAGACCCTCCAAAAGTACATCCATCGCTTCAACAACACTCGCCTCAAGATCCCCAAGGTGACGGACGAGGCCATCATCTCCGCATTCTCTGACGGCGTCCGCGACATCAAGATGAAGGAGGAGCTCGCTATCCACGAGGAGATGTGCACATCTCAGGAGCTATTCAACCTAGCGACCAAGTGCACGAGAGCTGAGGAGGGGCGCCTCTCCCTCCTTGAGCTACTGTCGGATGTGGGGTTCCGGCAAACCCTTAAGGTTCGAACACTGGGGTGCGCGCGAAGTCTTTCCCTCCTACCGATCTATGCTCTAGCTCACTAAGATCTCGTGGACAAACTCGACGAACTCGCAACACAGAGGGACACGAGGTTTATACTGGTTCGGGCCACCATTGTGGTGTAATACCCTATCCAGTGCGGTGGTGGATTGCCTCTTGGGCCGATGATGAACAGTACAAGGGAAGAATAGCCTCCTGGGGTTGAGGTGTTCTTGTGAGTAGGATCTTGATCGGGTTGGATCGAGCTAAGATGAGATGCCTCTACTATGGTGGCTAGCTCTACTTATATAGGCCCTGGTTCTCTTCCCAAATATCGAGCGGGAAGGGAGCCAATAATGGCGGGCAAATTTGAAGGGGGACAACTTGTACAAGATATCCTAACAAAAGCGGTCTCTGCCTGTGAAAAGCTCTGGTGGTGACGCTGCCTTGGATCTACCTCCGTTTTTGCCGTCCTCCTGGTCTTGGTCTCGTTGCACCAATATAGCAACCTTTGCCAGATGCCTCGGTACTCTTCGCCTGCGCTGGCCTCCTTAGCACCAAAGAGGAAATAAGGACGCTGGCCGGGCGCTCACCGGCGCCCGCTTTGGTGTCGTTCGTCATGGCTCACGTCCACGAGAGCCTCGTGAGGTTTGCCCCGCCTTGATATCTCCACTCTGGTGAGCCTGCCTGCTAGGCCACTCCAGGAAGGCCTTGCGTCGTCCGCCTCATGAGTTTGGACCCTCGCGAGGGTCTTGGATGCCTTGTTGATGAAGATGGGCGTCTGACTCTTTGGCTTACCATCTTGTGGGCATGACGAGCAAGTCTGGGGACCCCCGTTCCCAGAACGCCGACAGTAGCCCCCGGGCCCAATGTGTGTTCGGGCTTGGCTCCGCGGCGAAGCCAAGGGTCAAGTTCGGAGCACCACAGGCCCCAAAAGCCAACGGCCTCGGTCGACGCGTGGCGGTTGATTGGATTTGGGCGCCTCCGCTTCCCCATGCTGCCTTTGAATCCGCCTGGCTATGCGGCCCCTGCGGCCTACACAGTTATTCCTCCGTCGCCTGCGCCTTGCTTCCCCAATTCCCCTGCTTCCTTGTGGCTCTGCTTCCCTTCTCCGATCTGACTTGCGCTCCGCCTGCTCCATTGCCATGGCGCCGAAACAAGCTGAGAAGGGGAAGACACCTCTGTCTCTGCCAGCTGTGCCTCAAATCCTTTACCTTTGGCGCTCGGCCGGTCTCGGGTGCTCAACGACGAGGCCATAGACAAGGTGCGCCCGATGCTTGCTTCCAGCTTCAATGAGTGGGGGAGAAGGTTGCTTGGCCTGCGTCTCGCACTCGCACGTCTCAGGCGGCTACCGAGGTCTCAATCTTCATAGATGCCCTCTGGGCTGGCCTGATTCCTCCCTTCTCTGCCTTCTTTAATGCGGTGATTGAGCATTATCAGATCCACATGCTGCATCTCGACCCTCAATCTGTGACTCTTCTTGCCGTCTTCGCCTTCGTGTGCGAAGCCATGGCTGGCATAGCCCCTTCTGTTGCCTTCCTTCAGCATTTCTTCTCATTGCATCTGACCGAGCCTCAACAAAGCTCAGGTTGCGTGAGCTTACATGCCGTGGCTGTGACGGCGGGCGAGGGGATCGACTTCAAGCTTCCTCCATCCATGAGCGAATTCCGGAGACGATGGGTGTTCGTCGATGCCGGCGTGCTCAGTCCTCTGCTCCAGGCTCCATTGGGGCCCGCTGTTCCTAACTCCGTTCGGAGCCATCAGCGGCTCACGGGCTCCCCCCTTGCCAACGTCTGGTTCAGGTTGAGGTTGCTGAAAGATCGCGGCGTAACTACGTCGATGGTGGTGAAGGAATTCGTCAAACGCCGGGTCGCTCCGCTTCAGTGCCATTCTCGCCCAATGTGGACCTTGCTCACCAGCCAGGACCACATAAGGTGTCAGGAGTCCGGGCTCCTCCTCGGGACGCAACAAACAATGCTCAAGATCCTGACGGTGTCCTCACTACAAAAAAAGACACATCCGTGAAATTTTGGGCCGAACGAATTTTTTTTCTATCATACATATGACACTTCTATGACAATAATTGTGACAAAACCCGGTATCATCATAGGTGTGGTGGGCTCCTACTTCTATGACAAAAAATCATGACAGAAAATGGGCTTTTCATCCTGGGCGGACCGGAGACGCAGCTGCATGACATTCTTTGGGTCGTCCATGACGGAAAAAATCGTGGTAGAAGCGAGGGGGAGGAAAATTTCGGGGAGTTGCCGGTTATGGTGGTAGGTCGGCGGACGAGCAATGCGCGTTTCTCATTACACACGCTGTGGCGTGTGTGGGCGTTGGCTCTAATCGAACCCGGCGAGGCGTTGGGCTCTAATCGAACCCGGCGATTACCGCTGCAGTTACGTGTTACTGAACCCGAGCGATCAATCGATGGCTGTTAACTGAACCCGATCGAGCGATTCCTTCGCTACTGCTGCTAACTGAAGCCGATCGATGCTGCCTGTGGGATGAACAGTGAGCGTTGCGGGGGGTTTGGATGAACAGTGAGCGGCGGTGTTGCCTCTAGATGAACAGGAGCCCGTGGTGTGGAGGGCTAGATGAACAGTAGACGGTGGAGGGGTGGCCGTGGAGGGGTGGTTGAACAGGACCCTGTGGTGTGGAGGGATGGATGAACAGTAGACGGTGGAGGGGTGCCCGTGGAGGGGTAGTTGAATAGGAGCCGGTGGAATAGCGCGTGGTGGAGGCTGGATGAACAGGAGCCCATGGAGGCTGGAGGAGGTCGACGGTAGCCCGTGGAGGCTGGAGGAGGTCGACGGTGGAGATGAACATTATCCCGTGGAGTCCGGTTTTGCGGTACGCCACACCCCTTCCGATGAACTGGACCCCTGTTTCGACCGTAGCGCTCCAACACAAGTCTGTTACGTCCGTTTTGCGGTACGCCACATCCCTCCCGATCATCAGGACCCCTATTTCGATTGTAGGAGGTCCGTTTCCTCCGTTTTGCGGTACGCCACACCCCTCCCGATCAACAGGACCCCCGTTTCGACCGTAGGAGGTCCGTTTCCTCCGTTTTGCGGTACGCCACACCCCTCCCAATCAACAGGACCCCATTCCGAATGTAGGAGGTCCATTTCCTCCGTTGTGCGGTACGCCATGCCTCGTTTACATCGCCTGTTCCGTCCAAGCCCTCCTGATGAACACGACCACGCATTCCGTTCCGACCCAGCCGGTTGGCTCCCCATGAACACGACGACGACGCTGTTTCTCTGTTCCGACCCAGCCATGTACTTATGCGCGAGTAGGCGTTCGAGACCCCGCCCGTATGTACACATACGTGGCTGTATTTTCTTTCTTGCACCCTGGCTGCTATACGTACGTGTACATGCTACGTGTGCGCCTCTACTACGACACGTGAGCGCCTCTACATCGACCAGTATATATGTACGTACACGTTCGCGACCAGAATGACAATGCTACGTACGCTTCGACCAGGTGGGTCCCGTGTGTCATGCACTTCCTTGCCTTAGAAGATGTAGCTGGTGGGTCCTAGCAGTCAGGGAGGCGAATGGTTTTTTGTTGCCCGGACGCACTTCCTTGTGTGCGAAGATGTAGCTGGTGGGTCCCAGCAGTCAGGGGGGAAACGTTTTTTTCATGAAATACGGTGGCCCGTCCGATGGATCCCTGGTGTCAGGTGGAGGAATAATTATTTTGCGCGTAATAAGGAGCCACTTCCTTGCGGCCGCCGTGGACCCAGTTGTCAGCCTCTCGACGCACAGTACTCTTTCGATGGAAGCCGGTCGTTGACCACATTGACCAAGCCACGCCGAGAGCACCACGACGGTGGACGACGGCGAGGCCTAGGAAGGGGACGATGCGGAGCCGGGGAAGACGCGGCAGTGGATGCCCACGCGGAGAGGAGTACGAGGGTGAGGCTACCGTCGCCGCAGAATAACAGGGGGTGTGGGTGAGTAGAGGGATGGCCTGGCCAGCGGTGGGAGTAGTAGGGGGTGGTGAGGCCTCCGCCGCATCGCAGCCGGCCACGGGAGGCAGGAGCACGAGGCACGACTGGCGCTGGTTTGGGCGGCTGGAGCAAGAAGACCAGAGGTTGAAGAAGCACTACGGCCGTTGGATGGACATCGTACGATCACTGGAGCTAGAATCATTCATATTAACTAAGTTGACAAATCCCTCCGTCCCCATCAAGTTAGTAGGCCCACAAGTCAGCCTGGCACTATACTGGGTCCCAGCTAACAGGCGGAGAATTCATTTTTTTTGTGCGTAATAAGGAGGCACTTCCTTACGTGCGAAGATATAGCTGGTGGGTCCGAGCTGTGAGCGGCGGTAACGTTTTTTTCGCGAAATACAGAGGCCCTTTCGGTGGGTCCCTGATGTCAGGTGGAGGAATCATTATTTTGCGCATAATAAGGAGGCATTTCCTTGCGTGCGGTCGTGGACCCAGCTGTCGGCCTCTCCATGTATAGTCCACTTCAGATGCATGTCGGTCGTTGACCATGTTGACCAGGCCGCGCAGAGAGCACCAGGGCGGTGGAGGACGGCGAGGCCTAGGAAGGGAACGACACGGAGGCAGGGAAGACTCGGCGGTTGTTTCCCACGCGGAGGGGAGTACGACTGTACGAAGGTTTACTGGTTCGTCTGCCGTTGCCGGAGAATAACATCAGGTGTGGGTGAGTAGAGGGATGGCTAGGCCAGCGATGGGAGAATGGTGGGGAGGTGAGGCCTGCGTGGCAGCAGAGTCGGCCGCGGGGAGGAGGGAGCAGGCAGTCCCGCCGGTGCTTGTTTGAGAGGCTGGAGCAGGAAGAGGAGAGATTGAAGAAGCACGACGGCCGTTGGATGGCCATCCAACAGTCACTGCTTGTGCGTCGACCTTTTTTTTTGGAAAGCCTCAAATCTGTGGAAAACAGCATACAACCCATCTGCCATTATTTCTAATAATTTACAGCCCATTTGCTGATTCTTAAGGTTTTTTTTTGGAGCCCATATTCTTTTTGTTAGCATTACAACCCATATTGTGGCCACGGTTAAAAAATTATATGAAATTTTGCATATTTCGGTGCGGTCCGAACTGTTTTTAATCCCAAAATTTTGACTCACATTCAAACTGATTTTAAAAATAAATGTATATCAATATAAAATCCAACAAGTTCTCCACGCATTAAAATTAATGTAATTTAAAATCTCGAAATGAAAAAAAAGATATTTGAAACTAATTGCCGATTTGATGTGTTTTAAAAATGTACAACCCATTTCTCATTATGATGGGCCATTTTCTCGGCCGGCCAAATGAAAGCTCTCCTCGTCTTGAAAGATTTGCAGCCCAACAGGACTGACAAAGCGACTTACTTGGCAAATCACAAAAAAATTGTGCTATGGCCGTGGACCCAGCTGTCAGCCTGTCCACGTATAGTACTCTTCTGATGGAAGTCATTCCTTGACCATGTTCACCATGCCGCGTGGAGAGCACCATGGCGGTGGACGACGGTGAGGCCTAGGAAGGGGACGATGCGGAGCCGGGGAAGACGCGGCAGTGGAAGCCCGTGCGGAGAGGAGTACGAGGGTTCACTGGTTCAGCTGCGGTGTGAGGCTGCCGTCGCCGCATGGCCTGGCCAGCGGTGGGAATAGTAGGGGGTGATGAGGCCTCCGTGGCAGCACAGCCGGCCACGGGAGGCAGGAGCATGAGGCACGGCTAGCAGGGGAGTATTCATTTTTTTGTGCGTAATAAGGAGGCACTTCCGGTGGGTCCGAGCTGACAGCGGGGGGAACGTTTTTTTCACGAAATACGGTGGCCCGTCAGGTGGGTCCCAGCAGTCAGGGGGCAAACGTTTTTTCGCAAAATACGGTGGCCCGTCCGGTGGGTCCCTGCTGTCAGTTGGAGGAATCATTATTTTCCGCATAATAAGGAGGCATTTACTTGCTGCGGCCGTGGACCCAGCTGAGACTCTCCACGTACAGTATACTTCCGATGGAAGTCATTCGTTGACCACGTTGACCTCGCCGCATTCTGTTGCATGCATGTGTCCATGGGCGTGGTGCGTCCCCACTATCAGCCTCTCACGTACAGTCATCTTCCGATGACTCTCGGTTGTTGACCATGTTGACCACATCGTGCCGAGCGCACCCTCACTAGAACAACTCGGAGATGGGGAAGACGGGGCAGTGGAGTCGCAGATGGAGAGGAGTGGGAAACTTCAGCTGGTTGGTCTTGGCGGCAGCATAGCGCAGTGCCGCCCACTCGAGACAGGAGCAAGAACAGAGGTTGAAGAAGGAGCACGGCTGTTGGATTAACATCCAATGGTCCAGCTGCTAGAATCATTTGTTGACTAAGTTGACAAAGCCGTGCGTACACGTCCTCTTAGTAGGCCCCCATGTCAGTCACCAAATCTGACGGGTCCCAGCTGTCAACGGGATGAATAATTTTTTTCGCAAAACAAGGAGGCACTTCCTTCCGTGCGAAGATACATCCGGCGGATCCCAGCTATCAGGTGGAGGAAACATTTTTTTCAGCCTAATACGGAGGAAGTTTCCTTGCGTGCGCCCATGGACCTCGTGGGTCCCAGCCGTCATTCTCTCCACGTACAGTCCTATTCCGATGACTCTCGTTTGTTGACCACGTCGCATCGAACACAACGATGCGGTGGACGACAGCGAGGCCCCGGACTGGAACGTCTCGGAGATGGGAAAACGCTGCAGTGGAGTCACAGATTGAGAGGAGGAGAAGGGTTATAACTGGTTCTGTTGCGGCATGGGGCTGTAGTCTGTGGAGAGTAACAGGAGGTGTCGAGGGGTGGAGGGATAGCCTGGCCGGTGGTGGGGTAGCGCTTCGCAGCGATGCGTGCTAAGCAGAGCCGCTCGCCGCCGAGGCCGGACCAGGCGGTCCCGGCGATGCTGGAGGAAGAAGACGAGAGATTGAAGGTGCATGCCGGCCGTTGGATATAAATCCAATGGCTGTGGAGGACACAATCATTTGTTGACCAAGTTGACAAAGCCCTGCGTAGGCTTCGACCTATTGGCCCACATGTCAGCCTGCAAAAATGTGGCATATATTTAACCCATGTTTTTTAGAATGTAAAGTCCATTTGCTGGGCTGGGTGAACAAATAATTTCGCGTTAATCAAGCCCATTTATATTTTCTAAGAAATCCCAGCCCATTTGCATTTCCTTGAAATACACGTATTAGGTGGGCTCGTTATATATATAATATTATGTTAGAAGGAGCAATTAATATCAAAGAATAAACCGGAGAGGCACATTTTTTATATATATAATTAAGAAATTAGCGAGTTATTGCTCAAAATAAAAATGAGCGCGTTATTATTAAATTGGTCCTTCAAAATCTTATAGCTTTTATGCATAATCACCAGGATTTTCCTTGCCTGTGAGTCAAAAACAACCAGGATTTTCCGTTAAACATTTACTTTTATAAGTTAATAACATGTGGGATGTTTCTATAATGTATATATAAGTCTCTATAAAATATACGATAATAGTAATAATATAAATATATATGTGGTTAGAAGGGAAAACATAAATTGGACACAAGATTACTTTTATAACAGACCTGCGTTTTATACCCCATAGTAGGCATACTAACAAGTTCACACACAAATACAACAGAAAAGGTAAACATTCATATCAAACTCAGGTTCACAGGACACGTTCATTTTCATAGCCAACATTCACTATCAACAACTCAAAAGATTCATATATACACAAGCCCAGCATATCTATGCATCCAAATGATTGATAGATCACACGACAATATTCATACATAATTCACAAAAAGATTCAGATATACACATGTTCAGTATGTTCATGCATCAAAATGATTGAGATCACATCAGATATGATCCATGGACGAACTTTAATTACCTAGGGTACAGACTGGTAAATGGTGTTCAATCGGAGGTACTTCTTGCTAAAATTAGTTCTTGTACGAGTTAACTTTCGAGTACATCGAGGCAACCTGAGACAATCTGAACTTTGCTTGTAGGTTTATCCTCAAATAGTGGCCTCGTGCCGAGGGAGGTTTTACCAACTTGGCCACTAATTTCATCCAACTAGTTTACTGGCTCATCTTGGTCCTGTATCTCGCCAAAATCCTACGTAGTAGACGAGAAAGGAGGCGGTTGAGAAAATGAACCACCCAATTTTTTTGTGCAGTTCAACTGAAATGGAGCATCCTTGGTGTGCAGACTGATTAAGTGCCAGATAAACATACGCGTCAACCAACTTGTCTGGAATCTTTAGACTCCATGCCATATAGTTCGCTACCATATGTGCCGATAACCAAAAGGCACAAGTTGGGACCAAAGACTGGACTGCGTTTTTCTGGGCTGTGCACCAAGCAATATTTCTGGCGTTCACTCTCCTAATACTTGGAGTTTGACAATTGGTTGATGCCGGTTGATACTTGAATGAATATAGGCACTTCTTGTCAACATCGATGCTTGTGCGAGTGAACTTTGGAGTACATAGCAGCAGCATAAGTACTGTCCATCTGATCATTTTGTGCGGTTCTACTGAAATCACCCGATGTAATGATTTGACTGCGAGTTCAGGCTCCAAATTACTCCTCTATGAAATCGGCAAAAAGTAGCACAATACCAATTTAAAAATACATATGACAGGCACAATAATCAGGATAAAGACCAGTACGAACCTGTGTGAGGTAGCATATCAATTACTATTTCCTTTGACTGGAAGCCAAGATAAGCCAAGAGACTGACAGCAAAGGAAGAAAGCAAGCGGAGATTAGCGACTGACAGGAAAGTATGGAAGCTGTCGAGGAAATGAAGCACCCAAAGTTTTTGTGCAGTTCCACCAAAATCGAGCATCCCTGTTGGCACATATATTGAGAGAGTGATATTACTGTAATAGTGGGACTAGTTGATGAAACATACACTAACAAATAGAAGCACCCTCATTATCTTAATGAGAGGTATTAGTTTATTTAATCAGTGCCAATTAGCTCAACTCAACACTCAAAGCATTTCCATTTATCATAGGTTGCAAAACTTAAAAGTGCAAAGATAAAGGAGTTTCTCATGACGGTGAGAACGATACAAATAGAGATGACAACAAACTAATATGGATGAAGGCCTTAGGCCCGTACCAACCTGAGAAAAAAGCTTATTCATGTAGTCCCATAAGAGATGATAAAGCACTCACTTGGAATCACACAATAGTATATATTTTGTGCACTTCAAATGTATGGTTGAAATCACTCTTGTTTACCGGTCTGAGATTATATCAAAAGATTATCAAGAACTTCCAGCAGAGTTAAAGCCTTTGGTTGGGATACAGATTCATTGTATTGTCTTGTGTAGTTCCACTAAAATGTATGATTGGCACAACATGATCCCTGTTTGCACAAGTAGGAACAAGGTGAAACCTTCATTAGCTCGATGAGAAAGGATAGGAAGACATTAGCATATTACTCAAACATTAGCATCAAATTCATGATGGACAATACATAAAACATTGCCTCATTGAACCAATGGCAATAAATTGACATGCAAAACAATAGCACTATTATGTCATGACACTAATAATATTCCCTCCCTACTCCACCACATGATTAACCTCCGTAGACAAACATTCACACGTACATGATTCAGCATAGGGTCCTACTAAAGATTTGTTTAACTCCAACAGGAAAATTAGGCAGTAATGAATTAGTGGTACTTAAGTACTCCTAATTAATTAAGTGAGAAAACAGAAGTGAAAGGGCTCCTTGGAGGATCATCTCTCATGTAAGGTAGTCGTTGTCGGAGCCCTTGAATGGCCTCGACTGAGGCCTCTGGCTTCAGCAAGATCGCCTTGGCACTGTTTATTTTCTTATTCTTCTTCCTCTTCATGCTCTGTTTGTCTTTCTCCTCACCAGTTGGTGAAACCAAGTACATGATTGGCCTTCTAATTCAGAATTGGTTTTGTCAGTGAGGGAGTACAAGTGTACTAGGAAAAAACAACATTATTTTCTCATTCTTACCTAACGGAAGGTTATGGCGCCAATATGGATGATGAGGATTGGAACACAGATCTCCCTTTGTGCAGTTCGACCAAAATGAACCAACTGTTCCATTCTGACATTCCAGTTAAACAACACACAAGTCACTTCTTTTAAGAAGAGTTTTGTGCAGTGCACCAAAAGGTCACAATAGCAACCAGGTGAATTGGATATCCCTGTTTGCACAAAAAGGCATGAGAGGAAGCAGTCGAGTCTCAAACAATTACAGGCAAAAACATTTGGCTAAACTTGTCGAGTCTCAAACAATTCTGAGCAAAAAACAATGGCATGGCTTCATTTTTACCAGGGACATTATATTAAGAACAGCTAAGGCTACGTTCGGTTCACAGGTTTGGTGTAGGATTTTCGTAGGAACACAATTCCTACGGTATTCTTTCCCTTCCAACCGTTCGGAACACGGGAAAGGTGAATAGTGTTTTGTAGGAAAGCTGGTCTGGTAGTACTGACTCCATAGGATTAGAAACATCCACGCGCTACTCATTTTTTGAGCGGAAGCCCGAGGCAGGCGCTCACTAGCATGCGTTAGACAGGTTGCTGTGCTGTGTTTGCCGGAATAAAAAAATTAACCTATGTGTGGTACGTGAGGTGAGGACAAGAGTAGTCACTGTGCAGCTGAATAAACAAATAGCATCTCATACGGCCAAGCATGCTACTCTAAAAAAACAAATCTGTACATTTCGTAGTCCATCCGAACACATTCTCTTGAGAGTTTCCTCCGGTTCGCTGTTCCATAGTTTTATACCTACATTCCTTTCCTATTCCTCTATTTTCTATGTTTTCTGCCCCTTTATTCCGACCTGAGCCTAAATTTTTGGTATGAGGGCATGGGACAGTGGGTGCACCAGCAGTACAATCCCATGTACGTAAACAGGGGCATAAAGTGGTGATTCATAGTTTGTTACCCCGAGAAACAAACATCCAAGAAACATATCTGGGTTGGTCCCATTTTTGTTCACTCTAGCCACCTACTCCTAAATCTAGTCCTGGTCATACCACTGTGTATAGCGTTACCCCTATATTTCCCTTCTGGACCAAGAGACCAGTTGGATGACCAGTTTGTACTACTTTCACCCCCTTTCCTTCCTCTTTGTAACAAGTCCGATGTACATACTAAATTCCCACACCACCACTTTATTTCTTGTTTGAACCAAGTACTCCCTCCGTCCGGAATTACTTGTCATCAAAATGGATGTGTCTAGAACTAGAATACATATAGATACATCCATTTCAATGACAAGTATTTTCGTACGGAGGGAGTACAAGATTCGACTCCATGAAGTAGCTTTACCTCTAACAATAGAAGAAAAAAATAGGTGACGTTGGACCATCCGATAGAGAGGGGCTGAGAGGTAGAAAATGATGCACATGCAGCGATGTAGCGAGCTGGGGAAGTAGAGCTAAGGAGTTTTTGAATGAAGATATACCTAAAGGTCGTCGGGATGTGGACAGGTGGGCGGCGGGAGGCCGGATCTGCCCATAGGCAACGACGAAGGGATCGGAGGACCTCCCTCGCCGGCGCTCGGCCAGAGATAACGGTGTGGCCGGCAGTAGGTCTCCTCCCGCGCTGTCGACGACGGCCTAAACGCTGCCCCTCCTCCCCTTCACCGGCGGAGGGGGATACGTCCGGATGTGTAACCAGCGGTGAGGATAGAAAGCCAGTGTTTTTTGAAGGGAGAAAGACAGTGTTACTACCCCTATCTTGTTTAGATCTGGAGAGGATGACAGTATGTGAATAGCGCAACCCTAGCAATCAAGCGCGGAGGCTCCGGCCTATATATAAGTAGTGGGGTAGTTTTCCTTTTTCACTCCATCAAAACAATCGTTTAAAATTGTTTACTACTACATGCCAGGTCGCGGTTTTTTTAGTTGTTGATTGTTTTGAGATAGCTACCGCTTGTTCCAAGTGGTGTTACGGTGTGCCAGGTCGCACTTTGTATCGTTCAAGTCTGGTACTACAAGTCCCTCCATTAAATGAACAACCACCCCCTCGTAAAAATTCTGAACAAGCCCACGGCTAAAAGTAGCGAAAACGTGGGTTGCCCCAACATGCATTATTATTTATATTTTCTAGTCCCTCCGTTCCTAAATATAAGTCTTTTTTATTAGCCACACCTAAGACAAGAATTTTTTTATTAGCAGTGAACCCCACATGTCATAGACACTAAAATTGTGGCAATATTCCCTTAGGAAAGCCAAAGTGTGTCCAACAATTTGAGCAACTCAGATTAGGCAAGTGTGGCAAGTGTGGGAAAAATAATGTGGCAACATAAGACAAACATAGTCACAATCCAAACAGCCCCGTAATTTTTTGTGACATGCATGAAAATTTGGTTAGTTAAATTTATAGTCAAAATTTGGCAAGGTGCATCAAATCAACACATGCAAGTATCAAAAGGAAAGTCACGGCATGCATGCATGCGTTGTACTCCCTCCGTTTGCAAATATAAGTCTTTTTAGAGATTGCAACAAGTGACTACCCCTCTGTTCCGAATTACTTGTCACACGTATGGATGTATCTAGATGTATTTTAGTTCTAGATACATCCATTTAGATGACGAGTAATTTAGAAACGAGGGAGTACATACTCTGAAGCAGAATATGTCTACTCCTACATAAGTAGCCCATTCTAAATGTGTAAAAGACTTTTATCGAGTGCGGTGCTTTGATGTGTCGGCCTTAACTCGTACAAGACAGAGAAATTTTATTACTACGACGCCTCTCCCACGCCAAGACCGAGCTCCGGTGCCTTAACTGCACTCGCCTTTGGCTGCATGATGAGGGCCAACCACCTGTTGGGCCCATCTGTCATAGACGCAAAGGCAGAAGCAGTAAGTAGAAGCTTTCGCTACACGCTATCCCTCCCGCACGAGGTGGATGGACATGCAGCAGTGGTTTCAATATTGTAGAAGTAGGAGTAGCATCATTGTTCGTCTTCTCGAAGAGGCGAAGAGCCAAGCGCAACCCGAACGTGGCAGTTGCGAACGCTCGCGTGGTGCGGTTCCTTGGAGCATGCATATACTAGCCAGGCTCTTGCTCGAGACAAAATTGCTACTCCCTCCTTTCCGGTTTATAGTGCTCAATTAAAAAATCTCACCAATCAATGTAGATGGTGAGTGGTGGAATACAGTTTGTAGTTTTGCAAAAGCACCTAATTAATGCTCTTGTTTTCCTCAAAAAATTATGTTTATCAATGCATTAATTGCAATGCATGCATGCATAAAGTACATGCATTGGTCAAATTTCTCTTAATACTTGCATGCAATGATTTAATGCACCTTGGAATCTGAAAATGTGATGGAAAACAACCAAATTGAGCCTTATAAAATGGAAAACATAAAATTTTGAGATAAGCCCTATAAACCGGAAAGGAGGGAGTATTGTTTAACAATTAAACTCCATTATCCATTGGTTGATACTCATTCTGCATAGGTCCACGCGCTTAGCACCGTTTCCTCCTTGGGTCACCAATGTTTCTTTGCTAATTAATAGCATTGCATGCAATGAACTAGCCATTGCAAGTCATTAAACGCATGCACACCTCTCATCTCTTATTGATTGATACATTAAGAAACAAGAAACAAGGTAGAAGTTAATGCACCGCGCCTAAGTGTTTTGGGACTATTTGGTTTTCGTAAGATGACTTATACACCTTAGATGGAGGGAGTAGTATAGACCTGTAAACCAGAAAGGAGTATTTTCCTTTCTAGGGATTTCAACAAGTGACTAGACTACACCATGTGCAGTACCCCCTCCCTTCTGGTTTATAGGGCTCAAATCTCAAATCTCATGAACCAAGGCATTTTGTGATTGGAGGAATGTATCTTGTACTTTACAAAACTACCCTAATTAAACTCATGCATTAATTACGTAGTTCTCTCGTTTTCCTCTCCGCCTTGGTCGCGGTGCACAATATTGAGCACTCCTATATGACTAGCCTCTCTATCTACATGCGGGACATTTCAAAGCATCCGGGCCCACGTGCCATCCACCAAATCAAGTGAGGTGCTACAGTCGAGACTCACCTGTCACCCCGATGTGGCCGCCATAACCCATCATATCACAAAACCCACACCTTTACCAGCAGTGGTAAGGTGGCCTCCAAGTTGGACTGGACGAAGCAACCATCATTTCACTAGAACGCTCGTTCAAGCCCTTTCTTCCCTTTCTTGAAGAAAACCTCACTCTAGGCTACTCACTTCTGCCATTTTTCTTCTGTACCAACGAAGGAAAGGTGGGAAAATCAGTTATGCTGCTATATTTTCATTCCAAGAATCTTCCTTTTGCAAAGCACCAACCGATTCTCACATCCTATTCTTTTCCCGTTCTCATTGCGATTGTGGTTTCCTTTCGATTTCTTTTCGTTTGTCAGTTCATTGATGGATCCTGGAGCACTAGGCAAAGAGTTGCCGGCGGACAACCCACTGGAGAAAGTGATCTCCAGGAAGCGAGCACCGACCAACGAGTTGACCATGTTGGCGGGCCAACCCATGGAGACGAAGAACGCCATGAAACAAGCGCTGGCCCAAGAGTTGAGGATGTTGGCGGATGAACTCCTCAAAGAAATTTGGAAGAACAGCAAGGGCCCCACCGTACCTACCCCAGGAACTGTGATAGCCACCTATGTGAGGCTCAAGACCGAGTTTGAGGAGATAGTCGCCGTTGAGAAGCAATATTCCCCTGGCAAGGTGATGGCCCCCGGAGGGATGAGATCCCCCGGTGAGCTGCACAAGGTAAAAAATAATGGCTTATTACCATAGTTGTGGTTTTTGATTATTTGCAATGTACTTGCTAATATGTTAGGGTTGTGCAGGTGCCGGTGGACATCCTTGATGATTCCGATGCCGTGGCCCGTCCTGTTGGCATCGCCCCGGAGATCGATTCCGATGCCGCTGTCCATCCTGTGGACATCGCCCCAGAGATCAATTCCGATGTCACGGTCAGTCTTGCGAACATCGCCCCAGAAATCGATTCCCATGCCGCTGTCCGTGCTTTGGACATTGCCCGAGAGATCGACGACAAGAAATAGTTGGCCGCGCTAATCCTTCAGGGTAGTTTGCATTGCCCAGTGTCTAATTACCAGAATGATGCGTGTTATGAAACCATCTTTGGGCTAGTGCACTGTCTTGTGTGGGCGGATCTTGCTACTTTTGTTTGATAGTGAATCATGCGAACCCTCTCCGAGTTATGGAAACAGATGTATCCTCACCAGCTTTTGATGTAATATATGTCATGCTTAGATGTAAGTTTGAACTGTTTATCATATCAGCAGGGCTTGTTTGATGATTCTTGTTGTTAGTAGGCTAGCTACTATCCGAGCTATAGTACTTGCAAAACGCTCACCGAAGAGAAACGTTGGGGCTGATGAGCTCGTGGTACGCTTATACTTATCCCTCGTCGATCAACCAATAGCCCTAGCTCCTAAAATTGTAGGCTTAGCGATCAATCAGACAATAGTCAACATACATTCAGGCCTCATTTGGTTCATAGGGTAGGAAAATCGTAACAAAAGTATAGAGAACGTGCAACACAAAATCATAGCAATGCAGAGACGTACTCCCTCCGTTCCAAAATACATGACCTAGGTGGGCTAGTTTGGCCTAGTGGGTTTCAGTGATATGACGTGGTATAGTGCCGTCCAGTCTTCGCGTGTGGTAGCAGTATTGCGGGTACAATAAGTTTTCTTGAAGAAGCGGAATTCAACGAATTCATGATGGTTCCTTCGTCCGAACAACTTACAGTGGGAAAGGTTGGGCTGCTGACGGCTGCGATCTGACCGGGTAGACCAGGATAATTTTGTGCATGGCAGGTGGACCAGGATGGTCTACGTCCCACATGTCGGCGAATGAAAGTATTCTTTCCGATATAGAGGACGAGCAACGAGTATTCATTGTTTATTTTTTATGAAAGCTATTGTCTCCACTGTTACGATGGAGGAGTTTGAAACACGGCAGCCCAGTGAACTTGGCATGTGCACCACTCCCTCCTTCCTCATGTAATGCCCAAGTTACAGCTTTTTCTCACTTTCTCTCTATCTATTTCCTCTCAAATGTTTTTTACCTTTCTTTTTTTAAGACACAATTGTTTTTATGCCTTTTTTTAGAATTATTATTTTTATACCTAGGAGCACGTGTAGAGACGGGCTCTTGCAGAGCCCACTCCTTGACTTTGTCAATGCCTCTCTCTCCTCCACATAAGGAGTACTACGTACTTGCTATGCATGCATGCGGCGATCAGCTGGCGTCTTGAGGGGCCAGGGCGGTGAGAGCGGGCTCCGTAAGCGGTCCGGACTCCAGCATGGCCCACCTCACATTGGTGGAGTCCGTGCGTGGCGGGCGGGCGATCTCTTCTCCCTCCCTCGTTGCTCTCTTCTCAACCGACGCCCGCCGAGCGATTATATTTCGGCTATCGATGGTTTATTCAATTACGGTCACACATGTCAGTGAAATTGCAAGACAACGTGTGTCCCCTCTGGTGAGCGGCGTGCGAGCCGGACTGTCAGGGTTGCGACGCGTACGAGTCGTAAGTGTTCCGCCTTTTCCTTTAGAACATGCGGCGTAACATTTTCGTGATCGATCGATAGAAATCCAGAACAAAATGACGAGGCGGTGCTTTCCGCCGTTAGGCGGGCTAGTTCGAGTGATATGGCGTGCTCTGATGCCGTCCACTTGCTCCATTTTTATGTAAGCAAGAGTTTACACTCTTACGCGGGAGGAGTGCGAAACACCGCAGATCTGATTTTGATCTAGGGATAACTGTTCCCTGCCTAATAATGGAGGATTGTTAGCGATTATAGCATGATAGTTAGGGCATATCCAGCGCTGGCCCACAAATTTACACCGGCATCTGTCCAAGGACACGGATGGATTCCATCCGATGCTGCCCGCATACCTTTCGAAAACTATATGAACTAACCGGACGAAATTCATGCAAACAAAGCAAATTTCAAATTGACCGGATGAAATTCATTACATTTCGAGAACTTTTCCTATAAAGTGGATGAAATTCATTACATATTTCGCACAAAACGTACTAAAACCTACTGTAAACCTAATCTAAACGATCGCCGGGCCCCGACCACCATGTCCGGCCATGAACCCGAGAAAGCCGGCCATTGCCTTTGCCTCCTCATTATCCACCTCGATAACCTCCTCCTCCGGAGCACAACGTTATGAAGATTTCCGCCTCCACGTCCACATCAAGCGGCTAATCGGCTGCCGATTTTTATCCCACCAAGCTTGGCGTCGACTGAGTGGAGGAGCGGTGGCGACCTACCGTGTACTACTCTTCCTCGCTGCCGGCTGCGCCTGCGCACACGTGCCGGCTTCGTGGTCGTGGCGATGGAGGGCGGCCGGGGGGGAGCCGGCGATCTCCTTCGTCTGCTCCTGCGAGAGTACGTCCAAGAGAGCTTTGGAGCGTGCCCGGAGCGGAGCCACCGATGTCCTTCGTCTGCTTCTACGACAATACGTCCAAGAGATCTTTGGAGTGCCATGGTTGGAGTGGTGCCAACAAAAGGAAGGGACCGGAGGAGAACGAGTGTGGGTCTTTGGCTATGGCTGGGAGCTGGGGCTCAAGTTAATATAGCGGGCGAATGGCAATGAGCCGCGGCGACGGATGGACGGTGGCAGCGGAGTAGGTTCGCCAACAGCCGTGGTGTCATTAACGCGAGCGATCGCTTGCCGGGATGCCGCGCGGGTGGCGCTCTCTCGGCCGGCGCGCTGCTGCAATGTCAGCGCCAGTGAGAGGTCACGTCGGGCATGAATGCGGACGCTGCTTCAGTGACTTAACCGCAGGTGTGTTGTCTCATTAACATGTGGGCCCAACGGGCATCAGGCCCGCATGTCAGTGACACACCAACTGCACCTGCAGTTAAGGATGGTGAATGTGGCATTGACGTTCTGGAGAGACGGTGATCGTTTCGGCGGGAAGCGCCGCTAGCGATGGAAGGGTTTCGTAGGCCAGGCGGTCGACTGGCGTGGTGGTAAAATGTGAACTCATGGATGACGAGCCTTTGAAGCGTATGCGGCACGTATTGACAACCAGGCACCATGCAACCGCTCTTGTTGCCAGCTAGCATTCGATGACCGCCATTAGACACCACACAACCATACATAACTTATGAATAATGGACGAATCGATCTGACACACACTCGCGTGCAGTGGCACTATGATCGGTTGCTCACAATAGTACATATTTCGCACCATAGTACCCTCTCTAGCTAAGCTGTTTTATAGTTGTCGTTGTGATGGACGATATACATGAGCAAGGCGCTGAGGCACGAGTATGACCATTGGTGTTGAGCCAGGTGAATATATGCTTGGTGTTCGCGGAGGCCTCCAGCAAACTTCTAAATAGTAATGTCACATACGCATAATTTTGGTTTTTATTTCCTTCTTCACTTATAGGTAGGCCCGCATAGATAGATAGATAAAGAACACGAGCTGATGAGGCGCATGCGGACTGTTTGACTGGTCAACCAGACAAATACGGAGCTATACGCTGAGCCGGTGACCGTATAATCACCATATCTCGTATACAATGATCAAAGTGAGCAATCAAGACAAGTTCGTTGACCGCCAATGCATTTTACTCGGTAATAAATGACCAGGATTGAAGGGGAATCCAAATTTGCTTCGTCTTCTGTCCTTGAGCTTTTGACAAACCAATGCACTATACGGTTGTCCGGCCACTCCACCCCAGAGCTCTCACCAAGCATCGTCCATGCCACGGTGCCGCACACTAACCGGTAAGGCAGCGATGGCATCCCGCCGCGCCGAGTTCCTCGCCGCCCATGACCGCACACAAAATGGTAGGGAAGCGATGGCATCCCGCCGTGCCGAGTTCATCGCCACTCGCGACCTGACAACTATGTGGGAGGAATTTGAAGATGCCAAGGCCGAATGGGCGGTAGAGCAAGAAAGCGGCCAAAGCCGCACAGAGGGAGCGGAAAAGTCAGAAAGCACTCAAGACAAGAGAGGCCCGCCGCCGCAAGAAAGAAAAGGACGCACGCGCTGCTGCGGAGAGGTCGGCGGAGATCCAAGCACGGTGGGGTGTCGCCGGAAGGAGAACGACGGCGTCTGGCCAGCATGTGAGAAGTAGTAGTACTAGTAGTTAGTGTGTGTGTCTGTGTCTGAGTACTAGCATGTACCAATACTAGTACTAGTTACTACTGTAGTTTTTAGAGCAAATTACCAGTACATTAGCCTAGACTAAATGGAAAAATTCCTATGCTAAGCATCAAATGGCATCTCTTTCTCTATAGGAATTGAGATGCAGGTCATCTCACTTCCTATGATTTTCATATTCCTATCCTATGAATGAAAGGAGGCCTCTGTTGGAGTAACTACTGTAGCTAGCAGTACTGCTGGTATAGTAGTTTTCTTCAAGAAGCGGAATTCAACGAAGTCGTGATGGATCCTTCGTCCGAGCAACTTCAAAGTGGGAAGTGGGCCTGTGATTTGATGGCTCATTAGTCATCGTTACTGCGGCGCGACGACCTGGGTGACTCCCTTGGAGTTCTGCGTGCATGGCAAGTGGACTAAAATGGTCGACGTCCCACATGTTGGCGAACAGTGGTATTCTTTCTGATATCGAGGAGCAAGGAAACCGCGTGGTATAGTATCACTGCTGATTGGTTCGCAAAAAATAGTATCACTGCCGATTTATAATTATTTTTATTTCTGATGAATGCTAGCGTTTCAACTCTTATGACGAAGGGTGCCAAACACGGCACGTGCTGGATGTCCCATACGTCAGCGAAAGGAGTGGGACATGAACAGCGTGGTAGAGCCCAGCGTAAAAAAAAACAGTGTGGTAGAGTGTCTCCACTTCTTCCACTTCTGGGTCGGAGACCACACGTAGTACTAGTACTTAGTGGTATGAATGATACAAAGTGCGACCTGGAGAGAAAGACACGTCTAGTTGGAAGGTCTTGGGGCATACACGTAAACAAATATAAAAGTTAATATGTGCCTCCAACTAATATAGTAGTAGTAGAGTACTTAGGCACGTACTCCAGAACATCACCGTGCATTGCACGTACAACACTTAGTGGTAGTACGTAGTAAGAGACAAATGTCTCCTAAGAGTTCCCTTCTCGACCTACTTTTGGGTGTTTGGTAGAGTGTATGGAGGGTGCATGAGTCCACACTAGTTTAGCACAAATACACTAGAAGCATGCATGAAGAGAGCATGCGTGAAGAGGGTGTTGAGTTGAGCATGCATGAAGAGGGAACAACTATCTTTGAGTCGAGAACGCAACCAAACACACCCTATATGCCACACATGTTCATACCATTTGTGCCTTTCTACTTCACTTACTGCGCTACATTACTCAAGTTTGTACGTCCACTCCTGGGTACATGTCCGTCTCGTAGTTCCAGTCCCATGTGTTCTTCATATAGATGGAACGATTCTTGCATAATACGTGCACCTTGATGTCTCGCGTGTTGGCAAAAGGATGAACAAAGCTCACGTAAAAAAATAGAGTGGAAGAACATAGATTATGGACGACCGAGAAGGAGCAAGGAACCTCGTGGTGGAGCGTCTGCACTCATAATATTTAATATTATTCAGCAATATAAAATTAACCAATCATTGCCAAAGTGGACTAGAAGAGTATGAAACACGGCAGCCCAGTGTAGTTACATCATACTAGTACATGGCTAACCCACGCTATCACCATATTTCTTGGCTTCTGTGCGACACCTATCTCTAGTAATCCAGCAGCCTGTATCGCTTCTCCCTCCTCGTCTCTATCAAAGTGCGGCGGGCTGGCGTTTGTGCCGTCTATTGAGGTCGATTAACTATCACATGTTAGCGACATGCCAAGAGAATTCTAAAAAAAATTCCTTTAACGTTCCGTTTTCAGAAAGAAAAAAAATCCTTTCACGTACGAATTTGCATATATGCTTTGAGCAACTTGCATGTCCTATACTGCTCTTGTTTGATACTCTAACTTCGCTGGAGGTTAGACTAACTCATGACTAACTCTGAACTAACTGTAGCCAAAGAGGTGTTTGGGTGACAGGGTTAGATTAACAATAAATGCACTTCATGGAGAGAGAAAAGTGATTTTTCAGTGGTCCCAATGAGAACTATCTCAAGTTAGCACCTCTTGGGTGGGATAATTTTTTTTGGTGGGTTCAGTGCAACTTGCTCCAATTTAAACCCTCGTGCATGGAAACTTTAGGGCTATTTGAGCCCCAACTAGCTCAAACTAACTCTAACCCATGGATCCAAACAGGGCCTATGGCCAGTCTTGACGCGGAGCAGTCGCGTGCACCGGGAAGCGACGCTCTCTCGGCCGTCGCGCCACTTCAAAGCCGGCGCCAGTGAGAGGTCGCCTCCGCTCTGGCCGGGCATTAATGCGGAACTGACGCGCCGGGGCGATGCTGACCGTTTCACGCGGGAAGCGCGCGCTGGCAAGGGAGTATATGTTTTGAACCGTTTCAGGTGTAGTACTGGTAGTTTGCAAAACTACTCAATTATTGCACTCAGTTTCCTAAGAAATTGTGGTAAAAAATGTTACTCCACAGCCCGCTTCCCTTCTCCTTCCTCTTCCACCGCCCGCGCACGTCCGTGGGAAGCGACCGGTCAACCCTTATATAGGAGTGCTAGCACAAAAAGATGCATGCATGACCACTAAAATTTCCATATTAAAGCGCCGCTCCGGTGGGAGTATGGCGTATGTTGTTACCTTCGGCCGGCCCATGGCTACCGGGCGACGGCGACCAGAGAAGAGGCGGCGGGAGGGGAATGAATGCAGCTACTGTTTGGGTTCGCCTTCCGGCTTAAATAAATGCTTGACATCACGTGTACCATGGTGCACAAATTATAACATACTCGTGTCCGCTTAAGTGGGCGTCCACGTAATCGGGTGTGTGTGTGAGAGAGATTACGAGAGACAGTGCGTGTGTGCTACTCTACTCTTCGGACATGTACTCAACCTTTTGCATAGGGATATAAGTATAATGGTATTTACTTTAGCTAGTGATTTACGTGGCCATGTTAACGTGGTTGTGTCAAAAAAATGTCACTTCCTACTCGTGATTCACGTTATATAATTACAAGCACGATTCTCGTGCATTGCACGGAACATTAATATGCATTTTTTTACAAAACACCTGTTGTGATTGACCCATACAGGAGTAATCCCATGTGTAAAAACTAATGATATCTCGAGAATTTTATAGGAAAACTGGTATCTCGAGAATGTCATCGAAAAAATAAAAGATGAGAGATAAGGCGAGGAGGAGTGGAGCGTGGTGGTGACTGGTGGTCGGAATGGGCAGAGGCATGGGGATGGATGGCACCGGCAGGCGGCAGCAGCCACCATGCATGCTAGATTGTTCCACAGACTTATTCCTTTTTTAATTGCTGAGCAACGAGGTTGCGGGAGATAATGATGTGGAGAGAGGTGCGGGTATCTTTTGTAAAATTATCATAGTTTGCTTTCTATCCGTCTGATATAGATCATACGGTCTGTATTACAAGATGGCAGGCACACCATCATCGCCAACTCGTTTTTTTATAAGGGTACAGATGATAAGTTTGCTGACTACTAAATTAAAGTGGAATTTGTCTATTTTATGCAAGTAAATAAAGGTGATTGTTTATCATACAGGTAAGGTTGGATGAAGGGTGGTAGGAAAAATGCTACGCCTAGAGCATGTGTGTGTGAGATGGAGTCTTAGTGTGTGTGTGGGGTGTGTGAGAGAGAGAGAGAGAGGAGAGAGAGAGAGATGGAGTCTTAGTTTGTGTGTGTGTGTGTGAGAAAGAGAAAGAGATGGAGTCTAATTGTGTGTGTGGGGGGTGCGTGCGTGTGTGTGTGTGAGAGAAAGAGAGAGATGGAGTCTTAGTGTGTTTTTGTATGGGGGGGGGTGCATGCGTGCGTGCGTGCGTGTGTGTGTGTGTGTGTGTCACGGGGTCCTCTGTGGCGTATGTAATTTAAGTGTTCATGGCTTCATCATAGAGAAGTGATGTGTATGGAAGAGGCCACCAACAATGGGGTGCGAGAGAGAAAATGCCCGTAGAGAGGGAAGAGAAGGTGTGTGCGCGTGAGAGGAGACGACATCGAGAGAACGTGTTTGTTCGAGAGACACCGAGGAAGACTTCTATATATCGATGGTGCATATGTAGGCGGGAATTAAACAAAGGGATGGTCTTACTGGTTTCGGGGATATAGGGGAAGAGTGAGAGGCGTGCGGGGGGGGGGGGGGTATCTAGAAGGAGATTGTTAGGTGTGAGTGTGTGTTTTACCCATCCAGGCGGAAGTTATGTGCACAAAAGAGGAGAACGATTCGATGTGGCGTTAGATTGAGGGTAATTAACTACGTATGGAGACATAGAGACCTTGAACGTGCATGTTTGATAGGTATACATGTATACGTGGGATGTGTGTGTGTGCGCACGCGCATGATCGATATAAAAGAAAGAAGACATAAGTCATAAGATCAACAACATGGGAGAGACGGATCGGTATGACAATATGCATGCATGTGAGAATGCAGGGAAGAAGGACCGACAATTGAGTATGTGTTTTTGTCTTTAAGAGATAGTGGCGTGGGCTGGAGCATGCATCTATGGCGAGCAGAGGGGGTGAGGCGCAACGATTGTGCAAAAGATATCAACCTATAAATGCATATGTATGGAGAGACATATATAGTGTGGGTGATAGGAAGCAAGACTCCGTGCGAGAAAGAAATGTTGATGGAGAAACTACAGATAGATACAGAGATGGAGATGCTAGCTAGAGGGATATCCACTAGTTTGGGTGTTGGAGATGACCGTCGAGTGGTTCATAGGTTGAAGTTATATATGTGTGTGGGAGGGCACTTGACTGCATGTAGAGAGAAATATATGTAGTGTGCATGATAGGAATCAAGAGTGAGGGCGAGAAAGAAGGTTGATGGAGAAACAGATAAATAGAAAGATAAAGATGCTAGCTAGTGTGCGTTAGAGATAGGAGTCGAGTGGACCAGAAGGCTGGGTTATGTGTGTGGGTGTGAGAGAGATAGAGAGAGGGTGCATGTGAGTAACATACAAACAGATATCAGAGAGAAATGAGATCCAGAGAGACGGAGTTTTGTGTCTGCGAGAGAGAAAGATATTTCACAACGAGAGTGATAGCTAGAGACATATGAGGGAACGCAAGATATCTCTAGGGAGAGAGGGTGTGTGTGAGCAACATACAAGAGAACAATGGAGAAATATGAGACCACAGGAGACAGAGTTTGTGTTTGTGTGTGAGAAAGAGATATTGAAGAGGAAGAGTCGTAGGTTCTCATATCTAAGGAGCGAAAGACATCTCTGTATGAGGGGTGTGCGAGTGGCACACATGGGAATAGTAGAGATAAATGAGACCCCGGGAGACAAAGCTTTGTGTTTGTGTGAGAGAAAGAGATTCCACATGGAGAATCATAGTTAGAGACACATAGCAGGGAGCGAGATATACTTAGAGAGAGATAGAGTGATGAAAGTCGAGGGAGAGAGTACCGTCAGTGTGTTACGAAGATAAAAGATCATTCTCGACATACAGGTAGCACGAGAGATACCTGAGAGACGAAGAACGCGTATAGGTCCAGAGAGATAGTCCTATATAAGCATGAGTGATAGCTATATGAGACGAATATCTGGATTAAAGGGGATTCAAATATTTAAACTGGATATCACGACATCGATAAATCATAATGCAAATTGGTGTATCAAACATGCATATTCATTTGAATTTGGGCACACGTGTAATGTTATATAGTTTATCAATATTGGTTATCCATAAATTCTTCAATTACAAACAATGCATGGTTTATATGCAATTAATGTCTAAACGGGATTACACTATATGTTGCGTGTGTCAAACACATTATACATGTTTGAGAAGTTAAAAAACCCGCATGAAACACACATTAATTGGAGACTGTTAGCGAGGAATGCATACATTGGATTTCAACATAAAGTGGTTTCAAATATTTGAAAATCCAAATTGATGGAACAACCTTATGAATCTGAGATCATGCCATTTGTAAACCATATTTATGTATAAATGGTGTTGTGCTTTTGAAAGTATATATAAAAAATGATGAATATAGAATATAATTCCAATTGAAAATGGATCCCGCCCGAAAAAATAGAATACAAATGGGATTCGAATTGAGTTGGCACGGTAAAGGTGCACTCTGCAAAATTTGAACGAAGAGGGAAAAGTCGCAGTAACCGCCCGAAACCAAAATCTGCGAGATGGAAATCACTACTGCCTATCCCTGCCACGCAAAGCCTATCTGCTGGATTTCTATAGGTTTCGATAGGGGTAGGTTTGTAGTTTCACCGAAACGTGACGTAACCGCCTCTCACCCGGATTCATACACGGTGGGCGCCGAAATACAGTGTGTCCTCGGCCGAAATCGACTCCCTCCCTGATTCATATTCATACACAGTGGGCGCCAAAAACAAACTCTCGTCGGCAAATATTCTGTGTATGCGAGATTATCGTCCTATCCCCAACCGACTAATGTTGCTGTGATGTAGTAGAAATTTGAAACGGGGGCTAAGTTTGTAAATTTCCTCGCATTTGAGACAAGCGTGCCCTGAATACATGGTTCCCCCTTCCTCTCTACCTCCCTTTTCCCCATTCGTACTCCGTGGGCGCCAAAACACCCTCTCCACCCCACCCTCCTCCGTCCGCCGCCGTCCGCCAGCCCATCCACCTCCAACCTCCTCCACCATGCCGGAGCTGATACCCCGACGCTACCGTCCATTACAAGAGATCAACCTCTCTCATCCATGCCTTCGGACCGGGATCCTTGCATCCCGTCCTCTCGCTTCATCCCCGTCGTCGTCCACCTTTCCGGCGCCGCTCCTACGACCGTCTCGTCCACCGGGCCCCTCCGCCACCGTCTACCCTCCTAGATCTGCTTCCTCGCCGCCGGCAGCCATCGCTACCGCAGCACCGTCAAATTCTCAGCAGATCGTGCAGCGCCCGCACGGAGGCGGTACTCTTTCGTATCTGCTCAACTTATTTATCGCAGCAAGAAATAGATCTCCACTGCTTTACTCTGATTTCTTGTCTTTGTTGCAAAGTTCCCTTTGTCCGGTTTGCACCTTCAGATCCGCCATGGCACGCTCAACACTATACTCCCAATGCTTATGGTTTTCCCCTTTTATATTCCACACTAGTTAAATCACAGTAGACTAAATTTCAAAATTGGGTCAGTCGATTTTTCAGAGCTCGCCGGAGTTCGCCGGTGCGATCGAAGGGGCTCGCACGGTTGTGGGGCCTCGCCGAAGAAGAAAACTCGACACGGGTGGTGGTTGGGGCGCGGGTGGGGGTGGGGATGGCGGAGGAACACAAGCGGTGGGGGCCGGTGGTCCGGCCGGCGGCTCGTGCGGTGTTCTGTATGGGAAGAATCAGAGACGAGGAAGAAGAAGGATTAGGAGACATAGGATCTTCATCCAATCACCTTAAATGGTCGAGAGACAGTTGGGAGTTGCATTCTTAGTGCGCTCAGGTTCATCATGTGTGGGCACTGCGCAACCAACATTTTATTATCCAAAATCTGCTTGCTCTTCTTTACCATGTTCCTCTTTCGTTCTTATTTAATATGTACTCTCTCTATTCCTAAATACAAGTCTTTGTATAGATTCCACCATGGACTACATATGGAGCAAAATGAGTGAATCTACACTCTAAAATGTATCTGGATACATCTGTATGTGATCCATAGTGGAAATCTCTACCAAGACTTATATTTTGGAACGGAGGGAGTATGCTAGTAATCTGATATGTTCCTTGTCTTGAAGATGAGCAGGGACATTTGCGGTGTAGAGGTCTATACGGTAGGTTGTGATGGACACTTTGAGCCTCTTTGATTCGTAGGATCTTGTAAACATAGGAATAGGATTTGTAGTGGCACCGCCCACTTGAATCCTATAAGAATAGCAAGGAAATGCGAGGAGCTGTGTCGCCTTTGAGAGTTACATCGATATTATGAAGACCGCACCTTCACTTGAAGAGAGCTGGTATCTGAAGCCTTTCTAGCGTCTGCGGCAATACTAGCACATATATTCCAGCAAGTTTCACTTTGCTGATTTTAC
The DNA here is from genome assembly GCA_021605145.1 of Aegilops bicornis. Lineage (NCBI taxonomy): Eukaryota > Viridiplantae > Streptophyta > Magnoliopsida > Poales > Poaceae > Aegilops > Aegilops bicornis. The sequence goes on along the minus strand of CM038672.1, from coordinate 216,349,268 downwards.
TCTGATGCTTAAGGTTTTCTCGTTATATCTACACTATGATCTGTGTAGCTGCTTTGTGTCACACTAGCAGAAGTCCACTCTTGAAGCTAAACACTGCAATGACTTACAAAATTGGCACCAAGGCATTGAGTGCCATTCTGGATGCAATGAAACTCATACGCTCCCCACCTGTTGATTCATTTTCATAATATGATCCTAATGACTATTCTAACCTCGAGGAGTCAAAGGCAGATGGCATGTCCTGTTCACCCATCAAGGTGCCTGTTCTAATTTGGCAATGTTTTATTGATTGCGGGTATCTTGCATATGTTGTCTTGCATTTCTTCTACTTTGTTGCACCGCCATCTGCTTAGTTTACTCATCATATATGTCGAGATACCATGCCCATCCATTATCAATACATATTCCATCTGTCATCATACCATGTTTTCCACTCAAATGTTGTTCTTGTGCATCAGACATCAAAAAGGAAGAGGGTGATTGCCGAACTTGAAGGAGCACCAGCAAAGTCCTTGAAAAACGTGGTGGTGCCGGAGAAATCAGACAGCACCCCACTTATATTGGCTTTACAACTAGTGACACAAAACGTAGGACTGACTCTAGCAGACTGTACCCACTTATAATGATAGGTAGTTGATCATGTACCATCACTCTGCAGCTTATTTTCCTTTGCCCTCCATTTTCTACACATCAGATCTATATTTAATCTTACCATAAGGTTAGTACTGAAGAAGTTTAGCTGTGCATTGCTCTTGGTTGTACCTTTTGCCTGTATCGCTGCACTTACATTTATAGCTACTTGGTTATGTAGTGTCACTCTTCATCTTATCTTAAATATTCTCCATTTTTTCGTATATTATCACATCTATATTTACTCTTAACAAAATGTAGAATAAAGGCAATGCTTTTGAAGAAGATTCTGCGATAAACTTCTTGAATTGCCCCTCCCCCCCCCCCCCATCAGCATGGACAAGGCCTTTATAGAGCCTGTCTTCACCAATAATGTAAGTTTGTCCATCTCAAGCCTTCTAACTTTGTTGTATATATTTGGTTAGGCATGACTACAACAGCTGTTTATTTTTGGTGTTTGCATCAAATTGCTTATTTAAAGTTTATTATGTAGTTCATGAACAAAAGTTTGTCCTTTCTCAATTCATGTTTTCAATTGTACAACCAAGTTCCTTCTTCATACCATGTAAATTAAAATATACAGAGCAAGTGATCTTCTTTTTGCCTTTGCATGTATGCTTCATTCTTCATCCGTAATCCGGTGGTGTGGTGAACCTACCCACTACAAAGACAATGTCATATTCTGCAATGTCTTAACTATGAACAATGTCATATCATTCTACTATTATTTTAACCGTCTCTTTATTTGCCAATCTGAAATGGTATAAATTAACAACACACTAACCATTGATACTTATGAGTTCTTCATTTGTAATCCAGTGTTGTCGTGAAGCTGTCAACTCCTTCACAATGTCATTTCCTGCCATGTCTTGACCTGAACAATACCATATTGTGTTAATGCAATTTTAAACTGTGTCACTTTATTCGTCAGTAAGAAATGTGATGAATTGTCAAGACCGATACTTTTACATGCAAAACACATCATCACTTCGCTTGTTTATCTTTCAGAGTGAGGAAGATATAAGTGTTGAACAAGCGCAGCCTCATCATCTTGCTCACCGCTGCAGCTCCCGAAGAGGGGCTAACCTTTCTTGAACTCTATTGAAGTGTTGTTGGTTTTGTATATTATTCTGTCGGTGTGTTTATTTGCACTGGTGGCGATCTTTGATGCCCAGTGTATGTAATCTACTGTCTACTTGTGCTTTATTATCATAGTGGCGAACTTTGATGATATGCCATAATTTCTTTATTGTATAGTCTAGGTTTTTTCTTATTCACAATGTTGCAGTTATTTTACTGTATATATATCCTGTCTTCGCAGTAAACCATCCAAACCGTACATAATCGGGCCGTCATGCAATCACGATGTAGGTTGGGCCTGAAACGTGCCGAAAAGCTCACGGGCCGGCAGCAGCCCGAAATGAACCCCAGCCCATGATTGTGCGAATCAAGTCACGGGCTTTTAACAGGCCAAAATTGTCTCGGTCCTTGTTTGGCCCAATCGGAGACATCGGCTGCATGAAAGCGGATGCAAATTAATGTAGTTAGGCCCAACTATATGACGAGCTTTTAACGGCCGAAATTAATATAGGGCGAAATGTTAAACATGCCAAAACTAATATCGGGCCGAATTACTAAGTGGGCCTTTAGCAAGTGGGCCCAAAAGCATAGTGTCCGATTCTTAGGGCTGAATTTGATATGGGCCATAATTGAGCCCAAAGCCTCTTAAAGGGCCGGACCTGATCTGGGCCGTAATTTGGACCAGAACATGGTAGGCTTATAATGGGCCGGATCATATATGGGCCACTTTTAGGCCCGGAACGTGGCAGACCGTTAATGGACCGGATCAGATATGGGCCGGCATTTGGCCCAAAACATGGCAGCCAGTTAATGGGCCGACCTACTAGGGTCCTCAAAATCTTGTGGGCCTACACCTGGGTCGGCCCTTTAATGTTGGCGAAATCTCATGGGCCTTTCGCTGGGCCGGCCCATTATGATCTGCAAGAATCTTGTGGGCCTTTACCTAGGCCGGCCCGTTATGGCACACAAAAATATTATGGGCCTTTAGCTGGGCCGTCCCATTATGGCCCGCAAAATCTTGTGGGCCTTTACCTGGGCCGGCCCATTATGGCCCGCGAAATCTCATGGGCCTTTAGCTGGGCCGGCCCATTATGGTCCGCAAAATCTTGTGGGCCTTTAGCTGGGCCGGCCCATTATGTTCCGGAAAACTTGTGGGCCTTTAATTGGGTCGGCCCAATTAAACTTGTTGGGCCGTGCCACGTGTCGACGTATCATAGGCCCCTTCTGTCCAATGAGTGGATGACATCTGTCCCAGCGGTGAGCCGACACGTGTTTCCTCCAGCCAATGATGATTTTACACGTGGAAAATCCCCATTGGTCGAGGCTGTTAACAGGTTATCAGATCCAAAACCCGACCCGATAGCTTAACGGCGTTCCAATACGGTGGATGCCACGTGCCGGTCACCCTTGACGAAAGCACTTTTGTGACGCGCGATTTATCGTCATGGAAGTGGACACTTCCATGATGATAATTTTCGTAATGTCGTGAAATACTTCTATGACAGCACAAGTATGACTATCTTGATTCTGTCATAAATTTGTCATGGATGTACATGCATGACAAAAAACGCAACCTACTGTGACAAACACGTATCATCGCGCAAGTGTATTTTTTTTGTAGTGCCTCTTGCCGGCCGAACTGCATGGGAAGAACTATTTGTTGTACCGCTGCAAGAACAAGGATGAATTTGTAGAGAACATGCCTCCCTTTAATGAATGGGCGCCGCGGCCGATCGGCCTGGAGGGGCCTCGTGAGAACCCCGTCGTCGTGGTTCCCTTCCTTGCCGCTGGTGCCGAGCTCGCCCCAAGCGACGGTGTAGGTGGGGGAGCTCCGGCGGAGGCCGGTGGCTCGGGTGCTGAGAAGCACATGTCGAGTGATGATCCCGGGGCATCGTCTTCAGGAGCCTACCACCCCCCTCCTGAGGCGTCGGTTGCTGAGGAGACCCAGCATGCTACTCCCGAGGCCAAGGCTTCATGGGCTTTGGGAGGTTGTGGTGAAACGGTGCCTGGCTGTTCACCGCCACCAGGCACCCTTGAAGACATCCTTCCACGCTCTTCTTCGTCTCCGCCGCACACCGGCCGTCACGTTCAGTGCTTTGGTCGGCTTTGCGTGGACTTCAAAGAGCTCCGCAAGAGGAAAGGGTCCCCTGGCGCCAGCAATATCTTTGGGCCATTGAAGCGAACGAAGTACATCGCCGTTGACGTGTAAGTACCTTGCCGCCATGGCTTATTACGCACTGCTTTCTTCTTCTGATGCCAGTCTTTTAGGGCTCCTTCCACCGAGGCTGCCGAGTCTCCTGGGAAACGGCCTCCTTCTTCCTCAACTCTTCCACCGGCCTCGAGTGCTCCGATTCCGCTGGCAGCCCCCGGAGCAGGGTTGGTTGAAGGGGCACTCTGCCTTCTTGGCGTGCTGATCCTGCAGCCTTGTCGCTCCTTCCCCCCCCGGTTTGTTGTGGAGCTTGGCAGGCGTGCCCAAGACTCCTCCGCTGGTCATGGACGGCAATCTGTTGGCCTCGATCTTCGGCTCCTCTTCAAGCAGCGGGCCCCGGTCTGCTTGGACTCCTCGCGAGGACCGGTTGATGTCAGGCTCGGCGTCAGCCCCCAGGCCCCTGCCTGGAGGGGGCGCACCACTTGGCGCCACGCCCGCAGCCCCCGAGGCGGAGGACGAGGTGGGCCAAGCGTTCGAGCTCGAGCGCGGGCGGAGCATGGTTCGTCACGAGCTCTTCCAGGAGGCGATGGGCGTGATGTGTCGACTTGGTGAAGAACTCGCGAGTGTCGATTCGAGTCTTGAGGCTGAAGGTCTCCGGCTGATGGATGAGCGGCGCAATATGAAGGTGGCCATCAACCACGGCCGCTATTAACGCGACCTTGAGAACGCGAAGGCCGAGGCATCTCTCAAGGTTTCCCATGAAGCCCGCTCATGAGATTTGGACGAGGCTCGCAAGGCTGACCGCCATCGCGAGGCTGCGGAGAAGCGCGCGTGGGAGCACCAGGCCTGGAGCGCGTCTCTTGAGCAGGAGGTGGAGGCGCGCAGGGCCACTCTTGCGTCACTGAGGGGGACGCCCATGGAGGAAGAGGAGGTCTGGAAGCGTGAGGAGGCGCTGGCCCTGGAGGCCATGGAGCGCAGCCTCGACTCGAGCAAATGGAGACGAGGGAGCGTCAAGTTGCCCAAGCAGAAGATGCCGTCAGGGATCGCGAGGCTAGAGTCAAGGAGGAGGTTGTTCGCCGGGTGGCCGAGGTTCGCGCAGATCTGGAGGGTAGGGACGACCTGAAGCTGAAGCTCGCAGGCGCGGAGGATGAGGGCAGGGCCGTTGCCCTCAGGGCCAGGTTGGACGAGGCTGAGAGGCGTGCGGAAGCCACGGCCGCCGCCCTGGTTACGGTGCAGGCGGACTTGGCCTCTGCCCGCGCCGAGCTGCGTTCCCTCCGGAGGCGGGTTGCTGACGCAGAGGCCGTCGCGAGGCAAAACACGGAGGAAGTGCTCTAGCAACGAACGCTAGAGCGCGAGCAAGCCCCTATGCTTCAGGATCTCTGGAACAGGTCCAATATCGCCCTGGGCCATATTTGCGATGTGGAGGCGCCGACACCTCACTCGAATGATTATGCCAGCCACCTGACCTTCTTCACCGAGGTGGTGACGCTACCGAGGCTCGACCGCGAGCCCGCCAGCTTCTGGAGGAAAGGGGGCATGGCCGGCTCGAGCGCGCTTTCTCCCGTGTCTTCAGCCACCTCCTGAATGCCGACCCCAACTTTGATTTCGACGCTGCCATCGCCCCCGTACCCACGGCTGTCCGGGACGACCTAGTGCGTTGGGTTGAGGACAATGTGGACGCGTTAGTCAGGGCCTTCACTTTGTAGGATGACGCGGCGGTGGTCGTCGCAGACGAAGGAGACGTGGTTGACGACGGCGTCGGCGGCGTCGCCGGCGGTGGCGACGTTGCCGATGTAGAAGATGATGATGCTAGCGACGCATCCGAGGGTGACATAGCGAGCGACATTTCTGGCTGATCCCATGTTCTCCTGCACACGAAGCTCAGGCAGGGGCCTTGGAAAACTTGTAAGAGCATTTTGGGAGGGGGAGCCCCTCATGTAAGAAAATTGCAGTTTTTACTTTCCCATGCGATGTGAGTTTGTGTCCTCGTGAACTTGTGAATCCGGATGCGAGTTCTCTGCCTTGTTTTACCTTAGTCAGCGCCAGCTTTGAGCTGGGTTGGAACATGTCGAGTTCCTGAGAACCGTGCGGAGCTCGTCGCCCCGTCAGAAGGGGCCCGACTAGAGCTGAGCACCAGTTGTAGTGCTTGCGCCCACTTGGCATGCGTGCTTCGCGCTGTCCCGCTCGTGAGGAGCTCATGAGGGGAAGGCGATGGACATGAGGCCCAGTCAAAACGAGATCCAGAAGGCAAGAAATTGCTCAAACAAGAAAAGTCTCCCCCCGCACGCACCAGTAATAACTCAGCTTCAACTGAAATCCAGATACAGAAAGCAAAGCTACAGAGAGAGAGATCCAAAGCAAAAGGCCGCGTCCGGCACCTAGTCTAGTATTCTGGTCTTCGAGTCTTCTCACCAGCACGGAGCTAAGTGTTGTCACTAGGCATGAAAGGGAGCCCCAAGGCCTGAGGCCGGCACCCCTGAGACTCCGGGGTGTGTACAACCCCAACTCAATATTACGCTAGAGTGTCACGGGCGGCGAGCTTCACAGACACTGGGCCTTCTTCATAGGTACCGGCCTTGCTTCATATCGCCAGACGAGGGCCCCACCTTGCGCCACCCTTGACCTCCTTTGGGCCGACCGGTCACCGGGACGACACAAAGGAGGGAAAGGGGAGGCCAGCGGTGCCCCCGGCGACCACAGGTCCTCTTCCCGGGGAAGGGTTGTTGAGGCCTCCCCGGCAGAGGGCCTACCTCTGGGTGTCGCCAGGCGTCGCGCGCCGCGGGGAGGGGTCTTGCTCCTAGCTTCCTCCCGGCAGCCCCCTGCGTGTCTCCCTTGTCGGAACGGATGCTGCCGTGCCAGGGTCATCGATCGACGCTGCAACCTGAGTCATCTGCAGCCCATGGTTAGCATAAGCCTGTTCCTGAGAGATTAGTTGTGCCCTGTAGTTGCCGTTGCCGGCGTGACCGTCGTGATTCTTCATTGGTTCTTGGAAGGCTTCGACTCCTAGCGCCCACTCTCCCCACTCTTCTCCAATGAACGAGCCAGGGTCGTCCTCTGGTGCGTACCCTTGGTCCATCATGCGGGGCACGTAGGCTTCCGGAGCCGTCAGCCCGAACACCTCACTGGTGCCCCACGCTCCATGTTGCTCGGCCGATGGTGGCGTCCTGGGGATGACAGCACAGCATCCGGCTGGGCCATGGAGGGCGACGCTTACGCCCGTGCCCGTCACGGGCGCCATGGGGGAGCCGGAGCCCCCTGCGCCGCTGGCCGTGCTGATGTTGATGAAGCCCCCGGGCGTAGTTGATGGCGCGCGGATGTGGTGAGGTTCGCCGCACGGCCTTGCACTGGCCTGGGGAAGAAGTCGATAGCAGAAGGGTGGTGCTCCCGACGCCGCTGCATCCAGCAGCTCGGCAACACGCTCCAGAAGTGTATCCCAGCCGCTTTCCATCAGCCTGCACCGCAACAGCTCCCTTGCCACGGTGAGCGCTGCCCGCACGTTTGCTTGCTCCCTCTGTGAGTGTCGTGCCATTGTTGCGGCGTGGCTCGCTGCTCTTGCGGCGGCTAGTACTTGTCGTGGGGTGAGGGTGGATGACGCCTGGCTGCGCTTCCCGTGCTCGACGGAGTTTGGTGGCGCCTGTGCCGCCTGGAGTGCGGGGTCGAGCGCTTTATGGGCAGGCGGTGCTGCCGGGCTGGCCAGGCTGCCCAGCGGTCGGAGCCGGCCCTTGAGTCACCGGACATCATGGCTGGGGAGCGTCGATGAGCTGGCCGGTGGAGGAGGAGCTCCAGCGCACCCATACCTGGCGCGCCAAATGTCGGATGTGGGGTTCCGGCAAACCTTTAAGGTTCGAATACTGGGGTGCGCAGGAAGTCTTTCCCTCCTACTGATCTACGCTCTAGCTCGCTAAGATCTCATTGACGAACTCGACGAACTCGAAACACAGAGGGACACGAGGTTTATACTGGTTCGGGCCACCGTTGTGGTGTAATACCCTACTCCAGTGTGGTGGTGGTGGATTGTCTCTTGGTCTGATGAAGAACAATACAAGGGAAGAACAGCCTCCTAGGGTTGAGCTGTTCTTCTGAGTAGGCTCTCGATCGGGTTGGATCGAGCTAAGATGAGATGCCTCTACTATGGTGGCTGGCTCTACTTATATAGGCCCTGGTCCTCTTGCCAAATATCCAGCGGGAAGGGAGCCAACAATGGCGGGCAAATTTGAAGGGGGACAGCTAGTACAAGCTATCCTAACAAAAGTGGTCTCCACCTGCGAAAAGCTCTGGTGGTGACGCTGCTTGGGCTCCACGATGACCTCCATCTTGCCGTCCTCCTGGTCTTGGTCTCGTTACACCAATATAGCAACCTTTGCCTAATGCCTCGGCACTCTTCGCTCTGCGCTGGCCTCCTTAGCACCAAAGAGGAAATAAGGACGCTGCGCGCGCTGGCGCCCGCCTGGTGTCGTTTGTCATGGCTCACGTCACGAGAGCCTCGTGAGGTTTGCCCCGCCTTGATATCTCCGCTCCTCGTGAGCCTTCCTGGCTAGGCCACTCCAGAGGAGGTCTTGCGTCGTCCGCCTCGCGAGGGTCTTGGATGCCTTGTTGATGAAGATGGGCTGTATGGCCTGCTGGCTTAGCCATGCTATGGGCCACAGGCAGGCAAGTCTGGGGACCCCCATTCCCAGAACGCCGACTGCTACCAGCTGCTGGCGCAGAAGAGAAGAAGCCCAAGGCCAAGGACGTGAAGCACAAGGAAGCCGCAGTGCTCGCAGCGGAGCCGGACACCAAGCGTGGGAGGGACCAGCCCGAGTCATCCAAGGGCAGACGACCGTTTAGCGCCTTCCACAACCTGAACACCCACAACATCAGTGACTGTCAAGAGCTCAGAGCCATTCGCGAAGGATGCTTCGGTCGACGCCCCGAGTGCAACGACCGGGGCTACGACCGAGGAGGAGGACGTGGAGGCAAACGCTGGGACGACCGTGGCACGCGCCAGCAATGGCACGATTGGCCTCGTGAGGACCGTTCGCAAGATCATCCTCGTGAGGGTGCCTGGAGGGACCAGCCTCGTGAGGATTGTCCTCAGGGCAACGCCGGTCTTCCCCCGCTGCCGCCACCACCAAGAAGGAATGATGATCACCATCAGGACGCGGGGGCTGGGTCGTTCCAGGAGCCGCGTGCTATCGCCTGCATCTTGGGCGGCGCTCAAGCCCCAGCCTCTCACCGCATCTTCAAACAGTTTGCTTGTGAGGTGAATGCAGTCCTCCCCAAGCTCGAGGCCACGCGCCCGCTCAGGTGGTCCCAGTGCGCCATCACCTTCAACTCGGCAGATCAGCTCAAGTGCGCAGCCACCGCTGGCGCCCTCCCGATGCTTTGTTCACCAGTCATCAGCAATGTGCAAGTTACCAAGACCCTCATTGGTGGCGGCGCAGGGCTCAACATGCTGTCCGTCCACACGTTTGACAACCTCCAAGTCCCGTATGAGGAGCTTCAGCCTACCAAGCCTTCCTCAGGAGTGACCGACGGTTCCCCCACACCGATAGGGCAGGTCCGCCTGCCTGTCACCTTCAGGGAACACAAGAACTATCGCACCGAGCTCATCGATTTCGACGTTGCGCACATCCGCCTGCCATACAACGCCATCCTCAGGTATCCGGCCCTGGCCAAGTTCATGGCGGTCATCCACCACGGCTACAATGTCCTCAAAATGTCGGGAAGCGGCAGAATCATCATGGTCCCATGTGAAGAGAGAGATGCGGTGTGCTCCCTCGAGCGCGCCTTCCAGGCTACAACAATCGACGATCCCGACAGCAAAGGCGAGGGCCCTCCTGAGGCTCTCCCCAAGAAGAAGAAGCAGTTGCGCCGTGCAGGATCAGGAGGGTGGCGACGCAGCTGGAGCCTCGTCAGGATCAGTGCCCGCTCCAGGGGCGCCTCCCTCCATCGCATAGGAAGGCGCGCCCGGCGCCCTCCTTGGGCTCGAGGGCTCTCTTCTGGAGGGCCTCAGACCTAGCCAACCTCACGAGGGAGGCGCTTGGGCACCACTTGGAGGGATGCTTCGTGGCACCTTTCCCTCAGGAGAACACATGGCAAGGAGTGCCCACCACTCAGGAGTTCATCACCAAGACCACTCAGGAACTGCAAGACGCAAGGGACATGCGCGGCGACCGCCGCTCACGAAGCGCAGCTCCCCATCCAGGCGAGGATGTCGGGCTGCACGTCTGCATCGATGTCCCACGGCTCAACAGCGCCGCATCTCAGGAGCTTTTCTGGCCTTCACGTGTGGGCCGTTCCGAGGGCCCACCACACAGCTCTGTTCGTGTCACACCCTGATTTTCATGACACTACACTTAAGCTAACAATCATGATAAAATGTGGTTTGACAAAAACTTTTGAGTGTTTTGGACCTTGCCTTGATTGGATTTTGTCTGTTGTTTGCAAGTGCTCTAAAAATCAAATAAATCCTCCAACTCCTATACTTCATCTCCTTGCTCCAAACTCTTGAACCAATGATCATGCCATGTGTATAGGAAATAAAAATAATTTCTTACAAAAATAATTTGGCCAAATAGTATTTTAGAAAATTAGTTTTCCAAAAACCCCTGAATTGAGGTCTGCACTGCAAGTACTTAATTAAGGGCATTAAAAATCTTTCCAAAAATATATTTGACTCCTATTAGATATAGGATACCGAGAAACCATAAAAATATAATTTTAAAAGTTATTTTCCTATTTTATTTAAAGGCTTTTTCTTAAGGCCAAAAATGGTCATTAATAGGTTTAAATTATTTTAAAGGTTTAAAAATATTTGGGAAACATTAGGGAGACTCAATGGACATATATTTGCCATATATAAGAGTTTCAACACATGTTCATGTTCAAAATATTGGTCAAATCCCTCAAAAACCCTTTTAACTGTCATTTACAAAGAAAATATATTGGCCATAAGCTTTTGAAATATTTACAAAGAAAATATTCCCCAAAAATTCCAAGAAAATTCTAGCATGTCACATATGACATTTTTTATGATCTTGCCAAGTCTCATGTCATGGAGAATAATATAACCCCATTAAACCCTCTCAAAACCACTTATGTCCTTTTTCAAGTTTGAACAACTTTTAACTGTCAAACATGTCGAAATGTACTCAAACCTTGTGAACATGCTCAAATGGTCTAATCATTCATCTAGACCAAATGGCACAAGTTGTAGAAAATGTTCTATTGATCAAAGTGCCCCAAAACCCTTCCAGTCCAGAACCAAATTTGAACAACTCTACATTGGCAACTTTCTCCTTTTGATCTCAACTTTTGTGGACATGTTCAGAACTTCAAATGATGACACTACACCAAGTGGTGCATCAAGGAGAATATATTTGCAAGGCTAAATCTTGGAAAGTCCATTTCTCTTGATTTCTAGGGTTTACCAAAGTTGCATTGTCAACTTTCTTAAAATGAGCTCCAACTTGGTGATCAACCCCATTTCTATATGACACATGATCCTGTTAATCTTCATATCATTTGGAATCCATTTGCTTGCCCAAACTACCATCAAATACCTTTTGGCAGAAACTTAAAATGCATGTTTCGTCCATTTCCACTAATCTCCATGAGCTTAACTTTTTCCCACAACCCCATCTGGTCCTCCTCTAACCCCTACATCTTTCCCTGCCCGAGGAGCCATGATGATGGGGGTGAAAAGCTCTTTTCCCCTCTCTGGACAGCACCATTTCTCTCTCTCTCAACCTCCCTCCTCACTCTAGTGGATCCCAAGGGTATCCAATGCGATTGTCACGTTATTTACTCCCCCAGCAGCGGCCAGACACAAGTGGGCGCGTGAGGACGCGAGAAAAAGCCACGGGTGTCGGCTATTTGCGCGCTCTGGAGCACGTCAGCGTGTTCCCGACCATTGACGCCGCGTCCCCCGACAGCCTCGAGCCTCCCCCTCGCGCCAATCGGGGTGCCTCGACGTCCGCAACACGCCATCATGCAGGGCCCCTCGTCTCTCCCTCTCTCTCACCTCCTGCGGTGCGTGCCCAGAGCCGCCCGGCTCGGCCAATGCTCGCGCGAGCCCGTGGCTCCACTAGGAGCTTGCCCCGCTCCCTCTCTCTCTTCTTGGCACCCTACTCGACTCCCACGAATGCCGTAGACAGACCCTCTCCCTCCCTCCTGACCTCCCGAGCCGTTGCCACGGCCACCCGTGCGCCGCATCCACGATGAGCCACGGGTCAGCTATTTAAGGCCACCATGAGCCCCCTCTCTACTCCTTTGGCTCTCTCTCCCTCCCGTGCACCCCTGGACCAGCCCACACCTCTTCCCGTGTCCTCCAACCACCTCCATGGCTGGAGCCTTGCCGTTGGCCTCCGCCAAAATTCGCATCCACCGCTCCTCCTCCTCCCCTTTGGACTGCACCAGAGCATCTCCACCATCACCGCAAGCCATCCCGCGCTTCTCCCTCTCCTCCTCGTGGTCTTGCCGTCGATTCCATCGTCACCGTCAGCCTCGTCCGCCGCGGCCGACACCCTGCTCAACCCTGTGCCCCTGGGCGACCGTTCCACCCACGGTTAGATGCGGCTGGATCCCCTGAGGATGCCGGTGGTCAGCTCACCGGAAACGGTGGCCTGTGGCACCGGCAAGCCGCCGTCGACACCGCCCCTGCCCCTGCTCTGTCCGAGCGGGAGGTTGGGGATGAACCCGACAAATGGGTCCTGCGTGTCGACGACCCTGAGGGCCGGGCCCGCAGGTTAAGTGGACACGACTTCTACGGGAGCTGTCTCCTGGAGGCCAAGGCATATTCTGGGCGGGCTCCTTCGACGTCATCGCTGTCGCCCCGTGCGGTCGTGCGGCTGGGCCAGGCCCAGTGCGTTGCCCCGCTATGGCTCGCTCAGTCCACGCGGTAGCCGCCCAGATCCAGCCCGTTTAGGTAAGAAGCTTTTCCTTTTTCCTTTCTGCACAATTTGTAAAATCAATAAATAATTCAAATTAACTCCAAATTTGATGATTCAAATTTCTAGTAGCTCATAAACTCATGATATATCTCATGGTGCAACTTGCACATTTTTACAGGAACTTTATCTTCACACATATTTATCAAAACCCCATTTTCCATTTCTGTGATGAACTCTAGAAAATCACAGAGAGCTCAAATTTGATCCAAATGCCATGATTCAAGTTTGTAGATACATCTAATTTCATAACTTAGGTTATGAACATTTTTCTTAACACTTTTCTATACTCCACAAAATAATGAGCCATTTCTTCATGTTTGTCAACTTTGCAAATTCATATGAAATTCATTTGAACTCCAAATCCAGTGAAACCAACTCCTAGATGCTTCTAAAATTATGTTTTGTTGAATGGGTGCCTTTGCTCATTTTCCAAAAATATATTTCTGTACACTTCTTGCAAATCCATAAACCCGTTGATTCCATCATATAGAAATGTTCAGAGATATCCACTGACCCAATTCCAATGAAACCACTCTGGTTATTTTTCATATAACCAGAGATGTCCTAGAAAAGTCAAATTAATATTTTTAGAGCACCTTTATTTTTCTGCCTTGTTGTGTTGCTTATTATGGTTGGTTTCGACGATAGTTGACGAAGTAGACGAAATGCTCGGAGTTGGACCAGAGATATTTGAAGACCTCGAAGACTTTGTTAAAATAGGCAAGCAGCCCTTTGACCATGACACCCCTCTCGTTCATCGGTACCCTTTTTCCGATTGCATGATGATGAACTATAACGGTGGTAAACTTGTTATGAACCACCACATGATGCATACCCCTACTTATGACTTTACATTGTTCATGATTGCATCGTCAAGAGACTAGTTGATGCATAATGATGCATGCGTACCATGAAATCTTCGTGGTTACACTCTTTTGAAAACCCCATTCGGTGCCCCTAATGCCCTTGGGAGATGTTGAACTGAGGTCACCACTTGAGGAAGAAGTGGTGTACCAAAGAGAGCTTTTGGAGTGTGTAAAATGATGGATTAGATTTATGTGTGATTACCATCCCAACCAAACATGTGCAACCACTCTACCCCTTTATGGGACGGGGCATTATTGATTACTTGGACTGATACTAGCATGGTGCCCACATTACTCTTGTGGGGTGACTTGAGGTCACTCTCGGGACGGGGTCGTGCTTGGATAGGCGGCCATGACTGTTTTCCCAGGGCACCGGACACACTGTTGGTCCCTTCGTGTATGCGTGATAATGTGAAAAGGGCAGAGTCCTACGATCTTTTGCTTATACACGAGGGTTGTTTAGAAACAAGTGGACCCTATGTTAGTATCGTCTAGGGAAAGGTAATGATCGGGTGCTTCCCCCGAGTTCTTGAGGTACTGGGGGATCGTGGGTGACAGGAAAGCTTCCCGGATCTTGTGGGTAAAGTGCACAACCTCTGCAGAGTGTCAAACTATTCGAATAGCCATGTCCACGGTCATGGACAGTTGGGAGGTGCTACTTAAACTAAGTCCAGAAATTTTTACAATCCAGATGCATGTGTGTGTGGAAAGGAACTATTTGTGTCAAGGTGGTAACTTGACACGCTGAATGGCATGGCATTGATTCAAACTCTATTTATGTTGATATTTGTAACCTGTTCTCAAGGTTACCCAAGTTCATTGAAGCATATCTCACAAGTTGTTAGGACATCCCAACTAGCTCGAAGCTAGGTTGCTTACTTGTTGTACAATTGCATTGTTACTTTGAACCAAATCATGGGTTGCTTGCGAGTACATTCAAAGTACTCGTTGGCTTGCCACTAGTTATTTAATTGGCCAGGCATGGAAGAACAGGAGTTCGAAGAAGAGTTCTTTGGAGACGAACATGCGAGCTAGGATGCTTCCCAGTCAGAGTGCCTGTAGGGTTAAGGCAGATGGCATGGGTTCTACTTATCGACGAAGATTTCCGCTGCTTAAGTTTATTTGGTATTCAGCCCTTGTGGCTTTATCTATGTAAGATTTGACAATAATGGTCATAGTTCGTGTAAGACGATATGTACGGATGTAAGACACTTGTTATTCAGCTTCTGTGTGTTCAGTGAGCATTGATCTCTGGGCACTGTGCATGTGCATTAGGTGATCACGACTTACGAGTCGGGGTCCCCACAGTTCGCATGCCCTTTGGCTTGCCAAGTGTGGCGTCAGACTATCAGCGCAACATGCGGCGTGTCCTGGCGGCTTAGGAGGCCAGGTACCACGCCATCCTGGCAGAGATGGACACGGTCTTTAGGGAACCACCCGAACCCCAGAGCCTCTCGAGGCTCAGGGCCCCGGTTGCTCATGAGGAGCCATTCCTTCGCCGCGTACCTTCAGCTGCCCCAACTCTCCTTCGTCAACAGAACCAGGTGACATTTTTCAAGTTCGTTTGGCTGGGAGCGCCCCTTGGGCTGCATTATTCCTAGGCCGCGTGGGTCCGTCCCTGTGGCATGTATCCCTTTTGCTTATGTCTTTAGCTTACCTTCCTTGGGGCGCCCCTTGGACAGCGTCATCCCAAGCCGCTCGGGCCTGACCCAGTGGCACATATCTTTTTGCATTTACCCAAGCTGATTTGTCTTCCATGCTTAACCTGCCGATTACCACCTGCTCGATCGTCGCCTCCCACGGGTCCTTCTGACACAGGCACGGCGCTGACGCATGGGTCCGTCCCTGCCACATCGACAAACCTGAGCGGTCGTGCTCTAGCTCGTGGCACACCCCGCGCACGTCACCTCACCAGGCCCTCAGTGCCTTCACTTCCTCGCGGAGCAACTAGCAGCAGGCTGGCAACCCTAACGGCAAAACCGAATTTCTCCTGGTGATGGATCGCAGGGATCTCATGAAGAGGATAGCGGGCGGCACTATGAGCTTCCTTTTTCCTTGTGCAATCCACTTGCGCGTTAAAAGGGGGGCTCCTGAGCATCCCGACTCAGGAGCTCTTACTGGCTCTCCAGCCCTCACCCCCTGGCCTTGACCACGGCACCACGACCTGCCATACCAGCGGCGGCTGAGCTCGCTCGAGGGCCGAGACCTGAGGACGTAGAGCACTAAGGAGATCACGGGAAGAGGGAGACTCGTACGGGCCTCACCTAGATATGGTGCGGGTGGATGCGCACAGGCCTGGCACAACACGAAGAATCGACCATGAACTACAGAGATAAGTCTTGTGCTCAGAAAGGCTAATCGATAGGACCTAAGGGTCGCGCTCGCCGCATCCCTGTTACGGCCACACCGCCTCCCTTTTTTTGCCTTACCATGGCTGTTTGAGGGCTAAAGGGGACGTCGTGAGCATCGCGCCTCAGGGGCTCTTACTGGACCTCGGGCCGCTCACCTCCTGGCCTTTACCACGGTACGCGACCAGGCATACCAGCGACGGCTGCAGCCTGCCTGGGGACTGGGACCTGTCAGTGTAGATCAACAAGCTATCGTGAGGTTGGAAAGGGGAGACCGAGCCTGAACAGGACATGCGTTCGCAAATTTTCATAATAGGGAATATATATACACAAAAGGCATTACAGATCCTTACACGCCCCCACGGGGCATTCCTTGATTCGTCACAGGGAAGAAAAGCAAGAACTAAGAGAAATCCTATCTACACCCTCCCGTGGCGGACGCCATCATCAACAGTGGGCCACGGGAGGCCGGCGCCAACCTCATCCAGATCAGCAACGGCGGCGGCTGGACGTCGCGGCTCCGCTGCGGGCCCGGCGAGAGCTCGGGGGCACGTAGCTGTCTTCGCTCGTCTCCGGAGTCTCGTAAAGCTCAGGAGAGTCGCTAGACTCCCAGGGGCTGCTGTTGCTGGAGTAGCCACGAGCGGAGCGCGCGTCAGCCTGGCGCTCCCCTCCAGGGCAACACTCCAGGTGGCGGCCCTCCACATCGAAGACATTGAAGAAGAGCGTGGAGGTGTCGTCGAACTCAAAGTGAATCGCAAGGGTGCCCTCCGCACGGCAAACCCGCGCAACCTCGCCCCAGCCGCAGGTCATGAAGATCTTGCCGGTGGGGACCGCTTTGATCTTTGCTCCGGTCGCCGGAGCGTTGCAGTCGGCATGCTGCGACCAGAGCTCAAGAGGTCCCCTTGGCGGCATCACATCGGAAAAGAACCGCCGGAAGTGGATCCAAGAGCTTGGGGGCATCAGCGCCCATAGCACAAGCTCGCGCGAGGAATCCATGGCATGGATTCCAGGAGCAACGGCACGCATCGCCGTCGCGTGGCGACCACGGGGGCGGCGCGGGCGTCGGCGCTCGTCGCTCCGCCCTCCTGAGCCCTCGGCTCAGGCGTACAACAGAAGCAGGTACCCTGGAGGAGGCCGCTCGCACCAAGGCGTCGTCACCACCTGCATCGCCGCCTCGTCACGATGATGGACCGACCTCTTCTTCGGCGGGAGCGGCCCCGGATCATCGCGGGGGGCCTTTCCTTTCTCTTCAGCGGAGAACCTTCGGATGGGCGCCATTGTTGCAAGCAGAGGAACAAGGAGGAAGAAGCGAGTAAAGCAAGGAAGAGATGGGCGACAGGGGCTCCGCCCCTTCCCTATTTATAGCGAGAGAAGGCCAACCAGTGCCTCCCACGATCACAGGTAATGATGGTTTTCCTTGCATGTCGCAGGGACTTGTCAAGTCGTGCAGTTGCCGATGCAGCATGGGGAAGTAGAGATGCCCACGTACAATCAACAGCCACACGTCGACCAATGTCGCTGGCTTTTGGGGCCCGCGGCACTTCGTGCTTGGCCTCTGGCTTCGCCTCGAAGCCAAGCGCGAGTGCACCTTGGGCCCGGGGGCTACTGTCAGCGTTGTGGGAACGGAGGTCAACAGACTTGCCTGCCTGCGGCCCACGACGTGGCTATGCAAGCAGGCCTGTGCGGCCCATCTTCATCAATAAGGCATTCAAGACCCTCGCGAGGGGCCAAGCCTCGCGAGGCGGACAACAAAAGACTTCCTCGGGAGTGGCCTCACCAGGCTGCCTCCCGAGGAGCGAAGATATCAAGGCGGGGCAAACCTTGCAAGGCTCTTGTGACGTGGGCCATGACGATCGACACTAGGCGGGCACCAGCGCGCGCAGCGTCCTTGTATCATCTTTGGTGGTAAGGAGGCAGGCGCAGGCGCGAAGTACCGAGGCGTCAAGCAAAGGTTTCCATATCGGTGCAACAAGACCAAGACCAGCAGGACGGCAAGACGGAGGTCACCATGGAGCCCAAGACGGTGTCATCATCAGAAACTTTTGCACGCGAAGGGCACTTTTGTCAGGATAGCTTGTGCTAGCTGTCCCCTTTCACATTTGCCTGCCTTTGTTGGCTCCCTTCCTGCTCAATATTTGGGAAGAGGACCAGGGCCTATATATGTTGAACTGATCGAGTCCCCCCCCCCCCACAAGTTCGACAGGCACAAGAACACCTCAACCTCAGGAGGTTGTTCTTCCCCTTGTACTGTTCTTCATCAGCCCAAGAGGCAATCCACCACCACTACACTGCAGTTGGGTATTACAAAACAATGGTGGCCCGAACCAGTATAAATCTCGTGTCTTCCTGTGTTGTGAGTTCGTCGAGTTCGTCCGCGAGATCTTAGCGAGCTAGGGCGAGGATCGGTAGGAGGGAAATAACTTCGTGCGCACCCCAGAGTTCGAACCTTAAGGGTTTTGCCGGAACCCTACATCCGACAACAATTGCACAGGAACATTGAAGCTTACATGGATGATATTGTGGTCAAGACCAAGGACAGATCAACCCTCATCAGGACCTAGAAGAGACCTTTGCTAATCTGCGCAAAATAGACTTCAAGGTGAACCCGGAGAAGCATGTGTTTGGCGTTCCCTCTAGCAAGCTACTTGGTTGTTGTGTCCCTTTGCGGGATAGAGGCCAACCCCGATAAGATCAAGGCCATTGAGCAGATTCAGGCATCCAAGATAGTTAAGGATGTGAGGCATTTGACAGGATGTGTTGCCGCGCTTAGCAGGTTCATCTCCAAATCTGCCGAGAGCGCCTTGCCGTTCTTAAATTTTTTTAAGAAGGCAGGACCCATGAAGTGGACTCCGGAAGCAGACACAACACTACAAGATTTGA
Source organism: Aegilops bicornis (assembly GCA_021605145.1). Classification (NCBI taxonomy): domain Eukaryota; kingdom Viridiplantae; phylum Streptophyta; class Magnoliopsida; order Poales; family Poaceae; genus Aegilops; species Aegilops bicornis. Next base: position 216,330,382 of record CM038672.1, on the reverse strand, counting down.
AGACCTACTTGTCCTCTGTACCCACATTGGTTTCTCCCAAACCATAAGAGTCGTTGCCGCTATACCTGGCGGGAACTAATCAAGTGTTTAGTACAGCACTAGTGGCGCAGAGGGAAGTGGAAGAGGCAGCAGCCTCAGCTAGTGTCCCTTCTAGAGGAGATAGTGAGCAAAGCTCGGCAAGGCCAGATATGGATCAAGACAAAGAAGAGCATGACAGTGGAGGCAACCCCAAGGATGCGGCAAGGAAGGAAGTGGTGCAACGCCCAGTGTACTTCGTCAGCTTCCTATTGCAGGGGGTTAGGTCCAGGTACTCTGGTGTGCAAAAGTTGATTTTTGGCCTTGGCAAGGCCTTAAGGAAACTGCGCCACTACTTCCAAGCCCATGAGATCACGGTTGTCATCCGCTTCCCTTTTCAAAGAATACTCTGAAACCCTAAGGCTATCGGTAGAATAGTGGAGTGGGCATTGGAGTTATCCAGCTTCGGCCTGAAGTTTGAAAGCACATCAACAATTCAGAGCAGGGAATCGACAGAGTTTATTGTGGAATGGACACCAACCCCTGATGAAGAGGTACTAGAGACAGTTATTCCTGGCAAGAAAGCACCCCTAGAATGGATCATGTATTTAATGGTGTGCTTTCTCCCTACGAGGTCCGGGGCTGGCGTGCTTCGTGTTGCTCCCACTAGGGAGCACCTGTAGTACATCATCCAGATGCATTTTCCCCGGGAGGACGCGACCAACGATACAACACAGTATGAAGGGCACCTTGTCGGGCTCAGGATTGCCACAACATTGGGGATCAAGAAGCTGATCATTCGAGGAGATTCACAACTTGTGAGACAAGTCAACAAGGATTACCAAAGTCCATTGATGGAGGCATACATAGAGGAAGTGAGAAGCCTGGAAGAGCGCTTTCACGGATTGCAAACAGAGCACATACCCCATGTGGAAAATAGCATTGCTGATCATCTTTCAAAGTGCACTGCGCAAAAGTTTCCTGCGGAACCAGGAACTTTTGCTCTCCATCTTACTCAGCCCTCCGTATCCCCGGCAACAATGGCGCAGAAGAGGAGGAACTGGACTCCGGCAAGCCTATCCATATAGAGACTTCCAGGGCTCCCGGCAAGGAGCTTGACGGGAACAACTCCCCTTCAGCTGCTGAGCTACCCCCTCCCACCAGACCACCGGTCCTCATGGTCGAGGGGTGCACTCCGGCGAAGGCTGAGGTGCTGCTAGTCCTTGTTGCCGAGCCCCAGGCTCCAACCTGGGCAAGGCACATAGTCCATTTACTGCAAACCGGAGAACTTCCCGAAGAGAAAGAAGAAGCTGAAAGAGTAGCCCGAAGGGCCAGTATGTATCACTTTGTCGATGACACACTATACAGAAGAAGGCCCAACAATATGAAATTGAAGTGCATTTGTCGGGAAGAAGGAAAGGAACTGCTGGCGGAAATACACAAAGGCATGTGCGGCTCCCACATTGGATCAAGGGCATTGGTTGGGAAAGCATTCCGGCAAGGATTGTATTGGCCCACAGCCCTCCAAGATGCGGTCGAGCAAGCCACCAAGTGTGAAGCCTACCAGTTCCATTCCAAGAATATCCATCTGCCTGCCAAGCTCTTCAAACAATCCCTTTGTCATTGCCGTTTTCGGTCTAGGGGCTCGATATCGTCGGCCCTTTCCCCCGATCTGCCGGGGGCTTTGAATTCTTGTTCATTGCAATCGACAAGTTTACAAAGTGGCTGGAAGTAGAAGCCAAGAGAAAGGTGACTTCTCATTCATCTATCATAAGTTCTTGAAAGGATTGGTGTGCTGCTTCAGGGTCCCTGCCCGGATCATCACTGACTACGGCACCCAATTCACGAGTCGAGCCTTCATGCAATATGTTCATGCCCTCGGAAGCAAGATCTCATTTGCTACTGTTGCACATCCCAGAAGCAATGGACAAGCTGAGAGGGCGGAGGCTGAAGTGTTGCAAGGACTCAAGACAAGAACGTTTGATAAGCTGCAGAAGTGCAGCAGGTGATGGATCGATGAGCTGCCGGTGGTTCTTTGGTCCCTCATAACCACACCAAATCGAGCTACAGGGCAGACTCCCTTCTCCCTAGTCTATGCGGTAGAAGCAGTTATCCCCATGGAACTCATTTGCATGTCACCTCAAGTGCTTGCCTATGATGAAGTAGTGCAGGATCAGCACCGGCTTGACGGCGCTGTGCTTCTAGAGGAGAACCGTCTCCGTGATGCTACGCGTGCTGCACTGTGACGCCCCGAGACCGATGTGCCAGATGTCTTCTAGTTATTCGCCATCATTGCCATGTCATTCGCTTGCATGTTGCACTTTGCCATGTCATCATGTGCATTTCATCTGCATGTTTTTTAAAACTTGCATCCGTCCCGGTCTCCCAGTTCTCTCCATTGTCCGTTCTGAGCCCAGACACACTAGCACGCGCCCGTGGTACCTCCGAAATACTATTTTATAAGTGCATAAAAATGTTCTCGGAATGGGAGGAAAGTTTGCGTGCGGTGTTGTTATGTTGTCACTAGGTAGCCTGCCAAATTTCGTCGCATTCGAAGTCCGTTTGATAGCCCAACCGTCATCCGTAGCAGCACCGTTGTCGGTTTATTCGTCGGACGTTTTCGGTCTCCGGAAACCCGCGCCGGGCTGCATTTCTCTTCTCCCCTCTCAGCCCAACCCTCCTACACAACCCACCAAACCAGCCCACTAACCCACCTAACACCCCCTCCTCTCCGGACCATCCGATGGCGATCGTATGGCTCCGAAAGCACCCAAAAGCCCCTCTTCTAGCCTCCCTGCCTAGAAAAAGAAGGCCTAGCCCCTCCACAATTGGAAACCCTAGCCTCACCTCGAAAACCGCGCCGCCGCCAGCCTCCTCCACTCCACAGCCACCACCTACCCCCACTCCGCGCCGCCCGGTCCCCTTGCTTCCCCCGCGCAGCGCCGCCTTCCTCTGCCGCCAGGAGCCGCCCGCGCCTTCCTGCGCCGAGTTCTTCTGACCTCCGCCGGCCACCAGAGCTGCACTCCTGCTCGCCCCTGTAGTCGCGCCCGTCATCCGAGCAGCCAACCCCGCCTCCTCGCGCCGGATCCGGCAGGATCCGGGCAGGGTCGAGCTCGCCCCGCCACCTCCACCTCATCTTCGCCCAGGTCCGGCGCCCCATGGCCGGATCTGCGTGTCGCTGACCCGTCCCCGGCCTTCTCCGACCATCACATCGTGGGTCGCCCCACCGCGCGTCGCCGGCGCCGCAAGTGCTGGCTTCGACCTCCGCCTCACCCTCGTTCGGGCAGAAGACGAGGGCTTCCTCCTCGCGCGTGGGCTTCATCCCCTCCGGCCGAGTGGTACCCGGCCTGCCTCTCTCCGCCCGGGCCGAGCCCTTAGGTGAGTGCCCCTATTCCCCGCCCTATGCGCATAATAGTTAACCAACGCTCAGTTTTTGGTCCAGCAATTTCGTCCAAGTCCTGAGATTTCAGCATCATGTATGCATCTTGTGATCATCATAACTTTGTGCATGTTCATCCGATTTGAGCGTATGATATGTCAAAATGGTCTGCTCAGAGTGCTCTACGTGGTGGTGATGGTTGCATTCATGTTAGGGTTCGTCTTGCATGTTAACCTCTGTTGCAAAAGTGAGGTGTTGTTAAGTGCTGAAAACTGATATAACTTGCCCTTTTGTTATTTTCGTGTGATTTAATGCATGCACAATATGAGCATCTTGTCAAAATCAGTTTGATGCATAATCATGTCCTATTGCTTGTAGTATTTATCTAAAGCCATGATATGCCTTGTGCTGACTAGCACAAGCTTGAAAAGTGGGGTACTTGCTCTTTTTGATTTCAGACACTTCACTAAGTCTGAATCTGCTATATTATGTTGCCACGTTTGCTTGATGCTACCATCCAATCCATGTCCTTGTTCAGTAATCATGTTTTCAAGATCTTGTGATGCTCCATCAATCATGTCCTTGTTTTCAATTATGGCCTAACGTATCTTGTTGTCATCATGCTCTAAAATTACTAATTAATATTTCTGTCAGCCTGTTATCAGTAAGTTTATTTTTGCCATGTGAATAGCTAGTGATCTATGCAACCTATGACCATGTTCTTGCCACGAGTAGCTGCACAAACATGTATTCTGTTGTTGGTAATATTCACATGCCATGATATGCTTTGTGATGGGTTGCACAAGCTTGCAAACATGCCTACTAGTCGATGTTTCCGCCATGATTAGTTTATTTCACCAAGTTTGAGAATCTGCTATCATTTCCAATCTTGCCATGATGTTTTGAGCATGTTCTATTGGTTTCTAGCAGTAGCTCAGTTGTCATGTTTTGTTGCGCTCGACCTGTACATCCCTGCCATGTATTTTGTTTTCATGTTGGGGTGATGTAGCATATTTTTATGTTACATCTCAAGTGCATAGTTGATGTTTAGGCAGATTGTTGCTTTATCTTGTATTGAGTGTATGTGTTGAACCGTTGCTCCGTTCTGAGCATGCTCTATATGAAACTTGCTTGGTTTTGCATGTAGATTCATCATGCCTTCTTGCATTCATGTGTTGGAGTGTTTGTGATTATGTTTTGCTTGCGTTTGCATCAATGTCATGTTTAACTTGTTTCGCTCATATCTTGTAGCAACCCGACCTCAAACGCTCAAGTCTCTGTGCTTCAGTGTCATCCCTGGATCGGTAATGCTGACACACACAGTACTCGAAGGATTTATAAAAGAGTAGCAATCACACACTTATTAAATTGAATGTCTTAAAAGAGAACTTATTATAATGAATATGGCTTAAGGCCAGCTAATACGATAACAGCGGAAGGCTTGGAAGATAAAGCGAGTCCATCAACTCCAACGACATAGCTGAGCTGCACGGCAACAACCTAGCGAACCTTACTCCCCGTCTGAAAAGTCTGCAACATGATATGTTGCAGCCCGAAAACGGGTCGGCACATGGAATATGCTGGAAATGTAACATAGTAGAGCAATGAACAGAATAATGCTATCACTATATGCATATATGGCTAGTGGAGGCTCTATGGTTATAAGGTTTTTGCGAAAAGCCAATTTTTCCCTACATCAAAGGAATAAGTTTTATTTTAACTATCATGGTAGTTGAAACATCATTGAGAAGGTTCCTCCAACTCAGTCCCAATTAGAGTAATTCATTAACCCAACAAATTAAATTAGAGTGATGAGATACAATAGGATAATCCAAGTACTAGATACACAAGGCGTCCATAACCGAGGACACGGCTAACCATGATTAGATTGTACACTCTGCAGAGGTTTGCGCTCTTTTCCCCACAAGACTCGATCTCCTCCATTGGATTTCTCGCACTACATCATGTTTGAGAAATGGATGACCGAGACACAGTCTTTCGGAAGCATTAACTCTTTACTCTGTGTGGACAGTTACACCTACTTCCCCTCTACATCTGCTAGCCCACCACTGAAAGAGGTCACACAACATACTCAACTATGCCAGAGACCATAATGTCTTGTGGCTACACACGGAAGTTTCTATCATGAATAATCTTAATATCCCTTTGAGCCCGGGTGGCGGACCGTAGGAAAGTCACACGGGTACTCCGGGATACCCTAGGACAACACTGGATTCTCCAGGTGCCCATATAAGCAATCCACCCAGATATGTATTATATTTGCCACCTTAAGTTGAACCATTAATTAACAACCTCACATCTGTCATGTATACACTCGAACCCAATCCACGTCTACGAGCATAGCATAGCAATAATAGCATAATGTAGAAGTAACTCCCAAGGTTTGATAACATAACAAGACAATAGGTTCTACCTCATCAACTACTTCCCAGACCCACAATTTAATCACATCCTAATCATGCAGTGTTTGAGGATTGGAACTAATGCATAAAAACTGCGTATGAAAAGAGTATGATCAATGTATTACTTGCCTTGCTGACGATATGCAAAACCTAGGGACTCGTAGTATCACGCTTCGCACTCCGGGAATTCTATCGCAAACAAACAATAGCATACATAAGCAATCAATCAAAGATGCACGGTAAAACTCAAATAAGATAAACTAACCTGAAATTTTAAATTAAGAACTCCAGTTTGCAAAAAGAATCAAATCAAAGGGAGCAACGAAACTCAAACTGCAAAAGAAACAAGATCACTTTACTAATCTGAACTCAAGTCAAATTTTACAGTCCCAAAATCTTGTTCCAGTTGGTTAAACTGAAAGAGGGTTTCAAGACGAAGATCTAGGCGCTTGAATCACCTGATTCCGATAAACGAGCGAAAAGATAAACTAAAAAGAAAATCGGATAAGAAATCGCGATCGAAAATAATTGCGAAAAACCCGAGAAAAAGAAAACGGACGAAGAGACTAACGAACGAACGTTCGTTGTCTGTGACTAACGGATGAAATCCGTTCGTTAAAACTAATGTATGGGTGAATCTTCGCTAAATAAACTAAACCGGAAAAACTAACGAACCGAAAAAACCCGTAACTAGGGTTTAAAAAACCGACGGTTTTTACCTGAACCGAAAAAAACCGAACGATGAGATTTGCGAACTCCGGTAGCAGCTCCGGCTGACTTTGGCCAGCGGGCGAGGCGGCGGCGGGCATGCAGTAGCCCGGCTGGCGGCTCTCTTCATTGTTGTTGCTTTGCTTGGCCATGAGGTGGCGATTTGGGCGTGGCGACGGCTTATAAAGGCATGGGGCGGGCGGCTTGGAGGGGGCAGAGGAGTCCCAGGCGAGGCGGTGGCGGCCCCTGTCCCAGGCCGGACTCAAGCACGGGCGGCAGAGGCGGTGGCGCGGCCGGCTGGCTCGGCTGAGCCTTGGCCCGGTCGAAGCACGGAAAGTTTTTTAACATATTCATGAAACAAAATCCTAGAAAAATAAATAAAAATCAGAAAATACCAAAATAAATTTTCACCGTCTAAATATAATATTTAGAACAGGGTGAACATTTTCTTGGCCTAAAATAATTTTTTTTTTTAAAATGCACCTTTTTTTCTAATTCAAATAAAATTCCAATAAAGACCCAATAAAAATACCAATCTGATTTTAATATTTTTCCACCAATATTTCTTTTATTTTGGAGAAGTCATATTATCTCCTCTCTTATATTTTTTTATGAAATATTTTGGAGAGAAAAATAAATAAACCAAAGTCATCCTTGTTTCAATATTCGGTAAAAGTCAAATATGAAAAACATGAAATTCCCAACTATCTCCAAGGGTCTTTGAGTTGCTTAGAATTTCGAGGTTTGCGAAACGAAATGCAACAAAATTTGATATGCATGAATGACCTATGTATAACATTCCAAATTGAAAATTTGGGATGTTACAAACCTACCCCCCTAAAGATGAATCTCTCCCTCGAGATTCGGGTTGGCTAGAAAATAGGTGTGGGTGGTCTTTGGGAAGATCATCCTCTCGTTCCCAGGTGGCTTCATCCTCGGGGTGGTGGCTCCACTGAACTTTGCAAATCTTGATAACCTTGCTGCGAGTGACTCGGCTGGCAAACTCAAGAATTTTGACTGGTTTCTCTTCATAGTTCAAATCACTGTCCAACTGAATTGCCTCCGAAGTCTTGTATCTCTCGGTATATATCGGCCATCTCAGCATTACACTTCTTCAACTGGGAAACATGAAACACATCATGAACTTCTGACAGTCCTTCGGGTAACTCCAACTTGTAGTCAACCTCTCCCATGCGTTCCAAAACACGGTATGGTCCCACAAATCTCGGGGCTAACTTTCCTTTAACTCCAAAACGTTTAACACCTCGCAAGGGTGACACTCACAGACATGCTCGGTCTCCGATTTCATAGACTACCTCCTTGCGTTTTGAATCTGCATAACTCTTCTGCCTTGACTGAGCTACCTTCAGTCTATCTCGAATCAATTTAACCTTCTCTTCAGATTCCTTAACACTACTGGAATCAGCTACTTTGCCATCTGCCAGATCTTTGCCGTCCGCTAGCGGACGGCAAAGAAGCTCTTTGCCATCAGCCACCGAAAAGTCGACGGCAAAGAAATGGCAGACGACAAAGAAGCTCTTTGCCATGCGCCATTTATTTGCCGTCCACCAGCTGACGGCAAAGAGGGAGGTGGCCCCCAGTCACCCACCTGTTTAAAAAAACATAACGCCCCACCTCTTTGCCGTCCGGCAAAGAGCAAAAAAGCGGACGACAAAGGGGGACGGAAGGCAAAAATTTAACTCATCTAACGCGGCCGCGCCCCACCCCGCCCCTCTCTCTGTTTCTCTCCCCTCTTCACACGCCACCGCCCCACCACTCTCCGCGCCCCACCGCCCGGTGCCACCATGCTGCCGCCGTCGCCGCCGCTGCCTTGCGCCACCACGCCTGCCCCCGCCCCCGCCCACAGCCCCGGCTCCCCACCCCCCACGCCCTACCACCCGGCTCCCGCCCGTCGCCCCGCCGCCTGCCGTCTCGGCGCCTTACTGCCCCGACCCGTCGCCGCTGCCGCCAGCGCCGCCTCCAGCCGCCCGCCCCTCCTCCAGCAGCCACCTCCTCCACCGCCCTTGGTGAGCTCTACCTCCTCTTTTTTTTCTGTTTTTTTTTCTGTTTTTTTAGTTTCAGGTTTATGTTTGGTTTAGATTTACTTTTAGTTTTAGTTTTAGTTTTAGGCTTATGTTTAGTTTAGATTTAGTTTTAGTTTTAGTTTTAGTTTTAGGTTTAGGTTTAGTTTTAGGTTTAGGTTTAGGTTTAGGAAAGAAGAAGAAGAAAAAAAGAGGAGAGGAGGAGAAGAAGAAGAGGAAAAAGGAAAGGAAGAAGAAGAGGAGGAGGAGGAGAAGAAAAAGAAGAAGAAGAAGAAGAAGAAAAAAGACGAGAGGAGGAGAAGAAGAAGAGGAAAAAGGAAAGGAGGAAGAAAAACAAGAAGAAGAAGGAAAAAAGGAAGAAATGGAAGAAAAGGAAGAAGAGGGAGAAGAAGAAAAGGAAAAAAAAGAGGAAAAAAACCCGACCCGACACGGCACCCCGACCCCGACAACCGACCCCCTGACCCCGACACCCCGACCCCGACACGACACCCCGACCCCGACACCCCGACCCCGACCCCGACACCCCGACCCCGGACCCGACCGACACCCCAACCGTGACACCGACACGGCACCCCGACCCAGACGCGGCACCCGACTGACACCCGACCGGGACCGACCCGACCCGACACCCGACCCGAGCCTGACCCGACACCCCGAGCCAGGCTGACCCGACACCCCGACCACTGACTGACCCAACACCGACCGAAAACCAACCCCTGAACCCGACACCCCGACCCGACCGACACCCGACCAGAGACCCGACCCGACCCGACACCCCGACCCGACCCGACACCCGGCACCCCGACCCGAGCCTGACCCGATCGACACCCCTACCGCGACACCGACCACGGCACCCGACCCGACCTGCACCCGACTGACACCCGACCCGACACCCGACCCGAGCTGACCCGATACCCGACCCAGGCTGACGACCCGACACCCCGACCCGACAACCGACCCCGACCCGACACCCCGACCCCGACCGACACCCCAAACCCCCTACCCTGAAACAGCACCCCGACCCCGACACGGCACCCCGACACCCACACGACACCCCGAACCCCCGACCGCGAAACAACACCTGATCCGATGCATATGCTTTGCTCCGGGTCCGACGCATAAATTTCGTCAGTGCCTATTAGAGTGTAGGTTGCATGGACGTAATAAAATTGACAAAGTAGATCAACTGATGAATATATACATGGTGAATTATATATATAATTGTTGTGTGTCCAGTGATAATGATGATGATTATAGTGATGATAGTGATGATGATGATTATAGTGAGCCCATCATTGATTACAGTGATGATGATGATTATGCATTTATTGATGATACTGATCGAGATTATTAGTAGTGTCAGGTATTCAATTTGTTTATGTTGTACTTGATGATGATACACTTAGGTGATATACATATTATTATTCATGTCGGTACTTTTTTTTATGTTCTACTAATTTTGTTTATTCTTTGTCATGGCAGGTGTTGAAATATGGTGGGCGCTGGTCGGGAGCGTGCCGAGGCCCCTTCTTCGTCGGCGCGTGTTGCGAGGTCTTCCATTGCACACGCACCTCTCCGACGGCGTTCTTTGGGCAGTATGTTGACACCACGGGCCCTTCTTCGTCATTGCGGTGCCCAGCGAGGGCGAGGTAAGAAGAAGAGAGGAGGTGGAGCACGTGGTCGCGGGAGAGGAGGCAGGGTGACTCTTACGACTCCTTCCTCGCCGCCACCCCCAGATGTTTCACCCGAGCACGTGACTGCTAGGGTGGACTCGTCCGAGGAGGAGGCTACACGGACTCCGGTCCACGGGTCTTCGGCCCACGAGCCTCCGGTCGACGGGCCTTCGGCCCACGAGAGTTGGGCACACGAGACCCCGAAGGAGCACACGTCTGGATGGGGTACCTGGTCGGGTCAGCCTGAGGAGCCGAGTGGCCATGCTGATGATTGCGGGGAGCCGAGTGGCCATGCTGATGATGACGGGGAGCCGACTGATATTGAGGAGGAGGGGGGCAACGTCTACCAGCGTGGTGCTACACGGCTCCCGTCTGTGCCGGCGACCCGCGAGCAGAGGTGGTTGATTTTCCCTGATGGGGAGAGGTAAGTGCATTTAATCTTTTTGTACCTTCTGCATTCACGTTTCTTCAAATAACTAATGCGTTCGCCTTGTCATGCTGCAGTGGTTGGAACCACCATGAAAGTGTCCGCCGGCCCAACTCCGTCCTTGGAGTTACGATTGACAAAACTTCCGGGGTTTGTCACGTTGCTGGTGAGGGTCGGCTTCGAGAGGTTGGATTAAGTTGGGAGCACTACTTGGCTGCCCGGCCCCGCCGGGTGAGATTATCGACGGTGTCTTGTGCAAGGCGAGGCGGGGCGTGGTGATCAGAAAGTTCTGGGTAATTCCTCCTTTACACAATTAAAAATCTTGAACTAGCTAGTTATTAATTGTACTAATCAATATTGTATCATTTGAATGAAGACATTCTATAGGTGTGAGGAGGGATACGAGGAGGAGGCGGCTGATGTTATCGATAAGGAGTGCAAGCGCCTACTTCAGAACTTACAGCATGAGGTTCGGGTGCAGGCTGTTCGAGACTACTACGCCGGGCGTGGTATCAAGAAGCCCAAGCAGGAGTGCCGCGATAAGTTCTTGAGTAAGGAGCGATACATGAAGGTAATTCTTAAGGCCTTGTACTTACTTCCTTCATTTAGTAATTCATAGCCGTAGTGCTCAAGTTTCTATTGCTAACTTAGGCCCCTCCGAGATGGTGTGCGGATCGGATGGATTGTTGGGAGGTGTTGGTCAATGCGTGGTGCTCAAAACAATGGCGGGCCTCCCACAACGAGGCCAAGGAAAAACGTGCCCAAATGGAAGGTGTGCCACACCACCAAGGCAGCTCCAACTTATTTGATCTGCAGGCAGAACTGGGTATGTGGTTTGCTTCATGATTCATGCAATTCATTCATCATGCTAGCTTTAGCCCTTTAATTACTAATTTACTTTGTTTCTCTCTTTCGAGGCCGCGCTACAATAAGGCGGATAAGGTGCGAGAGGTGTACGACCTGTATGCCATGGCCCTGCTTGGCTCTTACAAGAAAGTCAATGCATTCTACGCATCGACCTCGATGATCCAAAGAACTTCACCAACATCTCCGCCCACGACAAGCTCGTGCAATATAGAGATCGGGGAAGGCGAGGAAAGGGAGGACTTTAACTTGAGCTGTGGTCCCATTGATCTGAGCTGCTAATGATATCTGGTGGCGGGAGGTCCCATGGCTCCATAGCCATGGGAGATGGACTTATCCGTTGTCCTAGCACTCTCCGGAGATCAAAGCGCCATGATCGAGCTCCGCTCCTAAGATAAGGCCTCATGAACGGCCAGTCCAACTCGCCTTCAAGGTTAGTTATAAGTACTCAGCTATCTTTCTCCATTACATTGTGTGCACTTCCATCAATGATTACAAATGGTCATGTGAGTGGTGTTGTGATACGCTGCTCTGAGTGAGAGAGATAGAAAGGAGAAACTTCTGGCGGAGGCGGCGGAGAGGCAGCGGGAGTTGGAGGAGAGGACGACAAAGATGTTGGAGGAGAGGGCACGGAATGACATGCAGGCAAGGGCCATGTATGAGCTCCTTGTGGTAAGTTTCTTCTGCATATTACTTGCTAGTCTTAATATTTGAGTCTCATTACTAACTAGTATGACTCTGTTGTGAAAACTAAATGTGCAGTCTATGTGCGAGAAGTCCGGTCAGACCGCTCCGCCCGATGCCGGTGATTGCTCACAGGAGCACGGTGAGTTTAATTAGAATGGACATTACTTGCTAGTCATAACATTTGAGTGTCATAATGCTAACGAGACATTGGAAATGATCTTTGGTGCAGCTTAACTCGAGAAAGCATCGCACGATCCTTCTCCGACTACGGCCTTGAGCCAGCCCACTCGTACACCTCCCTGATCACGGTAAGTTTCTCTAGTGTTTTGCTTAACAAATGCATAAAGACCTAGACTTAGCTTTATTTCCTCCAATATGCTTACCATAATGACCTAGAGTTAGCTTCGTTTCCTCCAAAATGACTTAATATGCTTACTGACATCATAAACCATCCATTCTACCTAAGTTAGCTCTAAAATGATATGTACTTGCGTTACTTATGTCAAAAATTGCATAATTAGCTTAGTTAGCTCATAAACGATCCATTTTACCTAAAGTTAGCTCTAAATGACTCATTTTACCTTAGTTAGCTTACAAGTGATCCAATTTATCCAAGTTAGCTCTAAAATGACCCATTTTACGTAGATTAGCTCCTAAATGATCCATTTTACCTACGTTAGCTTGTAAATGACCCATTTCACCTAGGTTAGCTCCAAAATGACCCATTTCACCTAGATTAGCTCCAAAATGCCCCATTTCACCTAGATTTTCTCCTAAATGATCCATTTCACCTAAGTTAGCTAAAAACGATCCATTTCACCTAAATTAGCTCATAAATGATCCATTTTACCTAAGTTAGCTAAAAATGATCCATTTCACCTTAGTTAGCTCAAAAACGTGGCATTTCACCTTAGTTAGGTCATAAACGACCCATTTCAACTAAGTTAGCTCATAAAAGCTCATAAATGATCCATCTCACCTTAGTTAGCTCAAAAACGATCCATTTCACCTTACTTAGCTAAAAAACGATGCCCTTCACCTTAGTTAGCTCATAAACGACCCATTTCAACTAAGTTAGCTCATAAATGATCCATTTCAACTAAGTTAGCTCATAAACAACCCATTTCAACTTTGTTAGCTCATATATGATCCATTTCACCTAAGTTAGCTCATAAATGACATATACTTCTTGTTCTAGTCTTCTTCTTGTTCTAGTCACCTATTTCTAACTTTCTTATTTACCATTTTGCAGATTTCATTCACTTCATGGAAGCTAGCTTGCTATGATGGAGTGCTTGCTTTTCCTTTGATGAAACTTTGCATTGTATCTAGCTTGCTATCATGGAACTTGCTTATGTATGAACAATGTGTATGGATGGAACTTGCTTATGTATGAACAATGTGTATGGATGAAACTGATGTGATATGTGATATGTGATATGAAACTTATGTCTTTGGAGATGTGATATGAAACTTATGTCTTTGGATATGTGATATATATTTGCTGTGAAAATTGTTGGAGTAAAAAAACAAAAAAGAGACAATATGCAGGGATCTTTGCCGTACGCCACCGACGGCAAAGAGATCTTTACCATCGGCGTGACGGCAAAGAGGCCACGTGGCGAGCAAGCGTAGCCGTGGGAGGCTGACCAATTTGGTCAGTTTGCCCACAGTGGCTGACGGCACAGGCTTTGCCGTCCGCAGCGGACGGCAAAGGCCTGCCGTTAACCACCTAACGGAGTAACAGCGCATTTATTGCCGTCCGCTGCTGATGGCAAAGGCCCCTTTGCCGTCAGCTGCCCGAAGCGGACGGCAACGCAGCTCTTAGCCGTCCCCTACTTTGCCGTCCCCTTTTGCCGTCCGTGGATGACGGCAAAGGTCTTTGCCGTCCGCCATCCATGCCTTTGCCGTCCGCCGTGGCAGATGGCAAAGTAGTTGATACCTGTAGTGTAATCAAGTCCGGTCCAAACAACTGGCAGTCTCCAACTTCATCCCACATCAATGGTGTTCGGCATCTTCTCCCATACAAGGCTTCAAACGGTGCCATCTTCAAACTGGCCTGGTAACTGTTGTTGTATGAGAACTCTGCATAGGGCAAGTTGTCATCCCAACTAGCTCTGTAGTCTAGTGCACAAGCTCTCAACATGTCCTCCAGAATCTGATTGACCCTTTCAGTCTATCCATCTGTCTGCGGGTGAAAAGTTGTACTGAACTCCAGTCTGGTACCCAAGGTCTGGTGTAACTGATGCCAAAATTTTGAAGTAAACCGTGTTCCTCTATATGATACGATGGTCCTCGGAATTCCATGCAGACATACGATCCTGGTCATGTATATCTTGGCCAACTTCGCACTTGTATACGTGGTTTTCACTGGGTTAAAGTGAGCCACTTTGGTCAAGCGATCAACTACTACCCATATGGAATCATATCCTGATTTGGTCCTGGGCAATTTGGTGATAAAATCCATGCCAAGCTTATCCCACTTCCATTCGGGTATCGACATAGGCTGTAGCAATCCTGCTGGCTTCTGATGTTCTGCCTTCACTCTCTGACATACATCACATATGGCTACAAACTCGTCAATATCCTTCTTCATACCAATCCACCAGAAACGCTCCTTCAAATCCAAATACATCTTGGTGTTTCTGGGGTGTATCGAATATGGCGAGTCATGAGCTTCCTATAGTATCAACTTCTTGATCTCTACATTATTGGGCACATATATACGGTCCTCAAACCACAAGGTGTCATGCTCATCCTCACGAAATCCTTTGGCTTTCCCTTCACTCATCTTCTCTTTTATCTTAGCAATCTCCCTGTCATCCTTCTGAGCTTCTCGAATCTTTTCCAATAGTGTTGAATAAACCTCCAATGTTGCCACAAAACCTTTGGGAACTATCTCCAATCGAAGTTCCATGAGATCCTCGGCTAACTCCTTTGGCATCCCTCCGCTTTTGAGGGTGTTTAGATAAATCTTACGGCTCACAGCGTCTGGCTACGACATTGGCCTTTCCTGGATGATAACGCAGCTTCATATCATAATCCTTTATGAGCTCCAACCATCTCCTCTACCTGAGGTTAAGCTCCTTCTGTGTGAAGATGTACTTCAAACTCTTGTGATCCGTGTATACATCGCAACGGTTTCCAATGAGAAAATGTCTCCAGGTCTTGAGCACATGTACTACGGCTGCTAACTCCAAATCATGCGTATCATAATTTAACTCATGCGGTTTCAGTTGTCGTGAGGCATACGAAACAACTCTTCCGTCTTGCATCAGTACTTCTCCATGTCCTAAGCGTGAAGCATCGCGATACACTTGGAAGTCCTTGCGTATATCCGGCAGAATCGACACTGGGGCTGTAGTCAAACGTTTCTTGAACTCCTAGAAACTTGCTTCACATTCCTCAGTCCAGTGAAACTTAATGTCCTTCTTCAACAATGCCGTCATAGGCTTTGCAATCTTAGAGAAATTCTCAATAAATCTACGATAATATCCCGCGAGTCCAAGAAAACTGCGGATCTCTCCAACTGAGGTGGGTGCCAACCACTTAGTGACTGACTGAACTTTGGTAGGGTCCACTGCTATAGCTTCTCCTGTTATAACATGTCCAAGAAATCCAACTTCCTTCAACCAAAACTCACACTTGCTGAACTTGGCATACAACTGATGTTCCTTGAGCTTCTCCAGAACTAAACGCAAATGCTCCTTGTGTTCCTCTTCATTCTTCGGGTATACCAAGATATCGGCAATGAACACCACAACAAACTTTTCCAAGAAATCCATGAACACCTTGTTCATCATACTCATGAAATAGGCAGGGACGTTAGTCAGTCCAAAAGACATGACAGTATACTCATACAGCCCGTACCTTGTGGTGAAAGATGTCTTAGGTATATCCTTCTCTCGAATCTTCAGCTGGTGATATCCTGATCATAGATCGATCTTCAAAAACACTTTACCTCCTGTCAACTGGTCAAATAAATCATTGATCATTGGCAGTGGGTACTTGTTCTTGATCATCACCTCATTCAACGCACGATAATCAACCACCATTCTTAACGATCCATCCTTCTTCTCAACCAAGAGCACTGGTGCTCCCTATGGTGATGAACTTCGTCGGATGTAACCTTTCTCCAACTACTCCTTAATCTGCTTCTTGATCTCCTCTAGATCATTTGCGGGCCTCCGGTAGGGTCTCTTTGATATTGGCCCGGTGCCTGGCAATAGCTCTATCAAAAACTCGATGGCTCGATCCGGCGGCATGCCTGGCAACTCCTCTGGAAAAACATCTAGGTAATCCTTCACTACAGGCACTTCCTCCTGAAAAACTCCCGTGAGGGAATTTATTTTTCTCCTCCTAGGCGCATGCCTAGATACATACTTGATCCTTTTTCCCTCCGGGGTGGTGAGCAAAATCGACTTACTCGCACAATCGATGTTTCCCCCATACATCGATAGCCAATCCATTCCTAGTATCACATCCAATCCTTGTGACTCCAAATTATCACGTCTGAGGGGAAAACATGGCTTCCAATGGTCAATGGCATCTCAAAACATCCTTTTCTTGCCATATACTCCGCTCCTGGCGAACTTACTAACATGGGTTTCCTAAGTACCTTAGTGGGAAGTTTATACTTATCCACGAATCCCCTTGATATGTACGAACGCGATGCACTAGTATCGAAAAGAACAATTGCAAAAATACTTAACTAAAAACTTACCAATAACTGTATCAGACTGCTCCTCAACCTCCTCCACATTCACGTGGTTCACGTGTCCCCTGTTGAAAGGGTTGGGCTTCTTCCCAGCGCTTCCATTGCCATTCCCATTCTTCGCTTCAGGGCACTCAGTGGCGTAGCGTCCAGTCTTCCCGCACTTGAAACAAGTAATGTGACTTGGGTCCTTCTTGGCGGGTGTGGCTGGGTTAGAGCGGTTCTGATTACTACCTGCTCCACTGTGGTTGTGAGAACTACCTCCATTGAGGGTGTGACCTCCATGGTTATGGACAAGTCCTCCCGAGTTCGGGGTTAAACGAGGCTTCTGCTGAGCTCCTGAGTGGTACCTTCCTTGTCCATACTTCCTTTTGCGTCTCTCAATCTGCTGCTGCTTCCCTTCAATCATAAGAGCCTTGTCTACCAACTCCTGGTAGTTGTTGAATGTTTCCACCATCAACTGCATGCTCATCTCATCATTTAGCCCTTTCATAAACTTATCCTGCTTTGCGACATCTGTGGCAACATCATCAGGGGCGTAACGAGATAGCTTACTAAATTCAACCACGTACTGCCCCACAGAACAGTTCCCTTGGCGTAAGTTGCCAAACTCACGCTTCTTCATGCTCATAGCTCCAGATGAGACGTGGGCTATGCGGAATGCTTGCTGAAACTGATCCCAAGTAACATTGGCTATGGGAAATGTGGTTGTGTAATTCTCCCACCATGAGGCTGCTGGTCCATCCAACCGATGTGCAACAAAACGCACCTTCTCTGCATCGGTGCAACCAGCGGTGGTCAGCTCCCTTCCAATCCGGCGTAGCCAGTCATCCGCAACTATTGGCTCGGTGCTACTGGAAAACACTGGCGGCTGTAACCTCAGAAAATGAGCTAAGTTGTCAATTGGTGGTGGTAGCGGAGGTTTGTTGTTGTTGTTGTTGTAGTTGCCCTGGTTCTGGACTAATATCTGCATCAACGTATTCTGCTGCTGGATCAACTGGGTGATCTCCGGTGGAAACACAAATCCGGTGTCACATCTCGGAGGCATCTGCTGGGTTTAGAGGGGAGAGATTAGAATATAAAAAGAGGTTGTCCGTGTGGAACGACACCTATGGGATCACAAGAATCCCTACTATGGTTGCCGGGGCGTAGGGTTGCGAGGAGAGCAGGGCTAGTAGATAGCACAATGATCTTTTACCCAGGTTCAGGCCGCGAGTATGCGTAAAACCCTAGTCCTGCTTTGGTGGGTGTATTTTTGAGAGTTCTTGAGCTCTCGAACTAGCTGTGGTCAGTGCATGGTTCGAAAGAGCCGAATCCTTCTCCTGGTCGCCTCGGGCCTCAGTTTATAGGAAAAACGGGTTGCCACAGTGGCACACAGGAGGTGGAAAGGTCTACAGTGGCACGAGGTTACCCTCGTATTACAGGACAAGGTGCATTTAATGCATACCTTAGGTGTCCCCTTGCCTTATCGAGGACGGGGGCGAGGCCCATCCCGTTCGTCGCTGCTCCTCCTCGCTTTGACACGCGCCTCGGCAAGGGATGCGTGCGGTGCCATGTAGGAAGGCAGGCAGCTGAGTTGGCGCGGTGGTGGAGCCTTCACGAAGATCTTCATGCCGCCACGTAGGTCCTCGATGAGTTGGACTGGGAGCTGCATGTTGCCACGCAGGTGCCCGCCCAGCTGGTTGGGCTTGCAGCTGCATGTGAACGGCGGTGGAGGCTTGGTTGACATGGGCTTGGCGGTGGCCTCGCCGGCGTCTTTGGCGAGGGCCTTGCCGGGTGGCTGGCAAGGGTCTTGCCGTGGCGTGCTGTCATCCCCGGCAAGGATCTTGCCGGGGGTCTGGTGGCCTTCCTTGCCAAGGATCTTGCCGAGAATTGTCGTCTTCTAATCCTCATCTGACCTTGAATATGTCTTCACAAAGATCTGCATGCCACCACAGAGGTGCCTTTCCGAGCCCTGGGCTCACACTGATGATGGTGCTGGGGGCCGTGGGCTCAAAGGTGGCTGCTCAGTTGGTGCGGGGCAAGCTGTCCCGGCAAGGGTCTTGCCGGGGCCGCTGAGGCCGCCCAGCAAGGGTCTTGCCGGGGGAACCTAATTCGTCCCTATGCTCTTTCTGGTCTTGGCCTTGGCGTTGCTTTAATTGTCTTGGCCTTTGATCTTTCCTTGGCTCACCTCCCTCGTTCTGCTTGGTGTGGTGGTAAGTGGCGGCTCTGTTGCCGTGCATAGGAAAAAGGGGTACAAAAATCGCCCTATTTTTGTACACCGACAGAGCCAGGCCCGGGCCACACATAAGCGCGACACCTTGTTGGGCCAGGGCCAAAACGGTGAGCGGGCAGGTGGGGCGGTTTTTACCGTGGTCAGATTCTTCGCGCGCTCCGCCTCCCATGACCCGCGCGCCTGGCACGACATGGAGGGGTGTGCGTGACGTGGGCAGCATGCGTGTGGCGGTTTTCACATGCATGCGTCACATCGCAGTAAAGAGGCGGCTCGCGCCTTCCTCGTAAAAAGAGGGAGGCGTGGAGGCGCGGCTCATTTACTGAATGGGGCCAGGGTGCGGTCTTCAAGGTGTCCACTCCCCACGTCACGGGGTGGGGAGAGGTCGCCTCACCAATCCCCTCAGTTCTGCACGTCTACCACGCGTCTTTCATGCGCTTGGGATGGCACACGGTGGAGGCTGGAAACCGGGCCGTCGCTGGTTGGGGCAGAAGGTCGGTCCTGATTCCCTGCGCCTCCGGTGTCTGGATTGGCCAAGCGGGGCGGCCGAGGCCCGACCCTGCCTCTTTATAAATAGGGGGAAGGGGGGATGGCGTCTCGCACATCTTCTGTCATCTGTCTCCTCTTGCTTTTGCTCCTCCCTTTCAATCGCCATGGAGAAGGGGAACCCTGGTCCTTCAACGGTGGCGGCGAGGGTCGCCGCTCGACAGCGCGTCCCTCCTCCTCCTGAGCCCGCGGTGGCGGAACAGGCCGCAAGGGGAAGCGGGAGGGGGCGAGGCCGTGGGCGAGGCCGGGGCAGAGGTCGCAGTGCTCGGGGAAGAGGAGGACGGGGTGGCGCGCCGGCTTCGCCCCCGCCAATGGTGCCTTTCCCGATGGAAGGCCATGTTGAAGACCAGCCTTGCGAGTTCTTCATTAGGCTCCGCCGGCCCCCGCGTCATCGTCTTCGTCTTCCTACCCCGTTCGCTCCGGTGATGGAGCGTGCCCCGCCTCAGACCCTCAGGTTGCACATGAGGGGCTGCGGGAACGGAGGCACGTGGGTCAACTTCGACTTCCCGGCTCCTCGAGTTATTATTCTCCACCGTGGATGGAAGACGTTCGACCGCATCCACAGCCTGACGGTGGGGCTCGTCCTCTACTTCAAGTTAATGGAGGACGGCCTGCTTTCCGTCAAGGTCTTCGGAGAGTTTGGAACTCGTCTGAAATGCTGCATGGAGAGCTCCTCTGATGGAGATTCTGACGATGGAAGCTCGTCCTCGAGCGAAAGTGACGAGGAGGACAGCGTGGCGGATAGCGGGGACGAGTCCGACTAGGTGTCGGACGCCCCGCGCCTAGGCGGGTGCGGCAGCAGCAACATCTGCACCTGGCAGCTCCTCCGGTAGAGTTTTGCCGGGGGCGGGGCCAGCTCCTTGGACTTCTCGGGGCCGTCTACTTGGGCGGCTGGCGTCGGGAGGCTGCGGAAGAGGAAGAGGGCGGGCGGCAAGGCCGTCAACTCAGAGTACACGGGCACGGACGCCATCATCGCGTATTGCCAGTCCTGCCGCCTCATCTTCCAGCTCCTTTCCCGGCACCGTCATCACCGGCCCGCCCGTGGGCGGCCACCGAGGTGTTCTCTTGGTGCTTTCTACTGCTCGTAGCACGCCTAGGCACCCCTTTTGCCCTTTCGCCTCCTTGACCTGCCTCCTGAGGAGAGGGAAAAGAAAGGGATTACGGCCATTTTATCTCTTTTTTAGTTTGTAAGCCTGTGGGCCTTTGTTAAATTTAAAACTTGTAAGCCCCTTGCTCATGTTTTTCATCTCGAATGAACTGTACCTGTATGGGATGTTTTTAATGAAAAAGGGATGCTTGTCGGGTTTTTCGTTCGCGGGTAAATCCCACGACAAGGAGCACATCCTTGTTATTGTTTAAGATAAACGTTTTTTGCCCGGCAACAGGCCTTGCCGTCCCCCCACTCCACTCGACCATTCTCCCGCTCTTGGCGGAGGCAGGGATGAAGTGGGCTTCAGGCTCCTCGTCCCACCTCCTCGCCGCCGCGGCTACGACCAAATCCGAACCCAGGAGATAATCCTTAGGTATAGGAAAAAGGGGAGCTCGGCAACCTAGAGATAAAAACGAGGTTTCACATTCCCCAGTCCGGTTCCGAAATACATGACAGAGGATAAAAGACATATCTGGATCTGTAGCCCCCGGCAATCTCATCTTGCCGCGGTTGGATCCTTGTGCTTGCAGCCCCCGGCAACTCTGGTTTGCCGGGGTCGGGGCGCCGGTCCGTTTCCTTCTTTCCGAGTAGCTCAGCAGAAGTGCTCATGTGCCCTGCGAACCAAAGGAGGACAGAAAAGGAACAGATAGACGCCAAGACTTTTCGACCTCTAGGCTAGGGTTAGTCGCCGCTAAGCACTATCAACCCTAACCAAGGAAGAGACTCGACCTAGCATGCATGCTATAACTTAGGGCGCCAGCGCTTCATTTATTTATGCTCAGGGTCTGCGCCTGGCTGTGTACAAAGGGTCACATGCCTTCCTGGCAAAGCTTGTACAGAAGGTGGCTTGCCGGGAGGCCCGGCAAGCTGCGCCTTATGGGAAAAACTTGCGAAGATGCTCGATGTTCCAGGAGTTGCTCACTAGGACGACATCTTCGGTCTCCAGGCGGACTGCGCCAGGCCTGGTGACTCGTATTACTCGATAAGGGCGTTCCCACTTCGGCATCAACTTGTTGGAATTCCTGGCCGACTGAACGTGCCGAAGAACAAGGTCGCCTTCCTCAAAGCTTCGGGCATGAACCTTGCGGCTATGGTAGCGGCGCAAGGCTTGCTGGTAGCATGCCGCTCTCACAGCTGCCCGAGGACGATCTTCCTCAAGGAGCGTCGCGTCATCTTGGCGCAACGGCTCTGGCTCAAGCTCATCATAAGCAAGCACTCGAGGTGACCCGTATATGAGTTCCATGGGGAGAACTGCTTCTGCCCCGTATACCAGGGCAAAAGGTGTCTGGCCGGTGGCTCGATTTGGCGTCATCCTGATTGACCAGTCCTTTGAAGAACTTGACGGCTGACTGAGCAGTCACCTTCCTCGCTGCTTCCACCTCCGGCCACTTTGTGAACTTGTCGATTGCAATGTACAAGTACTCAGAGCCCCCGACAGCGCGAGGGAAAGGGCCCAGTATATCGAGCCCCCAGACCAAGAATGGCCAGGAGAGAGGGATTGTTTGAAGGGCTTGGGCTGGTTGATGAAGCTTCTTTGAATGGAACTGGCACGCTTCACACTTTGTTACTAGTGTCGTCGCATCCTGGAGGGCGGTGGGCCAGAAGAAACCTTGCCGGAACGCCTTCCCGGCAAGGTCCCTCGACCCTATATGGGAGCCACATATGCCTCCATGTATCTCCGCCAACAGCTCCAGTCCTTCCTCCCGGGGGATGCACTTGAGTTTCACACCGTTCGGCCTTCTCCGGTATAGGACGTCATCGACGAACTGGTACAGGGCGGACCGACGGGCTACTTTCTCTGCTTCTTCCTGCTCCTTAGGAAGCTCCCCTGTTTGGAGGAATTGGACGGTATGCTGCGCCCATGCCGGAGCCTGGGGCTCGACGGCAAGGACCAAAGGCATCTCTTCCGCCATGGGAGTGGCTGTCTCTACGGCCAGGGCTTGACGCCCTGCCAGAGCTAGTTGCTCTTGGGCAGGCCCAACGTCCGTGGCAGCACCCTTGCCGGCAGCCCCAGGGGGCTCGGTAGGAAAGTACTTGCCGGGACCTGATTTTCTCCGCTTGCTCTGCCCCGCTGATGGTTCGACGGATGGTTGAGTTAACCGGAGCAAAAAGGTACCTGGTTCCACAGGTAGCTTGAATGCGTCACGCTTTAACAGGTTATCGGCGATGTCGTTCTCCGCTCGGGGGACGTGCTCCGCCTGGATATCGTCAAAGCGTTCCTCCAGCTTCGTCACCTCATCTACGTAAGCTTCCATCAATGGGCTCTGATAATCCTTGTTGACCTTCCTGACAACGAGCTGCGAGTCACCCCTGATGATGAGCTTCTTAAACCCGAGGTCTGCCATGATCCTGACACCAGCAAGCAATCCCTCGTATTCAGCGGTGTTGTTGGTGGACATCTCCCTAGGGAAGTGCATCTGGATCACGTACTTGAGGTGTTCTCCGGTGGGTGCGACGAGCAACACACCGGCACCGGCGCCTTGCAGTGAGAAAGCCCCATCAAAGTACATGATCAAGTCACGGTCTGCTTCCTTGCAGGGGAGAGTGGTCTCCTAGATTTCTTTGTCAGGCGTCAAGGTCCATTCTGCGATGAACTCCGCCAAGACTCTGCTCTGAATTGTCGAGGTACTTTCAAACTTTAAACCGAAGCATGACAGCTCCAAGGCCCATTCCACAATCCTTTCGGTTGCGTTCGGGTTGTGCAGTATCCATTGCAATGGGAGGCGGGTGACGACAGTGATCTCGTGGGCCTGGAAGTAGTGACGCGACTTCCTCGAGGCCATAAGTAGGCCGAAGAGCAATTTTTGCACGCCGGAATACCTTGACCTAGCCCCCTGCAAGAGGGAGCTGACAAAGTAAACCGGGTGCTGCATCATCTTCTTCTTTGGCACCACTTCACCCGACTGCGCGGGCATTGCCTTAGTGGCACCAGACTCTGTCGGGGGCCGCGCCCTGTCGGCACCAGGCCCTGCTGGGGAATCTTTGGCGTGGCTTCCGCTGGTTCTGCCGCCATTGCTGCCTCCTCATCGACCTCCCTCTGTGCCACCAGTGCGGCGCTGACCACTTGATTCGTCGTTGCCAGATACAGCAGCAACGACTCGTGTGGTTTAGGCGCAACCAGTATTGGCGTGGAGGAAAGGTATTTCTTCAGATCCTGCAGTGCTACCTCAGCTTCTGGGGTCCACTCTATTGGGCCTGCCTTCTTCAAGATTTTGAAGAAGGGAAGGGCGCGCTCGGCAGACTTGGAGATGAATCGGCTCATGGCTGCAACGCAGCCGGTGAGCCGACACACATCCTTGTTCCGCTTGGGCACCTCGATTTGCTCAATAGCCTTGATCTTGTCTGGGTTTGCCTCGATCCCGCACTGTGACACAAAGAACCCGAGAAGCTTGCCGGACGGAACGCCGAAGACGCACTTCTCAGGGTTCAGCTTGAGGTTGATCTTGCGCAGGTTAGCAAATGTCTCTTCCAGATCTTGCACAAGAGTTGGCCCGTCCTTGGTTTTGACCACTATGTCATCCATGTAGGCCTCCATATTTCTACGGAGCTGAGGTTCAAAACCAATTTGGACTGATCTTGCAAACGTTGAGCCAGCACTCTTCAACCCGAAAGGCATCCGTAAAAAGCAGTACATACCACATGAGGTGATGAATGCTGTCTTTTCTTCATCCTCTCTTGTCATGAAGATTTGGTGGTAGCCTGAGTAGGCGTCGAGGAATGATAACAGATCACACCCGGCTATGGAGTCAACAATCTGGTCAATGCGCGGCAACGGGAAGGGGTCCTTAGGACAAGCCTTATTAATATCTGTGTAATAAATACACAGCCTCCACTTCCCATTCACCTTGCGCGCCACTACCGGATTGGACAACCACGTCGGGTGGAGCACCCCTCTCACCAAAGCTGCCGCTTCCAACTTCCTGATCTCCTCTGTGATGAACTCCTGCCTTTCCACAGCCTGCTTTCTGACCTTCTGCTTGACGGGTTGTGCGTGGGGGCAGACAGCTAGGTGGTGCTCAATCACCTCCCTGGGAACACTGGGGATGTCGGACGCTTGCCATGCAAACACGTCGACATTTGCCCGCAGGAAGGTGATGAGCGCGTCTTCCTATTTGCTGTCGAGGGTGGAGCCTATGATGAAGGCCCCTCCCGTGCCATCCTCCTCGACGGGCACCTTCTTGGTCTGCGGTGGCTCGGCTCTGGATCTCTTGCTCTTGTCGGTAGAGCTCTTTGGCACGTCCTCAACGGTAGCACAACACTTCAAGGAGGTGCGCTTGCCGGAGTGGGTGCGAGAGGTCTTGCCGGGCCCCTTCTTCCCTCCCGGGCCTTCAGCGGCAGGAGCAGGTGCCTTGACGGTAGCTGCTGCAACTGCTTCCCGGTAGAGTTGATCGGCGCAGATCAACACGTCCTTCTTGTCGGAGGGGACGGAGATGATGGTCAAAGGCCTGGGCATCTTTAGCATGTTGTAGGCGTAGTGTGATGCCGCCATGAACTTGGCTAGTGCCGGGCTGCCAAGGATCCCGTTGTAGGGCAAGGGGATCTCGACCACGTCGAAGACGATCCTCTCCTTCCTGCAGTTCAACTCTCCTCCAAATGTCACGGGCAGTGTGACCTTTCCCTTCAGCTTGCTCCTCCCCGGATTGACCCCTTGAAACATGCCCATTTCCTCGAGGTCTCCATGAGGGATTTGCAACCTTTTGATCACGACAGGCGAGATCAGGTTCAGGCCGGCCCCGCCGTCAACCAACATCTTGTTCACCCTGAGGTTGCATATCGTTGGCGAGACCAACAATGGCAAACACCCGACCGCGGTAGTGCGGTCAGGGTGGTCCTCGGCGTCAAAGATGAGGGGCGTGCTGGACCACTTCAGCGGCTTCTGAGCGTCAAACGACGGCTCTGCTACCGTAATCTCACGCACCCACTGCTTGAGCTGGCAGTGAGAGGTATGCAGCGAGGCGCCGCCATTGACGCACATGGCCTCCGTAGGCTTCTGGAACCCTTGCTCACTAGACTCGTCATCCTCGTCGTGATCATCGTCTTCTTGTTTCTTGTCGCGGCCCCGGGCGGGCCTCTCTTGCTGGTTATCCTTGCCGGGGTGGCCTCCTTGGCCGCCACGCTTCTTGCCGGATCCCTCAGCACCGTCCGGGTCCTTCTCCTTGTCCCGCCTTTTGTACTCAGCCTTTTGTTTCTTAGCAAGCTGCTCGACTTGTCGGCAGTTCTGGAGGTCGTGGCCCTTGGTGCGGTGGATCTTGCAGTATTGCTTGCCGGAGCTTCCTGGCTTGTCGGTAGCCACCAGGGCCCGGCACGTGGCGCACCCGGCAGTCTCCTTGCCAGGGACGTCTTCCTTGACCTTCTTGCGGGCACCAGTATCGTCAGATCCCACAACCGCAAGCACGGCCTTGCCTTTGCGTTTCCTATTGCGACACCGGCTCTTCTTCGTCGGGGTGGCGGCGTCTTCATCGGTAGAGTCGGTTTCCGCGCCGGCGTCTTCGCCGGGGTACTTCCTTCCCTCTTCAGCCCGGGCGCACCTATCGGCCAGAACGTAGAGCTCGGCCACATCCTTAACCTTGGTCATCGCCAGCTCCTCGCGCATCTTGCGATTGCGCACGTTCTTGTGGAACGCGATAGTCACAGCGGCGGGATGAACGTCGGGGATGTTGTACTGCACCCGGCTGAATCTCTTGATGTACTTGCGCAGGGTCTCCCCTTCCTTCTGGGGAATGATTTGCAGATCACTGGCCTGGCTATGAGCATGGTCGCCTCCTATGAAGGCGCCAACGAACTCATGGCATAGATCTAACCAAGAAGAAATGGAATCCACCCGAAAGTGCATCAACCAAGACATCAGATTGGGCTTGAGCGCCAGCGGGAAATAGTTGGGAAGCACCTTGTCGTCGTGAGACCCAGCGGCCTGCATCGTGATGGTGTAGATGCTGAGGAACTCGGACGGATGGGTATTGCCAATGTACTTCTCGCCGATGTTGGGCTTGAACGTGCGGTGGGACGGCCACTGGAACTGCCTCAACTCACGGGTAAAAGCCGGGTAGCCCACCTCGTAAGGTAGGCCGCCGGGGTCCCCCGGTGCCGGGTGGTCCATAGCGGGTCCCGCCCGCTTGTCTAACTGGCGGCGCGTTTCACGCCGGTGCTCGACGGTGGTTCGAGCGTCTTCGTGAGCTCGCTCCCGAAGGACCTGGCGTTGGTCGCGGAGGGTCCGCGGGTCAGACAACGCTATGGAGATGTTATCACAAGCGTCTTCTCGATGGGCTGACGCCCACGGCGGCTGGTGAGGAGGAGGAGAGTGCACCATGGTCGCAGCTCCCCCGGTCCTCCCAGCGCCAGCATGTGGTGGCTTGGTGGAGCGCCGACCCGAGGGCCCCGCCGGTCGTGGATCTTCTTTGTTTGCGACGGCGACGAGGCTCCGGATGGTGGCCCTCCACTCGTCGAGCTTCTCCGCAGTAGGTGGGAAGTCGAGGAGCAGTTGTGCGTGTGCAAAAGCTTACGCTGGCATGGGCGGCGGCCACAGCTGCGTGGATCGCGGCGCGCTTCGACTTCTAACCATGTTAGAAGGAGCTCCGTCACGACCCAGCGGCTGCGTGCCATTTTCACCAGCGCATCGGCGAGCGTGCTGAACCCCTTCATCTTGCCGATGACGCACGGGGCTCTTCCCATGACGTTGCCCAGGGTGACCAACGTGGTGACGCTGCTCGGCACGCACACCACGGGAAGAATGTGTGGTGGTCACCGGTGTAGGCGTCCTGGAGGTCGCCGCGCCACCCGGAGTCGGCACAACGACGCCACTGGAGGGCCCAGTGCCGCCACCGGGGGGGCCAACTCCATCTTTGGATCCGGCGATGCATAGCCGGTCGTCTGGCGCACGAACGACGCCGCTCGCCAGGCTCTGACTGCCTGGGCGATGCTGGTGCTCACGTGCCGCGGCCCGGGTCCTGTCTGCGACCGGTCCGTTACTCGTCCGCACCGGCACGGGTCGTTCGGCTCCCAACGAGTCGACCGCCGTGGACGTCTTCTTCTTAGGGCCATGGCAACGAAGAACTGCTAGGCTGACTACTAGACCAGATTCTCACAATTGCGCCCTCTACCTGGCGCGCCAAGGATATCGGTGTGGAACGACACCTATGGGATCACAAGAATCCCTACTACGGTTGCCGGGGCGCAGGGTTGCGAGGAGCGCAAGGCTAGTAGACAGCACAAGGATCGTTTACCCAGGTTCGAGCCGCGAGGATGCATAAAACCCTAGTCCTGCTTTGGTGGGTGTATTTCTGAGAGTTCTTGAGCTCTCGAAATAGCTGTGGTCAGTGCATGGTTCGAAAGAGCCGAATCCTTCTCCTGGTCGCCTCGGGCCTCCTTTTATAGGAAAAAGGGGTTGCCACAGTGGCACACAGGAGGTGGAAAGATCTATAGTTGCATGAGGTTATCCCTCGTATTACAGGACAAGGTGCATTTAATGCATAGCTTAGGTGTCCCCTTGCTTTATCGGGGATGGGGGCGAGGCCCGTCCCGTTCGTCGCCGCTCCCCCTCGCTTCGACACGCGCCTCGGCTAGGGATGCATGCGGTGCCATGTAGGCAGCCAGGCAGCTGATTTGGCACGGTGGTGGAGCCTTCACAAAGATCTGCATGCCGCCACGCAGGTGCTCAATGAGTTGGCCTAGGAGCTGCATGTTGCCACGCAGGTGCCCGCCAAGCTGGTTGGGCTGGTAGCTCCATGTGAACGGCGGTGGAAGCTTGGTTGACGTGGGCTTGGCGGTGGCCTCGCTGGCGTCTTTGGCGAGGGCCTTGCCGGGTTGCCCGGCAAGGGTCTTGCGTGGCGTGCTGTCGTCCCCGGCAAGGATCTTGCCGGGGTTCTGGTGGCCTTCCTCGCCAAGGATCTTGCCAAGAATTGTCGTCTTCTAATCCTCATCCGACCTTGAATATGTCTTCACAAAGATCTGCATGCCACCACAGAGGTGCCTTTTTGAGCCCTGGCCCCATGCTGATGATGGCGCTGGGGGCCGTGGGCTCAAGGGTGGCTGCTCTGTTGGTGCGGGGAGAGCTGTCCCAGCAAGGGTCTTCCCGGGGCCGCTGAGGCCGCCCGGCAAGGGTCTTGCCGTCGGAACCTGCTTCGTCCCTCTGCTCTTTGTGGTCTTGGCCTTGGCGTTCCTTTAATTGTCTTGGGCTTTGATCCTACCTTGGCTCACCTCCCTCGTTCTGCTTGTTGTGGTCGTGGGCGCGGCTCTGGCTGCCCGTGCACAGGAAAAGGGGTGCAAAAATGCGCCCCTATTTTTGTACATCGACAGAGGTATAGTGAGAAAACACTACCCATATGCACATGAGACAAACACAATCGTATCACTCAATCAATCAAGCAAGGGCATAAAAACGGTCTAGAAAATCGTAAAAAGTGCTCGGACTACTACTATATACATGGGGGAATACTACTAATCATTTGGTGGTCATCTAGAAATTTTGATCGGTGGAGGACTCCATGATGTTTGCTCCAGCTTCGTCTTCAAAGTCATCATCACTGTCGTCGGGGTCGGAATCAGTGTCTTTGATGATGATGTAGTTCTCTGGACAAGTGGAATCGTC
Organism: Aegilops bicornis; assembly: GCA_021605145.1. Lineage (NCBI taxonomy): Eukaryota > Viridiplantae > Streptophyta > Magnoliopsida > Poales > Poaceae > Aegilops > Aegilops bicornis. Next base: position 216,300,958 of record CM038672.1, on the reverse strand, counting down.
GTCTTCTCCTCCTGGCGCGGGGTCTCCCATGAATACTCCGATCTTCTTTATCAGGTCATCGTTCTTCTCCAATAGTGTTGCGATTTCTTCTTCATATCCATCGCGTGTAGACTTGAGTTCCTCTTCAAGCTCGGCGATCCTTATCTTTGCCTTCTTCAAATCTATCATGTCTGTGGACATCTGGTTATCCTGGCGTTGAATGTGCTGGTTTAACTCCTGGATGAAAGCTGCGATGGACCTGCCCTTCTGGGTGCTGACTATCTCCCATTGCTCATCTCGGCGCCACATATCTGGTAGATGGTGTCCTTGAGGTCCTTGTGATAAACTTCGCCGATGCATCCCATGGCGATGTGAGCTGCCATGCTCTTTCCTATACTCCAAGTTGGTGCATCAAAGGAAAACTCTATGGGCTCTGTAACTGGTGTAAACGTCCTTCCCGGAACTTGAACTTGAATCATCCAACGCTCCCCTTCTGGTAATGTGGCATTGTAGGTCCCGGTGAAGCTTGGTATTACGATGTTCAGGTATCTAGTGACTTCCTTCAAGTGTCGTCCAAAGGGTGTGTCTTCATCCGGTTGTGCAAACTTGTTCCTCGAATCCGCCATCCTAATGACTAGAAAATGGAGAGGAGTCAGAAATGAGTAGAGAAGAGTGACCTATGGCTTTCTTAGTGGTCGTGTCCTACACTCACCGTGTGCTCTAATACCATCTTGTAGCGACCCGACCTCAAACTTTCAAGTCTCTGTGCTTCAGTGTCATCCCTGGGTCGGTAATGGTGACACACACAATACTGGATGGATTTATAACAGAGTAGCAATCACACACTTATTACAGCGAATGTCTCAAAAGAAAACTTATTACAATAAATATGGCTTAAGGCCACCTAATACGATAACAGTGGAAGGCTTGGAAGATAAAGTGAGTCCATCAACTACAACGGCATAGCTGAGCTGCACGACAACAACCTAGCAAACCTTACTCCTCGTCTGAAAAGTCTGCAACATGATATGTTGCAGCCCGAAAACGGGTCAGCACAGGGAATATGCTGGCAATGTAACACAGTAGAGCAATGAACAGAATAATGCTATCACTATATGCATATATGGCTGGTGGAGGCTCTATGGTTATAAGGTTTTTGCGGAAAGCCAATTTTTCCCTACAACAAAGGAATACGTTTTATTTTAACTATCATGGTAGTTGAAACATCATTGAGAAGGTTCCTCCAACTCAATCCCAATTAGATTAATTCATTAACCCAACAAATTAAATTAGAGTGATGAGATACAATAGGATAATCCAAGTACTAGATACTCAAGATATCCATAATCGGGGACACGGCTAACCATGATTAGATTGTACACTCTGCAGAGGTTTGCGCACTTTTCCCCACAAAACTCGATCTCCTCCGTTGGATTTCTCGCACAACATGATGTTTGAGAAACGGATGACCGAGACACTATCTTTTGGAAGCATTAACTCTTTACTCTAGGTGGATAATTACACCTACTTCCCCTCTACATCTGCTAGCCCAACACTGAAAGAGGTAACACAACATACTCAACTATGCCAGAGCCCATAATGGCTTGTGGCTGCACACGGAAGTTTCTAGCATGAATAATCTTAAGATCCCTTTGAGCCTGGGTGGCGGACCATAGGAAAATCACACGCGTACTCTGGGATATCCTAGGACAACACTGGATTCTCCAGGTGCCCAAACAAGCAATCCACCCAGATGTGTATTAAAGTTGCCACCTTAAGTTGAACCATTAATTAACGATCTCACATCTGTCATGGATACACTCGAACCCAATCCACGTCTACGAGCACAGCATAGCAATAATAGCATAACATAGAAGTAACTCCCAAGGTTTGATAACATAACAAGACAATAGGTTCTACCTCATCAACTACTTCCCAAACCCACAATTTAATCACATCCTAATCATGCGGTGTTTGAGGATTGGAACTAATGCATAAAAACTAGGTATGAAAAGAGTATGATCAATGTGTTACTTGCCTTGCTGATGATCCGCAAAACCTAGGGACTCGTAGTAGCACGCTTCGCACTCCGAGAATTCTGTTGCAAACTAACAATAGCATACATAAGCAATCAATCAAAGATGCACGGGTAAAACTCAAATAAGATGAACTAACCAGAAAGTTCAAATAAGAACTCCGGTTTGCAAAAAGAATCAAATCAAACGGAGTAACGAAACTCAAACTGCGAAAGAAACAAGATCCGTTTACTAATCTGAACTGAAGTCAAATTTTACAGTACCAAAATCTTGTTCAAGTTCGTTAAACAGAAAGGGGGTTTCGAGAACAAGATCTGGTTGCCTTAATCGCCTGATCCTGATAAACGAGCGAAAAGATAAACTAAAACGAAAATCGGATCAGAAATCACGATCGAAAATAATCGCGAAAAACGCGAGAAAAAGAAAACGGACAAACAGACTAACAAGCGAACGCTCGTTGTCTGTGACTAAAAGGCGAAAAACGTTCGTTAATATGAACGTACGGGTGAACGTCCGCTAAATAAACGAAACCGGAAAAACCAACGAACCGAAAAAAAACATAACTAGGGTTTTTACCTAAACCGAAAAAACCCGAACGGCGAGATTTGCGAACTCCGGCGCGGCTCCGGCGGCTTCCGGCGAGTGGGCGGTAGGCGGCGATCGGGCGGGCGGCTCGGCTCTTGCTGCTGCTGCTTGTAGCGGCGGGGTGGCGATTTGGTGCGTGAGGCGGCTTATAAAGGAGGGGCGGGCGGCTTGTGGGAGGGGGGGGCGGAGGAGTCCCGGCGGCGACGGGCGGCGGCCCGTGTCTCAGCCCGGACTCGGCACGGGCAAGTGAGGCAGTGGCTGGCCTACTGCCTGGCTCGGGTCTTGGCTCTGCCATGGGCGGAAGTTTTTAAACATATTCCGCCGAAATAAAATCATAGAAAAATAAATAAAAATCTATAAATACCAAAACAAAATTTCACCGTCTAAATAAAATATTTAGAACAGCGTGAACATTTTCTTGGCCTAAAATTCAATTTTGAAAAAAATGCACCTTTTTTCTAAGTCAAATAAAATTCCAATAAAGACCCAATAAAATACCAATCTGATTTTAATATTTTTGCTCCAATATTTCATTTATTTTGGAGAAGTGATATTATCTCCTCTCTTATGTTTTTTTTATGAAATATTTTGGAGAGAAAAATAAATAAACCAAAGTGATCCTTGTTTCAATATTCGATAAAAGTCAAATATGAAAAACATGAAATCCCCAACTCTCTCCGAGGGTCCTTGAGTTGCTTAGAATTTCGAGGGTTGCTAAACGAAATGCAACAAAATATGATATGCATGAATGACCTATGTATAACATTCCAAATTGAAAATTTGGGATGTTACATATCTTCTAGGCCGTAGCACCGAATAAAATGAACCTTATATATAACTTGACTAGAAAGTCGCGTAGATCATCATGGTGGAATTTAACTTGTTGTTTAACAACTTTAACATAATTTGATATTCAGATCTGAACCAATTTCGAAATTTTCATATGGGGACTTTTTGGAATTGTTGTATGTAGATTCCGGCCTCATTTAAACTGGCTTTGATGTGGGGTTCTTGTATGCATCATCTCTTTCCATGAGTAGCATAATGTAGCCTTGTCATGCATCATACTTGGATGGGCATCATGCCATGTTATGTGTTGTATGTTTACCGTGTTGTTTGCTTCTTTCCGGTTGTGCTTCTTCTCGATAGTCCTTGCTTCATTGGGATCATGAGGATTCGTTCGTCTACGTGGGTTTGTCTTCTGCATGGACTCGATCTTCTTCCTAACAGAATTTCAGGAAAGATGAGCGTCACCTTGGATCTCACTACTACCTTTGCTATACTAGTTGTCTCGATGCTATCGCTATGTAGCGCTAGCTACCACTTATTTATCAAGCCTCCCGAATTGCCCTGACAGCCTCTAACATTTTCCACCATCCTAGCAAACCGTTGTTTGGCAATGTTACCGCTTTGCTCAGCCCCTCTTATTGTGTTGCTTATTGCAGGTGCAGTTGCAGGTTGTTCCATGTTGGGACACGGATATCATGGGATATAACAATATCTCTTATTTAATTAATGCACATATATACTTGGTAATGGGAGGAAGGCTCGGCCTTTTGCCTGGTTGTTTTGTTCCAGTCATGCTGCCCTAGTTTCAGTCATACTGGTGTTATATTCCTTGATTTTGCCTTCCTAACACGGTTGGGGTTTATGGGGCCCCCTTGACAGTTCGGTTTGAATAAAACTCTTCCAGCAAAGCCCAACATTGGTTTTACCATTTTGCTCAACATAATAACTAAACCTGATAATAAATTTGACACATAGGGGGTCACATCCCCGAGGTTCGTTAATCAACATAATACAGGGGGGCCAGTGCTAATGGTGTTCATCCAAACGGGCAGATTGTGGGGCCACCACGGGGCAACCCGAGGATCTGGTTTTACTCTTAGGCTGACCTATCCGGTCGTGGCCTGAGACAAGATACGCGCGGCTACTATCAGGGTGTCGGGACGCCGGGAGGTCTTGCTCGAGTTGTTTTACCATTGTCGAAATGTCTTCTGAACCAAGATTCCGAGCTTGATCGGGTTGTTCCGGGAGGAGGATTTTCCTCCGTTGATCATGAGAGCTTGTCATGGGCTAAGTTCGGACACCCTACAGGGTTTAAACTTTCGAGCGTAGTGCATGCGGTTATGTGGCAGATGTGAATTTTTAATATCCGGTTGTAGTGGACTTGAACGGAACTCTACTTAAAGTACACCAACTGCGTGCGTAACCGTGTCTGTCTCTTCGGGTGCGTTCGAGAAGAGAACACAGTGGGGTTATGTTTGAACATAACTAGTTCAGGATAACTTCTTTATCATTATTAGTTTGCGACCGGTTGCGTAGTTTCTCACCTTACACTTGTACTCGTAAGTTAGCAACCATACATTGGTTAGTCGCTTGTTGCAACCTCACCACTTATCCTTTCCATACCCATTAATCTTGGCTAGTTTTGATACCCATGGTAATGGGATTGCTGAATCGTCGTGGCTCACAGATTACTACAAAAATAGTTGCAGGTACAAGTAATGCAACGATCATGACGTGAGAGCAATGTTTACTTGTTTTGGAGTTCTTCTTCTTCTTCGTTGATCAGGGGATATGTTTCGGGTCGGCAGCCTGGGCTAGCAGGGTGGATGACGTTTGAGTTTCTGTTTGTGTTTCATCCGTAGTAGGATGTTGTTCTCATGTATGATATTTGATGTATTCTTGTGGCATTGGTATGCCCCTTTGTATGTATGCCCATCTATTATGTAGTGGTACTATGTAATGATATACACCTTGCAAAAGTGTTTCAATATGCGGCTCTATCCTTGGTGGGACCTTCGAGTTCCTCTCGGATAGGACCACATATTGGGCGTGACATGCACTCTACCAACAAGCCTTGCGTCGCTATCACAGCCGTGGGGTTCATGCCCGGTGTTTTGAGGAAGGCGACCTTGTCCTTAGGCACGTTCAGTCCACCAAGGGTACAAACAAGTTGACGCTGAAGTGGGAAGGCCCTTACCGGGTTGTACAAGTCACCAGACCTGTTGCAGTCCATATGGAGATCAGAGATGGCATTCAATTGGAAAAATCATGGAATATTGAGCATCTCCGCAAGTTCTACCAGTAAGGCGCGGCTGTTGGACCCTGTCCGGCAGCCACCGTTTTGTACAGGACTTGCCGCAGTTACATGTAAACCCTTGTACAAAGCCAGGCGCAGACCCTGAGCAACTGAGAAATAAATGAAGCGCTGGGGACCCCCTGGCAAGTTGCATGCATGCATAAGCATATCATGAGCATTCCTTGTTCGTGTAGATAAGATCGCATATGGCATGATTTTCATCTGCATAAACTGCCGGCTCCCGCCATGGACTTGGTCCCCAAGAGGAGATAAGTTATTTCTCTTATCCATACGTGTTCCGTAAGTAAAGATTTGTGCATAATAAAATCTCCCTGCCTTTTCGAAACTTAGGTGCTCCAATTCTTTGACTCGAATGTTTCGGTCAGGATGGTCACAGTGGCCTTTGATGCGAAAGGAGTGGTGGGGGCTGGTCCCTCTTCACGATTTGTGCCCGACATGCCTCACTTCGCGGTAACAAGAATGAGGGGACCGGCAGGATAGCTTTCCAGGGGAAACTTATTTACTTAAAAGTATAGAGGCATCCCACCTATGCATGGAAATACTACATGCACGAGCCCCTGGAAAGGTTTATCTTTTTCATTAATATGTTGAGCACACAAGTACAGACCTTACAGGACACAACCATGGACTAAAGAGATTACATAATTTGCACTAAATTTGGCAAGTGCCTACAGATTTATAAGATTGAATAAAGATAAGTGCCCCGTGATGCCCTTTCTTGTCCCTCTCCTCCTAGGCTCTGCGGCAGGAGGTGAAGAGGAAAAAAGGAGCGCATGGGCAGAAGCCCAGCCTAACCCTGTCGGGCTCCACAAGAGGTAGCCCGGCGGGAGCGGGAGGGCACGAACGAAGGCGATGGTGAAGAGACGGCAGAGGCGACCCTGTCAACCACCACCACCAGGGCCAGCAGGACACGGCAAGGCGAACGAAGCTGCAGCCCACAAGGAAGCCTACCGGGTTCTAGCTGGAAGGCTGCTGGAGGAGTCGGAAGCACCACGCCACCCCTGTTCCCAACTCCCCAGCAAATCACCTTGCCGGAGAGGAGGTGCAGATGCAGATGGTGCTGCTGCCGCCTAACGGTGACGGTGCGGCTAATGCTCAGCCGGAGTCAAAGTCGCCGCCCTCCCGGTCGGTGCCGTTGTCATCACCGTCACAGTCCTCCTTGTCGCTATCACTCAAGGAGGAGCTTTCGTCGTTGGTTGAGTTCTCGACGCAACAACCTAAGCGAGCACCCGAGCTCCGAAAAACTTTGACGGAAAGGAAACCGGCCTCCATTAATTTAAAATGGAGGACATGCCCTTCCAACAGGCTGTGGGTGCGGGCAAAAGTCTTCCAGCCTTGACGGAAGTACATGAATTCAGGCGTGGGGAAACCTACATCCACATGTATGATGCCATTCCCACAGCCCCTCATTTGATGTTTCAATGCACGCGGCTACTCGAGCTCCATCGCCCTTGCAAATGGGGCGGGGAGAAGGAGACGGCCATGCGGGGACTTGTACAGCCGGAGTCGAAGTCGTCGCCCTCCGGTTCGGTGTCGTCGTCATCACCGTCACAGTCCTCCTCGTCGCTATCGCTCAAGGAGGAGCTTTCGTTGTTGGTTGAGTTCTCCGCGCAACACCCTAAGCGAGCACCTGAGCTCCCAAAAACCTTGACGGAAAGGAAACTGGCCTCCATTAATTTAAAATGGAGGACATGCCCTTCCGACAGGCTGTGGGTGCAGGCAAAAGTCTTCCAGCCTCGACGGAAGTACATGAATTGAGGCGCGGGGAAATCTACATCCACCTGTATGCTGCCATTCCCACAGCCCCTCATGTGATGTTTCAATGCACGCGGCTACTCAAGCTCCATCGCCCTTGCAAATGGGGTGGGGAGACGGAGACGGCCATGCGGGGGCTTGTACAGCTTGATGACGAACTCCAGGGGCTCGTCCCCAATGCGGCCTTCTGTCGAGGGAGGAGCGTCCGACGCAAGCACGGTCGAGGCGTTGCCCCGTCTCCCTCGGCCTCGTGCACCATGATGACCTCGGCCATGTCCCCTTCCACCTCCCCTCACCACGGGCTCTGCACCCACATTGTTAGATGGAGGAGGGAGGTGCTGTCGAGCAGAATTTCTCGTCGCCACTGGAGAAACACCAGATCCCGGACCTCTCGCCATGGTAAGTAGAGGCTATGGTTAGAATGGGGGAGGACGAGGTGCGGGAAAGCGTCTCCTCTGCGTCCCCTTTTATAGGTGGGCGAGGATAGGGGCTCGGTTTTTCCGTCGAGATCGCCGCCATGTTCGACCAATCCGACTCCTCACCATTTGCGGCTCGAAGAATCAAGGCCGACCCTCTACTCCAATCCATGGCGCCCAACATTCTCCCAGGGCACCCATTCCCGTAACCTCCTCATCCACCACCAACCCTGCGCAATGCATGCAGTACACGTGGCAGAAGCGCTTGGAGAAGGAAGAATAGTGGGATCACAGTTACCGCCCCGTGAACGTAGGACGTGGGGCACTCCACAAGGCGTGGCCTGTTATATACCTCACTACAATTGGCGTTACACGACGTGCGGGAGAACCAGAAACTGACCTGGGCTCAGGTTAATGAAGAAGCAAAGAAAATCTCAAAAGGGAAAGCCACCTCTACGCTCCAGCCTGCGCACTGGTTAGGGCCTACCCCGACGACGCCGGCAACATGTTCGGGCCAGCCTGGGGGCTCCTGTCGGTGCAACAAACCCTGGGTTCATTGCCCAGATGGTGCACAGGCCTAAGGACAAGTTTGCAATGCCCAAGATCAAACCAAGCACGAAGGGATCAACTCTTTGAAGAAATCAGAGAGCTGGTCAAGAAGACCAAGTCAAGCCAGAGAGACAAGGTTTCACTAAGGGGAAAACCTCCCTTGTCGGGCAGGCGAGCCTGGCGGGGTCGGGTTTACCCCAGAAGCAAGCCTCCAGATTGTCTCGGCAGGCCTGCCGGGGCTTGCGGAGGCAAACCACTCCACCGCACCACCTCACAGCGACGCAAGTCATTGATCAGTGCGGTGTCAAGCCCCTAAGTGACTAAGTGGCTGCTTCCTTTCATATGGAAGCCACTTCCTACAGAAAACACCTCCATATGACACCCGTCCTGAGACGTGTCAAACAAGCAGGCGCGAAGCTGGTAAAACAACCCAGCAAGGCCTGCCGGGCACGCTGTGATGTCACACTAAGCGGTGCTTTTAATGCGCTCTGTCCGCCTGCATAGTTAGGTATGATAGCACTGTTTGCTATCTAATCAGTATGTAAAGACTTATTTGCCACTGTGGTGACCCCTTCATCAATAAAAGGAGGCCCATGGCAACCGTAGAAAGGATTCGGACCCTCGGGTAGCCACTCTTGCCCCGAGGCAACCCTGCCGGGCGAGAGCGCCGCGTCCTCCACCATTATCCACCATCAATCCACCAAAGCAGGAGTAGGGTTTTACGCCTCACCGTGGCCCGAACCTGGGTAGAATTGCCCGTCTAATCTTTGTCGTGCCGTGTTACGTTTCTCCGCTCTTTGTACAACGTGCCCATCCCCCCTCCGAACCAAAAGGGGCTCATGGCCCGATAGGTGGTTGTGGTTTCCCACGACTACAGGTTAAGGGACTAATGTGTTTGTGAGTATACATAGGTTTTATAGTCCCTGAAAATTTGATTTAACCGACGAAAGACAACCCCTAAAAATGTATTTCTTCAAGTGAAGAATTTGGTGCGGCCTTTGAAGAAATTGATGTGAAGACTTTGAAGCTTGAAGACTTTTGTTTTTGTATTTTCTTTCTACGTATTTGAGTCATAGGAAAAACCGTTTGATAAAGGGGGACTATGTGAAACATATATCATAGTTCTAGTGTGATGCTCAAAACTATACACACTCTTACCGCTTCGAGTGAAGCCATTGGAAACCTCCAATACAGCTTACAAATTTGCTAGCAGCAGTGACGCAGTTCATCTGGTTGCTAACAAATTGTATCCGGCTAAGGAGTTAGGATTTCACAAGTGCGATTTGCCTATCGTGAGGAAATTCAGTGCCCTGACAAATTTAGAGTTCAATTTTCCTACCGTTGCTGCGTCGCATGCCAGCTGTCGAGTGATCCTTATCCTCACAATTGTCACGTCTGATACGTCCATTTTGCATCATGTTTTCCTATTGTTATTTATACTATTTTTAATCAATATAACACATTCTACAGCAATTCTAATGCCTATTCTCTCATAATATGCAAGGTTTACACAAAGATGGTGAATACCAGCAGCTGGAATTCTGGACCTGAAAAAGTTATGTCAGATATACCTATTTTGCACATAACCAAATGAGCTGAAACTTTACGGATATTGTTGGATTCCGGGTTCCGGCAGACCCTCCAGGTTCGAACTCTGGGGTGCACGCGGAGATCGCACCTTCAACCTACCTACGTCTCGTCGCCTCGCAAGGATCTAAACTACACAAAGAACAACACAAGGGACACGAGGTTTATACTGGTTCAGGCCACCATTGTGGTGTAATACCCAACTCCAGTGTGTGGTGTGTGGATGGCCTCAGAGGCTGATGATGAGCAATACAACAAAGAACAGCCTCGCGAGGGTCTGTTCTTGGCTGGTGCAATGAACTGCTAGGGGGAGTTCAATCGCTTCTCTCTCTCTCTCTCTCTGCTAGGGTTCTATCTTATCCGTCCCTCTACCCTGTGGGTGGCTAGTCCTATTTATAGGCAGAGGCCCCTGGCCTCTTCCCAAATATTGAGCGGGAAGGGCGCCAACAATTGGCCATTTTGAAGGGGAACATCTACTACACTTATCCTGACTAAAGTCGGTCCTTGCCTGCCAAAGACTCTGACGGTGACGCCGGCTTGGGCTCCACGATGACCTCCTTCTTGCCGTTCTGCTGGTCTTGGTCTTGTTGCACCGAAATGGTTGCCTTTGCCTGATGCCTTGGCCTGTGCTCGCCTCCTTTGCACCAAAGGGGAAATGAGGACACTGTGCGGGCTGGCGCCAGCCTGGCGCCCTCGGTCTTGATGGCTTGCGTCATGGGCACCTCGTGAGGTACCCCGCCTTGATCTCTCCGCCTCCTCGCGAGCCAGCCTGATGAGGCCGTGCCTGAGGAAGTCATTATCCGTCATGAGGCTTCTGGGCCCTTCGCGAGGGTCTTGAGCTTGTGCTGGTGAAGATGGGTCGTGCTGGGCTGCCCCTTGGGCCACGCCACAGGCCGCAGGCAGGCAAGTCTGGGTACCCCCGTTCCTATAACGCCGACAGTAGCCCCCGGGCCCAAGGCGCGCCTGGACTTGGCTGAGCGGCGAAGCGAAGGGGCAAGTCTTGGCGCTGGCCCCAATAGCCTGCGGCCTTGGGCACCGCATGCCGGTTGATTGGTCATGGGCGTCCCTGCTTCCCCACACCTCCTTATTTTGCGCCCAGCTAGGCGGACTCGTAGTTGCACACAATTATCCCTCCTCTCGCCGCTCGCGCGTCTCCCGCTCTTCCTCCTCTTGAGCTCCAGCTTCTTCTTCCAATCCAATCTCGAATCCTCCCCCTTCCTGTCGGCATGGCACTGACGAAGAAGGGGAAAGGGCGGAAGCCTGCGCCTTCGCCCCACTCGCCGTCGCCGACGGCTCCTGCTGTCGACCGGTCGACCATACTTAACCAGGAAGGCTTGGACAAGGTCAGCTCTGCCCTCGCCAACATCTTCAACGAGTGCGGGAGGACGACAGTCTGGCCCGCGTCTCACTTCTCCATTGATAGGATAGTCACCGAGGTCGGTGCCGCTTGAAGCGCCACGTAGGCGGGGACTAGTTCCCCTTTTATGATTTCTTCAACGCTGTACTTTCCCATTACCAGATGCACATGATGCATTTGGGTCCCGAATCCATTACTCTTCTTGGCGTTTTTGCTTTTTTCTGTGAGGCGATGATGGGCGTTCCTCCTTGAGTTGCCTTGCTGCGCCACTTCTTATCTTTGCGCCTCAGCGACCCCACCCAATGCTCGGGGTGCGTGAGCTTCCTTGCCGCATTATTAACAGCAGCTTCGGGAATTGATATCAGCCTTCCTCCGCCTGCGACTGGGTTGCACGACTGGTGGCTATACGTGGATGTCGGGGTGCCCAGCCCCCTGCTTTCGGAGCCGACCTTACCCGCTATCCCCAATTCGGGTTGGGGCCAGGAGACGCTCACGAGCCCCCGGCTCATCTTCGTCTGGCATCGCTTTGCGAACTTGAGGGCGCTCGGCGTGACGGCACCCAAGGTGGTGAAGGAGTTCCTCCTATGCCGCATTGCCCCTCTCCAGCGCCATTCCCGCCGGATGTGGGCCTTCGGGGGGCGTGAAGACCGCATGAGGCTCCAGGAGGAAGATCTGACGCCTGAAGTGCTGAGGAAGGTTCTCATGATCCTGACTGGGGACCCTTCCCCTGGCAGCATCCGGCAAGGGGGTGCCCTGCTGTACCTTTGCTCAAACAGGGGTAATTTCGTGAAGCAAATGCCCAGCTTCGACGAATGGGGGTTGTGCCCCGCAGGCCTCATGGGACCTCGTGAGAACCCAGTTGTGGTGGTTGCCCTTCCGGTTGCCCGCGGCGGTCCTTCCTCGAGTGGTGGAGCTGGGAGGCAAGGGCCGTCGGGGGTTGAGGAGGCCGTCGTCGAGACGATGACGCCATGCGGAACTCCTGAGGCGGCAGCCCCTGAGGCCCGCCCTGCGGCGGCTAGAGGTGCCGAGCCACGGCCAGTGGCTCCCGTGGCAGAGGCCCCTGAGGCCCCGGCCACCCTACTTGGTGCGGCGTCTGGCGGCGTGCGCCAGGGCGATGCCCCTGACGCCGGTCACTTTGGCGCTTCTCCCTCATCGCAGGCTGACCCCTGCGCCGAGCTCCTGGGCCGCTTCCGTGTGGACTTCGAGGCTCTCCGAAAGAGAAAGGAGGCCTTGGGTCATGATTACCCTTGCCGCCTATTGAAGCGCAGGAAGTACTTCGCCATTGATGAGTAAGCCTTCCCCTTTCTTAGTTCCTTACTTTCCCGTTGCTTCAACTGATCATTGCCCTGCAGGTCCCTTCCTGCCGAGCTCACGGAGACGGCTGAGGAGCCATCCCCCCAGGCCTCTCCATCTCCACCATCCCCAAGCGCTCCGAGCTCAAGCACTGCCCTCGTGGTGAGGCCGGTTGGAGAGGTGAGCCATCCTGTGATGCATCATGATTCTGCGCACCTCGCGACCCTCCTTCGCGAGCCCTCCCGGGGTATAGCCAGCCTGCCTTGGGCTCTTTGATTGGTCGTGGACGGCGACTGGCTGAGGTCCGCCCTGCGTTCTTCCTTTGAGGATGAGCGGGCTCTGGGCTGGGCTTCTGGCGTGGCGCGTCCGGCCATCGCGAGGGCGCCAGCCCCCTGCCCCCTGCCCAGAGGGGGAGTGCTGGTTCGTGGCCCCCCGAGCACGCCTGGGGCGGGGGACGACACGGAAGACATGCTCGAGCGCGCCCGGGAGCGCCGCGCCATTCGCCAAGGGTTTTTCCGGAGGGCGGCTGACGCAGTGAGCAACCTCGGTGTAGAGCTTGCTGACGAGGACGCGCGCCTTGAAGCTGAGGGCCTGCGCCTAGCTAAAGAGAGGCGCAAGCTGAAGGTGGTCGTTGCCCTTGCGCGCCACCAGCGTGACCTCGACAATGAGAAAGCCGAGGTGTCGCTGGCGGCTTCTCGGGAGGCCCGGGAGGCTGACCGGCGGCGCGAGGCTGCGGAGGAGCGGGCGCGGGAGCTCCAGGCCTGGAGCAATTCCCTGGAGCAGCAGGTAGAGCTGCGTGAGGCGGCCCTTGCATCGATGAAGGGGGCTTAGGTCGACCAGGCGGAGCTCCAGAGACGTTAGAAGGCACGGACACTGGAAGCCGCCGAGCGCGCCCGTGACCTTGAGCGGCTGGAGACGAGAGAGCGCTTGGTAGCGCAGGCGGAGGACGATGTCGCTGCGCGGGAGGCCCGAGTCCTGGAAGAGGTTGATCGCCGGGTGGCGGCGGCCCGCTCGAACCTCGAGCGCGAGTTCGAGGAGAGGCTGGAGTTGATTAAGGTCGAAGCAGAAGGCAGGACCGCCGCCCTGAGGGCCAAGCTGGATGAAGTGACACGGCGGGCAAACGCTGCCCGGGGCCGCCCTTGGCGCGGCACATGAGGAGCGGACTTCCTCCCGCGCCGAGGTGCTTCTTCTCTGTCAAAGGGTGGACACGGCTGTGGCCGTTGCGCGGTGGAGCGAGGACGAGATACGCCAGCGGCAGATCCTATAGCACGAGCATGGCCCTATGTTCTGCATGCTCCGGGAAAGAGCTAACGCGGCCTTGGGCAACATCTGTGAGGCGACCCTTGGGGAGCCTCATGCGGTTAACTATGCTGGTAACCTCCAGTTCTTCATCGATGTGGTGACGCAGGTGGAGGCGCTTGATCGGGCAAAGCCAACAGGTTGGTGGAGGAGAGGAGCCGTGCCACCTGCTCGGGCGTTTTTTCTCGCGTCTTCACCATCTTGTAACATGGATCCCCACTTTGACTTCGATGCTGCCATCGCCTGCACCCTCGCCATCCGTGGCGACTTGGCGCACTGGGTGGAAGACAACGTAGATGCCCTCGTCAGGGCCTTCACTACCGATAACGACAGCATGGTCGTGATTGCTGATGAAGGCAGCGTGGTGAACGGCCCTGACGCTGCCAACGGCGACGCGGAGGGTTACGGTGAGGCCAGCGACGCCAGTGACGATTCAGGAGGTGCCCTTGAGGATGCATTGGGGGATTTATCCGATTGACCGAGTGCTGTTCCCGCTTTCTACCCTGCGCAGAGAGAGTTTTGGGCATGGCCCTGAAGATTGTAAGAGCATTTTGGGAAGGGGAGCCCCTTGTGTAAAAACTTGCAGTTGGCGCATTAGTAGGCACAATATTACCCATACGCCTACGCCAAGTGGTTGGTCTTGCGACGAGCCGACTGGCTTGTTTACCTTCGACCCGCGTGGGCCCCGAGATAACCTGCGGAGGGCTGTGGCGTCCTGAGTGCCTCCTGAACGAGCCCATTGAAACTGTAATGAGAACCTCCTGAGACGGCGTGGTGACGGCAGTCCAGGCTGCACGCATGCTAGGCCTGGCCCGGCTCGCGAGGGGCTCACAAGGGGAGGCAGCTGAGGCGGGGTGGACGCAAAGCGGTAACCAGAACGCGAGATATTTGTCGAACGAGACTAAACACCCCTTCCCCGAACACACACAAGTCTCAAGCTCAAATCCAACTTAAATCCAAACGGGGGGAAACCGGCAACCAAAGGAAAGGCAAAAAGAAGCAGAAAGGCCGCGTCCGGCACCTAGTCTAGTCTTCGACGTCTTCTCACCAGCGCGGAGCTAAGTGCTATCACTGGGCGTGGGCGGGATCCCCTGAGGCCCGAGGGCGGCTCTCCGGAGACTCCGGGGCGTGTATAGCCCCACTCATTATTACGAGAGAGTGTCACGGGGCGGCGATCTTCACACGCACTCGGCCTTCTTCACAGGTACCGGCCTTGCTTCATATCGCCAGACGAGGGCCCCGCCTTGCGCCACACTCTAGTGCCATCAACGACGGCCGGAGACCAAGGACGCCACCGATGGGGTAGAGCGGTCGCCAGCGGTTCCCCCGACGACCACGGGTCCTCTCAGAGGGGTAGGCCTGAGGCACCTCCCGGCAGAGGCCTACCTCCCGAGGACGCCTTGTTCAACTCCGCGGTGGTGATGCCGGATCTCGGCCCCTCTCCTGCAGCCCCCGGCGCCCTCCTCCTGAGGGGTAGGAAGCTGCTGGATTGGGGCAGCCATCCACCGCGACGACCTGTACCTCCTGTGATCCATGGTTAGCGTATGCCTGTTCCTGAGGGATTAGCGGTACCCGATAATCGCTGCCTCCAGTGCGGTCGATAGGGCTTTCCTGGGGCTCCTGAAAGAGCTCAGCTTCGGGTGTCCCTTCCCCCCATCTTGGGCCGAGGAGCGAGCCATGGTCTTCCTCCTGCGCGTGCCCTTGATCCATCATGTGGGGAACATACTCTTCCGGGGCCGCCACCCCGAATTCTTCGCTGTAGTGCCCCGTGTGCCAGGCAGCCCTGCTTGAGGCGCCAACCTGGGGGTGGTAGCGCGGCGGCCCACTGGGACCGTGGGCTGTGGCGAGTCCTCCTTCGCTGGCCGGGGGCGGAGGCGGCGCCGTTGTTAGCCCGGTGCTGACGGCCTGGTTGGCGTTGGAGTGGCCTTGGAATCCGCTCGGAGATGCGCGGGTGCGCACGGGGCCTCCGTGCGGTCCGCCTTGGACCTGAGGCGGCGGCTGGGTGCAGAAGGGGTGAGCCCCCGATGCGGCGAAGCCCAGGAGCTCTGCCACCCGCTCCAGCAGCACGTCGTGGCCGCCCTCCAGCAGCCTGCATTGCAGTAGCTCTCGGGCCACCGTGAGCGCGGCCCTTGAGTTCGGATGTTCCCGCCGTGAGTACGGCGCCATGGTTGCAGCGTGGCTTGAGGCCCTCGCCGCCGACCGCACCTGCCGCGGTGTGAGAGCTGGTGCCGTCTGACCGCGTTGCCCATGGCCCGCAGCGCCTGCGGACCGCGGGCTGCCTGGGGCACGGGGTTGAGGTCGCCCGGGGCAAGCGGCTCTGCGTGGGCGGGCCAGGCCGCCCAGGGATCGGGGTTGTCCGTTGGTTCGCCGGACATGATGATGACGATGCGACGGGGCGCGAGGCGGCAGAAGGCAGATTCCGGTGCACCCCTACCTGGCGCGCCAAATGTCGGATTTCGGGTTCCGGCAGACCCTCTAGGTTCGAACTCTAGGGTGCACGCGGAGATCGCACCTTCAACCTACCTACGTCTCGTCGCCTTGCAAGGATCTAAACTACACAAAGAACAACACAAGGGACACGAGGTTTATACTGGTTCAGGCCACCATTGTGGTGTAATACCCTACTCCAGTGTGTGGTGTGTGGATTGCCTCAGAGGCTGATGATGAGCAATACAAGGAAGAACAGCCTCGCGAGGGTCTGTTTTTGGCTGGTGCGATGAACTGCTAGGGGGAGTTCAATCGCTTCTCTCTCTCTCTCTTCTAGGGTTCTATCTTATCCGTCCCTCTACCCTGTGGGTAGCTAATCCTATTTATAGGCAGAGGCCCCGGGCCTCTTCCCAAATATTGAGCGGGAAGGGCGCCAACAATTGGCCATTTTGAAGGGGAACATCTAGTACACTTATCCTGACTAAAGTCGGTCCTCACCTACCTAAGACTTTGACGGTGACGCCGGCTTGGGCACCACGATGACCTCCTTCCTGCCGTTCTACTGGTCTTGGTCTTGTTGCACCGAAATGGTTGCCTTTGCCTGATGCCTTGGCCTGCGCTCGCCTCCTTTGCACCAAAGGTGAAATGAGGACACTGCGCGGGTTGGCGCCCGCCCGGCGCCCTCGGTCGTCATGGCTTGCGTCATGGGTACCTCGTGAGGTACCCCGCCTTGATCTCTCTGCCTCCTCGCGAGCCAGCTCGGGACGAGGCCGTGCGAGGAAGCTGTCTGTCCGCCTCATGAGGCTTGGCCCCTCGCGACGGTCTTGAGCTTGTGTTCATGAAGATGGGCCATACTGGGCCACCCCTTGAGCCATGCCGCAGTCAGCAGTGCAAGTCTCTGGTACCCCTGCCCCTGAACACCCATGATATTTATTTTGGAATATACAAAAAATTATTGGAGAAAATAAATATGATAGGGGGTCACCCAGGTGCCCACTAGGCACGAGGGCGCATCTACCCCCTGACGCTCCCTGGTGGGTAGTGGGGCCCCTAGCCAGCCTTCGGTGCCCATCTTCTGGAATATAAACCATTTGCACTAGGAAAAAATAAGGATAAGACTTTCGGGATGGAGCATCACTGTCTTGAGGCAGAACTTGGGCAGGAGCACTTTTTCTCTCTGATGGAGAGATTCCGCCAGGGATACTTCCCTCCAGGATGGGGAAATTGAAGCCATAATCACTGGTACGCGTCGGTCCTAAACAAATGGTTTTTAACCCCTTTCCGCGACGGCATTTGGAACCGTTGCCAAGTGAGTGTGTGCGATAGGGTTTCCTTCCCACACGAACCAGAAATCATTGGGGATAGGCCCTCCTGGGACCCAGGCTGGTGCCGTGTTTGATCGGGCGAGGCATCGAAACCCAATCATTTCCATAAGTATGTACATCCCACAAAGTAATCCAAGAAAATCATTTCCATAGGTTTGTACATCCCACATGATGAATCCCAGAAAAACATTTCCGTTCATATGTGTATCACACACAGTCTATTCAAGGAATACGTTTCCATTCTTATGTACATCCCACACAGTCAATCCAGGGAACACGTTTCCGTTCGGACGTACATCCCACACAGTTTTATGTGTAGGCTCGTGTGTGAAAGGTGTAACTATCACATACGATCTGCCTTGGTGTGGTACATATGTTTTCTTTTATCAACTATATCACACACAATTTCCGTTCTTATGTTTTCTTTTATCAACTATATCACACACAATTTGATGAAGAAAATTGTGTGGTATTGGGCTATCCATCGCAAGCGCTTTTACTGCCAGAACCGTTTGCAAAGATCCATGACCGTCTGTTCTCTTTTTATTTTTGCCTGTAATTTATTATTCTAATTGGAAATTTTGAAATACGAAATGTGCAATTCAAATTCTCAGCACGGTGGTTCAACAACGAATCCATAAATAAAATTGCCAGTACAATATGTTCAGTAATTACAGGATTAGGCAGCAATTAACTATGATGAACCACGGTATTTTAAGGCGGTAAAGATGAAGAGACAAGTGTAAATCATTTTGACTGCAGACGGTGTTGAAGAAGCGGAATGCCCATAATGTGCCTTCCTGCATTCCATAGGCACGATCCACTTTTGTCCAACCCCTTGTGACGATCGCCCGCACATCCTTCACCGCCTTCAGGAAGACTTCTAGAGCATTATCATGGTAGCATGAATTATATACTTTAACCTTAGTTGCCTCGACACTGGTCATGTAGTTTGCAAGGTAATCATCAGTAAATAGCTTTAGAAACCATTGAAAAGAGAAAAATATCAGATACTGAGGTCTAATAGAGTAACTTGTTGTGGGCAGGGGGAAAAGGCAACACATTACTTACCATCCTAAAGTTCACTATTGTCTTTGACAAAGTGTAAATAAAGAGCTTAATTCCAATCACCCGTTTCTTTCGCCTAACAATCTTACTTTGTTTCCTCACTTGATGCTTGTTCATGAATATATCATTGCCCCATACGCAAAAAGGGATCAAAGAATGGATCAGTACCGCTCATATATGTACCTACAAGCAACAAAGAAATGTTAGAAGCTAAACTGAGATTGCACAAATGATGTAATATAAAACTACCTATGTTCCTAAGTACAAGTATTTTTCTTTGATATTTCAATATGAACTACATACGGATGTATATAGAATTATAGATATAGTTTAGATTAGAATCTAGATTCACCCATTTTGCTCCATATGTAGTCTATATTGGAATCTCTAAAAATACTTATATTTAGGAATAGATGTTGTATAAGACATGGGATGCGGCTAACCTCGACGGCAAACAACGGCATCGCCCATTGCAGCCCTGTGTAAGTACATGGAATGTCAATGTTAACTACAACAGGGTTAACATCCAACAAAAATAGCAAATGGCAATAAAATGACAGCATCTGTAGTGATATCTTCATTTCGAAAGAGTAGCATCGTAGCAAAGGGACGGATTAAAAATGGATACAACTGTTAATTGCAACAGGCTTAACAACATCATAATTTATGTTTTGTAAGTTTGTAGCCATTGAAATACAAATCTTTAAAAATGGATACAGCTGTTAATTGCAACAGGCTTAATGGCCATTGAAACCGGTACTGATAAAACTGCAATTGGCAGAGTTAAACATCACAGGGCAGGTGCTGCAAGAGCAGATAATGGCCCAGTTGTCTATAAAAAGGTAGGGAAAATAGCTCAAACATGTTAGGCATGTTTACTACAACATGCTTAATACATCGACAGTACAAAACATAGCCATTAATTGCAACTGGTATTGGTAAGATTGAACTGGTGGGTACATACTTGGTAAGTCCTGAGAGGTAGTTGCTAGGGCACTTAATCTTGGCCAGAGCCCGCCCAAAGTCAGCGGCGGCGGAGGTGAGCTGTTCCTCCGGGTCGAAGCATGGATCAGTGGCATTTACATGTGTATCTACAGGCAACCAGTAAATGGTAGAAGTTAAACTACAATTGCACAAATGATATGAAATACTGTAAGACATGGGATGCAACTAACCTTGACGGCAAATAACACCATCGGCCGTTATGACCATGCGTAAGTACATGGACAAGCATGTTAAGTAAAACAGGGTTAGCAACCACCAAAAATATCAAATGGGGCAGCGTCTCTAGTATATCTTCATTTCGGAGAGTAGCATGGTAGCAAATGGACAGATTAAAAAATGGATACAACTGTTAATTGCAATAGGCTTAACAACATCCTAAGTCATTTTTTGTAAGTTTGTATCCACTGAAATATAACTGTTTAAAAATGGATTCAACTGTTAATTGCAATAGGCTTAATAGACATTGAAACTGGTACTGATAAAAATGCAATTGGCATAGTTAAACATCACAAGGCAGGTGCTGCCAGAGCAGAGAATGGCCCAGATGTCTATAAAAAGGTAGGGAAAGTAGCAAACATGTGTTAGGCATGTTTACTAGAACATGCTTAATACATCCACCATACAGAACATAGCCATTAATTGCAACTGGTATTGGTAAGATTGAACTAGTGAGTACATACTTGGTATGTCCTGAGAGGTAGTTGCTGGGGCACTTCATCTTGGCCAGAGCTCGACCAAAGTCAGCGATGGCAGAGGTGAGCTGTTCCTCTGGGTCGAAGCGTGGTTTAGTGCCACTGACATGTGTACCTACATGCAACCAGTAAATGGTATAAGTTAAACTGCAATTGCACAAATTATGTGAAATACTATAAGACATGGGATGCAGCTCACCTCGACGGCAAACAAAAGTATCGGCTGTTATGAGCCTACATAAGTACATGGACAAGCATGTTAAGTACAACAGGGTTAGCATCCACTAAAAATAGCAAATGGGCAGCATCTCTAGTGATATCCTGAGTCATGTATTGTAAGTTTGTTGCTGGTATTGGTGAAATTGAGCTAGAAACGGTAAAATTTGAACATCACACAGTGTGCTGTATTGAAATAAACAAGGCACGAACATGCTTAATACATCAACTGTACAAATCATAGCCGTTGCAAGTGGTATTGGTAAGATTTAGCTGGTCAGATCTTACCTGTTAATTCCTGGGGGTAGTCGCTGGGGGACTTCATCTGGGCCAGAGCCTGCACCATGTTGGCGGCGGCGGAGGCGAGGTGTTCCTCCGGGTCAACAGGCACAGCGGCTAGCGCGCCATGGACTGCCATCAACTCCTGGTGGGGGGGATTTGGAGGCATGAGGATGTTTTGCAGGCGCCATTTAAGCAATCCGTCCGGGGACGTGATAGAGATCGGTGGGTTACCTGACTGGATCCGAGCAGAACGTAGATGTGGTTGCAGCTGTGGTTGCAGCGACGGCGGTTTGAGATGCCGGTAGGGGGAGGCGCGAGGGAGGGGGGATACTAAGAGGAAGGGGATGTGGTTGGAGGAATAAATTTTGAAATTGCGCGCCTAATGAAAATTTCGGTGCGAAACTTGAAACTTGGGCGGGGGAAGCACACAACGCAGATGAAGCGCGTAAAATACTCGTGTGCAAGAAAAAAGAAAGTTGGCAGATCCCGTTTCAAAAAAAATGTACACGTGTACTTGATTTTTTTATGTCAATGGTACGCCAGGTTTATTAGGAAATATCGCATAGGTAACTGACTTATGGGTCATTAACGCAAAAAAACGCATACGGGTACGGCATAGAAACCGTGTGTTTTGTGATCTTCTAATGATTAACGCAAAAAAAACGCACAGGGGCACACATGCTAATAAACACTCAAAGCCCTCAAAGGATGCTCTTACCGACATTGAATGTTAATAATAAAAACATAAAGTACTACTGGTAATTTGCTCTAATACTACAAACTTAAACTACTTCTCACATGCTGCCATCATGGCATGCTGGCCAGACGCCGGCGTTCTCCTTCCCTGCCTTGTAGGTGGCAGCCCACCGTGCTTGGATCTCCGCCAAGCTCTCCTCACCATAGCATGCAGCCTCTTTTTTCTTGCGGCGGCGGGACTCTCTTTTCTTCACTGCTTTCTGCCTTTTCCGCTCCTTCGGTGCGGCTTTGGCCGCCTCTAGATCCACCACCCATTCGGCCATGGCAGCCTCAAAGTCCGCCCATGTAACTGTCTGGCCGCCGGGAGCGATGAACTCAGCGCGGCGAGATGCCATCGCTTCCTTACCATGTGTGCAGTCGCGGGCGGCGAGGAACGTGGCGCGGCGGGACGCCATCACTTCCTTACCAGTTATTGTGCGCCGCGGTGCCATGGACGACGCCTGGAGAGAGCTCTGGGACAGAGGGGCAGGGCAGCCGTACAGTGCGGTGGTATTCAAGAGCTCAGTGACAAACGACAACAAAAATTAGGTTCCCTTATAATTTTGCTCGTTCATAATCGCACACGGTTCATCTCCGTCGCTTCCAAAAATAGTGTGCGCTAAGCCT
Organism: Aegilops bicornis; assembly: GCA_021605145.1. Lineage (NCBI taxonomy): Eukaryota > Viridiplantae > Streptophyta > Magnoliopsida > Poales > Poaceae > Aegilops > Aegilops bicornis. The sequence goes on along the minus strand of CM038672.1, from coordinate 216,278,619 downwards.
ATTGTGTGTTGTGTTATGATTGGCCGGAACCCCAGCCACGCGGATCACGCGTGTGCACCGTTGGATGCGTCGCGATCGAACGGCAATCCATGTCCCCCACATCACACCCGTGCACCTGTACCTAGACTGGATTTATATGTGCTAAATGCCTAGAAAATGCACATAATCCCCTAAATATGGTAAATGAGCCCGGAAAAATGCCAAATTTGAACACGGTGATTTGCAGGTTCTATGTTCATCGTAGAAAAAATCTCATGGACAAAGGAAATTTGGACCCCCCCCCCTTCAATCTTGGTGATTTCCCGCTTGAAACCATGGAACTTCCTCGGTGATGGTTCGATTTATGAAAGGCGCGCATCACGGCATACGGAAAACATTCTCCAATTTTTACCAGGGCATGGTGAGGCCATAGCATGGCACCACGCCAGGCGTCATGTTTTCCAACCATGTGTTTCGTTTTCTTATAGTTGTTAACCGAATAAACGACGCGTTTATGGTTGACTATTGCCACACAATTCCTTGAAATATCTTCCCATTCCTTGTAAAAGGCATGAGAATGTACTAAACAACACGAGCATGGCTTTCCAGACCGTTCTTGTGCACCTTTTCATGCACGGATTGTTCAAATTTGAATTATGTGCTTTAATGAAGGGCGTGCATGACGACATAAGCCAAACCTTCTAAAAATTTTACCAGGGCAGGGTGAGGTCATACCACGGCACCATGCCAGGCATCACATTTTTTAAGCATTTATTTCGTTTTTTCTATAGTTGAAAATCCAACAAACAAACATTTATGGTTGACTATTGCCACACATTTCAACGAAATATCTATCCATTATCCTTGTAAAAGGCATGAGAATTTACTAAATGGCACGAGCATGGTTTTCCAGGCCGTTCTTGTGGACCCTTTCATGCACCGATTGTTTGAACTTGAATTATGTGCATTAATGCCTACGAAATGCACATAATCCCCTAAATATGGTAAATGAGCCCGGAAAAATGCCAAATTAGAACACGGTGATTTGTAGGTTGTATGTTCATCGTAGAAAAAAACTCGTGGACAAAGGACAAAGGAAATTTGGACCCCCTCCATCTTGGTGATTTCCCCCTTGAAACAATGAAACTTCCTCGGTGATGGTTCGATTTATGAAAGGCGTGCATCACGACATAAGGAAAACATTCTCCAATTTTTACCAGTGCATGGTGAGGCCATACCATGGCCCCACGCCAGGCATCATGTTTTCCTACCATGTGTTTCATTTTTTGTATAGTTGTTAACCGAGTAAACAACGCGTTTATGGTTGACTATTGCCAAATATCTGCCCATTCCTTGTAAAAGGCATGGGAATGTACTAAATAGCATGAGCATGGTTTTCCAGACCGTTCTTGTGCACCTTTTCATGCACCAATTGTTCGAATTTGAATTATGTCCATTAATTCCTAGAAAATGCACATAATCCCCTAAATGTGGTAAATGAGCCCGGGAATATGTCAAATTTGAACACGTTGCATTTGAGGCGGTATGTTGATCGTTGGAAAAAAAACTAAATGACAAACTAGGACGGAAATTTGGATTCCCCTTCAATCTCGGGGATTTTCCCTCTGAAAAGCATGGAACTTCCTCGGTGATGGTTCGATTTATGAAGGGCGTGGATGACGACATAAGCCAAACCTTCTCAAATTTTTACCAGGGCATGGTGACGTCATACCATGGCACCATGGCAGGCATCATGTTTTTAAGCATTTATTTCATTTTTTCTATAGATGAAAACCCAACAAACAAACATTTGTGGTTGACTATTGCCACACATTTCAACGAAATATCTATCCATTATTCCTTGTAAAAGGCATGAGAATTTACTAAATAGCACGAGCATGGTTTTACAGGCTGTTCTTGTGGACCCTTTCATGCACCGATTGTTTGAACTTGAATTATATGCATTAATGCCTAGGAAATGCAAATAATCCCCTAAATATGGCAAATGAACCTGGAAAAGTGCCAAATTTGAACACGGTGATTTGCAGGTTGTATGTTCATCATAGAAAAACACTCGTGGACAAAGGACAAAGGAAATTTGGACCCTCTTCTATCTTGGTGATTTCCCCCTTGAAATCATGAAACTTCCTCGGTGATGGTTCATTTTATGAAAGGTGTGCATGACGACATTTTTACCAGGGCTCGGTGAGGTCATACCATGGCACCACACCAGGCGTCATGTTTTTGCAAGCATGTATTTCATTTTTGTATAGTTGTTAACCCAGTAAACGACGCGTTTATGGTTGACTATTGCCACACATTTCCTTGAAATATCTGTCCATTCCTTGTAAAAGGCATGAGAATGTACTAAATAGCACGAGCATGGTTTTCCAGACCGTTCTTGTGCACCTTTCCATGCCCCGATTGTTCGAATTTGAATTATGTGCATAATTAATGCCTAGAAAATGCACATAATCCCCTAAATATGGTAAATGAGTTTGGAAAAATGTCAAATTTGAACACGTTCCATTTGAGGTGGTATGTTTATCGTTGGAAAAAAACTGAATGACAAACTAGGACGGAAATTTGGATTCCCCTTCAATCTCGGTGATTTCCCTCTCGAAAGCATTGAAATTCTGCGGTGATGGTTCATTTTATGAAGGGCGTGCATGACGACATAAATCAAACCTTCTTAGCTTTTAACCAGGGCACGTGAGGCCATACCATGGCACCATGCCAGCTGTCATGTTTTTCAAGCACATATTTCATTGTTCTATAGTTGATAACCCAGTAAATGACGCGTTTGTGGTTGACTATTGCGACACATTTCATTGAAATCTCTGCCCATTCCTTGTAAAAGGCTTGAGAAATTACTAAATACCACGAGTATGGTTTTTCCAGACCGTTCTTGTGCACCCTTTCATGCACCGATTGTTTGAATTTGAATTATGTGCATTAATGCCTACAAAATGCACATAATCCCCTAAATATTGTAAATGAACCCGGAAAAGTGCAAATTTGAACAGGGTGATTAGCAGGTTTTATGTTCATCGTAGAAAAAAACTCATGGATGAAGACAAAGGAAATTTGGATTCCCATTCAATCTTGGTGATTTACTACCGCACACGATTCAACTGCGTCGCCTCTCAGAACCGTGTGTGTTCACTCACACTTGCAAAAGGAAAATAAAACCCTCGCACACTTCGTCCTCACTCACTTGTCGCGGAGTCCTCCATAACTCTGCACCCTAAGCTCGACGACTGTTGGCGGCGGGCGTAGGTCGCGCTCCAAATGGCACCGGATTTCACCTCCACCGCTTTCCGCCGCCTATCTGCACCGACATTCTAGACTCTGGTCAACTAGGGTTTTCTGCGGGATTGGTCCGGGGATTTTTCTCATGGAGAAGGTAATCAACTTAACTAGCTAAATATTCACTTATCTCTTATCGCAGTCCGTCCGTCGCTCTTAATCAACCGGCGGAAAACACCGTGGTCATTTTTGTTCTAGCTAATCCGTGGGAGTTCATTCATGTGTCCACAGTGCGAGCACAAATCGGGCAACTGTGGTCATGGCCAGTCAGAAACGAAGTTCTATCTCCCCATTCCGGATGACTTCAGGGAGCGCTCGATATGTTCAATCTCAACCTAACACGTTCGGCATGGCCTAAATTTGTGAAAATATATCGTCTGTTGCTACATTGTCTATATATTTGCACCAAATATTTTTTACATTATCTATTTTTAATTCTATATTTGTGTACTTTTCTCTCATCTATATTTATATATATATATATATATATATATATATATATATATATATATATGGATCTGTTCTATTAGTTACTCTCATGTTTGAATCTTGCTCTGTTATTTCAATATATCTAATTTACGATCTTAATTTTCATTTCAAGCAGATCATCCCTTGCTTTGCAAGAATAGGAGTAGGAGGAAATCCTTGGCTTTACTTTGTTGATGACATCCCAGGATGTCATATTGGCAACGCAGCATGGATTTACAATGACGGTTAGCGTAAAACTAGATAAAGATGGTCACTCCTATTTTAATGCGGACCTTTGGAGAAAAATGTCTATGTGTTATGAACTAAAAGCTGGCAATAAAATTCTAGTGCGTGCACCACAGCCTGGTCTAATTAACTTGGATGTTTACTTCCCCAACGTCATCAGCTGATCAAAGTCTGATCGAGGTTAGTGTCCTTTCAACTTTCTCCGTGCTGTCATATTATTATTTAATCAACCAATTGATCACTATTTAAGCAACCAGTTGTGATATCATATTCTGACTGCATTCCTAGGCAGTAACAAATTATATGTACCAATTTATGTGCACTATATATTCTTCTGCCATGTTCTGAATAAATAATACCTTTCCACCTTTTAAGCAGGATATGTTGGATGCATAGTGAACGATCTGTATGTTTCTAAGCGTACCATATTTCACTGGAAGGACTTGAAGCATGTCATAAACTTTGTTGATAATCTGACAGGGATAGCACAACGTATGAACGCTGGATTTTTGATGGGATTAATTAGACATATGGTGCACACACAGAACAAGACCAATTGTGTGCACAAAACGCTGGTAAAAAGTCTTATTTTAATGTTGATGCTCATAAACTATATATATCTACAAGATATGCTACAATTGTTTTTAGTCTACATGTCAACAACAATTGCCTCCTGTAGCAGTTCCTTGTCGGTGGAAACGACACCTACGGGATCACGGGGAATCCCTTCTACGGTCGGCGGGCGCGGGGCTATGGAAAGAGTGGGTTTAAGAGATCAACACAAGAGATTTATCCAGGTTCGGGCCGCAAGTGATGCGTAATACCCTACTCCTCCTGGCTTGTGTTTATCTGGTGTTCTTGGACTAGCTACAAAGCGTGTATGGTCCAAAAAGTCAGAATCCTCTCTCTGTACGCCGCAGGCCTCCTTTTATAGCCAAAGGGGCTGCCACAGTGGCACACAGGAGGTGGAAAGTTGTATAGTGTACAATCTTATCGCCTGACATCACAGGACAAAACGCATTCAATGCACTACTTAGGTCTCCTCTTACTTTATCAGGGACGGCAACGAGGCCCGTCCCATCCGCCGCCCCTTCGCCTTTCTCTGAAATGCGTCCAGGCTGACTAGGCGCGCAGCGCCACGCTGGCTGGCTGGCTACTGAGTTGGCGCGGTGGCAGAGTCTTCACGAAGATCTGCATGCCACCACGCAGGTGCTTGCTGAGTTGGCCTAGAAGCCGCACGCCGCCACGCAGGTGCCTGCCTTGTTGGCGGGTTCACTTCTGTGTTGGCATGATGGTTGAGTCATGGCGGGTGGGGGCCGGGCTGCGGCCCCGTAGATGTCCCCGGCAAGTGTCTTGCCGGGGCCTCGTAGGTGTCCCCGGCAAGGGTCTTGCCGGGGGCTTCCGTCTTCTGGTTCTCATCTAGTATTGCATATTCTTGGTCTTCACAAAGATCTGCAAGCCACCATGGAGGCGCCTCCCGAGCCTTTGTTCCAATGTGGTTAATGGCGTCAGAACTTATAGACTCAAGGGTGGCGGCCCTATTGGTGTTGGGCAAGTTGCCCCGGCAAGGCTCTTGCCGGGGTTGTGAAGGCCACCCCAGCAAGTACCTTGCCGAGGGAGTTTCACCTCGCCCCTCAGCTCCTCATGCTTCTGGTCTTGAGGATGGCTCTGGTAGTCTTTGCTTCTTCCGCCCCGCCAAGCGTGGCTGCGGGCGTGTGGCTGCGACTGCCCGCGCACAAGTAAAGGGCTACAAAAGGACCCCTACTTTTGTACACCGACAGGAGCCCCCAGGCCTGGGCCACATATAAGCGCGGAGCGTTATTGGGCCAGGCTCATAACGGAGCGTGGGCGTGCGCGCGGCAGAGTTTTACCGTAGTAACTCCCTCGCCAGTTGTGCTTCCCCATGACCTGTGTTGAATGCGTGACGTTGGGGTCGTGCGTGGGGAGGTGGCAGCACGCCTGCGTCACATTGCAGTAAATGGTAAAGAGGCGGCCTGCGCCCTCCCCATAAAAAAGAGGAAAACGCAAGGGCGCGGCTCATTTACTAGGTGGACTCGAGTCGCGGCCTCCAGGGCGCCCACGCCTGACGATCATGGGGTGGAAAACAGTCGCTTCACCTATCTTGTCGACTCTGGCCTAGTCGCCACGTGTCCCCCATGCCCCGAGGATTGTAGGTGGTGGACGCGGAGGGCACGGGCCTTAATGGTCGAGGCGGGAAACCGGGTCGTCGCTGATTGGAGCAGTGGGTCGGTCCTGATTCCCTGCGCCCCTGACGGCCGGATTGGTTAAGTTGGCAGCCGAGCCCCGGCCCCGCCCCTTTATAAGAACGGGAGGGGGATGCCACACCTCAATCCTTCAACATTCAGCTCCTTCAACCTTGACTCCTTCCTTCCCTTTGCTATGGCGAGAGGGCGCGCCGACACTCCGGTGGCGGCGACGAGGGTCTCTGCTGGACAGCGTGCCCCTCCTTCCCAAGAGCTCGTGGAGGCGGAGCCGGCTACGAGAGGAAGAGGGAGGGGGCGAGGCCAAGAGCCCGTGGCCTTCGGGGAAGAAGAAGGAGGGAGCCAGGCGGCCTTACCGGCCTCGCCTCCCCCAGCGGCCCCTCCTCCAATGGAGGGCCAGTTCGGAGACCAGCCCCGCGAATGCTTCATCAGGCTGCACAAGCCAGCGGGCCGTCGGCTTCGTCTCCCCACTCCGTTCGCTCGGGAGATGGAGCTCGACCCGCCACATGCTTTGAGGTTGCCTATGAGCAGCTGCGGGAATGGCAGCATGCGGGTTGACGTCGACTTCCTTGCCCCCCATGTTATGTATCTCCGCCGTGGATGGAAGACCTTCGCTTGTGCCCATGGCCTGTTGGAGGGGCTCATTCTCCACTTTAAATTAATGGAGAACGGCATGCTCTCCGTCAAGGTGTTCGGGCACTTGGGAACTCGCCTAAGGTGTTGCGTGGAGGGCTCCTCCGACGATGAAACCTCCTCCTCGAGCGGGAGTGACGAGGAGGACAACGACAACGACAACGAGGGCGTCAAGCGGGTGGACACCGACTCCGACTCCGACAAACCTCGTCGCCCCCTCCCTCAGCCACGCGCCCTGCCGAGGGTCTTCCTCGTCAAGCTCTCCATCGGCGCTTTCCCCACCGCTTCCTTTTTGCTTTCACCTGCCGCACCTAGGAGGAAAATGGCAAGAACGGAGATCACGGGGCACCCATATTTCTTTTAAATTGTAGGTACTTGATAAATCTTAATTTCTAGATAATGTAATCTCTCGAGCCCATGCTTGTGTCTTGTAACCTTTGTTCTTGTATCAGCATATTAATGAAAAAGTCCAACCTTGCCGGGAACCCGTGCACACGTACGCTCGTGCAGAGGCGAAATGCCTCCTTAATGTAAATAAACAAGTCCTCCCGGCAAGCTGTCTTGCCGGTGCCCTCTGCGCCTGCCAGAGAATAAGATCTGCTGGGTTACAGACAAAGGGTTCATCCCCCTGTCCACTTCCTTTTATCAGGGGCTACTACACCACTCCGACCGAAGCAGCGTTCGGGCCGAAAATGGGAGCATCCGAGGTTTTAAAGGAGGGTGGTGAGGTTTTCTAATGCACAAGTCATATGTTACAAATACGAATGTGCAAGAGGTAAACTTTACCTGTTTAGTTTGCCGAGGATCGCCGCGCTGGGCGGTCTTCTCGACTTCTTGCTGGAGCGGGGTCCTTGGCGGTATCGCGTGCCCTTGCCGTGGCTGGAAAAAAGAGAGGGCAAGAGCAAGGAACCTCGGTGGTCCACTAACATTTATTGGAATCAAAAAAGCAGTACAATACCCTGGACAAGCATGCCTATACGTATACACATAAACATGGAAATCGATAGGAAACTATACATACTAAGGGATTCCTTTCCCTGACAGCGGATAGGGTCTGCGCCTGGCTCTGTACGTAGGGTTACTTGCCTTGCCGGGGCTCCCTGCAACCATGCCTTAGGGGTAAATCTTGCGAAGATGTTCGATATTCCAGGAATTTCTCACCGGAATGCCATCTTTGGTCTCCAGGCGGACTGCGCCGAGCCTGGTGACTCGTATTACCCGATTAGGGCCTTCCCACTTCAGCGTCAACTTGTTTGAATTCTTGGCGGATTGGATCCGCCGAAGAACAAGGTCACCTTCCTCAAGGCTTTGGGCACGAACCTTGCGGCTATGGTAGCAGCGCAGGCTTGCTGATAGCGAGCGGCTCGCACAACAGCCCGAAGACGATCTTCCTCAAGGAGCGTCGCATCATCTTGGTGCAACTGCACTTGCTCAAGCTCATCATAAGCGAGCACTCGAGGTGACCCGTATATGAGTTCAGTGGGAAGAACTGCTTCTGCCCCGTATACCAAGGCAAAGGTTGTCTGGCCAGTGGCTCGATTTTGTGTCGTCCTAATTGAGCAAAGAACCGTTGGCAATTCATCAATCCAACGCCTTCCGCACTTGTGAAGCTTGTCAAACATTCTGGTCTTGACGCCTCACAACACTTCTGCATTTGCCCTCTCAGCCTGGTCATTACTTCTAGGATGAGCAACAGAAGCAAAAAAGACCTTGCTGCCGACGTCTTGAATCTAATGCATGAAGGTGTGGCTCGTGAACTGCGTGCCGTTGTTGGTGATAACTCTGTTTGGCACACCAAAACGGCGGACTATTCCCTTGAAGAACTTGACGGTTGACTGCGCTGTCACCTTTCTCACTAGTTCCACTTCCGGCCACTTTGTGAACTTGTCAATCACGACGTACAAGTACTCAAAGCCCCCGACAGCACGGGGAAAGGGGGCCAGTATGTCGAGCCCCCAGACCGAAAATGGCCAGGAGAGAGGGATTGTCTGAAGAGCTTGGGCTGGTTGATGAAGCTTCTTTGAATGGAACTGGCATGCTTCACACTTGGTTACTAGCGTAGTTGCATCCTGGAGGGCAGTGGGCCAGAAGAAGCCTTGGCGGAATGCCTTGCCTGCAAGGGCTCTCGACCCTATCTAGGAGCCACACATGCCTCCATGTATCTCTGCCAACAGCCTTAGTCCGTCTTCCCGAGGAATGCACTTCAGCTTCACGCTGTTCGATCTCCTTCTATATAGGCCATCATCTACAAACTGGTACACGCTGGACTGACGGGGTACTTTCTCTGCTTCTTCCTGCTCCTCGGGGAGCTCTCCTGTTTCGAGGAAACAGACAGTGGGTTGTGCCCATGCCGGAGCATGGGGCTCGACGACAAAGACTAAAGGCACATTCTCGGCCTCAAGGGCAGCTGCCTCTACGGCCAGGGCTTGAGGCCCTGCTGGGGGTTGCTGCTCTCCGGCAGGCTTGGGACACCTAGAAACGTCCTTGCCGGCGGCTCCTGGGACCTTAGTGGGAAAGTACTTGCCGGGGCCCGCCTTCCTTCATTTGCTCCGTCATGCTGATGGCTTGACAGATGGTTGAGTTAATTGAAGCGCAAAGGTACCTAGTTCCACAGGCACCTTCAGGGCAGCGCACTTCGACAGGTTGTCAGCAATGTTGTTCTTTGCTAGGGGGACATGTTCTTCTTGCAACCCGTCAAAATGCTCTTCCAACTTCCTCACTTCATCCACGTAGGCTTCCATCAATGGGCTCTGGTAATCCTTGTTGACCTGCTTGACGACGAGCTGTGAATCACCCCTGACGATGAGCTTCCTGATTCCAAGGTCTGTCGCAATCCTGAGACCGGCAAGCAGTCCCTCGTACTCCGCCGTGTTGTTCGTTGATTTTTCCTAGGGAAAGTGCATCTGAACTACGTGCTTGAGGTGCTCTTCGGTGGGCGCAACGAGTAGTACGCCGGCACCAGCACCTTGTAATGAGAAAGCTCCATCAAAGTACATAATCCAATAGCGGCACGTTTCCCTGCCAGGAAGGGTGGTCTCTTGAACTTCCTCGTTGGGCGTTGTAGTCCATTCTGCTATGAACTTTGCCAAGGCTCGGCTCTTGATCATTGAAGTACTTTCAAACTAAAGGCCAAAGCTCGACACCTCCAATGCCCACTCCACAATCCTCCCAGTTGCATCTTGGTTGTGCAAGATTCATTGCAACTGGAGGCGGGTGACAACGGTGATCTCATGTGCATGGAAATAGTGGCGCAGCTTTCTCGAGGACATGAGGAGGCCGAAAAGTAGCTTCTACATACCAGAATACCTTGACCTAGCCCCCTGCAAGAGGGAACTTACAAAGTAAACTGGGTGCTGCACCATTTGCTTCTTCTGCCCCACCTAGCCCCTCTGCTCAGACTCTGCCTTGCCGGGATCGGGTCTTGCCGGGGGTTCTGCATTGCCGGTGTCAGGCCCTGCCGAGGAGGACCCCGGCCTGCCATCCGATGGCTTCGCTGCTATGGCCGCTTCTTACTCGAGTTCCCTTTGCGCCACCAGTGCAGCACTGACCACTTGATTTATTGCTTCTAAGTATAGCAGCAACCGCTCTTGTGGTTTGGGCACGACTAGTATTGGCATGGAGGAGAGGTACCTCTTCAAATCTTGCAGTACAACCTCTGCCTCCGGAGTCCACTTTACTGGACCCGCCTTTTCCAAAACTTTGAAAAAGGGAAGGGCGCGCTCAGTAGGTTTCGAGATGAACCTACTTAGGGCAGCAACACAGTCGGCGAGCCTATGGACGTCTTTGACCCGTTCTGGCGCCTCAATCTGCTCGATCGCTTTGATCTTGTCGGGATTTGCTTCGATTCTGCATTGAGACACAAAGAACCCAAGAAGTTTGACGGAGGGGACACCAAACACACACTTCTCTGGGTTGAGCTTGAGGTTTATCTTGCGCAGATTTGCAAATTTTTCTTCTAAATCTTGCACGAGCGTGACCCTGTCCTTGGTTATGACCACTATGTCGTCCATATAAGCTTCCATATTTCTATGTAGCTGGGGCTCGAAATCAATTTGGACCGCTCGGGCAAACGTCGAACGAGCGCTCTTCAACCCGAAAGGCATTCGTAAAAAACAGTACGTACCACATGGGGTGATGAACGCGGTCTTCTCTTTGTATTCCTTCATCATGAATATCTGGTGGTATACCGAATAGGCGTCGAGGAATGACAGCAGATCACACCCGGCAGTGGAGTCTACAATCTGGTCAATGTGTGGCAGAGGGAAAGGATCCTTTGGACAGGCTTTATTAATATCTGTGTAGTCAATACACAGCCTCCACTTCCCATTTTCCTTACGCACCACTACCGGATTGGCCAGCCTTGTAGGGTGGAGCACTCCTCTAACCAGGCCTGCCGCCTCTAACTTCCTGATCTCCTCGATAATAAACTCTTGTAGCTCCAAAGCTTGCTTTCTGGCCTTCTGCTTGACGGGCCGCGGATGAGGGCAGACAGCAAGATGGTGCTCAATCACCTCCCTGGGAACGCCGGGGATGTCGGATGCTTGCCATGCAAACACAATGATATTCGCCCGTGGGAAGGCGACGAGCGCGCTTTCCTATTTGCTGTCGAGGTTGGAGCTTATAGTGAAAGCCCCACCCGTGTCGTCCTCCTTGACAGACACCTTCTTAGTCTCGTGTGGTGCAGCCTTGGACTTCTTGCTCTTGCCAGTGGAGCTCTTCGGTACGTCCTCAAAGGGAGTGCAGCACTCCGAGGAGGCATGCTTGCCGGAGTGGGTGCAACAGGTCTTGACGGGCGGCGCATGAGGGCAGACAGCAAGATGGTGCTCAATCACCTCCCTGGGAACGCCGAGGATGTCGGATGCTTGCCATGCAAACACAATGACATTCGCCCGTGGGAAGGCGACGAGCGCGCTTTCCTATTTGTTGTCGAGGGTGGAGCTTATAGTGAAAGCCCCGCCCATGTCATCCTCCTTGACAGACACCTTCTTAGTCTCGGGTGGTGCAGCCTTGGACTTCTTGCTCTTGCCAGTGGAGCTCTTCGGTACGTCCTCAAAGGGAGCGCAGCACTCCGAGGAGGCATGCTTGCCGGAGTGGGTGCAACAGGTCTTGCCGGCCTTCTTCCTTCCCGGCTCTTCTGTGGCAGGAGCAAGTGCCTTGGTGGCAGTTGCTGCAACAACCTCTCGGTAGACTTGGTCGGCGCGGATGAGCGCGTCTTTCTTGTCAGAGGGGACGATGATGATGGCCAGCGGCCCCGGCATCATCAATGTGTTGTATGCGTAGTGTGACGCTGCAATGAACTTGGCCAGCACTGGGCGACCAAGGATCTTGTTGTATGGCAAGGGGATCTCGGCGACATCGAAAACGACCTTCTCTGTCCTATTGTTCAGCTCGCCCCCAAACGTAACAGGCAGCATGATTTTTCCTTTCGGCCGACTACTTCCCTGGTTGACCCCTTGAAACGTGCCCGTCTCCTTGAGATCTCCATCAAGAATCTACGGCTTCTTGATCAGAGTGGGCGAGATCAAATTCAGACTGGCCCCACCGTCAACCAGCACTTTCGTCACCTTGAGGTTGCATATTGTTGGTGAAACCAACAACGGCAAACACCCGACCGCAGTTGTGCGATCAGGGTGATCCTCCGTGTCAAAAATGATGGGCGTGCGGCACCACTTCAGTGACTTCTGGGCATCACGATGGCTCCGCTGCAGTGGCCTCACGGGCCCATTGCTTCAGTTGGCGGTGAGAGGTGTGTAGAGAGGTGCCACCATAGACGCACATGTCCTCTGTAGCTTTCTGGAATTCGTGCTCGCCGGACTCGTCGTCCTCGTCGTGATCATCATCTTCCTCCTTCTTGTCACGGCCCCGAGCGGGCCTCTCTTGCTGATTATCTTTGTCGCGGCGACCTCCTTGGCCGCCATGCTTCTTACCGGACCCCTCAGCGCCATCCTGAGCCTTCCCCTTGTCCGGCCTTTCACACTCAGCTTTCAGCTTCACTGCAAGCAGCTCAACCTATCGGCAGTTCTGGAGGTCATGGCCCTTGGTGCGTTGGATCTTGCAGTACTACTTGTCAGAGCCTCCTGGCTTGTTGGCGGCCTGGGGTCGCCGGATCCCTCAATGGCAAACACAGTCTTGCCCTTACGCTTCCAGTTGCAGCGCCAACCCTTCTTCGTCGGGGCGGCGGCATCTCCGTCCGTGGAGTCGGTTTCCACGCCGGCGTCCTCGCAGGGGTACTTCCTTCCTCAGCCCGAGCACACCTATCAGCCAGTACATAAAGTTCGGCCACATCCTTGACCTTGTTCATCGCCAACTCATCACGCATCTTGCAGTTGTATACGTTCTGATGGAACGCACTGATGACAGCGGCGGATGAACATCTGGGATGGTGTACGGCACACGGCTAAATCATTGTATGTACTTACGCAGGGACTCACCATCCTTCTGGGGATGACATGCAAGTCACTTGTCTGGCAAGGAGCTTGGTGGCCTCCGGTGAAGGCACCAACAAACTCGTGGCACAGGTCCGACCAGGAAGAAATGGAATCCACCGGCAGGTGCATCAACCACGACATGACATTGGGCTTAAGTGCCAACAGAAAATAGTTGGCAAGCACCTTATCGTCACGAGCCCCGGCGGCCTGCATCGCGATGGTGTAGATGCTGGGGGACTCCGACGGGTGAGTCTTGCCATTGTAGTTTTCCCCAACATCAGGCTTAAACGTGCAGTGGGAGGGCCATTGAAACTGTCGTAGCTGTCGAGTAAAGGCCAGACAATTCACCTTGTAAGGCAGGCCGCCAGGGCCCCCCAGCGCTGGGTGGTCCATAGCAGGCCCCGCACGCCGATCTGACTGATGGCGTGCCTCCCGCCATCGCTCGATGATAGTTCAAGCGTCTTCCTGAGCTCGCTCTCGAAGAACTCAACGTTGATCACAGCGGGCTCGCGGGTCAGACGACGCCATGGAAACGTTGTCACAGGCGTTGGCCCGACGGGCCAATGGCTGCTGTCGCGGCCACGGGGGAGGAGAGTGCACCGTAGTAGCAGCATCTCTGGTCCCCCCACCACCCGCATGCACCGGCTCGACAGAACGCTGGCGTGAGGGTCCCGTTGGGAGTGGCTCGTCTTTGTTGGCGAAGTCAACAAGGCTTCAGATGGTGGCCCTCCATTCGTCGAGCTTCTCCGCAGCAGGGGGGAGTCAAGGAGCAGTTGCACGCACGTCAGCGCTTCTGCTGGTGTAGGTGGCGGCGAGAGCTGTGTAGACCGCGACGCGCTCTAACTTCTAACCAGGCTAGAAGGGGCTCTGTCATGGTCTCATGGTCGCACGCCGCTTCCGCCGGCGTCCGAGCGCGCACGCCGGCCAGGTGCGTCCTGCGAGTGGCGCATAGGGCTCTTCCCGCGGCAGTGCCTGGGTGCTAAGGCATCGCAGTGTCGCTCATCGCGCGCGACCTGGGAAGGCCGCGGTGCGGGTGCCAGCTGGGGCGCCCTAGAGGTTGCCGCGCCGCCCGTGTGTAGCACAGCCCCGTCCCCGGACCCAGCGGCGGGTGGCTCGTCGTCCCGAATTCAGACGACGCCGCTCGCCAGGCTTCGATCGCCAGAGTGTCGTGGATGCTTGCGGGCCACATCTCCGACCCCATCCTTGGCCACTAGGTTGCCTGCACATGCTGGCGCGAACGGGCCAGCTCCGGGCGACCCGATTGTTGTGATCCCCTTTCTCTAGCTGACCTTCAAACCGGATTTTCACAGCTTGCGCCCCCTACCGAGCGCGCGAAACATATCAGTGGAAACGACACCTACGGGATCACGGGGAATCCCTTCTGTGGTCGGAGATTTATCCACGTTCGAGCCGCAAGTGATGCATAATACCCTACTCCTGCTGGCTTGTGTTTATCTGGTGTTCTTGGACTAGCTATAAAGCGTGCAGGGTCCAAAAAGTCTGAATCCTCTCTCTGTACGCCGCGAGCCTCCTTTTATAGCCAAAGGGGTTGCCAAAGTGGCACACAGGAGGTGGAAAGTTGTATAGTGTACAAGCTTATCGCCTGACATCACGGGACAAAACGCATTCAATGTCCTACTCAGTTATCCTCTTACTTTATCGAGGACGGCAACGAGGCCTGTCCCGTCCACCGCCGCTTTGCCTTACTTTGACACACGTCCAGGCTGACTAGGCGCGTAGCACCACGCTGGCTGGGTACTGAGTTGGCACGGTGGCAAAGTCTTCACGAAGATCTGCATGCCACGACGCAGGTGCTTGCTGAGTTGGCTTGGAAGCCGCACGTCGCCACGCAGGTGACTGCCTTGTTGGCGGGTTGACTGTTGTGTTTGAACGTCGGTGGAGTCTTGGCGGGTGGGGGCCGAGCTGCGGCCCCGTAGATTTCCCCCACAAGGGTCTTGCTGCGGCCCCGGCAAGGGCCTTGCCGGGGCCTCGTAGGTTTCCCCGGCAAGGGTTTTGCCGGGGGTCACCGTCTTCTGGTTCTCATCTAGTATTGCATATTCTTGGTCTTCACAAAGATCTGCACGCCACAATGGAGGCGCCTCCCAAGCCTTGGTTCCAATGTGGTTGATGGCGTCGGAACTTGTAGACTCAAGGGTGGCGGCCCTCTTGGTGTTGGGCAAGTTGCCCCGGCAAGGCTCTTGCTAGGGTCGTGAAGGCCGCCCCGGCAAGGACCTTGCCGGGGGAGTTTCACCTCACCCCTCAGCTCTTCATGCTTCTGGTCTTGAGGATGGCTCTGGTAGTCTTTGCTTCCCCCGCCAAGTGTGGCTGCGGGCGTGTGGCTGCGACTACCCCCGCACAAGTAAAGGGGTAAAAAAGGACCGCTACTTTTGTACACTGACATTCCTGGATCGATTTCCCGGCGTGGTCGAATTACACTTGTGCCTGCTAATAACGCCAAAGTGATTGCAAGGTACTGCATTTCCCGCAGAAATGGAACCATTCAAATTAACAAATTCTCACTTCTCGTGGCAATGCATCCATATTGGAAAATTGGAGACACTGTTCTACTCATGATCTACCAAGGCACAGGAGGGCTCTTCCTTTTCATTGATGAGATGTTGAGTGGCTGTGATCAAGCTACTTCCAATGGATAGTTGTGGTTGTGGGCCCTCAGCCTCTTAAAATTTGCTAGCTGTTATTATATATGTTAAGTATGTAGATATGGACCATATGGTTGTTGGCCCTTAGCCTCTTAAAATGTGATAGTTGTTACTCTATTAAGTATGTAGATATCGACCATATGGTTGTCAAAACTGTGTTACAAAGATCCTCCTTTTGTCGAATAGTGTAACCACTATATATATGTTACTCAAATGTTGTTACCTAAGTTCATAAATTTTCATGGGAAGTATTAGTATCGTAAAAGTTCATTGAGTTTAAGCATGTGCCCGATGACTAGAAGGCATTTGCAGATTAACTGTCCATATTGCAAATTCACACACATGTTAATATAAGGAAACGTACGTGTAACATACTAATCATCACACATGAGTACTTGCAGACGCATCGTGTGCGATACAACGCACCGCAAGAAACTAGTTTGCATTTTTCAAAGTTTTTTGTACACACAGTATCGCACACGAAGTAACTGCATTGACCGTCTGTGTTGTAATTTCTCATCGCAAACAGTTCATCCGAGTCGGCAGTTTGCCACGCATCACACACGTATTGTTTACATGACTCGTTTGTGTTCGCTTGGCTCATCGCAAACAGTTCATCCATGTGAACCGTATGCCGCATATCACACACATCTTGTTAAGGTGAACCATTTTTTATGTGTTCCTTAATCGAAAACAGTTCGTCCGAGTTCGTATGTCGTATATCGCGCACACATTGATATGGCTGCTCGTTTCTTTTGTTCTACCTCAACACAAACAGTTCGAATGGGTTAACCTTGTGTCCTGCATTGCCCACACATTGTTATGGCTGCCCGTTTCTTTTGTTCTGCCTCATTGCAGACAGTTTGAATGGATTAACCGTGTGTCCTGGATCGCACACGCAACTAAAATCTGAACCGTGTTTGATGGCTCCGCCATTGCAAACATTTTGCACCTTTTTTGATGGGTTTTTTACACCACCGTTTGTGATTATTGCATCGCACATAGTTTTGGCATAGGGTCTCTGATCGTAGTGTCGCGTTAGCAGTATCCTACAGTAGTGCGTCATCACGGGAGGGCCAATATTCATCAACATCTTCAACAACACCATCTCATCTCAAAACCCTAGTTCATCTCTTGTGTTCAATTTTTCTATCAAATCCTTAGATTGGTACCTGTGGGTGACTAGTAGTGTTGATTACATCTTGTAGTTGATGCTAGTTGGTTTATTTGGTGTAAGATCATATGTTCAGACCTATTATGCTATTCAATACCCCACTGATCTTGAACGTGAATATGTTTTGTGAGTGATTACTTTTGTTCTTGAGGACATGGGAGAAGTCTTGTCATAAGTAATCATGCGAATTTAGTGATACTAGTTGACCCGTTGCGCCAAATGGCGCAGAGACCTGCTGAAGACATGTTGTCGATGAAAATAGTTTCATGTTGCAAGAACCTTCAACTAAAGCCATGTTCACGATGAAAATAGTTTCATTTACTAAGGACATGCCATGTATATACGGTAGGTTTAGTTGTGGTCTGCTAAATCCATATGCGCCTTAAAAAAACATGGTTTAATTTGCAGAGCATCACGTGTTTCAAGTATGAATAAGAACTAGAAACTCTTTTTGTGCGATTCAAACACATTTCCATAGTTTTTATTTCTTAGTACATGTTGTCTAAAGTAACATTTGCCCAGAGAGAGAGAGAGAGAAGCATACCCCTCTCTCATTATGATTATTATTAGAAGGTATTAAATTCGAAATGCTCATTTAACCTGTGAAGGACAAAAATATTCCACCGTCTCTGAATGATGAACTAAACTAAATAAGAAATATATGCAATAAATTCATTCAAAGTAGAAAAGGAATCTTGCATCAAATAAGGCATTACAACAAACATGGTGTTATCTTAGTAAAAGAAATTACATCATTAGAAGAGAAAAGGTAAGAAAACCAAACATGAGATTGAGATTAATACATCTAGGAGGAGGTCGAGACATCATCGTGACCATTTTATGCCTGAGGAGCAAGGATCCATGGTTTTTCTATGCCTTGTCCGGCTGCTGGATTAGATGACATGGAAACATTATCTCTACCATCTCGATGGCTTAGACCCAGGAGCCGGATGTTCGTCTCGGCACTCCCCAGCTTCCATCAATGGATTTTTATAGTCAGGATTAAAGACTAAGAGAACCTATGCATGTTCAAATATGCGAGTAGCATATACAATTACAAATCAAGAAAAAGAAAAGAAAAGACCACAAACATTACAAAAACACAAGTAACTCATTATTCGAGAGAACTGGCCATTGACAATTCAGTTACAATTATCGACGAGAACTGTAAATTGCTAACTTAATTACATCATTCTTCACATAAGCTTCTCACTGAGGAAATTTCTTGACTGGAAGGTCACATTTCAAGCCATTGCACTTATACAACCCAGTTGTTGTCATTTAAATTGCAAATTAATCATCAATAATGCACAATAATTTATGTCCCACAAACGATTTGGAGCCTAAGGAGGAGAAAATATCAGTGCAAATAAATACACACGTAGTAAGATGTCGGGGCAGGATGATCTGGCCCACGAACACCTATGGGACCGGCGAACCGAGCCCCTTTCGGTTCGGCGGGGAGCGGAGGTCGCACGAAGAGCAGATCGAGGCGAAGCACGCGAGAGGTTACCCAGCTTCGGAGCTCTCCGGAGAGATAACACTCCTACTGCTGCATGTCTGAATGTATTGCATTCTTGCTCAGGAGCGCTGAGTGCTACAGTACACACGAGCTGCTAACGAGACTGAGCGTGGGGGGGAACCGGGCCTTTCTACGTTGCGCATGGGCCTCCTTTTATATGCTCAAGGGGTCTCCGACAGGTGGCAACGTAGACAAGGGCAAAACCGGAAAAGGAGTGGTTGGTACACCTACTTGTACAGTGTACAGTGTACCATACCTAACCCTGACGGCAAGGGACAAAGGCATTAAATGCCCGTCTACGTCGCCCTAACAGTGCAAACAGGGACCGTCAGGGGCGCCACCGCTTGCCACGATGGCAATCTTGTTAGCGCCGCTTGCCACCTCGCACCGCTGGCTGCACAGCCTCTCGCCACGCGCGCCTGGAAAGGTCCCAGGGCGACACGTTAGTGGATGTGCTGGAGCGTAGGTACAGAGAGGTGGTCTGCCGTGGCAAGCTCCTTGCCGCAGTTGTTGTCTTGTCGCGCCCGGAAGCTTGTCGCTCATTGGGCCTTCCCGGCAAGCTCCTCTTGCCGGGGCCTCGTCTTGTAGTTGCCTTGGGTGGCCTTCCCGGCAAGCTCCTCTTGCCGGGGCCTTGTCTCCTTGGCTTGAATACTTTGTTCTTTAATGGCTCCAAAGGAACCACGGAGGACCTTGGCGGTCACCCGTAAGCCTTGCCGCAGAGGGCTGCAATCGCCCATGCACTAGTTCGGGATACTAGGGTACCCCTACTCTAGTACACCGACAGAGCCCCCTGCTCGGGCCACACACTGCAAGCCGAGCGCTGTTGGGCCAGGCCCAAAACAGGGCACGGGCACACGCGGCCTGGGTCACGCCGTTACTCACCCCGGACCCACCACGCCCTCCACGAACGGCACGCGTCGAGTGCGGCGTCGTGTGAGAGATCGTGGGCGAGATCGTGGGGGTTTCTTTATTCGGAAAAACGGAACGTCCGCCCCCTCCCTCTTTATAAGCAGGGGAAACAGGGGCAGGTCGCTCACCTTGCCAGTTGTTGTCCAATCTCGAGAAAACCACCGCTGCTCCCCCCTTCTCTTCAAGGCTGAAAAGAGAGCAGCTCCACTTCCCCATCGCCACCGGCATCATCAACGCCGCCGATCTTCCTCACCGCCTCCGCCATGGCTTCGAAAGCTGACAAGGGAAGGCCGTGAAGTCACCGGCGCAGCGGCTTGCGGCGCTGCGGAAGGAGCGGGCGATCTTTCCCCCCAGCTCGCCGCGAGGGAGCTGAGGGAGAACTACTACCTCTTCTGGTCGACGGAGACGCGAGCGCATCCGCGCACGAAGGTACTCCCCGCCGCTGCTTCGGAATTGGCCCCGACTGGGTATCCCTTCTTCGCGCTCTTCTCTGCAAGGGCTCTGTCCACCTTTCTCTGAATTCTTCTGTGACATCATGAACACCTACGGGTTCCGCCTCCTTGATTTCACCCCCAATGCCGTTCTGACCATGGCAGTTTTCGCACATCTCTGTGAAAACTTTGTCGGAGTCCACCCAAATGTAGCCCTTTTCCGCCACTTCTTTTTACCCCGAGTTGACAGAGGGGAGCCCTTTGCCGGAGGAATCGCTTGGGTCTCCAGGGTCGGCAAGAAGGAAGCCTATCTGGAGGGAGAGCTCCATAGAAAATGGGAGGAATGGTGGGCGGATTGGTGCTGGATTGTTGAGGAGAACCCGCAGCCATTTACCGCCCAGCGCCAAACCCCAGTAGTGCGCGGCAACGATTGGAGCAATCTGGCCCCGGAAGACGCTGGGTCAAGATCGCGATCACCGAATCCTTCGCCTTAGACTTGCCGGGCTCACCGTAGGCACCGTTGGCGCGGACTTTCTTCGCCGCCAGACGCTTCTTGCGGGAGAGGAGGAGACCTACAGGGAGTTTCAGAACGCGGCAGATATCATGAGGCTGCGCCCAGGCCTCAACTTCAACTTCACCGTCTTGGAGCTTGACGCGATGCTCTTAGAGCTGTTCAAGCCCGATCCTGATCATCCAGAGATGTTTAGGTTGCCGAGGGGCATCGTTCCGCTGTGCAACAATTCCGCGCTTGACCGCATCCGTGCAATGATGCCGTCGTGCGACTCACATGGAATTGTCCCAACTTGGCAAGAGCCGGCAGATGACGTCGTGCGGCAGTTCTTTGACAATCTGGTAGAAATGCCGATCCGCCCCGATGAGCAGAGGGGCCTCACCCGCGACACCACCGATGATGAGATGCAGCGCATCGCCACCAGCTGGAAGAGGCGGCAGCAGCCGCTGCCGCGGGCGAGTTTGGCTTCACTGTGGAGGAGGCAGAGGCAGCAGAGGCGGCAAGCCTTGTCAAGCGAAAGGAGTTTGCCGGCGAGGAAGAGCTTGTCGAGCCTGAAGCCGAGTCGAGCGAGCCCGCCGAGGGCGCATCCTTCCCACCTTCAAGCAGCTCGCCGCGAGCGGAGCCCCCAGCTCCACCAAGAAGGCGTCTTCGCAAGGCCGGAGATGTAGCAGGGCGGCAGACGGGCCAACCGCAAGACCGCAGACGACGCTTCCATCCACAGGCAAGCATTGTTGCCGCTGGAGCACCTCACGCTGCTGCGTAATCGGAGCGGGCCTCGCAAACCACCGGTTCCGCTCCCACCAAGCGTCCAAGGGAACCCACTCCTCCGCCGTCCGCATCGAGGCGGGCAGACTTGATCTCTCCGCGGCTCATTCCGACGAGGAAGAAGAAGAGTAAGATTCCTTGCTATACTTGTAATTCTTCGATTTGTTGCTTTGTCTTGTATCTGATTTGCTTTACTCTGAACCCATTCTTTTTCAGGACGCTGGCCCGCAGAATGTCGAAGAGAGCCAAGACCCCGGTGATCGTCGTTGAGGATTTAACCCACCGCGACAAAGCAGGAGGCGCGTCGAGACCACCTTGCCGGATGCGGCAACTCTTCTTCAAAGAAGTCCCAAGCAGCCCCCAGTAAGTATATGGTCTACTTCTTGCTGTTCGGCGTGCATGGGTGCTCTCTTTTGCCGATATCTCGATCGTTGATTTGTGTAGGAGCAGAGCAGCCTCCTTCTGCTTCGACTACGCCGCCAAGGGAGGATTCCCCGGCAAGGGAGTGTTCTCCCGCAAGGGAGACTTCTCCGGCAAGGGGCAGCTCTCCGGCAAGGGACGGCACCAGCGATCCCTTGGCGGCGGAGACCATGACCGCAGACCCCGGCGCAGGTAATCTTCTTGCCTGAAAACTTTCCTTGTGTTCTTCTTCTTCTGATTTTCTCTTTAAATATTTTCCTGACTTTTCTTCATCCATCCGCCACAGAGCCAATGGAGACCGAGGTCGTCGGCGTGGAGGACGTGCGCGACAACAATGATGACGCCGCCGCCATCGAAGAAGAAGCCGACGCTGACGAGCCCGCCGGCGAAGAGGCCGCCAAAGCTGCCGCCGCAGAAGTCGGGCGAGGGTCCGCGATCGACTGATGACCCCGAGGTCGCAGGAGCGCCAGCGCCACGCCGACCGCCGATCCCTCCGCCGCCGCGGCAGCTGGGTTCAAGAGCCCCAGCCCGGAGCCTATTTGAAGGCCGGCGATGGCGTCTTCATCAAGCTCCCATGGGAGTCGAGCTCCAAGGCGCCGGCCGAAGGAGAAACTTTTGATGAAGAGCTGCTCGCCTCCGCAGGACTGACGCTAGTCGACGCGCCAAGCAGCAGCAGCGGCGAGCCTGAGGAGGAGCAGCTTGCCGGAAGCTATTGTCGCTCTACCGCGCCCGACAAGCCAAGCTGGAATCCCGGAAGCGCTTTGTCGCCAAGGCGGAGCAGACATCGAGAAGCGCCGGAGGAGCTCCGGGCCGCAACCAGGAAGCTCTCCGGTCCTTGGCAGAGGAGCGGGAGTGGCTTGCCGAGGAGCGCAAAGCCTTCCTCCTCGAGAAGGCTGAAGCTGAGGAGCAACAGCGGCTTGCCGCCGAGAAGCTGTCTGCGCAGGAAGGCGAATTGGCGCAGCGGAAGGTTAATCTTGATAGCCACGAGGAGGATCTTGCCATGCGCGAGCAAACGTTTGGCGGGGCTCTCAAGGAAGCAAGGGATGCTGCCGCAGCTGCCGAGGCCGCCAAGAAGGAGCTGGAGACGAAGGTGGCGCAGTTGGAGGCCAGCCTCTAGGAGAGCGGCGAGGAGCTTGCTGCACTCAAGCACGAGAGCGAGAAGGACGCCTACACTCTTGGCGAGCTGCAGGGCTGTCTCGCTGAGAGGAGCAAAGAGCTCAGCGCCGCCAAGGACTCCAATGCAGATCTTGAGTTGAAGCTAACTACTTTGACCCAGACGCTGGGCCAGGCGCCGAGGCGAGAAGTGGCCTTGAAGGATAAATTCAAGGCCGACGAGGCGCTGCTGGCGAGTGCTGTTGCCGCCCAGAGTGCCTTGAGGGAGAATGTGGAGCACTGGACCGAGGGTCTGGCGAATGTTGCTGCAGCCATCGACGAGGAGCTGGCATAGCTGGGGATGGTGGATCTTGGATATTCCTCCGACGAGCATCTCCAACCCAGTGCCAAGCTCAGCTTGTTCTTCAAGGGCGTGGTGACGGCCCTCCAGCGACTCCGGGAGGAAGTCCCAAAACAGCTGGCCGAGGAGTCGCGCCCAGATCTGCTGGAGCTCTCCAAAGGTCTTGATGAAGGTGGCCTTCCGCAATCCAGGCCTCAACCTCACCAATGTCCTCAAGTCCTTGCCGCCGGGATGCTGATGTGGAGGCTCTCAAGACCCTTGTCGCACCCATCGTGGGACAGGGTGAGCGGAATCAAGAGGGTTGAGGGCGATCGCGTGAGATTAGGCCGCCTGCTTTTCTCTTTCCCTTGCCGCTGCTGGTCATGTCATGAGGACAATTCATTAGAGCTGCGGCAAGCTATCTTGTAATATAACTCTATTTTGGGTATCAATTGCTATGTTATTTCCTTTACTTGATTCCTTCCTTGGTATGTTTTTGCCCTATGCTTTTAGGGAACTTGTCGGCCCGGGCACCTGAGCCGCGAGCGCTGAGTGCGGGACGTCAGCAGCCTGCTGGCGGTGCCGCTTCCGACAAGCAACCTTGTCGCAACTAGTCGCAGCTCACTTAAGTTGTTGAGCGGACTCGAAACAAAGTAAGGGCGCGACTAGCTACGAGTTGGTTCCTCTCGCTACATGTGTTTTCCATACAAAGTACAGTCGTTCGAGGAAGATAACTTAAAATTTTAAAACTGATTGCTCAAATTTTAGCAACTTAGCTTTTACATCGTTTGCTTCCCGGTAAGGCTAGGCTTCCTCGGCGACGCTTTGGTCCACACCATTATCTTCTCCTTTCCCCCCGGCAAACTTGTGTACGAGGGAACCTTCCTTTCTTTGAGAAAGAGAAAGAAGAGAAAATAAAGATATGGAGCCTTATGGCTCGTTATCACTTACCAGGGGTAGGTGCTGCACAAAGTGTCAGATAATGCATGCAAATAGAAGTAAAAAGCATGAAATTGACAAGGTGTGCGAAGCACGCTTAGCTTTACTTATGCTGCGGTCTGCGCCCGGCTTTGTACAAAGGATTACATGCAACAGCGGCAAGACTTGTACAAAGGTGGTTCTTTAACAGGTTCCGGCAACCGCTTCTGAGTAAAACTTACGAAGATGCTCAATGTTCCAGGAGTTGCTCACCGAATGCCATCTTCGGTCTCAAGGCGGACAGCGCCAGGCCTAGTGACTCGTTTCACCCGGTAGGGGCCTTCCCACTTCGGCGTCAACTTGTTGGAATTCTTGGCGGATTGAACTCACCGAAGAACAAGGTCGCCTTCCTCGAGACTTCTGGCATTAACTTTATGCGGTTATGGTAGCGGCGCAAAGCTTGCCGGGTACCGAGCAGCTGCATAACATCCTGAAGACGATCTTCCTCAAGGAGCAGCGCATCATCTTGTCGCAGCTGCTCTTGCTCAAGCTCATCATAAGCGAGCACTCGAGGTGATCTCAGATACGAGTTCCGTGGGGAGAACTGCCTCGCTCCATAGACTAGAGCGAAAGGTGTCCGCCGATGGCTCGATTTGGCGTCGCCCGATCGACCAAAGAACCACCGCAGCTCCTCAATCCAGCTTTCTTCCGCACTTGTGCAGCCTGCCGAAAGTTACGGTCTTGAGCCCGCGCAGCACTTCAAAGATTTGCCCTCTCCGCTGACCGCTGCTTCTCGGATGAGCAATGCGTTAAGCAGACCTTGGCGCCAAGATCTTGGACGCATCGCATGAAGGTGCGGCTCGTGAATTGGCGTGGTCGTTGTCGGTGATGATCCCGTTAGGGATTCCAAACGGCAAACAATCGACTGAAGAACTTGACTGCCGACCGTTGTCACCTTCCTCATCGCTTCCACTTCCGGCCACTTTGTGAACTTGTCGATTGCAACGCATAAGTACTCAAAGCACCCGACAGCTCGGGAAAGGGGCCTAGGATGTCGAGCCCCTGCATCAAAAATGGCCAGGATAAAGGGATCGTCTGGAGAGCTTGAGCTGGCTGGTGTATCTCGCTTGGAATGGAACTGCACGCTTCACACTTGGTTACTTGTGCAGTTGCATCACGGAGGCTGTCGGCCAAAAGAAACCTTGCCGGAATGCTTTGTCGGCAAGTGCTCTGGCGCCAATGTGGTGACCACATATGCCTCCATGTATCTTCGCCAACAGCTTATGTCCATCTTCCCGGTGAATACACTTCAATTTCACACCGTTGAGTCTTCTTACATGCAGGTGCCGTCGACAACCTGGTACATACTTGACCGCCGGGCTACTCTTTCCGCTTCTTCTTGCTCTTCGGGAAGTTCTCCCGTCTCAAGGAAATGGACAAACTGTTGCGCCCATGCTGGAGCTTGCGGCTAGACAACAAGGACTAAAGGCACATCTGCTGCTGCGGGAACATCAGCTTCCACGGCGAGAACCTGCGGTTCAGCCGGAGCTTGACGTTCCCCGGCAAGCTTGCCGGAGAAAAACTTGTCGTAAGCGTCTGCTTCAACGAAACAAACCCTAGGGCATGTCGGAGCAGACTGCTCCTCAGCACTGTTGGTGTTGATCTTGGGGACCTTCTTGGCGGCGGCTTCGGGAAGCTCTGCCGGAAAATAGTCACCAGAAATCAACTTCCTCTTCTTGCTCTGTCCAGTTGATGGTGTTACAGACGGTTGAGTCAGCTTGAGCACAAAGATCCCTGGTTCCACAGGTAACTTAAGTGGCGCGCGACTTCGACAGCCATCAAGAATGTCGCTCGAGCTCTTGGAATATATTCCATCATGTAGGCTGTCAAAGTGCTCTTCTAGCTTTCTCACTTCATCAACATAAGCTTCCATCAATGGACTCGATAATTCTTGTTCACTTGGCGGATGACAAGCTGTGAGTCACCCACGACAATGAGCTTCTTGATCCCAAGGTCTCTGCGATCTCGAGACCGCAAGCAAACCTTCATACTCTGCAGTATTGTTCGTTGCTTGCTCCTTGGGAAAGTGCATCCGGACTACGTGCTTGAGGTGCTCTCCGGTAGGTGCAACAAGTAGCACGCCCAAGACCGGGCGCCTTGCAGCGAGAAGGCACCATCAAAGTACATCAGCCACTCTTTGCTTGCCTCCTTGACGGGGATGCTCGTTTCTGGAATTTCTTCATCTTGTGTTGGCGTCCATTCTACTATGAACTCCGCCAATGCTCTGCTTTGGATAGTTGATGTGCTCTCAAACTTGAGGCCAAAGCTTGACAGTTCCAGTGCCCACTCGACAATCCTGCCTGTTGCCTCTGGATTTTGCAGTATCCTCTTCAGCGGAAAACGGGTGACAACTGTGATCTCATGTGCCTGGAAGTAATGGCGCAGCTTTCTCGAGGCCATGAGGAGGCCGAAAAGCAATTTTTGCACACCAGAGTACCTTGACCTAGCCCCCTGCAGAAGGGAACTGACAAAGTAAACTAGGCGCTGCACCATTCTTTTCTGCATCTTCTCATGTGTCTGCGCAGATCCATCCTTGTCGGGACCAGAGCTTGCCGGTGAAGCCCCCTGCTTGTCGTTGGATGCATCTGCCATGGTTGCTAGCTCATCATCCGCCTCCCTCTCCGCTACTAACGCAGTACTAATCACTTGATTGGTTGCCGGTATATACAGCAACAACTTCTCTTGCGACCTAGGTGCGACAAGTGTTGGAGTGGAGGACAGGTATCTCTTCAAGTCCTGCAGCGCAGCCTCCGCTTCAGGAGTCCATTGCATCGGACCTGCCTTTTTCAAAATTTTGAAAAATGGCAGGGCGCGCTCAGCAGACTAGAAATAAACCTGCTGAGAGCAGCTACGCAACCGGCAAGCCTTTGTACATCCTTGACGTGCTTTGGTGCTTCAATCTGCTCAATGGCCTTGATCTTGTCGGGATTGGCTTCAATTCCCCGCTGAGACACGAAGAACCCGAGAAGCTTGCGGAAGGGACTCCAAACACGCACTTCTCGGGGTTGAGCTTGAGGTTGATCTTGCGCAGATTTGCAAAGGTTTCGTCTAAATCTTGAATCGTAGTCGCCTTTGTCCTTGCTCTTGACCACTATGTCGTCCATGTAGGCTTCCACATTCCTGTGCATTTGCGGCTCAAAAGCGTCATGAACTACTCTCGCAAATGTTGAACCAGCATTCTTTAACCCAAGGGCATCCGTACAAAACAGTATGTGCCACATGGGGTGATGAATGCGGTCTTCTCCTCATCCTCTTCTGCCATGAAGATCTGATGATATCCTGAGTATGCATCCAGAAATGAAAGCAAATCACATCCGGCCGTGGGGTCAACAATCTGGTCGATGCGCGGCAAGGGAAATGGTTCTTTGGGACAAGCTTTATTGACATCGGTAAAGTCGATACAAAGCATCCATTTCCCATTAGCCTTGCGTACAACTACAGGATTGGCCAACCACGTAGGATGGAGCACTCCTCTGACAAGGCCTGCTGCTTCCAATTTCTTGATTTCTTCTGCGATGAACTCTTGGCGCTCCACTGCCTGCTTCCTGACTTTCTGCTTGACGGGTCGCGCATGAGGACAAACGGCAAGATGGTGCTCAATTACTTTCCTAGGAACACCGGGATGTCGACGGTTGCCACGCAAACACGCCGACGTTCGCCCGCAGGAAAGCAACGAGCGCCTTCCTATTTAGGGTCGAGAGGCACCGATGGTGAAGGTACCACCAGTGCCGCCCTCCTTGGCGGACACCTTCTTGGTCTCTCGTGGAGCTGCCATCGCCTTTCTTACACTTGCCGGTGGAGCTCGATGGTGCGTCCTCGACGGTAGCGCAGCACTCGAGGAGGTGCGCTTGCCGGAGTGGGCATCGAGCTCTTGCGGACTTGGTCTTCTTCTTCCCCGGAGCTTCAGCGGCAAGTGGCTTGCAATCTGTTGCCGCCGCTTCCAGAGATCTTGTCGGCGCAAATAAGAGCGTCCTTCTTGTCGCCAGGGACAGAGATGACACTTATCGGGCCTGGCATCTTCAGCATGTTGTATGCGTAGTGAGAGGCTGCCATGAATTTGGCAAGTGCTGGACGGCCAAGTATTCCATTGTAAGGCAATGGAAAGTCAGCAACGTCAAAGGTGACCCTCTCAGTCCTGAAGTTCAACTCGCTGCCAAATGTCATGTTGGCGTGCATGCTGGTCTTGAGCATCCCGAGATCCTCCAGCTCGATCTTGGTCCAACGAGTGTATGGCATTGTGAATGCCATGACGCTGTCGGTCTCGCGCCTCCTGAGACGGGCGGTGCATGTACGGACGCCGAGGTCTGTGCAGCCTTGTCCTTGGACTTGGCAGCACCGTGAGCTCCCCCGTCTCCGTCCATTCTTCCGCCAGCGTCTACCCCACCGCCTGCTTGCTCCGGTGGTGGTGGGTTCGACGCGGACGGAGCTTCTGCCGCCGAAGCCTTCTTCTTCGGTGGCACGTTGATGAAGATGATGAAGATCTAGCTCACGTGGACGCCGGATCAGGTTCGCACAACCTCGACGCTTCTACCGGGCGCGCCAAAGATGTCGGGCAGGCTGATCTCGCCCACGAACACCTATGGGACCGGGCGGACCGAGCCCTTCGGTTCGGCGGGGAGCGGAGATCGCACGAAGAGCAGATCGAGGCGAAGCACGCGAGAGGTTTACCCAGCTTCGGAGCTCTCCGGAGAGATAACACTCCTACTGTTGCATGTCTGAATGTATTGCGTTCTTGCTCAGGAGCACTGAGTGCTACAGTACACACGAGCTGCTAACGAGGCGGCGTGGGGGACCGACCCTTTCTACGCTAGCATGGGCCTCCTTTTATATGCTCAAGGGGTCTCCGACAGGTGGCAACGTAGACAAGGGCAAAAAACGGAAAAGGAGTGGTTGGTACACCTACTTGTACAGTGTACAGTGTACCATACCTAACCCTGATGGCAGGGGACAAAGGCATTAAATACCCGTCTACGTCGCCCTAACAATGCAAACAGGGACCATCAGGGGCGCCACCGCTTGCCACGATGGCAATCTTGTCAGCGCCGCTTGCCACCTCGCACCGCTGGCTGCACAGCCTCTCGCCACGCTACCGGAAAGGTCCTGCGACACGTTAGTGGATGTCCGGAGCGTAGGTACAGAGAGATTCCGCCGCGGCAAGCCCCTTGCCGCGGTTGTTGTCTTGTCGCGCCCGGAAGCTTGTCGCTCATTGGGCCTTCCCGGCAAGCTCCTCTTGTCGGGGCCTCGTCTTGTAGGTGCCTTGGGTGGCCTTCCCGGCAAGCTCCTCTTGCCGGGGCCTTGTCTCCTTGGCTTGAATACTTTGTTCTTGAATGGCTCCAAAGGAACCACGGAGGACCTTGGCGGTCACCCGGTAAGCCTTGCCATGAGGGTCAGAATCGCCCGTGCACTAGTTCGGGATACTAGGGTACCCCTACTCTAGTACACCGACATAAGATGCATTGCAATAGTCGTATTACTTGGATTTGTAAGCTTACCAGCAAAATCAGATCAATCATGCATAGTACACAAAAGAGACAAAGCTTTAGTCATAATTGGTGCTTAACCTTCTTGCTCCTGCTAATGATTTTGGCCATGAAGGCATCAGAGTAAGGGGAGGAAGAACGGGACGGCGCCTGCCAGAAGTTGCCGATGGGTGTTGACGGCCTAGCCATGCCATCTCCCTCCATGATAGGTGGGCGTCGGCGGAGGGGTGTAAATATGACGAGATGTGAAAACAAGCTCGAGGAAATTAATATGGACCAGCAAACTGACAAAAGCAGAATATATCATAATTATATTGCAGAGTGTACCAGATGCTGAGATAATTATATTCGGATTAAACTAATAGCACAACAATTTACAGGGTTAGAATGCGTGCACATATATATCTTAGTGGCATAAAACTATTTAGCCAACTTCACTAACAATGTAGAAATTGGCTTTAGTGTACTAACATAGTTATTTTGAATATAAGCAATCAACCACTTAATTTAACATCAGAGATATCTGACCATTTTAAGTAACGAAAAAAGAGCCCAATAGCAAGATAGCACAACATGGAGCTGCATTGACCAGCCCCTTTTGAAGAAAGGCTTTAGGATCAGATGTTGTGTAGTTGATCAACTTGGAAATATAAAGCATTTCCTTCAGATCAGTACAGCACCTCTGACAAATGCGATGTGATAAGAAAGCAATGAACATATACACCGCTCCACACTTAGTTGATGTGATAAGAAAGCAATGAACATATACACCGCTCCACACTTAGTTTTTTATGTAAAAAGAAAGCCATGGCAGATGTTTTTTTTTTATCAAAGAAACCCAGCCTGAATACATCTGAATGATATAATCAATTTTCGAAATGTTTGGCAGGCACAAGAAAAACACACGAGTAAAAACAATACTATATGATTGGTATATGTATTTGATCCACCTGGGTGCATGCACATCCTAAAAGCAAACTAGGATTAGTCCACCAAAATTAAAGCTTGTTCGTAGCAGGGGTAGCATTTGTAGCTAACAAGATCAACCATCAATGAATTATCTAAGTAAACGCTGCCAATAATCTATCAAATAATCTGTAATCCCATCCCATCTAGCAATATAAACAAACAAGGGATAGCATATGTACTTAACCAGATCAACCATCAATGGATTATCTAAGTAAAACATGACCAATAATCAAGCAAATAAACTATAATCCCATCTCAGCTAGGAATATAAACAATTACACAACAATCTAGAATCACCTGATTCTTCTTCGGCTGAACTCTACCGTGTAGTTCATCATGCCCTGCAAGATGGAGAACACAACACAGAGGCCAGGCTCCGTGAGCACGATGTCGGACGTGAGAAGATGTGGATCCAACAGAAAGAACTAAATTAACCATCCAAACAAACTTTTCAATTGTGTGCTTGCATAGGAAATAATGGTCATAATGGTGCTAATGGCAAGAAATTGCCTACTTGTTTAAACATGACTACAATCCTCAAGGGAAATCATCTATGCAGACCAAAAAGATGAAATAATAGTTATCCTTTTTTTGCGGAAAAATAATGGTTATCCAGTAGTGCTAATCTGTAAGAAAGGTTTAAGCGAACAATAGGAGGTGATTGGGAGGTGATTGCTTAGATATAAAACACGGGAGGTGCTTGCTTGCTTCACCTCACCGAACGGCCCCATCAAAAGGAAAAGGAAAAGCAGTAGCATGAGCCTGCATTGTAACATAGGAGAGCAAGCTTGAGGCATAGAGAAGAAAAGCAGAATTATATGGATATTTGTGTCAAACCTCCCAGCCATAGAAAAAGTGTCAGACGGAAAGCACTACTAATTATACATCTAATCATACATGTACCCAAAGAAAAAGTTGCGTCTATATTCAATGAAAAGAACTAAGCATTTTGTTAGAATATAAGAAGAAAGATATTAGCATGTTTACAATAAGAAAGTAGAAGATGTAGTCACGTAACATGGGAAAACTATGAAGTCAGTTTTTAGAAAAGATAGCAATATAGAGCGTCATTATGACAATGTTTCTCATATGTCTCTAATAGTACAGAGTATGTACCTGAAACCTATTTCCTTTGATCATGATCTTTCTCTCCAATGATGTGCTCCCGTACAGATGAACCCCTAAGCTAAAGTAAGTGCATGCAATTAAAATATAATCTCTTGAGTTACAAAAGAATCTGCATTTGAATAACCCAGTGGTTATATTCTACTTAAACAGGGAACTGTATGCATGATAATTTTGTAAGAATCGCCGTGAGAGAGCACTAAACGATTATATTAGCAAATTGGGTGGCGTCTCTGAACTACAACAATGTACAAACAAGCGACAACCAACAAAGGAAGCGGATGCTGACAAAAATGACAAACCTAGCGCATCAGGGCCATACTTCTTCAAGCCCCACCTTCACCGGCAGAAATGACAAACCAGAGTAAAACTCAGCAGCAGGATTAGAAACTGAAGAAAAAGTATGACACAAGCATTTCATCAAATAGCTTACAGACAAGTATGGGCAGAGCTATTCCACCTCAACGTTGAAGGCAAGAATTCCTGGAAAGCGGAATGCAGAAGAGATCACAAACCTGCACATGAACAAATCTAAGGTAGCAAGGTAAATACCGTGAGGAACAGAATGCCCAAGAGGAAGGGGAGCAGGCAAGGAACCAGAACCTTAACTGTGACAAACGGAGGCAGCAGAGTAGCGCTGCAGAGGATGGTGTCGAGGGGGTCCGTTCCTCATGATGTCGGACGTGAGAAGGTGTTGATCCAACACAAAGAACTAAATTAACCATCCAAATAAACTTTTAAATTGTGTGCTTGCATAGGAAATAATGGTCATAATGGTGCTAATGGCAAGAAATTGCCTGTGGAACTGAAAAGTGCAGACCAAGGCATACATTTCATTCACTTTGAACATAGATGAGTAACGAAATCAAAAAATAGAGAGCTATGGAAGACTTGACCTCGGCGGTGCATACAGTGCTCTGGCTCCGTCTTGCCTGACCATTTATGGGTCTATCTTCCCTACAAGTACATGTTAATCAGATTAATGTCCATCAATGAACAACCCAAGGAAAGCCAAGAACATATGTGGCGGTCGTGATAAATGTTCTTCTCTGGATTTGACGGAAGGTGTGCAGTGGAATATTCACCAAGGAAATCGCTGCCGGAGTACACAGTGAATATTCAATTAGCAAGGTATTCATGAATACACAGTGAATACATTAAGAAAAAAAACTTGCATCCATCATGCATCATGTTATTACCTAGCAAATACACATGCACACGTACACCTAGAAAGCGTAGAGTTTACAAGACACACTGCAAGCAATTATACAACAAAATTTCACTTCTGAATCTTGGCAAACAACATAAAGAAATCATATTAGTACCTAACAAATACACATGTACATGTACGCCTAGAAAGCTTAGAATTTACAGGACACACAACAGGCAAATATACAACAAAAGTTCACTTGTGAACTTGGGAAAAAAACACAAAGAAATCATATTATTACCTTTGGGATTAGGGAAGGCGAGAGAAACTGGAAACAACATGTATATCTAGAAAACTTCAAGTTTACAGGAACTTGATAAAGCACTTCTGAACAAGGTTGGTTACTTGCATTTCTTGCACATGTCCGCGTAGCGATAGAACTACGACATGCGGTATCACACAGATACACTTCATCTTCTATTGCAATGACAGCTTGAAGGAAACGACACATGAAAGTGCAGTCTTATGCAAAGAATAACCTGACAGAAAACAGAGACAAATGCAGGTATGGTTATCTATTATGCCGCTGATAAAAAAGTAATTAAAACACCAATGGAAGAATAGTGCCTTACGTTACCTATAAATGCTTCTTCAGTAGAGAGTGGAGCAGCAACTACTTGGATTTGTTTGTGATCGCAGTGGTCCTGACACCAGCATTGGCCCTGAGTTTCAGAAATTAGTACTGAGTAAGCATTTTGTTGTGCATGTTAGAAATTTCAAATAGAACAATCAACCAACCATTGGATTTGAATGGATGTCCATTAAATCAAGAAGGAAACAATGGGTTGCTAAGGAAAGGAAAAACACAAACCTTGACATGCCAAAGCAGCAGATGATCAACAAGAAGCACGTCACAAACAGTAGAACCTGCAAAGTAAAATAAAATGATAGAAGAACATGGAGTTAGCTAGTATACATTTCATCAAATAGAAAATATGTAGAAATGACGGTGGGGAATCACAAAGACAGTCGACATGACGAGCAACCCAAAGGCAACAACAACCCGACAAATGGTCATTGCTATGTTGTCTGCACGGTCGGGCAACAAATCGGCATGAGGGAGAGGATGACGCGGGGGTGGTGGGATGAAACATACATATGATGGATAATTTATTGGTCAATATTTGTAGGTTGTCCTGCAACTGTTAAAAAATACTCCACTTGGTTATTAGTTTCCAACTAAATGGAAGATACGTGACACAAATATGAAATGTTGGTCATCCTGTATGCCTAAATGGAAGATACATGGCAAAAAAATGAATGGAAACATCAAGCCATTCATATCCATCAGAGATCGAAGTATATCATGCAGGAAAAAATGAAATTAGCAGCGCTATCATCACTCTATTTTGTTTGCAGAAATCATGCCAAATATAAAGATTTTAACCAAGAAATTTCATAATTCAGATCATCAAAAACCTCAAAAAAATACATGCAAACAAAGTGCAGATATGGAACCACATGTAACTACTGAATCTTTTAGAGCCTAGTTCTCTGCAAAAAAATAGCTATCTTCTGTGCCAAGCTTAGCAAATCTCGGTTCAACAACAAAAACGCAGTCTTAGTGGAGAAGGGGTTCAAAGTCAACTTGTGTTTTATGTCAAAAGTAAGACTGAATAAGTTATTGGGGATATGAAGAACATAAATAGCATTGGAAAAGATAATAATGGTAGGCGTACGACCCTTTGGTTCAGGTAGGAATATTTCGATCTTAGGTTGTGTATCTTCTGAATTTGATTTCAAACGGCTGCCCCCATTCAAATCCAACCATGGCATGAATGATCCGTCGATCCCAAGCGTGTCAAAGACACCAAACTGTTTTGTCTCCTGCCAAAAAATAAGACTGAGCAGACCGCATCAGCATATCAATCGACCGTTCCAGGAGTGAAACCACGAACCTGCGGGGGTCGTGAGAGAGGACGCACTGCAGAAGGAAGACTCCAACAAAGAGAAGGACTATGGAGTCTGTGGCGGTGACAGCGGCACACAAGTCGGTTGGTCCGACAAATCTTCACCCGTTGGCGCTCTCCATAGACGGCGGATCCATGGTCCGCGAGGGAGGAGTCGGGGCAGTGGCGAAAGTGTTAGTTATGGCACATCGACCCGCTGCTCCAGCTAGCAGCGGGTCTCGCTCGGTGGCAAAACTGGGTACTCCATTCCACTTGGACTGTCTGAGGCAGTATGGCCTGAATACACACACATGAGTTATGTAAGACACAAAGGCAATTGTATTTTGTTGTGCAACATCATTTAGCTAGCACAAAACATTTTAAAAAGTGCATTCCCGTCTTTCCATCAGCACTTATTTACTAAATAGGAATGTAAAAGCTATATTTAAAATGGTAGGGTCTTAATAAAATACAATTAGATAGAGCATCTCAGATGAATCAATAACATCCCTGCTTTTACGAATCCAATTCTTAGAACTCTTGGTATATTGCTATCTCTATCCAGTCTAAAGTCGCAACATCATCTTGCTAAGTAAAAAAATGAGTCCTAGGTATACAAAGCATATGAACCAGCTTGAACTATTCGACCACCCGTTGTCATTTTCTGAACTTAATCAAGAAAAGTGGCAGCATAGAGCTAAAATCCCAAAATAATCACATGGTCAGGTCAAAGAAAAACTATGAAGCTGCAGAAGAGCATCGTCTCCTCATGCCTCGTTGCCTGAGAAGAAGATAAAAGGGAAGGGTTTGCGAACACACAACCATGGCATATTGGCATACCTCATCGATGAATCGGGGGCCAAGGGGAGGAGGCCGCACAGAGAGAGTAAGAGAGAGATTGGGTGAAGCTTACCTCGGTGTTGGCGGCAGACGCGGTCGCCGTCTCTCCTCATGTGCGCATCTCCCCAATCCGCGCCCCTGGCTTTGACCACCGCACCCGCTGCCTGCCGAGCCTGCTGCGCCCGCTGCCCTCCGAGCCTGCTGCACCATGTGTGGAGCTCACAGATGCTAGCCGTAGCCGTGCATCAGTCATAGCACCATCGAGACTCTCGATTTCCCGACTGGAAGATCCGACCGCTGCCATGGAGGAGGAGGGAGGGGGCCGACGACGCGGGGAGAAGAGGAGGCGGCCGAAGGGATACGGGAGAAGAGGAGGCGGCCGACGCGAGACAGGAGAAGAGGGGCGGCGATATGGGAAAGGATGGAGCGAGCGGGGAGGAGAACGAGGCGGAGTGGGCGCAGGGCTGGCGGCTAGGGTTTTGACAAGCGGGCGGAGGGGATTGGCAAATCCCTCGGGGACATGAACAAAGTTCACCCAGCCAACGAGGGTGCGAGACGAGCCCACCCGTCATTAGCCAACGGAAACAACCGTGAGGTGAAAATCGAGTTTCACTTTGCGGTGAAGATCCGAGCCAGTTCGGGGCGTGCGGAAGCCAGATCGGACGGCCGACGAAGGAGCTGATCGAGGGAGCATCCTGGAGGTGAGGTTGCTAGCCTATTTTTTGTTTTAAATTTTAGTGATCCAAGATCACATTGAGTCCATAGGAAAAGCCAATGCTATTAAAAAGGGATGAGGTGTTGCTTAATGGTCTACTTGCTCAAAGTGCTTAGTGATATTGCTCCAAAACCCTCAACCACTTTCTCACTTCCAAATATGTCCAAAACCTAAAGTCAAACTCGGCCCCACTGATTTGGTCTATCTGGTGCCACCGAGTTCTTTTGACATCACGACAGCCAGAAACCCTAGAAAATTCGGTCTCACCGATAGGTATCTCGGTCTCACCGAGATGGCAATGCAAACTCTCTGTTTCCGTTCGTAACGTTCCGGTCTTACTGAAGTGAGTGATCGGTCCCACTAAGTTCACAATGCAAACTCTCTGTTTACCTTGATAACATTTACGTCTTACCAAAATGAGCAATCGGTCCCACCAAGTTTGCCTGACCAATTCTCTGTTAACTCATTGCTGAAATCGGTCTCACCGAGTTCATGCAATCGGTCACGCCGAGATAAGGTTTTGCCCTAGCCCTAGCACATCGGTCCCACAGAGTTGATCATATCGGTCCAACTGAGATTCCTAACATTCACATTTTGAACTGAATCGGTCTCACCGAGTCCTCCTATTCGGTCTGACTGAGTTGAGTCAAATATGTGTAACGGTTGGATTTTGTGTGGAGACTATATATACCCCTCCACCCCCTTCTTTATTCAAGAGAGAGCCATCAGAATGTGCCTACACTTCCACTACTCATTTTATGAGAGAGAACCACCTACTCATGTGTTGAGACCAAGACATTCCAATCCAACCACAAGAATCTTGATCTCTGGCCTTCCCCAAGTTGCTTTCCACTCAAATCATCTTTCCACCATAGCCAAATCTATGAGAGAATGTTGAGTGTTTGGGAGACTATAATTTGAAGCACAAGAGCAAGGAGTTCATCATCATCACACCATATATTACCATTTGGAGAGTTGTGTCTCCCAGATTGGTTAGGTGTCACTTGGGAGCCTCCGACACGATTGTGGAGTTGAACCAAGGAGTTGGTAAGGGCAAGGAGATCGCCCACTTCGTGAAGATCAACCCAAGTGAGGCAAGTCCTTCGTGGGCGATGGCCATGGTGGGATAGACAAGGTTGCTTCTTCATGGACCCTTCGTGGATGGAGCCCTCCGTGGACTCGCCCAACCGTTACCCTTCATGGATTGAAGTCTCCAGCAAGGTGGACGTACCATAGCACCACCTATTGGAACAATGCCAAAAATCTCCGTGTCTACATTGCGGTTGCCTTCCCCAAACCCTTCTCTTTACCTTCATATGCAATGTTTTACTTTCTGCTCCTGCACTCTTAGAATTGCATGTGTAGGTTGATTGCTTGACTTGTGCTAAGTTGCTAAAATCTGCCAGGACTTAAAATTGGAAAAAGGATAGATTTTTATTTGGTCAAGAAGTCTAATCACCCCTCCCTTCTAGACCTACTTTTGATCCAACAAGTGGTATCAGAGCTTTGGTCTCCATTTGCCTTGATTCCCATAGCTTTGGAGATCACAGCCTTGGTTTCACAACCTAGGAGAGTATGGCGTCTAGCGAGGGAAATTACCACCGTAGAGGTCCTTACTTTGATGGTACAAATTTTGCTAGTTGGAAGCATAAGATGAAAATGCATATTCTTGGTCATAACCCCGCCGTTTGGGCTATTGCGCGCATTGGTTTGCAAGGTGAATACTTCGAGGATGGAAGATAACTGGATCGTGAAGCATCTGCCGAAGAATTGAAGATGTTGCAATACAATGCTCAAGCTTTCGATATTATTTTAAACGGATTGTGCCCCAAAGAATTCAGAAAAATCAGCTACCCTAAGAACGCAAAGGAAATTTGGGATACTTTGGTTGACATGCACGAAGGTACTGAGTCCGTCAAAGAATCCAAATTGGATGTGCTTCAAAGTCAACTTGACAAGTTCAAAATGAAGGATGGTGAAGGAGTTGCTGAAATGTACTCTAGGCTTGCTCTCATCACAAATGAGATTGCCGGCTTAGGAAGCGAAGAGATGACTGGCAGATTCATCATCAAGAAGATCCTAAAAGCCTTGGATGGAAAATATGACACTGTGTGCACATTCATCCAAATGATGCCCAATTACAAAGATCTCAAGCCAACGGAAGTCATTGGTAGAATTGTTGCTCATGAGATGTCACTCAAGGATAAGGAAGAGATTCACAACAATTCTAGTGGTGCTTTGTCAGGACTGGTTTTCCAATAAAACATTTATTGAAAAACCGACCATTATATCAGACCATTATAGAGAATCATCCTTACTGGTATACAAATCCTTGATACAGAAATCCAGAAGTACTAAATATTATACAAGGTTGAGCTGAGGCTGCTCAACAATTTATTACAAGCACGCCGATATTATACATAAAGGCGGATATGACACAAAGGGTATGGTGGCATAACTACTGACTCGTAATAAAAGTGGTGGTGGATATGTCACAGTGAAGTGGGTGACATGACTCCAAAATCTTACAGCTCATCAAGCACCGGAGTGAGGCTCGATGATTTTATTAGGGTAGCTGAAGTGTATATAATACAAGTGACCAACTCCGAGATTGCACGGGACTGACTGGGACTCCTCTATGCGTCGGACTCGCTATCATACTCTACATCCATAAGATCGCCTTCGTCAACATCTGGCCAAATCAACAAGCCAGGTGAGTACTTTGAATGTACTCGCAAGACAGTTTGGACATAAGATATAACAAATGCAAACATGATGCACATGAGCAGACTAGTAATGTGCACTCAGATAATAAATTTGCACTGCATGTTAAATAAAAAGGAAGTCAGGGGGTAGTCCTCCCAAAATCCCAATAAAATAACTAAAGACCGATCAGATTATGCAGGCGGCGCCTCAAAAGGTAAAAAATAATTAACATGTCATGATCGAGGCGTCGAGGCGACACCACATAAAGGGCTTATATTAAACGTAAATGACAAGATGCGTGCCACGATTCGGACGTCTAGCGACATCTCGAAAAGGGCTGATAATGAAAGTAAATAACAAGGATGCCACGATGGGACGTCTGGCGACATCACATAAAGGACTTATATCAAAAGTAAATAACAAGAATGCCACGATCGGACGCTGGCGACATCACAAAAGGGCTTATATCAAAAGTAAATAACAAGAATGCCACGATCGGACGTCGGCGACATCACATAAAGGGCTTATATCAAAAGTAAATAACAAGAATGCCACAGTCGGACGTCTGAGTGACATCACATAAAGGGCTTATATCTCATCATTCAAATTCAAGTAGCTCATGAAGGTAACACCATTCCACGGAAATACTCGGTAAATGACAATAAACTGGTTAGTCCATCCACAAGAATAACATTCAGCCAGGTTTACCACTCTCAGTTTCATGCTTATTCTTCGGAGACTGTCACTGGGGCTGACACTGAGATTGACACTAAGACTGACACTGACACTGAGATGTTGTTCAAGTCCTTTACCATGGACATGGTTACTCGAATGGTTTTGACTCTGCAGAGTTTGCACTCTTTAACCACAGACAACGGATTCCAGTAGTCACAAAGGACTAGTTCCGTTTACGGTATTTTAGGAGAAACACAAATAACCAGTACACACCCATTCCACATTCCGCTGCCAGGAATTACCCTAGGCAACGTTCAAGAAAAACTCTGAGACGGGGAGGCTACAACCTCGAATAGCATGGGATCAAATTTATATCGCACGATCTAAGGGGTGCCCCCCTCTCGGTCCCAACCGGAAACACCCATGCCCCCTGACTGGATGACGGGCTTCAATCCAGGGCCATGGAACCCTCATCACGGCCCCTCTATTTGGTGTGTACAAGGAAAGAGGTTTGCAACTGCCTAAACCGCATTCTTTCCAGAAGACATGTGGCGGCACAAAAAGGGGACGAACGGGAACAAGACTTGTTCCACGTTAATACTGGAGTTAAGCGATTGACATAAAACTGGCATGCTTCAACAATACCAGCTCGCAACCTATCATGCCACCATATGATCAGGTTATCTCACCATCATATGAACACATCAAATTTCGAAGCTCACTTGCAGCTTGCTTTGCATGAAATATTTCACAAATGCTTATATAAACATGCCATGAGAAAACCACTCAAGCAATCATGAAAAACACTCATCATATGAAAGGTTCAAAACATGCTTGCCTGGTTTGGAGTAGTCAGAGTCTAGCTCGGCGGAGTTTGCGGCTCCATCACCTCCTTCGGTATCTACGTTATAGAAGAAATCGGATACTAACGTAAATATCGTGCGTTCATAAAAATTGTTGCAAATATTTCTTTAAATAAATATGATAAAAAACTAGATAGGAAAATAAAGATGACAGAGAAAGAATCAACTCAAAATCATCTTCTGTTTAAAAGTTATTTAGGTTTTAGTCCAGGGACTAATCTGTGATGAAACAGAAACTTTCCAGGGGCTAGTTTAGAAAACAGAAAACGTTTCGGTTAGAAATATGCGGACCCAAAGCGAAAACGTACTTTGCCCAAAGGCGCTCTCAGAAAATGTTTCGAATAAAAGAGGAGAGGCTGACGAGGGGTTCCCGCATGTCAGGTTTAAAATCTCACCGTCGACCGAAGCAAACGCTGATCGCCGGCGATCCAGAGGAGGGCAAGGGTATGGTTGCACCCACGGGACAATTCTGCGTCGGTGGGTGGTGGACTTGGTCGTCGGCGAGCACCACACCAACGGTTGCTTCCACTCCGGCGGACGGCGGTTCGGTCGAGGATGGGTCCCTCCGAAGAGAGCTGCAAACGCCAAATCGGAGCACGGGTTAGGGGAGTCGGTGCAATAGGAGGTTCCTCCCCAAGTTTGATCTAGAACTATGCAAGGAATCGAGTGAATCAAGCTGCCTACCAGAGCGGGTCGTGGTGGCCGGAGTTGGGGAAGAAGGCCTCCTTGAGGTCCTTCTAGCGTCTGGGCGCGGCTCTGGTGAGGTGGAGGAGTGGTGCTGGATCGAAGGAGAGCTCGGGGCCTCTATTTATAGCAGGCCCGAGGCGGTTGCCTAGAACGGGATTTCTCCGGCGAGTAATGACGGCGAGGTGGTGGTCCAGCTGACGGATTAGGTGACTGGGCAGCTGCGGATTGGTCCACTGGCTCCATTCAGCAGCTAAGTTTGATCTGATTTAGCCTGCTCCCGTGGCTTCGACGGAACGGAGCTCACGGGCTCATCGGCGGCAGAGAGCGCCCTATAGGTCTCTCAGGCCACGACGACGGTTCTGCAGTGCGTACAGAGAAGAGGACGGCCACGCGGAGCCTCCTGGTGGTGTGGGCGGTGCTGGACGGTGCCGTACTGCAGGGCTGGCCCCTGCTGGCCGCCACGGGCGGTTCTGCCACCGCGGGAGGCGCCGGAGTTGACGTGACACGTCGCCACCGACGCTCGCGACCGGCCAAACAACCGTGCGGCGCACTGGATAAGGAGGGGGAACAGGGAGCAAGAGGCCAGGGCGAGCACTGGCGAGATTGACGCCAAGCTCTGAAGAAAACGACACTGACGACTGAAGCTTAACACTGAAACTCTGAATTTGAACGGGAACAATGCACACTAGTTGTTCGACGAAATGTTTGGCGCACGTGGAAAATTTGTCTTGAGCTGAAACTTGGTGGGATGGCCTCTTGATGCATCCAGAGACTGCCTGAATTTCTTCAGAATTTTTGGAAAAGGAAAAGAATGAATTTCACCAAAAATGGCAAATCTGGTCCAAACTTGCAGCAAGAAAATTTTGAAAATTATGAACTATGGACTAGCAGACCTTGATGGATCTAGGTTGAGGGCACTAAGGACTAGCCAGGGGAATTTATTTGGAACCAAAACTCAAAGGAAATCTAGTAGTTCCTTTGTAAATCACTGAGGTCCAAATAAAAGGTAGAAAAAGATTTTGAGGTTAAAACAAATAGAAATAATATCCAGGAGAAGCTGAACCTTGCTGGACTTGATGCTTGACTTGACCCAAAGTAGGGAGGTGGGTTTTGGAAGGAAGTTTTCTACATAGGCCATGGCAAGAGAGTACTTTTGAATAGGGAAGGTCCACTCATAAGTATAGGA
This sequence comes from Aegilops bicornis, assembly GCA_021605145.1. Taxonomy (NCBI): domain Eukaryota; kingdom Viridiplantae; phylum Streptophyta; class Magnoliopsida; order Poales; family Poaceae; genus Aegilops; species Aegilops bicornis. Next base: position 216,236,187 of record CM038672.1, on the reverse strand, counting down.
ATTCCTTTTAGTAAAAGGATTTGAAAGGTCCACTCATAAGTATTTGTGTTGAGCCAACCCAAGATGAAAAATCTTCAAGACCAACAATCAAAGTTGGCAAGAACCCATAAAAAAATTGTCTTAAAAGAAATTTTTTGAGAAGGGGAGTCTTTAAAAAATATATTTTTAAATAACCTCCTTCCAATTAATTAAAGAATTTGACAAAAACCAAATCAAAAATTTTGGAGTGTTACAACACCTACCCCCTTAGGAAAAATCTCGTCGCCGAGATTTCAGCTGATCCTCAAATAGGTGTGGGTACTCAGTCTGAAGAAAATCCTCTCTTTCCCATGTTGCTTCATCCTCGGTGTGATTGCTCCACTGAACCTTGAAAAACTTAATTGTTTTCTGACGGGTCCTCCTTTCGGACTCCTCCAATATTTTTATTGGATATTCCGTGTATGTGAGGTCTAGTTGTACGTCAATGCTCTCATGAGATACATGCTTCTCTGGGTTGCTTACACATTTCCTCAACTGTGAGACGTGGAACACGTCATGGACTTCTGACAGTTCTTCGGGTAGGTCTAGCTGGCAGGCCACTGTGCCTCTTCTTGCAATCACATAGAAGGGTCCAATAAACCGTGGTGCTAGCTTTCCTTTAACTTTGAATCGTTGCAGGCCCCTCATAGGAGATACTCGTAGATACACATATTCACCGGGTTCAAAGCTGACTTCACGATGTTTTTGATCGTAATAACTCTTTTGTCGGCTCTGGGCTGTCTTAAGTCGATCCCTGATTAGTCTAACTTTCTCCTCAGCTTCCTTGAGCATGTCGGGGCCGAAGATACGACTGTCTCCTGTTTCTGACCAATTTAATGGGGTACGGCATCTTCGCCCGTACAAGGCTTCAAAAGGTGCCATTTGTAGACTGGCTTGGTAACTGTTGTTGTATGCGAACTCGGCATACGGCAAGCTTTCTTCCCAACTGGTTCCATAGGTGAGAACACATGCTCTTAGCATGTCCTCTAGAATTTGGTTTACACGTTCTGTTTGTCCTCCGGTCTGGGGGTGGTCTGCTGTACTGAATACTAGTTGAGTTCCCAGAGCTTGTTGTAAATGATCCCAAAATCTAGAGACGAATTGAGTGCCTCTGTCGGATATTATAGTCTTTGGAATTCCATGCAGACCAACTATACGGAAGAGATAAAGTTTGGCAAGCTTCTGAGTGGTGTGGGTTGTCTTTACTGGGATGAAATGTGCCACCTTAGTTAATCTATTTGTGATGACCCATATGGCATCATTTTTGTGTCGTGACCGAGGCAGTCCGACAATAAAATCCATTCCAATTTCGTCCCATTTCCACTCAGGTATCCTGTTTGGCTGTAATAGTCCTGCTAGTTTTTGGTTCTCGGCTTTAATGCGCTGACATGAATCACAACATGCAATGAATGTGGCTATATCCCTCTTCATACCGTGCCACCAAAAATTTTCCTGAATGTTCTTGTACATTTTGGTTCCTCCAGGGTGGATTGAATATGGAGCGGTGTAGCCTTTGGCTAGAATTTGCTGTTTGAGGTCCTCTATATTTGGTACGCAAAGTCTGTCTCCGTACCATAATATTCCCTTACCGTCTACAACGAATTCTTAAGCCTTGCCCAGCCTCACTTTTATTTTTATGCCTTTGATGCTGGGTGTCCATGCTGAGCCTTCTTAATCTGTTCCATTAGGGTGGGCTGTATTTCCAAATTTGACACATTGCCTTCAGTGACCATCACCAAGTTGAGTTTGGTGAACTCCTGCTGAAATTCAGGTCTCAAGTTCTGTAGACTGTCGTTGCCCGAGCTGGGGTTTTGACTAAGAGCATCTGCACTACATTCGCCTTTCCAGGATGGTAGTGAATGCCAACATCATAATCTTTCACTAATTCCAACCAGCGCCGTTGTTGTAAATTGAGTTCGGGTTGTGTGAAAATATATTTGAGGCTTTTATGGTCCATTTATATTTCACAACGATTCCCAAGCAAAAAGTGCCTCCACTCCTTGAGTGCACGAATGACTACTGCCAACTCCAAGTCATGAGTAGGATAATTTTCTTCATGCTTTCGTAGTTTCCTGGAAGCGTATGCGACTACTTTGCCTTCTTGCATTAATACGCATTCGAGGCCCTTCCGGGATGCGTCACAATACACTTCAAAACTTTTGTGTATGTCTGGTACAACCAATACTGGTGCTGTTGTTAATTTCCTTTTGAGTTCTTGGAAAATTTTCTCGCAAGCTTCAGTCCATGCAAATTTCTTATCCTTCTTGAGTAACTGTGTCATTGTTTTTGCTATGGTGGAGAACCCTTCAATAAACTTCAGTAATATCCTGCCATTCCCAGGAAACTTCGTACATCTGTTACGTTGGCTGGTGGTTTCCAGCCAAGTACGGCCTTGACTTTTTCTGGGTCCACGGCAACACCTTCTTGGGTTAATACGTGGCCTAGAAAACCAACCTGTCTTAATCAAAATTCACATTTGCTGAATTTGGCGTATAATTGATGTTTCCTTAATTCTCCTAGTACAATTCTGAGATGTTCAGCATGTTCTTCTGGTGTCTTAGAGTATACCAGAATATCATTAATGAACACCACAACAAATTTTTCCATAAATTTCATAAACACTTTGTTCATGAGGTGGACAAAATATGCGGGCGTTTATGGGTCCAAACGGCATTACTGTAAATTCATATAATCCGTATCTGGAGGTGAATGCTGTCTTAGGGATATCTTCTGTCCGTACCTTTAATTGATGATACCCCGACCTTAAATCAATTTTTTAGAAAACCCTGGCTTGTGCGAGCTGGTCTAATAAATCATTTATCCGTGGCATCGGATATTTGTTTTTGATGGTGACCATGTTGAGTGCTCAATAGTCTATACATAATCTCAGTGTCCCATCCTTTTTCTTTTGCAAATAATACTGGTGAACCCCAAGGTGAGGAGCTGGCCCCTATAAATCCTTTGTCCAGTAATTCTTTTATTTGCTTCTTTAATTCTACCAATTCAGAGGGTGCCATTCTATATGGTTTCTTGTAAATGGGGGTGGTTCCAGGTGCTAGTTCAATGATGAACTCTATTTCCCGGTCTGGTGGCATGCCTGGTAGTTCTTCGGGAAATACGTCAGGGAACTCACACACCACTGGAACTTTTCTTAACTCTGAAATGTCCACCTTGTTCAACCTCCGTTGCCGTTATATTATTCTTTCTTGAGCTGCAATTTTTATCGTCTTCCCGTGATGATGAGTAAGAATTACAGTCCGATTGAAGCAGTAGATAAGTCCCTTGTTGGTGGTTAACCAGTCCATTCCTAGGATAGCATCCAGTCCCTTATTTTCCAATACAATGAGGTTTGCCTGAAACTGTAGTCCCTCAATCTCAATAACCACTCCTTGGCAGTAACTCTGAGTGATTTGCTTAATCCCGGGGGACTTGATGGTCATGGATTTTTCCAAGGGAAGCATCCAAAAATCATGTTGCGAAGCAAATTTCTTTGAAATGAACGAGTGAGAAGCTCCAGAATCAAACAAAACCATGGCAGGTATTGTGTTGACAAGGAACATACTGAGTACGATATCCGGGGCATTCTGTGCTTCCTCCTTGGTCACATGGTTCAAGTGACCCTTCTTGTGATTGTTATTGGGGTTGAAGTTGTTACGCTTGGGTGTTGAATTATTTCCACAGTTGTTCGGCTTGGGGGCCGAGTTTCTTGGCTTTGGGCACTGTTTGGCATAGTGTACTTCCTCTCCACAAGCGTAGCAAGTAACACCTGGGTGATATGTAAAATCCTTGTCTCTTTCATGAAATTTTTTGTTTGGGCGTGGAACAATGGTTGTGGATTTGTTCTCTCCAATTTTCTGAAAATCAGTCTTGTTCCGGTTGTTGTGAGCATGAGTAGTCTTGTCCCTTTTGCGCTTGCAAAAATCCTCCAAGTTGCGGTGCTCATTTTCCTATGTAATAGCTTTGTCCACAAGTGTTTTGAAATCTGGAAATGTGTGTACGACCAGCTGGCATTTAAGTGCTGGTGCCTGACCGTCCAGAAAATTTTCCATCTTTTTATTTTCAGTCTTGTGCTCTTTGTTGGCATAACGAGATAATTGAGTAAACTGACTATTGTACTCATTCACTGTCATTCTTCTCTGCTTGAGGTCATCAAACTCCCTTTTCTTGATCCTCATAATGCTTCTGGGAATATGCGCCCCACGAAAACCTTCTTTAAATTCTTCCCAGGTGATGTTATTTTCATTGGGGTGCATGTGTAGGAAATTTTCCCACCATGATGTAGCTGCTCCAGTGAGGTAGTGAGGTGCATAAAGTACCTTCTCACGGCCCAAAAATTGTGTAATAATTAACTTCCTTTCAATGTCTCGAAGCCAATCATCGGCCTCAAGAGGTCTATCAGTGTGAGAGAACGTTGGGGGACATGTCTTTTGTAGTTCAGACAATTTGGAATGCTGCTGATATGGTTCACGGTGATTTCCCATATTGATAACATGGTTCATCATTTCTTGATGCTGCTGCTGGCTTTGCTCATAAAGGCGGCATACTTGAGAAAATGCTGCTTCACTGCCTTGCTGACTTTGACTACCCCTGTGTGAAATTGTTACTTGTCTGGGTACCATAATTTTCTTCCGGCGGACTTGGCATGGAACGAGTCCAGGGACGAGGATTTTTCCACTCTGGGGTATTTTTGCAGAACTCATGAGAAAAACCGAGTGGCAAAAATAAATAATTTTGCAAAGGCGGAATTTTTTTTCTAAAAAAACTCCAAGATTTTTCAAGAAAATACTTGATTGCGCATGGAGAAGGACCGCTCAGTACATATCTTACACGCAAACCATAATTATACAATACATCACTCAGGATGTGCGTACACATTCCTGACATGTTATTTAGGCTAGTGCACTTCTCCGAGTTCTTACATGATGCGCACACAAACTATTTCTCACCAAACCTATATACATATAAACATATCATACAAGCTGGTACATCGCATGGCTGCTAGGCGCACTTAGTCGGAGATGGTAAAAACTTCCCTCTGCCTGCCGAGGGTAAGACCCAGTGATGCTGGAGACTCAACCTCCTCCTCACTAATAGGCTCCAGTCGCAAAGTACTGGGTTGAGGAGCTGGTGCGGGCGCGGCAGGTGGTGCAACACTGACTGGAGTAGGAGCAATGACGAGACGTAAGTCATTGGCGGGCAGGCGACGAGCGGTGGCTAAGATGGCAGGTGTATAGGATGCTGAGGACGAGACGTAAGTCATTGGTGGTGCTGTATGGAGGAGCTCCCTCCTGTTGGCGGAACAGCCCTGAACTAAGTCCATACGAGCAGCCACAAAGTCGTCACGAGGTTATCAAAAGCCGCCTCAAGAGCTTTGAGATACTCAACCAACATTTCAATAGCCTCATCTCTCTCCCCCCTAGTGCAAGCGAACGCATAGTGACATGTGTATGGCATGTGGCATGGGAGGTAGCGGTAGCGACGAGCCTTCATCGAAGGGAGGGCATCCCGTAGACGAGCTATCGCCTCACGGGCAGCCATCTGCATGGCATGCCTCTCCGTAGGCATGGCCCTTCCCAAAAATCGGAAGCGGCGTGACTCAGAACGTCCTCCCTTGAATTGCACCGCGGCCTGGTGCATACACACGCTGTCGCTGATATTGTGCTGGAAGAGTGTGAACTCCGGACGAGCCGATGGCCCGATCGTGACCTTGGTGATGGAGACGAGAAGCTTGATAAACCCCTCAGGTACATTGGCGAACACCTATGACTCACAGTCGCTGCCAGCCATCTACAAAGGTAGACAAAAATTCCGAATAGTCAATTCATAAATTTATGATGACTAACAGAAAATTGCTACATTTGCAAAATGTTAAAATAGCACTTATTACGCTAATAACCTATTAGCGGTCGCACCTAGTGGCTTCCTACAGTCAGCCTAGCTCTGATACGAAGGTTGTCAGGACCGGTTTTCCAATAAAACCTTTATTGAAAACCGACCATTATATCAGACCATTATAGAGAATCCTCCTTACTGGTAGATAAATCCTTGTTACAGAAATCCATAAGTACTAAATATTATACAAGGTTGAGCTGAGACTGCTCAACAATTTATTACAAGCACGCCGATATTATACATAAAGGCGGATATGACACAAAGGGTATGGTGGCATAACTACTGACTCTTAATATAAGTGGTGGTGGATATGTCACAGTGAAGTGGGTGACATGACTCCAAAATCTTATAGCTCATCAAGCGCCAGAGTGAGGCTCGATTCTTTTATTAGGGTAGCGGAAGCATATATAATACAAGTGACCAACTCCAGCATTGCACGGGACTGACTGGGACTCCTCTAGACGTCGGAATCGCTATCATACTCTTCATCCATAAGATCGCCTTCGTCAACATCTGGCCAAATCGACAAGCCAGGTGAGTACTTTGAATGTACTCGCAAGACAGTATGGACATAAGATATAACAAATGCAAACATGATGCACATGAGCAGACTAGTAATGCGCACTCAGATAATAAATTTGCACTGCATGTTAAATAAAAAGGAAGTCAAAGCGGTAGTCCTCCGAAATCCCAATACAATAGCGAAGACCGATCGGTGTCCAAGCAACGCCTCGAAGGTAAAATAAATTAACATGTCATGATCAAGGCGTCGGGGCCGACACCACATGAAGGGCTTATATTAAAATGTAAATGACAGTACGTGCCACAGTCGACGTCTAAGCGACATCTCGAAAAGGGCCTATAATGAAAGTAAATAACAAGGATGCCACAGCCGAACGTCTGAGCAACATCACAAAAAGGGCTTATATCAAAAGTAAAATAACAAGAATGCCACAGTCAGACGTCTAAGCAACATCACATAAAGGGCTTATATCAAAAGCAAATAACAAGAATGCCATTGTCGGACGTCTGAGCGACATCACATAAAGGGCTTATGTCACAAGTAAATAACAAGAATGCCACAGTCAGACGTCTGAGCGACATCACATAAAGGGCTTATATCTCATCATTCGAATTCAAGTAGCTCATGAAGGTAACATCATTCCATGGAAATACTCGGTACATGACTATAAACTGGTTAGTCCATCCACAGGAATAACATTCAGCCGGGTTTACCACTCTCAGTTTCACGCTTATTCTCCGGAGATTGTCACTGGACCTGACACTGAGATTGACACTGAGACTGACACTAACACTGAGATGTTGTTCAAGTCCTTGACCATGGACATGGTTACTCGAATGGTTTTGACTCTGCAGAGTTTGTACTCTTTAACCACAACCAACGGATTTCAGTAGTCACAAAGGACTAGTTCCGTTTACAGTATTTTAGGAGAAACACACCTAACCAGTACACACCCATTCCACATTCCGCTGCGAGGAATCACCCTAGGCAATGTTCAAGAAAAACTCTAAGACGGGGAGGCTACAACCTCGAATAGCATGGGATCAAATTTATATCGCGCGCTCTAAGGGGTGCCCCCCTCTCGGTCCCAACCGGAAACACCCATGCCCTCGACCGGATGATGGGCTTTAATCCGAGGCCATGGAACCCTCATCACGGCCCCTCTATTTGGTGTGTACAAGGAAAGAGGTTTGCAACTGACTAAACCGCATTCTTTGCAGAAGACATGTGGCGGCACGAAAAGGGGACGAACGGGAACAAGACTTAGTCCACGTTAATACTAGAGTTAAGCGATTGACATAAAACTGGAATGCTTCAACAATACCAGCTCGCAACCTATCATGCCACCACATGATCACGTTATTTCACCATCATATGAACACATCAAATTTCGAAGCTTTGCATGAAATATAACATTCACAAATGCTTATATAAACATGTCATGAGAAAACCACTCAAGCAGTCATGAAAAACACTCATCATATCAAAGGTTCAAACATGCTTGCCTGGTTCGGATTAGTCGGAGTCTAGCTCGGCGAAGTTTGCGGCTCCGTCACCTCCTTGGTATCTATGTTATAAAGGAAATCAGATACTAACGTAAATACCGTGCGTGCATAAAAATTGTTCCAAATATATTTTTAAATAAATATGATAAAAACTTAGAAAGAAAAATAAAGATGATAGAAAAAGAATCAACTCAAAATCATCTTCTCTTTAAAAGTTATTAAGGTTTTGGTCCAGGGACTAATCTGTGATGAAACAGAAACTTTCCAGGGGCTAGTTTAAAAAAATAGAAAACGTTTCGGTTAGAAATACACCGACCCAAAGGGGAAACGTACTTTGCTCGAAGGCGCTTTCAGAAAACGATTCGAATAAAAGAGGAGAGGCTGACAAGGGGGTCCCGCATGTCAGGTTTAAAATCTCACCGTCAACCGAAGCAAACGATGATCGCCGGTGACGATCGACGGCGATCCAGAGGAGGGCAAGGGTATGGTTGCACTCACGGGACAATTCCGCGTCGGTGGGTGGTGGACTTGGTTGTCGGCGAGCACCACGTCAACGGCGGCTTCCACTCCGGCGGACGGCGGTTTGGTCGAGGATGGATCCCTCCGAGGAGAGCTGCAAACGCCAAATCGGAGCGCGGGTTAGGGTAGTCGGTGCAATAGGAGGTTCCTCAACAAGTTTGAGCTAGAGCTATGCAAGGAATTGAGTGAATCAAGCTGGCTACCAGTGCGGCTCGTGGCGGCCGGAGTTGGGGAAGAAGGCCTCCTCGAGGTCCTTCTAGCGGCTAGGCGCGGCTCTGGTGAGGTGGAAGAGTGGTGCTGGATCAAAGGCGAGCTCGGGGCCTCTATTTATAGCTGGCCCGAGGCGGTTGTCGAGAATGGGATTTCTCCGGCGAGTAATTACAGCGAGGTGGTGGTCAAGCTGATAGCTTAGGTGACTGGACAGCTGCGGATTGGTCCACTGGCTCCATTCAACAGCTAAGTTTGATCGGATTTGGCCTGCTCCCGTGGCTTCGACGGAACGGACCTCATGGGCTCGTCGGCGGTAGAGAGCACGCTCTGCGCCTCTCAGGCCATGGCGACGGTACTGCAGCGCGTACAGAGAAGAGGACGGCCACGCGGAGGCTCCTGGTGGTGTGGGCGGTGCTGGACGGGCGCCGCATCGCAGGCTGGCCTCGCTTGGCCGCCACGGGCGGTTCTGCCACCGTGGGAGGCGCCGGAGTTGACGTGACACGTCGCCACCGATGCTCGCAACCGGCCAAACAACCGTGCGGTGCACTGGATAAGGAGGGGGAACAGGGAGCAAGAGGCCAGGTGAGCACTGGCGAGATTGACGCCAAGCTCTAAATAAAACGACACTGACGACTGAAGCTTAACACTGAAACTCTAAATTTGAACAGAACAGTGCACACCATTGCTCGATTTAAATGTTTGGCGCACGTGGAAAATTTTTCTTGAGCTGAAACTTGGTGGGATGGCCTCTTGATGCATCCAGAGACTGCCTGAATTTCTTCAGAATTTTTGGAAAAGGTAAAGAATGAATTTCACCAAAAATGGCAAATATGGTCCAAACTTGCAGCAAGCAAAATTTGAAAATTATGAACTGTGGACTAGCATATCTTGATGGACCTAGGTTGAGGGCACTAAGGACTAGCTAGGGGAATTTATTTGGAAACAAAACTCAAAGGAAATCTAGTAGTTCCTTTGTAAATCACTAAGGTCCAAATAAATGGCAAAAAAAGATTTTGAGGTTAAAACAAATAGAAATAAAATCCAGGAGAAGTTGAACCTTGCTGGACTTGATGCTTGACTTGACCCAAAGTAGGGAGGTGGGTTTTGGAAGAAAGTTTTCTACATAGGCCATGGCAAGACTGTACTTTTGAATAGGGAAGGAAAAAAATCCAAAAATTTTAGGTATTCGTTTTAGTAAAAGGATTTGAAAGGTCCACTCAAAAGTATTTGTGTTGAGCCAACCCAAGATGAAAAATCTTCAAGACCAACAATCAAGGTTTGGAAGAACCCATAAAAAATTTGTCTTAAAAGAATTTTTTTGAAAAGGGGAGTCTTTAAAAAAATATTTTTAAATAACCTCCTTCCAATTAATTAAAGAATTTGAAAAAAACCAAACCAAAAATTTTGCAGTGTTACATGCTTACAAAGCTTCATGTGATGCTCCTACAACATCAAGTGAGAAACAAGTCTTCAATGAAGAATTGAGCTTAATGGTGAAGAACTTCAACAAGTTCTACAAGAGTGGAAGCAAAGAGAGAAGTTCCAGGTTAAGGTCCTACAATGAAAAAAGATCTTCTAGTCGTGATCGCAATTGCTACAATTGTGGAAGACCCGGACACTATGCTAGTGAGTGTATGGCTCCCTACAAAAGAAGAGAAGACTCGCCTAAAAGGAGAAGTAAAAGAGTGGAATCACCACCAAGAGAGAGAAGGAGTAGAGATGATCGTTATGAACGAAGACCCTCTCATAGAAGCAAGGATTCGAAAAGGAAGGACAAGTCATCAAAGATCTACACAACACGAAGACATCACGCTCATGTTGGTGAATGGGTATCCGGTTCCGACTCTGACAAGTACTCCGAGAGAAGTTGTCACTCCGACTCCGAATATACTCAAGATGAAGGTGTTGCCGGTCTTGCACTTGTGTCATCCAACTCCTACGACATACTTGACTCACCAAATGAAGGGATTGGAAGATGCTTCATGGATAAAGGCCCCAAGGTATCAAACCCCAAGTATGTTGATTTCAATAGTGATGAAGATGATTTGCTAGGTGATGATGATTTACTTGTTAACAACACTAGTGATGAAAACTATGATGAAATTGCTATTGATCATGCTAATCAAGATGAAACAAATGACAATGATAAGAAGGGGATTGAGCATCTAACTAAAGAACTAAACACTCTTAAGTTTTCTCATGAAACTACCTTAGAGGATCATCGAGAGCTTTTAAAGACTCATGAGAAGCTATGCTTTGAAAAGCTCAATTTAGAGCAAGAGCATGGGTTCTTAAAAGCAATCAATGATGTTCTTCGTAAGAAAAGTTCTTCTTACATTGCCAAGTGTTTACTCTTGTCTACTTACATGCCACAAGTAAAATCTAGCAACAAGAGAAAGAAAGATTCTTCTTCTAGTAGGAACAATAATCATGCTAAATCCAGTATTGTTGCTTCTAGTAGTTCTCTTGATTCCACTAATGATTCTCTTACCAAGTTACACTTGAGCAAGGAAATAGCTTATTGAAGGGAATTATAGAGAAAGGTATTTACAAGAGCCTTGCGGGAAGTAAGCAATTTGAGGAAATTGTATGCAAGCAAGGAAGGCACCAAAAGAATCAAGGTGTTGGTTTTGAATGCTAGTTCAATGCCAATGGAGTTGAGTGGGAAGAAGATCAATTCCACAGGACGAAGTTTGTTCCTCAACAAGAAAAGTATGATCCCACTTCTTTCAAGGGAACACAAGCTCAAGATGATCTTCCACCACAAGACCACAAGCTAAAAGGCAAGGACAAGCTTTGAGAAGATATTGATTCATTTGAAGAAGCTCCAAAGGCCTTGGTCAAGTGGGTTCCCAAGACTATATCAGGTTCTACTTCATCAAGTATGACTACAACTCCAAGGATCCCCGTCAAGTTGATGTAGATCCCAAGGAAGAAGAACTAAAGATTTCTTGAGGGTGACTCCGCCAACATACTTCACTCATATTAATTTTGGTGAGGACAAGTGCAATCAACTTTCATATCTTGCACTAGTTCAAGGAGTCACAAACCCTCATGTTGGTAAGGCAAGGGACAAGGTAACCTAATGCTTTCATGGACATCATCATATGTGTATTTCAATCTATGTCTATGGATATTCTTGCATTTCCTTGTGGGACTAACCCATGTAGGTATTGAAAGTTCAACTCACTCCAATGGATTGCTCCAATTGATCTACATCAACATTGAGCATCCGCATCTTCAACATCTACATGAAGTCATCATCGACAAAATCCAAGGTTATTTCATCCCTCTTAGTTGGGATATCACGTCTAGAGGGAGCTTTGATCTAAGAATTGAGCCAAAGAACCTCTAATGGTGTGAACACAACAATTCTTTATGTAGAAGTGGTAACCCTACTTGTGCTTAAACGATGAGTATGACCTACAATCAAATGTTCTCATTTGACTCCTCGGTCAATATACTGATATATAGATGACCTATCATCTCCAATTTCTTGATAGATGCTAGAGTGTCCGCGCATGCTTCGCCACATATTTCGTTTGATATCTTATTGTGTGAGCATGTTGGTTGCATAATTTTCTCCATTCGAGGACATCCATTTGTTGCTTTGATTGTTTGGTATTTTCTCTATGCCAAATGGATGGACAAGAATGCCTAAGAACTCCCTCTAGATATCTACGCTTTTCTCGGCTCAAACTCTATTCATGCTACATCACAAAGTTTGAACAACTCAAATTCGGACCCTCCGGGTGAGGAGCACTCGGAGCCACCGATCCGTCAAGGGCTTAAACTTCCAAAACCTCTTAATGGTTTTTAGTTTGACCGATTCATTCTTTCTGGTCTCACCAAAATCATTGAGTTGATCTAGGTTTTCACCTTGGTGCAACCGATTAGAATAGTTCGGTCTCACCGAGTTGCAGTAACCGCTTGCGATTCTACATCTCGGTGCCACCGAGTTGTTCCACTCGGTCACACCGATGGTGACTGGGTGTATATACTCCGCGGGTTGAAAATTGGAAAATTCTTCAACCACTCGAACCGCGCCTACCCAGCTCTGCCGCCCTCCTGGTCTCCGGATCGTCTCTGTCGTGGCCAGCATCCTACCGCCGCTAGTCTCCACCGCTGTCAATGGGTATCACCACCGTTGTTGTCGCCATAGCGAGTTCGTCGCCAATTTAGGGTACGTACTCGAACTCTTTGTGCTTTCTTTAACTCCGATGCTTGCACAAAGATCCATGTCTGGTTTCTTGCCACGATTGAGATAATTCTATCCACTGAAAACTTCCTCTAGAATAGATTTGATGCAAAAACCTAGGGTTAGGTTTCCGCCGAACTCATCTCAGACCGACCGATCTGAAGATTTCGTCTCACTAATTTGGCTCCGGCCATTGCACATGTACTACTCCGTCTGACCGAAGTGTACAAATCAGTGTGACCGAGTTCACTTTCTTTGTGAAAACCTAGCATCTCGGAGTAACTGAACTACATTTCGGTATGACTGAAACTATATGTTTAGAATCTGATAGTGCTTCGGTGTCACCGAGTTTGTCATATCGGTAGCTCTGAAATGCTTTCTGTAGAAAACTAAAATTAAGTTTTTGTCACAAATTTTTACAAAAACATTTGTGCTTTGTGATGCTCATCCACTACCTATATCTATCTATTACCAGGGTCAGATTCGGAGATGTCAAAAGGAAGTGACAGCCAGAATAGGTCAGAGGAGTAGGTGAATCTCAGTGAGGGAACTAGTCCCTCAAGCAGCTATGATGAATGAAGTAGAAGCACACCAAGCAATTTTCCTAAGGCTGCTACTAGGCAAAGGAAGAAGAAAACCTCCGAATATGAATATGTAGAGTTTGTTTCTGATGAGGAGGTTACTTCAAAGAAGAAAGTGCTCAAGAAGGAGCAAGCTGCCGCCAAGCCTGGTATGCATAAGAAGGCTCCTGCCAAGAGAGTCCCTTTGTCAAAAGCCAGAGCCTCAACTCAGGAAACCATGGATTTCACTCTTGAACCAAGAGAGGAAGAGGATGCTGGAGGAAAGAAGAGAAAGGAAAGATTCAAGAAGACTATAGCCAGAGTTATTGGCAGATCATCTATGATGAAGGATCCAGATGAAGTTGAGGAGGAGGAAGAGCCAGATACACCACCTCAGAAGTCATAGAAGCTCATGGGGGATGCTATCAAGTCTAGGGCTGCTCCATCTAAGCCCAGCTCTGCCCCAAGCCATCTGCTCAAGCTCAAGCTCCAAAACTGTCTGCACCCAAGAGATCCACCAGAAACATTTCTGCAGCTGAGAAGAACAAGGCCCCAGTGCCTGAAGCTCAAGAAGATGAGGAGCAACAAGTGCTCAGAAAATTGAACCGCAAGATTCCTGATCATAATGATGATCATCCAGTTGCTGAGAACATGAAAGGAAAGGAAGGGTGCAGGTTTGGGATTGTGGAGACAGACTGGTCCATACGCTACAAGGAGAAGAACTGCTATTGATTATCGTTTTCACACCACATAATAGTAAGATTTCTATGAGACAGTCTTGTTGGACAAAAAGCCTATTGTCTTCGACATGAAATGGGTTGACTGGAAGTACATTGATGAAAATGAGGATTACTTTCCAGGAGTTCATGAATGTTTCAGAATGAATGATGTTGACACTTTTGTTGGTCAAAAGCTGACTAAATGGAATGATGAAATGATTATGCAATTCTACTCAACTGCTCATTTCTATCTAGATGGCAAGATAGTCTAGATGACAGAAGGCACAAGATATCAATCAACAATTGCTAAATGGGCCAAGTTGATCAATGCCCCTAAGGAAGAGGAAGATGACATAGATGTGTATGCGAAGCCCAGAAAGGATCATAACTATATGGCAAACATGTATAAGCCAATTCCTGATAAAGCCTTGGAAACTCATAAGTTTGGATTCATCAATTATATGCTGCCAGGTCTAGCCACGATGAAAACTATACCGAGGCACACTCTGTTGCCCAAGTCAGGAGATCATAGGATGATCCATGGTCACTCAATCAACTTGCTTCATTTGTTTGATGTGCCACAAAAGTTCAAGCTGATGAGTTTGATAGTTGAAACAATGAAGAGAATAGCAGCTGATCAAAAGAGATCATGTGGATATGCCCTTTACATTCAAGTATTGATCAATTCCAAGATGGGGACATGGACATATCTTATGGACAAAGAGAATCTTCCCCTGAGGCCAGAATTTGAGGACAACGAGGTTGTCATGGATGCATCACATCCTACTTAAGTAGAAGCCCAGGAGAAGAGAGAGAGAGAGAGATAGAGAGAGAGAGAGAGAGAGAGAGAGAGAGAGCAAAGGCTGCTAAAGTAGCAAGGGGAAGATCAACTTAGTTATCTGCTTGAGGCCACCGTGATAATTGAGAAAGGACTAGCCACGCTGACTCAAAATCAAGAGAGTCTTGAGAGGATCTTTGAGACTAAACTTCATGATCTAGATGTGAAGGTCATCGAGAACCAGACCATCATTGAGAAGGTCTAGGAAGAGGTTGAGGACAGGAGTGATAGACCCACCACTGATGTTTTTCAGAGAGTGCCAAGGGAACAAAGGTCTGATTGTGCGGTTGTTAGAGACTCGGAGCTACTATACTTCGGCACTGCAAAGAATCGCCACCGTTGTACCTCTAGTTGCAACTCCTCCAGCTCGTCAGATATCATCAGAAGCTTTTGCAGACGAACTCCTCCAAATGTCATCTACGCACACGGGAGATTGTGCGTGGAGTGCCGCATAGAACTATGCATTTTCGAGCTTTTTGGTAACTTGTTGCCAAAGGGGGAGAAAGTGTATAGACCATGAGGCTTCGAGAGCGTGTGTGTTTTGCCTTTTGTTGCCTCTCTTGCTACTTTATTTGCTTTGATCGCTTGCTCGTTTGATTCCTATGCTACAATGGTTGTTATGCTTGCGAGATACTTTGATGATCATGTGTTTGATCATACTATGCTTTAATGTGTGCTTGAATGCTTATTGCCATTATCTGTGTATGATCAATCATGTTTTCCTTGGAGATGAGTGCATATTCTTTATATCTTATCATTTTGAGCGCTCCACCAAGATGTATGTGACATGGAAGAGTGGTCGGTGATCCTAATTGATTATGCATTTGCATTCGAAACCAAATTCTAAATAATGCACAAATTTAGGGGGAGCTCTTGCTTATCACATACTTCTCAGAGCGACGATGTATTTCATTCATATTATCATTTGTCGAAGCTTTGATCTATATGTTGCCATAAATTACCAAAAAGGAGGGATTCAAAGTGCAACTAATCCCCGGGTGGTTTTGGTAATTCATAACAACATATAGCTCATTGAACTAATACCTTTATCTAAGTTGTCGGATCCCAAGCTCGCGGACCCTGGATAGATTGAACTGTGGGATGCGTGCGAAGAACTCAACATTCCTAGTATGCCAACTCGTTGATCCCATGGCCTAGCTCGATGAACTGGAAGGAAAAGGGACACAGCCGTTTACCTAGGTTCAGGCCACCTTGCTATGTAATACCCTACTCCTGCTTTGTGGTGGATTAGCCTCGAGGTGGGCTGAAGATGAACCGGTACAGTCGAAGAACAACCTCAGGAGGTGTGTTCTTTTGTTTGTGTGAGCTGGTGAGCGTGAAGATGGGCTGGGACCGGATCCCCCACTATGGTGGTGGCTAGGCTCTATTTATAGTGGCCTTGGTCCTCTTCCCAAATGAAGGCTGGAAGGGATCCCACAACGGCCAAATTCGAAGGGGGACAACTAGTAAATCTTAACTTGACGAAAGGTAATCTTCGCCTGCAATGCTTCTGGTCGTGATGCCGTGGTGGGCTCCGCGATGACCTCCGTCCAGCCGTCCTGGCGGTCTTGGTCTTGTAGCATGGAAATAAAAACCTTTGGTTGATTCCTCGGGACACCACACCTGCGCTTGCCTCTGTAGGACTAAAGAGGAAACCTGTTGTACCGCTCTCGCTGGCACCCGCCCGGCCTTGGTCATCATGGCTTGTGTCATCCGAACCTCACGAGGTGAGGGCTCGCATATAAATCTCTGCTCCTCAGGAGCCAGCCTGAGGAGGCCGCTCCCTTTGGAGGTATTGGCGTCGTTCGCCTCGCGAGGCTTGGCCCCTCGTGAGGGTCTTGCATTGTCGGTGTTAAATATGGGATGTACCAGGCCGTCGATGGAGCCACGCGGTGGGCCGCGGGCAGGCAAGTCTGGGTACCCCTGTTCCCAGAACGCCGACTGTTGTGGAATTGTCATGGAAGATGTCCTAGCAGAAGGACTTAGTCGTGGAGCCATCGCAACTATGTTAGCTTAAAGCGGTTAAACGGGACAAATGACACAGGAGTTTATACTGGTTCGGCCCCTTGCGGTGAAGGTAAAGGCCTAGTCCAGTTTGAGGTGGTATTGCTTGGGTTTCAATTACAAGGGGGCGAATACATTTGACCTAGTTCTCGATCTCTTGTTTCTTGTCCTAAACCACCGCCGGGTTGTCCCTTTATATACAAAGGTTGATGCCCGGTGGCTCATGGTGTCCCGGCCGACTTATACAATATGTCCGGCTCGGTGACTAATTACACATGCCTTACAATACAAGTTACACATATATGGTGGTTTACACCTGTGGGCCTTAAGTCGCCTTTGGGCTTCCGGACCTTCAGTAAGCCTGCTTCGTGAACCACCATCTTCAACATCCTCCTGGGCTTTGGTATGACCCGGCCCCTCCTGGGCGGGTAATACCCTTTAGTTATATCCCCAACATTAGGCCCCAGGTTGATATGAACTTGTTCGTATCAATCTCCCGGTACCTAGAAAAAGTCCTTCATTTGCTCTTACAAAATATTGTAACCCGCCATGAAGTTACCTCCTTGGATTGTGGTAACCTGTCGTGACGTCACCTGTCACTAATATTATGCAAGGCCCAAATCTATAATATATCTTCTCTATTAATGAACTTCCGAAAATCGAGGCGTCTGTGTTGTCACATATCCATTTTATCGCCTCCTCGATTCCCGTGCATGTCGCTTATCCTTTTCAACCTTATAAATAGGGCCAGAGGTCCCTTTCACTTTCCCACCTTGACTCTTCGTTTCTTTCTTCTTCCTCGCGCCGTCTCAGCGCCCGAGCTCCGCTGCCATCGACCTTTGCCCCTATTTCGAAACTGGCCGCTGCATCAACCTGAATCGATCAGAGTTCGTCTGTGTGCCTCCGCTGTTCATCAGCTCCGGTGAGTTCTCCTCCTTCCCTTTCCTCTAGATCCCTTTAGTGTCTCCTACGAGTTCATCAGAGTTCATCCTTGTTCTTCGTTGTAGCTTGTAACTTATGATTCAAACTTAGCACGCCTCCTGCGCTTCGGTAATCGTGGTACTTATTTTTGTTATTAGACCATCTCCCTTGCATAAGAAAACCAATATGGAGATACGAACTGCTTACGTACTACAACTTAGGTCTAAATATTTTCCATTATCTGATGTGCCGTAGATCCAAAATCATAACATCAATTTGTGAAACCTGTTTTTCCAGCACTTAGCAATTTTCCCTTTCTCAGATCTGTAAATCAATAATTATGCGAGCGGCTTAACGTAGAAATCATAACCCGCCAGGTAACATTAGTCCCCTCTTAAGCCGCCAATAGCTCATCTTCATAATTTCAATGCCATCTTCTGGTTTACCACTTATGCATGCTTCATTGTTATTCACCTTGTAACTCGTCAACCGGCTTAATCATATAATGTTGAACCAACACAATTTTTCTTTCAGCTCATCGACAATGGCTAAGCCATATTCTGCTTGTAACTGGGTGCAATCCCGGGTTACTGAAGAAGACCTGAGCAACCACATTGCAACTGGCACTCTAGCCAAAAAAGAGGTCATTCACTGGAGGGTCCCTGGTGCAGAAAATCCTCCTAAGCCCAAGGATGGAGAAGTTATTGTTTTCATTGATCACCTGAGTCGGGGGTTCAACCCACCCGGCTCAAAGTTTTTCCGGGATGTACTTCACTTCTTCCAACTTCACCCTCAAGATATCGAACCCAACTCCGTATGTAACATTTGCAATTTCCAAGTGTTCTGTGAAGATTATCTTCAAGAGGATCCGACAGTTGATTTATTAAGAGAATTCTACTATTTAAACCGCCAGACTGAGTTTGTTGATGGTCCCCACACTGAACTCGGTGGGATTTCAATTCAAAATAGGAAAGAGGTCAGCTTTCCCTATGCTAAGCCACCAAGTCACCCCAAAGACTGGAACCAAACTTGGTTCTACGGTCAACACACATCTCCAGCTAACAAAAATCCTTTATCGGGTTACCGCGCACCGGCTTAGCAGCATGCATCCACTCCCCTCATGGCTAAGTGCGAAGGATCGGGCCAAATATGCACCATCATTTTCAAAGCTCAGAGCCCTTATGGCCAATGGTTTAACCGGCGTCGACCTCGTCCGATGCTGGGTGTCCTGGAGTATCTTGCCATTAAGCTGTCGCCCCGGCTTAATGTGCGAATACACTAGCGATGTGAAAGATCCCCAGCGCCAATGTGGTATTCAAATGTCCGATGCAGAAATTAATGAAGCCACTAAGAAATTGCTGAAAGAGCCTTTTAAAGAATGCAGCAAAATAGGACTTAGTCCTTTTAGCACCTTCAAGAAGCCGCCAACCGTAAGTGTTGCACAATTTCCGCTTAATCAGTATTTTCAATAATTATGCCACTTAAGATCTTTTTGACATTAACAGGCTGATTCTCCATTTTGGAAGAAGAACCCGAAAGATAAGCCGACCAAACCATCTCATACCAAAACTAAGGCCACCAAGAGACCTTCCAAGAAGAAAACCACTGAACTCGTGGGTTCAAATATTGATGATGATGAGTCAGAGGTAGAACTTGACTCTCTTGGGCTCATTTTTTCTACATCTCATTGACAGTGATTATTATCAGGACGACGCAGAAGCCAGCCGTGCAGATGACATAGAGGTAATTACTCTTTCGTCTAGCTCAGAACCTCTACGAACACAGAAAACCCGACAAGCAAACCGCAAAGTAAGCTTTTCTCACCCTCTATCTCACCTGGATCCCAACTTTCTTTTGAAGAAACAGCAACACGAAGCTCGCCATACCACCCGGCATAGCGGTGGTGTAATCACTTCGTCCGGCTTACCAAACACACCGGTTCGCAAGCACCTCCCAGAGGTCTTAAATATTTCTGATATACTTTATCCTAAGGCGGGTCTTTTCGACAACCTCTTAACCCATCTGATTCAAACTATCAGGGGACTTCTCATTCCTCCTCTAGCGAACGGGAACTCAAATCCCAGCTTTCAAGACGGTACCTAGTAAGAACATTTTCAACTATTCAACCTTATATCTGATCATTACATTGACCTCTTTATGTTCCTTATTTTCACGGCCAGGCCAAACCCAGCAAGAAAGCAAAGTTGAATAAGCCGGCCAATGATGTCATCATGTCTGAGCCGGAAGAACAACAACCAGAACTCTCTCACCCAGCCGTAGAAGATATTATTGATGATCCGCCGCCTCAAGACCATGAAGTATCCATAGACCATATGTATGTTGAGTCGGCTATTTCTAAGCCGCCAAGCCCGATTAAGCCTGGTGAGGAGAAGGCTGCCGATGTCATTGTCACTGGTTTTGGATTCACAGCTTCGGGTCAACCTACTGTCTTATCTAAACACAGTGCCAAGGAAGAAATTTCTGCCGAAGATAAAGGCAAGTGGAAGGTAGACTTGGACATCTATGCTCAGTTCAGCGCTCAAGATATCCATTCCGGTTATTTAAACCGTCTATACACCAGTCGTGACTTTGAAGCCGGCTTGGTTAACTTGATGAAAGAACGCTATGAGGTAAACACTGCAACTCCTTTTTATATGAATATACTTTCCTTAGCCGCCAAGTTTATTGGATATGATAGAATAGACTGTACTATAAACTTCAATAGTTGCATAGATCAAATCCAGTAGCTCCCAAGGGTCTGTTTATGCTTTCAATATGAACTGGGACTTATAATACCAGTACTTAAATTTTGCATTCGTAGCCCCCAAGGGCCCGTTTAATAAATATAATAAATCGGGACTTTTAAGTAGCAAAAATCAACTTCGCCTCCGTAGCCGCCGAGGTCCAGCTTAATCAGTGATGAATAAGTCGGGACTAATCATCCTGTTTAAAATCAACAACCCAATGTGTAGTCTTTATAAGCCGGATCACATCATTTTTCCGGGTCATGGGTTTGTCTTGGAACAGAGCAATAGGCATTAGCCCCCAAGTGCCAAGGATAATACTTGTATTGTGCTTGGGACTTTCAAAAATTTGTCTTTAAAAAAGAGAAATATGCATTAGCCCCCAAGTGCCAAGAGTAATACTTGTATTATGCTTGGGACTTCAAAGAGTAATCATGATCGTTATCTTTTCTGTGTATGCTTATGTCACAGGCTGAGTTGACTGAAAAAGACTCACAGCTTAATGATCTTAAAGCCAATATCAAAACACAGCAATAAGAGACATCCAAGGCCAAGTTTGAACTGAAATCTGCTTTGGAGAATATTGAGCAGCTGAAACAGAACTTCAACACTGAAAAAGAGGGCTGGGAAACTAAAAAAGCAGCTCTGTTGAAGAGAGCAGAAGAAGCGGAAGCCACGCTTAAGCCGGTGATTGAAGAGTTATCCAGCTTAAAGCAACAGATTAATGCTATGTCATCAGCCATGTTCGGTAAGAACATGTCTCCCTTGTATCGTAATAATCATATTATAAACGGCTGCCGGCTTACCCATAACTTTTAATGATATAGGTTTGCGGAGCACGAAGTTGGGCTCAGACATTTGTGTTCGGCTTAAGGCTGCCTACACTCTTGTAGAACAGTTTTACACTGGTGCCCATCAAAGCATCGCCTCTACGCTGCACAAGAAAACTCCCTCCACACTTATCAAGGATACACAGTAACAGTTATTCGTGCTTCCAAAAAGAATTGATGACTTAAAACGGGGAGCTGCCAGAGCCGGCGCCTTGACTTCCTTAAGCCGGGCAAAGGCATGGCAAGCTGATCTTGACCGTGAGGATTTGGCCAACGGCTGCCCCATTGTGAAAGAAGACGGATCTGCCTACAATGCTGATGATTTTGCAGAGATAGCAAGAGCCATACGCCTCTTAGCAAGCAAGCTAGCTTATGATGCTGACAACAAAAGAGTTAGCGTGCCGGTTCACGAGCCAACAGATCTTATCTCGCCGATTCGTAAGCATTCCTTCACTCCTGATATTGATCCATCAAACCTTATTGATGATGAAGTTGTATTTAGAGCGTTGACTGGTATCAACTGGGCTCCACCTGAATTCCAGCTGATGGATAGGCAAGGAGCTGAAGACGAAGAAGAGGTGCAGGAAGATCTAGAGACTTCAACTCGCCAACAGCCATAAGCCAGTTTATTAAGCAGAATACTTTGCTATGTTGACGGCTCCAAAACACTTATTCTCGTTGGGCCATCAAATGCCTAGTAATAGGCTAGTTAAACTCTTGATCTGCCATGCCATCGTGCATGCTTTGTTTTGCATGATACTGTTGATCCACCAATTGAATATGGTACTTATGTTTATGATATCATCATGTAGATCAGCAGTTTATCCTTTTTTTCCTGCATACAGACAAATCACAAGTGCCTTAGCGGTTCACCGTGGGACGGGTCATGATGCCCAGTATAAGTCCACTGGTGACCATGGAAGTCGATAACCAGGGTAGGGGGTAATATCCCAAATATGAGACATAACCAGGGTTGCTTGGCCCGACTTGAAAAAACCATATGGTGAGAAAAAAGGGGTGATACAAATCCAAAACGAATAAAAACCTAAAAAACACGAGGCTTTCATAGGCCGCTAAGCCAAAATATCTACTTCAATGAAACTAGCATGAGAGCCAGTGGAGTTTCCGTGCTTTCTGTGATACGGCTCTCACTTGACCCAATCAACATTTTAACCCGGATAAGTTCAGGGTCTTTAAAAGATTGACTTATCGAGAGTATGTGGGGTTGGAGTAGCATCGTGCAATACAGGCCGGTTTAACCAAGTTTCAAGGAAGGCGGCTTAATAGCCTGGGTTTATCCTTGCGTTCCGTAAGCGGCCCTCACATGACAAACCGCCATTTTAACCTTAACCAGTTCATGGTCTTTAAAAGATTGACTATTAAGAGTACAGCGGGTCATTCAGGATTACCTGATGGAGAAGCATCTTGCATACAAGCAGAATAACCCAGATTTTTGGTGAATACACCTGGCATCCAAGCCAATCAAAACGGTGAATATAGCTATGTTCATTGAACAGGAAGCACCTAAGTGATATATTTCTGAGCGGTACTCAGTGGGTACCTATGTTTGAGTTATGTTGTGCATCCAACTCTCTTTGGTCCCAATAACTCGGGCATTTAAGCCTCTCAAGTGATCATGTGAGATGACAATAATGACTCAGTTTCGAAGAAATGAAACGACAGGGGCCTTGAATTATCAGGGATGCTGGCTTTATTATACTCATTATAATATACACATCGTCAAAATATGTACATCACGAGAGCCAGTGACTCAGGTGTAATAAGGCCAAAGATGAGCAATATTCCATGGTCGGCGGGTCTCCTCCTCTAACGTGCGTGAGTCCTTGCGTCCTCGAACATCGATAAGGTAGTACGACCGATTGTTCAGTTTTTTGCTGACCACAAAAGGTCCTTCCCAAGGTGGGGATAGTTTGTGCATATCAGTCTGATCATGGATAAGCCGGAGCACCAAGTTGCCTTCTTGAAAGGTTCTGGTTTTAACCCGGCGGCTGTGATAATGCTACAGATCTTGCTGGTAAATCGCCAAACAAGCCGCTGCAAGGTCACGCTCTTCATCCAATAGGCCAAGTGCATCCGGCCATGCTTTTGCATTATCAGCTTCAACATAAGCCGCCACACGGGGGGAATCATGACGGATGTCACTAGGGGGAACCACCTCTGCTCCGTAAACCATGAAAAAAGGCGTGTAACCCGTCTATCTGTTGGGGGTAGTATTGATGCTCCATAACACTGAGGGAAACTCTTCCACCCAACAACCCGGCGTTCTCTGCAAAGGAACCATGAGCCGGGGCTTGATGCCTCTCAAAATCTCTTGATTAGCTCGCTCAGCTTGACCATTGGACTGGGGGTGAGCCACTGACGATACATCAAGTCGAATATGCTCTCGTTGACAAAACTCTTTCATAGCACCTTTGCACAGATTAGTGCCATTATCAATTATAATGCTGTGGGGAAAGCCAAAACAGAAAAATCACCTTTTTGATGAATTAAACTGCCGTCGCCGCATCACACTTACTAAACCGCTCTGCTTCAACCCACTTTGTAAATTTGTAAACCGCCACCAGGAGGTGGTCTTTTTATCCTTGGACCTTTTGAAAGGCCCAACCATATCAAGCCCCTGGACGGCATACGGCCAAGTAATTGGAATCATTCTCAGTTCTTGAGCCGGCACATGAGCTCATCGTGAAAACTTCTAACACCCATCACATTTACTAACCAAATCTTCTGCATCAGCATGAGCCGCCAGCCAATAAAATCCGTGACGGAAAGCCTTGGCTACGAGAGACTTAGAGCCGACATGATGACCAGAATCGCCTTCCACAGGAAAAACACAACATTGAAATTCCCCTGTGACACTGTGATGATGCAACTCTCCATTGACAATAGACATTGACTTAGACCGCCGGGTTATCTGCCTGGCCAAAGTTTCATCCTCAGGTAACTCTCCCCGGGTCATATAAGCCAAATATGGAACTATCCAATCAGGAATAGCATGACGAGCCGCCACCAGTTGTGCTTCCGAGTCAGGAATAGCAAGATCTTCCTCTGTGGGCAATCTGACCGAAGGGTTGTGCAGGATATCCAGGAAAGTGTTAGGTGGCACCGGCATACGCTGGGATCCTAACTGGCTCAAAGCATCATCCGCCTCATTTTTCCTGCGATCAACATGTTCAACTTGATACCCTTTGAAGTGACCTACCATAGCATCAACCTCTCGACGATAAGCCGCCATGGGTGGATCCTTGGAATCCCAAGTACCAGAAACTTGCTGAGCCACCAGATCTGAGACTCCAAAACACCTCACCCAGCTTAAGTTCATCTCCTTAGCCATCCGAAGACCATGGAGCAAGGTCTCATACTCAGTTGCATTGTTAGTACAAGGGAATATCAACTAGAGAACATAAGAAAATTTACCACCTCATGGGGAAGTCAAGACAACTTTAGCCCCCAAGCCCTCCAACTGCCTAGATCCATCAAAGTGAATAGTCCAATAAGTGTTATCTGGTTTCCCCTCAGGCATCTGCAGCTCTGTCCAATCATTTATGAAATCCACAAGCGCTTGAGACTTAATGGTTGTTCGAGGCATATATTTCAAACCATGAGGTCCAAGCTCAATGGCCCACTTGGCTACCCGACATGTGGCTTCTCTGTTCTGAATAATATCCCCTAAAGGAGCAAAACTAACCATAGTGTTCGGATGACCCAGAAAATAGTTCTTTAGCTTTCGACTATCCATGAACACCCCATACACAAGCTTTTGCCAATGCGGATACCTCTGCTTGGACTCAATAAGCACCTCACTGATATAGTAAACCGGCCGCTGAACCAGATGCTCCTTGCCTGATTCCTTCCATTCCACCACAATGTCTACACTAACATCTCGGCTATTGGCAGCCACATATAACAGCAAAGGCTACTTATCAATGGGAGAAGCAAGAACCGGTGGCTCTATCAATTGTTTCTTCAAGGCCTCAAATGCCTGATCAGCAGCATCACTCCAGACAAAGTTATATGTCTTGTTCATCATTTGATACAGAGGGATAGCCTTCTCACCCAACCAGCTTATGAACTGGCTTAAGGCCGCAATACGACCCGCCAAACATTGAACATCATTGATACACGCCGGCTTAGCCAGTGAGGTGATAACCTTTATCTTCTCTGGGTTAGCTTCAATACCTCGTTCCAGAACCAGAAAACCCAAAAGTTTACATGTTGGCACACCAAAAACACACTTGGCCGGGTTAAGCATCATCTTATAGACCCGGAGATTGTCAAAGGTTTCCTTTAAATCATCTATCAGGGTATCCTTCTACCTGGACTTGACCACAATATCATCCACATAAGCATGAACATTGCGCCCAATTTGATCATGAAGGAATTTTTGCACACACCGCTGGTAAGTCGCATGGGCACTCTTGAGCTCAAAAGCCATATACACGTACCAGAAGACTCCAAAGGGAGTAATAAAACATGTCTTCTCCTGGTCCTTAATTGTCATCTTGATCTGATGATAACCAGAATAAGCATCCAAAAAGCTCAGACGCTCACAACCTACCATAGCATCAATAATCTGGTCAATATGGGGGAGAGCAAAGGGATCAGCCGGACAAACCTTGTTTAAATCCGTATAATCGACACACATGCGCCAGGTGCCATTTTTCTTAAGTACCAGCACCTGGTTAGCCAACCACTCAGGATGAAAAACTTCAACAATAAACCCAGCCGCCAAGAGCCGGGCCACTTCTTCACCAATAGCCTTATGCCTCTCTTCGCTGAAACGACGAAGGAATTGCTTGACTGGTTTAAACTTTGGATCAATATTGAGAGTGTGCTCAGCGAGTTCCCTCGATACACCCGGCATGTCTGAAGGCTTCCATGCAAAGATGTCCCGGTTCTCACGGATGAACCCGATGAGCGCCCTTTACTATTTCGGATCCAGATTAGCACTGATGCTGAACTGCTTGGATGAGTCGCCAGGAACAAAGTCAACTAGCTTAGTGTCGTCTGCCGACTTAAACATCAACAAGGGGTCATGCTCTATGGTTGGGTTCTTAAAAGATGTCATATCCGCCGGGTCAACATTATCCTTGTAAAATTTCAACTTCTCTGTTTCACAAACAGACTCAGCGTAAGTAGCATCGCCTTCTTCACACTCCAAGGCTACCTTGCGACTCCCATGCACTGTGATAGTGCCCTTGTGACCCGGCATCTTCAGCTGCAAATAAACATAACAAGGCCTTGCTATGAACTTAGCGTAAGCTGGCCACCCAAACAGATCATGAGAAGGGCTCTTGATTTTAACCACTTCAAAGATCAATGTCTCAGATCTGGAGTCATACTCATCTTCAAAGGCAACCTCCAAAGATATTTTACCCACTGGATATGTCGACTTACCAGGCACGACATCGTGAAAAACAGTGTTCGATGGCTTAAGGTTTTTGTCGGTCAATCCCATGCAATGAAAAGTTTCATAGTAAAGGTATTGATGCTGCTGCCTCCATCCATGAGCACCTTAGTGAACTTGTACCATCCAACTTGAGTTGCCACTACCAGCGTCAGGTGACCCGGAGTATCAACCAAGGGCGGGTGGTTCTCACGGCTCGAGAGAATGGGGTGTTCAGACCATCGCAAATAACGGGGCACCGCCGGTACAATAGTGTTTAATGCCCTTTTATGAAGCTTCTAATCTCCCTTACACAAACTTGTGGTGAAGATGTGGTGTTGCCCACTATTCAACGACTTGGGGTACTCTGATAACCAAATTGCCGCTGGTGAATCCCAAGATTGTTCTGTTGGTTGTAACCACCCTGATTACCTTGGCCTTGAAAACCAGAACTTGAACCGCCGCATCCATGACCCGGACCATGAGGGCCGGACCCTGAACCGCCATCCAGGCCATGGCTATGCTAGAAAAGATGAGAATCCCTGTACTCTTTCATGATAAAACAATCTTTCCAAAAATGGGCCGATGGCCCCTCATGTGTTCCATGCTTTGGAGACGACTGATTCATCATTGCCTCAAGGTTGAATTTTGCCCCTCCAGACTGAGCTGGCCTCCCTTTGCGACGCTAGTTGTTATTCCGCACACCAGTGTTGGCCACAAAGTCTAAATTCCCTTCAGCTCTGCGCTTACCACTGCCACCCTGACTAGCAGGGTTGTGTTGTTGCCCTTCCATGCCGCTACTCTTCTTTCCCTTGCTCGGCCTTTCATCATCGGACTCGGGGTCCTTGGTACCATCAGAGTTGGCATACTTTACAAGGGCCGCCATGAGCTCCCCCATGTCACTACAATGGCGCTTAAGCCGCCCAAGCTTCTGTTTGAGAGGGAGGAAACAGAAATTTTTCTCCAACATTAAAACTGGTGAGCCGACGTTGATATTTTCTGATGAGTGTATGATAGCTGATATCCGACGCACCCAATGGGTTGTTGACTCGCCCTCCTCTTGAACACGAGAGACCAAATCCACAATTGACATAGGCTGCTTGCATGTATCTTTGAAATTTTGAATAAAACGGGCCTTCAGCTCTGCCCACGACCGAATGGAGATGGCGGGCAGCCCCTTCAACCAAGTACGAGCCGGCCCTTCCAACATCATGGTGAAATACTTAGCACACGCAGCCTCACTAACCTCCAGCATCTCCATGGCCATCTCATAACTCTCAACCCAAGCTTCAGGGGGCTGGTCTGCTGTATAATTAGGCACTTTACGAGGACCCTTGAAATCCTTGGGCAAACGCTCATTACGTAGAGCCGACACCAAACATGGTACACCCAAGGTTCTAGAGGTCATGCCCGCTTCCACCAAAGTCATGGGGTAAGCCAGAGCGTGTTGATGACCTGGTAGCTCGGCCTCCTGACGCGCTCTGCCCTGATCCACCAGAGTCTGGGCATTGGCACCACCGCACGCCGGGGCATGTCCACGGGGCTGGTTGCGGCGTTGTTCAGTACTTGAAACCGCTGGTGAGTCAATGTGTCTGCTGTAACTCCGGCTTGGACGAGGGGTTGAGTGAATCTGCTCACGACTATAAGAATACACCGCTTGCTGCTCCAATGCCGTCTGAAGAAGTTCTCTGGACCTTCACGTTTCAACCGCTGTCGGAGAGTCGCCTTCAACTGGCAGAGCCTCCAATCGTGCCGCCACAGCAATCATATTGTCCAGAGGGTTGGAATAATGACCCGGCGGCGTCAAAACATGCTGAGGCGGGGTATTATTCACACGTGGAGAGCCCATCACTCGTGGCTGAACTGGCGCTCCACCCCAGGCGCTTCAACCGCCCGGTTTACCACCGGCGGGACACTGGTCCCTGCGCCAGGCGTGTTGAAGAGATTCCTCGCCTCGTAAACCAGAGGCAGACGAATCCGGTGTCTCCTCCTCACGACTTCATTTGAAGCGTTCTGATCCAACGTGAGCCGGAAGGAATCGGCTTGGATCTGCAGTGCCTAAGCCTCCAAAACAGCCCGTTTTACAGCCATCCTAGTGTTTTCTGCCGCCAGCTCTTCCTTGGCTTGAGCTATCTCACCTCGCAGCTTAGCCAAATCTACCTTGTGTTGTTCCTAGTTGTCCGGGGTTACTTCTATCTCCATCAGAGTCGCCAGAGCCTGCAACAATTTGGTGAGAACTTGAGCCAGCGGGCGTGCAGAGCCGCTAGCACCAGCTGCCATTGCAGCCATTTAACTGCAGGTCATAGCCGCGGCAGTTGTTGAACCAAGCACCGGTTGTGTACCGTCCATGAAGATCGCAACCCTGTTCGGCGGCTTATAGGGGTCCGGAATGCTGTCACCATCGGAATAGCCCCCAAGCTAGCCGTCTTGCAGTTGATACAAAGAAGTGGTCTCGCCCGTGGACGACTCAACATTAGAGTAGATGGCTATCTCACTGCCAGATATAGATCCATTTTCAATTTCCACCCCATGGATGAAACCGACGAAGGCACGCTTCGTGGCTGGTTGAACTTTGGCGGGTCGTGCACGCTGAGCTGTCTCGACGATGTCGGTGCAGATGTCCGCCTCAGGGCCCAGTTCGCTAATCTTGCCGATGAAGACGTGGATTCCGCCGAAGGGGATCCGATACCCATACTCGATTGAGCCGGCCTCAGGACCCCAGCCAGCATCGTTGATGTAGAGCTTGCCGCGACGACTCTTGGTCATCCGGCCAACAGCGTATCCATTGATCCCTTCAAAGCTACCCTATAAGAACTCAAAACCACCGAGCGATGGCCCCATGGTGGGCGCCAACTATCATGGAACTGTCACGGCAGATGTCCTAGACGGACTTAGTCATGGAACCATCGCAACTAGGTTAGCTTAAAGGGGTTAAACGGGACAAAGGACACATGAGTTTATACTGGTTCGGACCCTTGCAGTGAAGGTAAAGGCCTAGTCCAGTTTGAGGTGGTATTGCTTGGGTTTCGATTACCAGGTAGCGAATATGCTTGACCTAGTTCTCGATCTCTTGTTTCTTGTCCTAAACCGCCGCCAGGTCGTCCCTTCATATACACAGGTTGAGGCCCGGTGGCTCATGGAGTGCCGGCCGACTTATACAATGTGTCCGGCTTGACGACTAATTACACATGACTTACAACACAAGTTACACATATATGGCGGTTTACACATGTGGTCCTTAAGTCGCCTATGGGCTTCCGGACCTTCAGTAAGCTTGCTTTGTGAACTGCCATCTACAACATCTTCATGAGCTTTGTTAATGATGAACCACCAGTGGTATGACCAGGCCCCCCCTGGGCGGGTCATACCCCGTAGTTATATCCCCAACACCGACAGTAGCCCCTAGGCCCAAGGCGCGCTCGGACTTGGCCTCGAGGCCAAGCCAAAGGCTAAGGGTGGAGCACCACGGGCCTCAACCGCCTGTGGCCTTGGTCGACACGTGGCCGCAACACAGGCGTCTCCGCTTCACCACGCAGCCTTGGCAACCGTCTCGGGCTGACAAAAAGGCCGGCGCCTGTCATGAGTCTTCATTGCCTTATCTTCATCTTTTCTCCAGATCCCCTTCTCTCCCTGCTCAGAGCGCCTCCAGATCCGCTGAACATTTCCCTGAGCTCGCCACTGATGGCCACCGATAAGGTGAGCCCGCCGCCCTTCTGCGCGCTCGGCCTCCTCGTACGAGCCGGCCCTCAATATGTCCACCGTCACAGAGGAGAAACACCTTGCCGTTGTGCTCCCGCTGACGGGGAGCAGAGGAAATGAGGGAGGAGAGACGACGCTCCGGGTTGGCTCCTCCAAGCCAGAAACCCCTTCTTTTTGCACTGCATCTTTGTTGGGCTCGTCCCCCCTTTCTCAAATTTATTCTTGGCCGTCCTCAACCACATTACCAGGTCCACACCCTTCATCTTCATCCCAACCCCATCCTCCTCCCGTTGATCTTCGCCTTCTACTATGAAGCGTTTGTGGGGGTGATGCTCTCTATCGCGCTGCTCCGCCACTTCTTCTTCCTATGGATGGGCAGCTCCAAGTGCTCCGGGTGCGTCTGCTTCATCGCATCTCATGGAAGCAACACGATCTCAGGGGCCGGGAAGAATGTGGAGGACTTCCGGCATAAGTGGATCTTCATGGACGCCAAGCGCTCTCACGCTCAGCTGGAGACGCCGACTGCCTTGCTTGTGAAGCTGGACCGATGGGTTCACGAGAAGCTCACCGACCCTCGGGCGGAGCTGCTACTAGAGAATATGATGGTTGACCTAAAGGTGGAGAAGATGACGGTTGACCTAAAGGTGGAGAAGCTGACAGGGGCCATGCTCGTCAGGGAGTTCCCGATGCAGTGCCTGGCCCCGCTCCAGGTGCACTTGCGCCCTTTGTGGAGCTTCAAGGGCGTGGAAGACAACCTCCGGCTACGCCCGGATGACCTGTCCGACGAGGAGCTGAGCAAGGTTGTGCACACCCTTCTCAAGAAGGACTCGGGTGACCTTCCCGAAGCATATCTTCCCGCTGTACCACCGCGATGACAGAGAGAAGGTAGTCGCCGCCATGCCCATCATCAACGAGAGGGGCTCATGCCGCTAAAGCCTTCCCAGCCCCCGAGCTCCCCAGTGTCGGTGTCCTCCGGAGAGCACTCCAAGGAGGAGGGGAAGGAGGATTCGAAGGCGACCTTGGAGGTGGTGGGGGAGACCTCTCCCCCGCGGCAGAGCGATCTCTCTGCATACTCTCCGATGATGACGACGCCGGTGAGTACCTGGCCGAGGGGTCGCGATGCTCCACCGGGGTTGTCACGAGGTCTGGGGGCACCCCTCTGAAGAGGCTGAAGCAGGGGACCCCGAAGAAGGGCGGGACGGCGTCGCTTCCCTGGGGCGGCGCCTCAGCCTTATTGCCGACACCGCCGCCAAAGAGCCAGCCGTCGTGTGCTCGTCCCCGTGCCCCAGAAGCTCAGGGCGTCGCACTCCTAGCCAAGAGGAGGTCGTACGTCGCTGGTGATGAGTATGTGGTTTACCTTGTTTTTGCTCCTCATCTTTGATGCCGTGCTCACGACACCCTCCTCCTGGTGGCCAGGCTGCAGCCGGTGCTGAAGAGGAAGAGGGAGGAGGCCAGGACCGCCGAGGCCAAGCGGCTTGCCGCCGCCACAGTGACCCTGGGGTGGGAAGAAGAGGCCGCCTTGCGTCTGGAGTTGGCCTCTCGAGCCTCGGGGGTCCAGCCTCAGGAGAAGGTGTCACAGCCCTAGCTTTGGCCTTTGCTTGTCATTGCATATGCATCCATGCATCATCCTAAATTCAAGGAAATTGAATTGAGGGAATTCTCAAGCCTCACAAATCTTTTAAAAAATCATCAACATTAAAATATTTTAAAATGAGCCCGACAAAATGTTCCTGCTAATCTCTGAAAATATGGGCAAGACCTAAAACTCAAACTAATATTTTTGGAATCACAGAAATAATTATTCTTGGGCCTTTGAATTAATTCACTAGCTATTTGAATTGGTTTTATATTTACTATAAATAGATATAAGCCCAATAATTTTGAAAGTTTGCATGTGGCTCTGAACTAGTTTTCGAAGTCCACATAATAATTTTCAGAAACATAAAAATTGGTTTGGTTTGAAAACCAAACTCAAAACAAACTTCAAAAAAATAGAAAACAGAAACAAACAGAATAAAAGAGAGAGAGGAAAGCTTACCAGGCAATTACCTACAGCCCAGAGGCCTAGCACTGTGCAGCCCAGGAGCTGGCCCAACCCACCACCGCTGCGAGTCGTCTCCCACCTCGCGCCAGAAGGACGCGAGGCGTGTGTTCGCCACACGCCGGCACGCGCCCGTGCCTCCTCCTGCCTGACTGCCTGCGTCCCAGACGCCCTGGACGCCTCCAACACTGCCATGCAGACTCCCTGGCCCCTCTCTCACTCTCCCCGTGTCCAGCCCTCTCCTCTGCTCTCTCCACGCAGCAACACCGAACGCCACCATCGCCGCCGCTCGCCGCTGCCGTGGCCACAGCCATCCCCTCACCCCTCTGTCGTGTCCACCAGCACCGCCGTTGAGCTCCGCCTCCCCAAGCCGAAGGAACCAATCCCGGACGCCCTTCATCGCCTCCACGCCATCGTCTTCAACCTCGGGCACCGCCGAGATCGCCGACAACTACACCTCGTCTCCAACCCTCCCCGAGCTCGCTGAGGCCTCCGTTCAACTCACGGTGAGTCCCGCCATTCAACTCGCATAACCGGCCATTAGGGCCTAATCACCCCACTAACCAACCCCCTGGGCCACTGACGCACGGGCCCCACACCCTAATTAACCCCATCTTTAATTCTTCTTAGATTATTTATAACCCAACGGGACCCACACGTCAAAGTTGACCATGTTGACGTGGCCGTTGACTAGTCCCACCTGCCTGTCGCTCTAACCAGCCCTGAGTTACTGACCACTAGGACCCACTGGTCAGGTTTGACCTGGAACGGCACCTGTTGACTTGCTGACATCACACCGACGTCATGTTGACACAGTAAATGATTTCTGGTATTTAAATAAATCTAAATGATTTATTTATTTTTAGATATTTGATTAAACTTCTAAAAATCATAGAAAGTAAACCGTAGCTCAGAATGAAATAAATTATATATTAAAAATGATCAGAAAAATCCAATCTATCCATATGTACTTGTTTCATGCATATTTAAACAACTTAATCTTTCTGTTTAGATCAAAACATGATAATGCACTTTATAAGTTCTTAGTTTGAATTTGAATTTGAACCTTTGGTTCAAATCAACTCAAACCCTTCTATTCTTAGTTGCATTAGCTCAAATCACAACATATTGACATGTGATGATCATGCATCAAATTGTGCATTGCACTGATTGTGTTTCCTCTCTGTTGCTGGTAACCGTTCCCCCTCCGTAGACGTGGTTCCGACGATGAGTACGATGACACCGATGAAGAGCTATACTATCTTCGGAAGTGTCAGGAAAGCAAAACCCCCTTGTTCATTCCGATATAGTCCCACTCTTTTGCTCTGCCCTCTTTTACTGCATTAGGACAACAACGATTCAACTATTACATGCTGCGGTAGTGGAACCCCTTTCCTCTGCATGACCTGTCATTGCCATAGTAAATAGATGAAACCCACTAGCATGAGTAGGAGTTGTTTGAGCCTTAATATGCCTACTCATTCATGCTTGTTTGTCATGCCTCCTATTTCTAAGAGTTGTGTCAGGTATGATTCATCGGGGATGAATTGGAAAGTTGTGAACATGTCCTAATGTTGAGAGCTAAGTGTGTGAACAGGATTTGGTAAAGGTAGCGGTGAGAGGCCATGTAGGAGTACATGGTGGGTTGTCTCATTGAAACTGTCCTCAGGAACTGAGTTATGTGTTTGTGATCCATGAATAGCCACTACCACACATCGGGTTCCGGTAACTCGACCCCTCTCGGCTTATTAACCGCCTCGATCTCTGTCCAGGAGTTGCATCTAGTTTCTGGTGTTTGTAGGTTGTGTTAGTAGTCTACCAAGTGGCACCCAGTACAGGTGGGCTTGGGACAGACTAGGCACAATGGCACGGTGTACGAAGCATAGATCCATCCGTCGAGGTGGGCTTGGTAACCATGCACACATCATTTGGGGCCGTGAGCGACACCCCGGCCGGATCTCCTTGCAGATGGAACCCGAATAGGCGATAAACCTGGACTAGAGACTTGCGTGGTTAGTCAGGTCGTGGCTGACTCCCTCACTAGGCTTCTGCTTGAAGGTTGCCAAGATACACGACATGTACATGGTGGTAAGTGGCGAGAGTGTGTGTGAATAAGTACACCACTGCAGGGTTAACATCATCTATTCAAATAGCCGTGTCCGTGGAAAAGGACTTCTAGGTTGCCTATACAGTTCATAGGCAAGTGAAAGTGGATACTCTAAAATGCGCAAGATAAGCGTGAGTGCTATGGATGGCGTTCTCGTAGGAAGACGGGAGCGGATCCATAGTGGTGTAATGATATGGTGAATATGTGGACTCGTGTGCGCCACCTCAAAAGAGTTACTTGCAGTCGTAGTTCAGGATAGCCACTGAGTGAAAGCTGGCTTGCTGCAGTCAAACTCCACCACCCCGTTGTTGATAATGATGCATATGTAGATAGTTCTGATGTAAGTCTTGCTGGGTACATTTGTAATCACGTTTGTTTAATTTATGTTTTTGCAGAGAGACATCAGTCTCACTAGTAGTTTCCCGTGGACTTCGACGTTTAGCTTGTTACCTCAGCTACGATCTTGTACCCTTGGGAGGGTCTTGTAGATAGTCAGGCTTCTCAGCCTTTTTCATTTGTAGATGTCTGTACTAAGACATGTTAAGCTTCAGCATGTGCTTGTTGCTTGTATGCTCCGTACGTTGGGTCATGAGACCCATGTTTGTAATACTTGGCTCCTCGGAGCCTAATGAATAAATAGTTTGAGTCATAGAGTTTTTTTGTGATGCCATGTTGTATTTACACATATCGGGCATATTGTGTGTATGATTGAAATGCTTGGTATGTGTGGGATCTGACAGCCTAGTGGTTTATCCTTGGTAGCCTCTCTTATGGGGAAATGTAGTCTAGTGCTTCCACTGAGCCATGGTAGTCTGCTACAGCCCGGTTTACCAGAGTCCTGCTAGCCCAGTTACTACTGCTCCGGAACACTTAGACTGGCCGGCATGTGATCCACTTCGTTCCTGTGTCTGTCCCTTTGGGGAAATGTCACGTGGTGAGTTCCGGAGTCCTACTAGCCTGCTACAGCCTGGTTTCCCGGAGTCCTGTTAGCCCAGTTGCTATAGCCCGGATTCACACGCTGATGACCGACATGTTCGATGTTTGTTCATGTATGCCTGCCCCCGTAAGTTAGCGCCACTTTAGGTTCACGACTAGTCATGTCGGCCCGGGTTCTCTGTCATATGGATGCTAGCGACACTATCATATACGTGAGCCAAAAGGCGCAAACGGTCCCGGCCAGGTAAGGTGGTACCAGTGGGAATATCGTGCGTGAGGCCGCAAAGTGATATGATGTGTTACATGCTAGATCGGTGTGACTTAGGATCGGGGTCCTGACAGTTTTGGTATCAGAGCCTAACTGCCTGTAGGATTACCAAACCAAATTGGTCGAAGTCGTGTCTAGAAATGCTTTAGTGATATAAGGGAATTGATTGTGGAAGGGAACGTAAGGCTCTTTTACTCCTTATACCTTATGTCCTTCTGATCTGAGTCATCCTATCGTTCCTACGGGGTTAAGAACTAGGCTTTCTCTTTTTCTATCAGGATCACTTGTTACTAACCTGTAGACTTATAGGATTGATGGATTCAAGTCTCAGTTTAGTTTATATTTCTCCGTGTGTTCATAGCTGGCCTCAGAACCTTGATACTGTGATGTTGAGTGGTTATGCCACCATTTTGCAAGATGTCTCAAATATTTTTGAGCATTTATAGCCGTTATGCTGTCCGAGTCATCCCAGGTTTCTAAATACTCTGATGCACTTGCAAATCCCTTCTTTCCGTTCCCGATGTTTCGTTGGGCCAGATTAACCACACTAACCAGTGAGTTGAGGTACTCTATTGCCTCGACATATATGTTGGAACTATTATTAAGACCCTAGGTGTTTTAGGGAGTCACCGGGTAATCTAGCCATGTTTTGTGTTCCCAGTGTGATGATTCTGGCCATCATTCTCGAAAGCATCCTGTGATGCTACTTAGTAATAGGTATTCTACTCCCGGGTTTCTGAACCCGAGATTCACCCTACTTATTTCATGTTGATAGTGTTGCTAGTTCCTTTAGGATATTAGTAACCTTTGCGATAGTCCTCGAGGTCCGTGGTATTTCCTTCTTCCAAATACCAAGAACTGCTTATGGCAGAAGTTCTTTTGAACATTTGTTCACAACCAGAGTGCTCTTGATGAGTTCTCCATTCTACATTGTGAATCTGCCAGTTCTACCTTTCTGCATTGGTTATCCAGAAGAAATGTTGATCTTTGCTCGACATACTAATCTATGCATCCACAACCCAGAAAGATATATGTTCCTTTGAGTTGTCCCTCGTTAGTCGTTATCATTTGATAGTCAAGAGCATGTCATGCATTCATGCTCGTCGATACCTCATATTCTTGTGGTCTGTCAAGCCATTCTATTCTGCAATGACTAGGAGAAACAAACTCCAGTACCTTGTCCACTTCGAGGACTGGGTCAAAGTAGTTGTATTCTGTGGATCAAAATGCCAATCCAGCTTTTGCTCTGTTCTACCTTGAAGTGTTACCATCTTTATGTCAAGAATGTGATGAGAATTGCACCACCTCTTATGAATTCTTGACGGAGTGATACTTCTCGCCATCATTATTCATTCCTCGGTCCCATGTTGTTGTAACCGGAATGCCGACCAGTGAACTGTGATGTGTGAAATCAGTACTACTAGCATCCTCGTTGCTTGGTAGTTAATGGACAATACTCTCACTCTTAGCGTGCTGGTTATTGAATCATCATCCTAAGATTGATTGTGCTACCTAGTCCTTATTTCTGGTGCACACTTCGATCAATGAGTTAGGATTGTGCCAATCCCTCGCTTATTTGATCATATCGTCTTACCCAGAAAGCAGGGTTATTCCCGAGCTTAATAACATATCGGTGGTTCGTTATTTTCTGAATATCCTCTCAGAAGTATCACCGGGTTGTCCCCTGACCGTTATGTTGAGCTCGCGATCAAGTTGGTTTTCTTATAAACCACCACTTCTCCAAGAGTCTGTGTTGGGTATCCCTGAGCTAGTTGGTTGAGCTAGAGAACAACTTGGAGACTTGGAAGATAAAAGCTTGTCTGACTTAGTTCCTTTTAAGGGATATTTTTTAAGTGTGTATTGAAGAAAGATGGTATCTTCATCAATTGTTCCTCGTGATCGGTTGTTGAATCTATCGTCTTGTCCAAACCTTGATTTGAGTGCGGGCTATCGTCAAATCAAGTTAGAACCAACGATATTCGTAATGTTGTCTTACTCGTGGTTATTCCTCGAGCATACACCATTACATCTTTTGGTCTGACCCAGTGATATGGAAAATTCCGACGAGTTGCTGTTGAGCCCATCAGCAGCATTTCGTAACATCCCAAATTTCCAATTTGGAATGTTATACATAGATCATCAATTGCATAGCATATTTTATTGCATTTTGGCTCGATCCTAGAAATTTCACGCAACTCAAGGACCCACGGAGAGAGTTGGAGATTTCGTTATTTTCATATTTGAGTTTGCTCAAATTTTGAAAATAGGATCATTTGATTTTATTTATTTTATCTTCAATTATTTCTACTGTCAAAATATGAGAAAGGGAATAAAATGACTTTCCCAAAATAAAGGAATAATGAAGATTTAATAAAAAAATCAAATAAGATTTTTATTTGGAGTTTTTCGCTATTTTATATGAATTTAGGAAAAATTGCACGTTTTCAAAACTGTATTTTAGGGCCAAGAAAATGTTCACCATGTTCTAAATATTTTATTTAGATGGTGAAAATTTGTTTTGGCATTTTTAGATTTTTATTTATTTTTTTCTAGAATTTTCTAAGTCTGGGCTATTTAAAAAACGCAGCAAGGCCTTCATCGGGCTGAAGCCAAGCAGTGGCCCAACCCAGCGCCCGCATGAGTCCGAGCCGGACTCCGCCTCCGCCGCCGCTGCTTGCCCTCCCCCAAGCCGCGCCCTCCCCCTTTAAATACACCGGGGCCCCTAGGCGATCCCAAGCCGCCGCCCAAGACTTCCTCGCCACGAGCCGCCCGCCCGCCGCTTGTGCCGCCACCGCCGCTTGCCGCTGCCGGCCGA
This sequence comes from Aegilops bicornis, assembly GCA_021605145.1. Taxonomy (NCBI): domain Eukaryota; kingdom Viridiplantae; phylum Streptophyta; class Magnoliopsida; order Poales; family Poaceae; genus Aegilops; species Aegilops bicornis. The sequence continues at coordinate 216,197,436 of CM038672.1, read as the reverse complement.
GCCGCCACCTCCCCGAGCCGCCCCACCCCGCCGGAGTCCCGAGCACGCCGGAGTTCGCGAGGTAGCCGTCCGCTGCCCCGGTTTTCTAAGAAAAACCAATCCGTTTTTTTAGAAAACCTAGGTTTTCGTTTTTTTAGAAAAACCGGTTTTATCGGTTTATTTATTTAGCGAGCGTTCGCTCGTTCGTTCGTTTTTATGAACGCGTTCACCGTTTAGTTACAGTTAACGAACATCCGTTCGTTAATCTGTTCGTCGTTTTTCTTTTTGTCGGATTTATTCCGCGATTTTTCTGATCCGATTTTCGATCTAGTATAACTTTTCGCTCGTTTATCGGAATCAGGCGATTCAAGCGCATAGAGTTTCGTCTCGAAACCCTCTTTCCGAATAATCAACTCGAACAAGTTTTTGTTACTGTAAAATTTGACTTAGGTCCAGATTAGTAAAACGAAGCATGTTTCTTTCGCAGTTTGATTTTCGTTGCTTTGTTTGATTTGATTCTTTTTGCAAACCGGAGTTCTTAAGTTGAACTTTCTAGTTAGATCTTTTATTTGAGTTTTACATGTGCATTAGATGAGTACTTATTGTATGCTTGTTTGTTTGTGATAGAGTAGCCGGAGTGCGCCGCTTGCTACTTTGAGTCTCTAGGTTTCACGGATCGTGAACAAGGCAAGTAACACTTTGATCATATCTCTTTTCATACCCAGTTTTTATTGCATTAGATCAATCCTCAAACATTGCATGATTAGGATCTAATTAAATTGTGGGTTTCGGGAAAGTAGATGAGGTAGTACCTATTACCTGTTATTATCAAACCCTTGGGAGTTACTTCTATGTTTGCTTATATTGCCAGGCTATGCTAGTAGACGTGGATTGGGTGAGTGTATCCATGACATATGTGAGAGTGTTAATTAATGGTTTATTTAAGGTGGCAACTTAAACACACATCTAGGTGGATTGAGGTACCTGGGTATTCCAGGATTGCCTGTTTTTTTTGGACCGCCACCCAGGCTCAAAGGGATCATGGGATTATTCATGCTAGAAACTTCCATGTGCAGCCACAAGCTACTATGGGCTCTAGCATAGTTGACTAAGTCGTGCGAACTCTTACAGTGGTAGACTAGCAGATGTAGGGGATGTAGGTTGGTACGGTCTACCCGTTTGTAAGGTGCTAGCGCTTCTGAAAGACTATGTCTCGGTCATCCGTTTCTCAAACACCATGTAGTGCGAGAATCCCAACGGAGGAGATCGAGTCTTGTGGGGAAATGTGCACAAACCTCTGTAGAGTGTATCAAACTAATCATGGTTAGCCGTGTCCCCGGTTATGGACATCTTGAGTATCTAGTACTTGGATTATTATGTGAATCTCATCATGTTACTTTAGTTAATATTGTTGGGTTTTAATGATGATGCTTAATTGGGATTGAGAATAATGTCAACCATTCTCAATGTTTAACAACCACCATGATAGTTCAACAAAGTTTATCCCTTTGCAGTAGGGAAAAATTGGCTTTACGCAATACTGTAACCTCCACCAGCCATATATGCATGTAGTATAGTATTACTCTTTCATATTGCTCTCTATGTGTTACATTGCCAGCATATTCCATGTGCTGACCCGTTTTCGGGCTGCAACGTTCATGTTGCAGACTTTTCAGACGACGAGTAAGGTGCCTTAGGTCGTGGTTCTATACTCAGTGATGTCGTTGGAGTTGATGGACTCGCTTATCTTCCAAGCCTTCCACGGTTATCGTTTTTAGATGGCCTTAAGCCATATTTATTGTATTAAGTTCTCTTTTGAGACATTTGATGTAATAAGTGTGTGATTGCTACTCTGTTATAAATCCTTCAAGTACTATGCGTGTCAGCGTTACTGATCCAGGGATGATACTGATGCACAGAGATCCGACTGTTTGAGGTCTGGTCGCTACAAGATGGTATCAGAGCACACGCCGATCAGAGATTACCACCACTAAGCTAAAGCCTTAGATCACTACTCTTTCTTCTCAATTCTGACACCTCATCTTTTCTACTCTTTTAGGATGGCAGATGCAAGGAACAAGTTCACACAACCGGATGAAGATAGACCTTTTGGATGCCACTTGAAGGAAGACACTAGATACCTGAACATCGGAGTACCAAGCTTCACCGGGACCTACAACGCCACTTTACCCGAAGAGGAGCGCTGGATGATTCAAGTTCAAGTTCCAGGGAGGACATTCGCACGATCCACGGAGCCCATAGAGTTTTCCTTTGATGCACCAACCTGGAGTCTAGGAAAGAGCATGGCAGCCCACATCGCCATGGGACGTATTGGAGAAGTTTACCGCGATGATCTCAAGAATACTATCTACCAAATTTGTGGGCGCCGAGATTAGCGATGGGAGATGATCAGCACCAGGAGGGATAGATCAATTGCAGCATATATCCAGGAGTTAAACCAGCACATCCGACGTCAGGAGAACCAGATGTGCGCAGGCATGGAGGATCTGCAGAAGGCCTTGACCAAGATCAAGGAGCTAGAAGAAGAACTCAAGGCTACATGTGAAGATTACATGGAAGAAATTGAAGTGCTAGTAGACAAGAATGACCACTTAACCAGGAAGCTGGGAGTTTTCATGGGAGACCCCACACCAGGACAAGATGATGACAATTCCACTTGCCCAAATAACTATATCATCATCGACGACACCGACTCGGATCCCGACGACAGTGATGATGACTATGTTGATGAAGCTGGAGCGGATATCATGGAGTCTTCATCGGAGCAGTTTTTCTAGTTGACCACCACAACAATAGTAGAATTTCCCCCATTGTATTTAATTTAGTCCAAGCACTTTTGTAACGATAATTAGACCGTTGTATGCCCTTGTTTGAATTGATTGGAGTGATATTGATTGCTTTTGTCTCATGTGCATATGGGTAGTGTTTTATCACTAGACCTCTTCTATTCTATATTCTCATCTTCTCTAACACCCTCAGATGCCTCCGAGACACGACACCGGATTTGTTTTCCCACCGGAGATCACTCAGTTGATTCAGTAGCATAATGCCTTGATTCAAACATTGGTACAGAACCAAGGCAACAACAACAACAACAACAACAACCAACCACCACCACCACCTCTTGACCATTTGACTCGTTTCTTGAGGCTAAATCCGCCGGTCTTTTCTAGTAGCACCGAGCCGATTGTTGCAGATGATTGGCTCCGCAAGGTTGGAAGGGAGCTGACAACTGCAGGATGCACAGATGCGGAAAGAGTGCGTTTTGCCGCACATTAGTTTGATGGACCCGCAACATCATGGTGGGAGAATTACACAGCCACACATCCTATTGACACAGTCACATGGGATCAGTTTCAACAAGTATTCCGTACTGCCCACGTTTCAGCAGGAGCTATGGCCATGAAGAAGCGTGAGTTTCACAACTTATGCCAAGGAGGACGTACTGTAAGCCAGTGTGTGGATGACTTTAGTAAGTTAGCATGTTATGCCCCAGATGACGTTGCTACAGATGCAACTAAGCAAGAGAAGTTTCTGGAAGGACTTAGTGATGAGCTGAGCATGCAGTTGATGGTAGCCACTTTCAATAACTACCAGGAGTTGGTAGATCGTGCTCTTATGATTGAAGGGAAGCAGCAACAGATTGACAACCGCAAGAGGAAGTATGGACAGGGGAAGTACAATTCTGGAGCTCAGCAGAAGCTACGCTTTACCCCAAAACCGGGAGGACAATTTCAGCATACCCATGGAGGAGGTAGCTCGCACAATCATAATGGTTCCAAGAATGGAAACGGGAATGGAGGAAGCAACGGAAAAAACCACACCAACCCGTCAACCCCAGCCTAGAGAGACCTGAGCCAAGTCACTTGCTTTAAGTGTCAGAAGACTGGACATTATGCAAATGAATGTCTCGAAGCCCAGAATGGAAACGGCAATGGAAGTTCAGGGAAGAAGCCGAACCCTTTCAACATGGGACAGGTGAACCACGTTACCGTGGAGGAGTTTGAAGCTCAGCCAGATGCAGTAATAGGTGAGTTTTTGGTTAAGACATTTACTGCAGTTGTTCTTTTTTATACTGGTGCATCGCATTCATACATATCAAGGGGATTTGTGGATCTCTACTCCTAATGGACGAATTGGTTGAATAGTCCCACCATTTTCAACCGGTTTATTTTCAACCGGTTATTTTTCGTCTGGTTTTTTTGTCCCACCTCCCACCACCCCCTTCCATCGGTTTTCCTCTTCTCTGGTCTGGCCGGCAATACTCAACGTATTTATGGTAATCAATCACAATTAATCCACGTATGGAAAGGCTATAAACTCAGAAATCTCACCAATCCAGGTATGGTAAGGCCATAACTAAGAAAATTTCGAATATGGTAATAATATGGAAATAAATATAAATTACCCAAAAGTCAATCAAAACAGGAATGGTAATGCCATAACTCAGAAAATTTCGAATCACGGTAATTATATGGTAATAGATTTCAATTACCTCAAAGGCTATCTCTACTCTTAATGGAGGAGTCTGCATACCTAAATCACCTCGTAAATCACAATTATATCGTCGCACACCTAAAAAAGGAACAGATCCCGTTTTCCGATCCTCTCCAAACCAAATCAATGATGGGGCACCCTCAAAAGAAAAGCAACGGCCACATCCTTTGGGACTTCCGAGCAAGAGGTCTAACCTCTGCGCCACGCAGCTCCGCCGCCACTCCTGCAGAATGCCGCCGTCTTCGATGGCTCATTGCCGCCACCACCGTCCCGCTTCGCTGCTGGCCACCTTGCTCGGCGCCTCCCAATGCCACCTCCCCGCCTCTGTAATGGCGAAGGGTCCGATTCCATGGACACGGATCTGGTAGAGTGGTAGTGTTGAGAGGAGACCAAAGAAGGAGTAGGCGAATCAAGAAGCGGCGGCTTGCATCAAGTCAACTCCAAGTCACAGTACACTAATTATCTGGATTTTGTCAATCCTCCCGATCGTGCTTACGCATCGGATGCAACTTTTACTGGCTGTGAATTGAAACTGATTTGCGATTGGAAGTAGTAAACCAATATAGCTTCATAGTTTTGGCGTACTTTCAGATGAAGCTGACGGGTTCGACAAACATGTAGTTGCGAAGTGTCTTGGCTGCTGGTCGTGTGGGGTTAATTAGTGCATGCATTGGCACAGACCATCCAGCTGCAATGGCGTGCTTTTTGATTGGAAAATTTTCTTTGGTCAAATATGAGAATGCTCTTGGTGACCAAAATGCACTACTTCTCAATCTCTAGCTGGTTTACCCGTGTGATGTGTAAGTTTAATGACATGATGTTAAAATTGTAAGACAAGATCCTCAAAACCATGTTTACTGTTTCAACAAAATTAAAGAAACTACCAGGATAAGCAATGCCTTGCTTGGTGTTGATTTCCCAAAATTAGCAAAAAAGAAAAAAAAAACCAAGTACATAAAAATTTGGATGTGCTTAATTAATTAGGCAGGCAGTTAATCGTGCCGAATCAGTTTGAAAGTGTTTGTGGGCAAGGACGACCAGTAGCTAGGCTATCGCTGCCATTGGTGACTGCCAACATGCTCTCAACGACATGGTTGGCCAGCGTTTGCCAACATAGATAACAACCACCACGCCTCGTGACATGAGCGACGAAGCATTCGTAAAGATGGATGATGACCGTCGTCTACACACTGATGGTTGCCGAAATGTTTGCGGGCGAGGATAATAGATGCCATAGAACAAGGTCAACGTCGCGTGCTAGAGGAATACCAAGCACTTACGGTCGAGGGTGGACATAAACAATCAATGGGCTCTCAGTTACATTGCAAAGCACCGAGAACCGCTTGCCAACATGGACAACGGCCACCATTCGCTCGCGACATGGGCGACCTAGCATTCACCAAGATGGATGAAGTCTATGCTCATGGATGTCCACTTTCGATGACGGTGGCGAAATGTTCATTTGGTGAGGACAACATGACACATCACTAGCTAGGTGGTTCATGCTATAGTAAAAAGGAAGAGTGTTCCAAAAACAAGAAGGAAAAAGAACTGAAGCCAAAGTGGTGCATAGTGTTGGAGAAAGTAAGAGTGTTCCAAATAATAAGAGAAAAAAAGAAAGAAAGAGTATTCTAGGAAATAAGTAGGAACGAGAACTAAAGTTGCCGAGGAATGAGAAAGAAGAAGATGAGGCATCGATGATGAACACATTAATGTTGACGTGGTGCTGGTTGGTGCCAATTAAACGGATTGGCGAAGAGGCATGGAGTAGAAGACGTAGAGAAATATGAAGAAGAGAAGAACGACAATTATCCCTTCTAGCATATATGTGGGATGGAGGTGGAGCTTATTGGTGACTAGGAAAGATCTCTGTAATTATTTGTTGTTTTGTGTCAATAGTATGTGTTAGTTTTTAACCCACTCTATTATATCGTAAACAAGAAAATTTCATCCATACTGCAATGCATGGCGAAGATGAGTTGGCTGTCATCTGCTTTTAAAGGACATGGCGCTGAGAGAGAAAAACGAGAAATGTCTCGCTACGGCGGAAAATCGGTCAAAAATGAGAGGTTCCGACAGAAAAAGGAAAGGTGCGTCATTGAATAGGGTTTTTGTGTTGAACCCGGATGTTACAGATATTGCGGATAGCCCGTAGCAACGCACGGGCGTTCTGCTAGTAAGTATAAGTTGCCAACCCAAGCCCTTAGGTCACCCATGCTAGTAACTTCGCCTGGAGCAGAATATATGGCTAGTCTATGGTGTGATCAATTACCATTAAGGATTGGTAACTATGTGTTTCCCTCGGACCTAATAGTTTTTGAATCACAAGGATTGGATGTGATATTAGGCATGGATTGGTTATCAAAGTATGGAGGGAACATTGACTGCGCCAGTAAGTGGATTTTTCTTACCACCCCAGATGGAAGAAGAATCAAGTATGTGTCACGGCATGAGCCGAGGAGGACACAAGTAAATTCCTTATCAGGAGTTGTGCAGGAGGAAGTACCAGTGGTGAAGGATTACCCGGATGTATTTCCAGAAGAGTTGCCAGGCATGCCACCGGATAGATACATTGAGTTTTTAATTGAGCTGTTGCCAGGCACAGGGCCGATATCTAAGAGGCCGTACCGGATGCCCGCACAAGATTTGGAAGAAATTAAGAAGTAGATTAAGGAGTTACTGGATAAAGGTTTTATTCTCCCAAGTTCTTCGCCTTGGGATCGCCAGTACTTCTAGTGGAGAAGAAGGATGGATCATTGAGAATGGTTGTTGATTATCGAGGATTGAATGAGGTGACCATTAAGAACAAGTACCCATTGCCGATGATCAACGATTTATTTGATCAATTGCAAGGAGCTAAGGTATTTTCCAAGATCGATCTGCGATCAGGATACCATCAGTTGAAGATTCGAGAGCAGGATATACCTAAGACGGCTTTAGCACCAGGTACGGGCTGTATGAGTATACCTTTATGTCATTTGGTCTGACTAACGCACCTGCCTATTTCATGAACATGATGAACAAGGTGTTTATCGAGTTTTTGGATAGGTTCGTCGTGGTGTTCATTGATGATATTTTGGTCTATTCGAAGAATGAAGAAGAGCATAAGGAGCATTTGCGTTTGGTACTTGAGAAACTTAGAGAACATCAGTTATATGCCAAGTTCAGCAAATGTGAGTTTTGGTTGAAGGAAGTTGGATTTCTCGGACATGTTATATCTGAAGAAGGTATAGCAGTGGATCCCACCAAAGTTGTCACTGTGACAAACTGGGAAGCACCAAGAACTGTTGCAGAGATCCGGAGTTTTCTTGGACTGGCAGGATACTACCGGAGATTCATTGAGAATTTCTTGAAGATTGCGAAGCCTATGACGGAGTTATTAAAGAAGGATACCAATTTCAATTGGACTGAGTAATGTGAGGCTAGTTTCCAGGAGTTGAAGAAACGTTTGGTTACATCACCAGTGTTGATTCTACCAGATCAGCGCAAAGATTATGAGGTGTATTGCGATGCTTCACGTCGAGGACTTGGAGCAGTGCTTATGTAGGAGGGAAGAGTTGTTTCGTATGCTTCATGATAGCTTAAGCCCCATGAGCTGAATTATGCTACACATGATTTGGAGTTAGCAGCCGTGGTGCACGCATTGAAGACTTGGAGACATTTTCTCATAGGAAACCACTGTGAGTTGTACACGGATCACAAGAGTTTGAAGTACATCTTCACGCAGAAGGAGTTGAATCTCAGGCAAAGGAGATGGTTGGAGCTCATCAATGATTATGATATTAGATTGCATTATCACCCCGGAAAGGCTAACGTAGTAGCAGATGCATTGAGCCGCAAGAGCCATGTCAACACACTAATGACCGGAGGGTTACACAAGGAGTTAGCCGATGAATTTCGAGAGCTATGTTTGGAGATAGTTCCGAGAGGCTATGTAGCAGCATTGAAGATTAAGTCTACCTTGATGGATAAGATCAGAGAAGCTCAGAAGACTGATAAGGAGGTTGCCTCTATAAAGGAGAAAATGAGCAAGGGAAAAGCTAAGGGATTTCATGAGGATGAGCATGATACCCTATGGTTTGACGACCGCGTTTATGTGCCTAGTGATCCGGAGATCACGAAGTTGATTTTGCAAGAGGCCCATGATTCATCGTATTCGATTCACCCAGGAAATACCAAGATGCATTTGGATTTGAAGGATACTTTCTGGTGGACCGGAATGAAGAAGGATATTGCGGAGTTTGTAGCAGTTTGTGATGTATGTCAGAGAGTGAAGGCGAGCATTAGAAGCCAATTTGGATTGTTACAGCCATTGCCGATACCCGAATGGAAGTGGGAAAAGTTAGGCTTGGATTTTATCACAGGATTGCCCATGACTCGTTCAGGTTATGACTCGATTTGGGTTGTAGTCGATCGTTTGACTAAGGTAGCTCATTTCATCCCAGTGAAGACTACCTACAGCTGTGCCAAGTTGGCTCAGATATACATGACCAAGATCGTATGTCTGCATGGAGTTCCGAGGAGTATCGTATCAGATAGAGGAACCCAATTCACCTCAAAGTTTTGGAATCAGTTGCACGAAACTTTGGGAACCAGGCTAGAGTTTAGTACAGCTTTTCATCCGCAGACAGATGGACAGACCGAGAGAGTCAATCAGATTTTGGAGGATATGCTGAGAGCATGTGCATTGGATTATGGATCAAGTTGTGATGACAACTTGCCATATGCGAACTTTTCTTATAACAACAGCTATCAAACCAGTTTGAATATGGCCCCTTTTGAAGCTTTGTACGGAAGGAGATGCGAACCCTGCTATTGTGGGACGAAGTTGGAGACCGCCAGTTGTTTGGACCAGATTTAATTAAGGAGTCTGAACAGAAGGTGAAGTTGATTTGCGATAGGCTCAAGGTAGCCCAATCTAGGCAGAAGAGCTATGCGGATTCAAAACGCAAAGAGACAGTTTACAAAGTCGAAGACAGAGTTTATCTTCGTGTATCCCCGCTTCGAGGAGTTAAGCGCTTTGGTGTTAAAGGAAAGTTAGCGCCACATTTTGTGGGACCATACAAAGTTTTGGAGCGCATGGGAGAAGTTTCTTACAAGTTGGAATTACCCGAAGGATTGTCCAGAGTTCACGACGTGTTCCACGTTTCCCAGTTGAAGAAGTGCCACGCAGAGATGGCTGATATACCACTGAGGGATACTGTGCCACTGGAAGCGATTCAGTTGGGTAATGACTTGACCTACGAGGAGAAGCCGTCAAAATCCTCGAGTATGCCAGGCGAGTCACCCGCGCAAGGTTATCAAGTTTTGCAAAGTTCAGTGGAGCCACCACACCGAGGATGAAGCCACCTGGGAGCGAGAGGAAGATCTGCTTAAGGACCACCCTCACCTATTTTCTAGCCAACCCGAATCTCGATGGCGAGATTATTCTTAAGGGGGGTAGGTTTGTAACATCCCAAATTTTCAATTTGGAATGTTATACACAGATCATCAATTGCATAGCATATTTTATTGCATTTTGGCTCGATCCTAGAAATTTGACGCAACTCAAGGACCCACGGAGAGAGTTGGAGATTTCGTTATTTTCATATTTGAGTTTTATCAAAATTTGAAAATAGGATCATTTGATTTTATTTATTTTATCTTCAATTATTTCTACTGTCAAAATATGAGAGAGGGAATAAAATAACTTTCCCAAAATAAAGGAATAATGAAGATTTAATAAAAAAAACCATATAAGATTTTTATTTGGAGTTTTTCGCTATTTATTTGAATTTAGGAAAAATTGCACGTTTTCAAAACTGCATTTTAGGGCCAAGAAAATGTTCACCTCGTTCCAAATATTTTATTTAGATGGTGAATTTTTTTTGGCATTTTTAGATTTTTATTCATTTTTTTCTAGAATTTTTCTAAGTCTCGGCGGAATTGCTTAAAAAAACGCTACCGCTTCGATCGGGTCAAGCCCAGCCAGGCCTAACCCAGCTGCTTCTTCCCTCACAAGAAGAGTCCGAAGTCCGAGGACTCCGCCTCCGCCGCCATTGCTTGCCCCCTCCCCAAGCCGCAGACCCTCCCCCTTTAAATACCCAGCCCGGGGCCCCCTAGGGAGCCCCAAGCCGCATCCGCCTTGTGCCGCCGCCGCCGCCGCCCCGAGCCGCCCCATCCCGCCGGAGTCCCGAGCCCGCCGGAGTTCGCGAGGTAGCCACCCGCCGCCCCGGTTTTCTGAGAAAAACCAATCTGGTTTTTTTAGAAAACCTAGGTTTTTGTTTATTTTAAACCAGTTTTATCAGTTTATTTATTTAGCGGCGTTCGCTCGTTCGTTCATTTTTACGAACGCATTCACTGTTTAGTTACAGTTAACGAACATCCGTTCGTTAATCTGTTCGTCGTTTTTCGTTTTCTCGGATTTATTCCGCGATTTTTCTGATCGTGATTTCTGATCCGATTTTCGATCTAGTATAACTTTTCGCTCGTTTATCGGAATCAGGCGATCCAAGCGCCTAGAGTTTCGTCTCGAAACCCTCTTTCCGAATAATCAACTCAAACAAGTTTTTGTTACTGTAAAATTTGACTTAGGTCCAGATTAGTAAAATGAAGTCTGTTTCTTTCGCAATTTGATTTTCGTTGCTCGGTTTGATTTGATTCTTTTTGCAAACCGGAGTTCTTAAGTTGAACTTTCTGGTTAGATCTTTTATTTGAGTTTTACCTATGCATTAGATGAGTACTTATTGTGTGCTTGTTTGTTTGCAATAGAGTACCCGGAGTGCGCCGGTTGCAACTTTGAGTCTCTAGGTTCCACGGATCGTCAGCAAGGCAAGTAACACTTTGATCTTATCTCTTTTCATACCCAGTTTTTATTGCATTAGATCAATCCTCAAACATTGCATGATTAGGATGTAATTAAATTGTGGGTTTTGGGAAAGTAGATGAGGTAGTACCTATTACCTATTATTATCAAACCCTTGGGAGTTACTTGTATGTTTGCATATATTGCCAGGCTATGCTAGTAGACGTGGATTGGGTGAGTGTATCCATGACAGATGTGAGAGTGTTAATTAATGGTTTGTTTAAGGTGGCAACTTAAACACACATCTGGGTGGATTGAGGTACCTGGGTATTCCAGGATTGCCTGTTTTTTTTGGACCGCCACCCAGGCTCAAAGGGATCATGGGATTATTCAGGCTAGAAACTTCCGTGTGCAGCCACAAGCTTCTATGGGCTCTAGCATAGTTGACTAAGTCGTGCGAACTCTTTTAGTGGTAGACTAGTAGATGTAGGGGATGTAGGTTGGTACGGTCTACCCGTTCGTAAGGTGCTAGCGCTTCTGAAAGACTATGTCTCGGTCATCCGTTTCTCAAACACCATGTAGTGCGAGAATCCCAACGGAGGAAATCGAGTCTTGTGGGGAAAAGTGCACAAACCTCTGCAGAGTGTATCAAACTAATCATGGTTAGTCGTGTCCCCGGTTATGGACATCTTGAGTATCTAGTACTTTGATTATCATGTGAATCTCATTATGTTACTTTAATTAATATTGTTGGGTTTTAATGATGATGCTTAATTGGTATTGAGAATGCTGTCAACCATTCTCAATGTTTAACAACCACCATGATAGTTAAACAAAGTTTATCCCTTTGCAGTAGGGAAAATTGGCTTTACGCAAAACTGTAACCATAGAGCTTTCCACCAGCCATATATGCATGTAGTGTAGTATTACTCTTTCATATTGCTCTCTATATGTTACATTGCCAGCATATTCCATGTGCTGACCCGTTTTCGGGATGCAACGTTCATGTTGCAGACTTTTCAGACGACGAGTAAGGTGCCTTAGGTCATGGTTCTATACTAAGTGATGCCATTGGAGTTGATGGACTCGCTTATCTTCCAAGCCTTCCGCTGTTATCGTTTTTAGATGGCCTTAAGCCATGTTTATTGTAATAAGTTCTCTTTTGAGACATTCGATGTAATAAGTGTGTGATTGCTACTCTGTTATAAATCCTTCAAGTACTGTGCATGTCGGCATTACTGATCCAAGGATGACACTGATGCACAGAGATCCGACTGTTTGAGGTCTGATCGCTACACATTTTTGTCTCCTCCATGATTCATGTTGAACATCAAGTTAGTGTAGGAAACTTTTATAAGCATTACCTTCATGTCCCGTGCATCAAGCATATGTTGGATTAAAGAAGTGACTTCCTCTAAGTTCATGTGCACCTGATGCAAGTTGCCGCCGTGAATCTGAGAGAGAATGTTTTGCTTCCTTTGGAATCATCCCAAATCAGTCATGTATGCGCGAAGTATTCTATGGTTTGTTAGGTTTGGCCACCTCCATTCCATAGGTAATTCCTAGCACACCAAGCCACTGATTGATTTGTTCAAGATAAACGAGTCTGTTCTAAGGTTATCACTTTAGACTTCCGCGCGGAGACTTCGATATCATTAATCATGGTTCCTAACCAGAACTCGGTACTGTTTTGTTGTAAGACTAGTATGTGGTCATGCTTGTCTGGGACAGTGTGTCCACATGTATGTAGCAGAACCAGCTCATGTTTTTGAGCTTACTGTCGTAGTTCATTTCCCGAGAATTTCGCAATGTCATCCCGTCGATTTGTGTTGCAAACTTTCTTTTCCAGACATGCTGTCTGAAATATCCCGTTACCAAGAGGATCTGAATCTCAGGCAGATATGATGGTTGGAACATTCCGAGCATTTCTATTTTGTTCCCAGCTTGCACCGCCATTGTGCCAATCTCCCTTGGGCTGCCCTTCTCAGCAGTTGCTGTTCAGGATCATCTTCAATAGTGGTCCTACCATGGGTCCCATCCATTTCCGATGATAGGCAAAAATCATCCATTACATTGTCTTCAACAAGGTAGTCCACATCATCCATCCTAGTCCAAGTATGCCACTCTTTCGAACTCCTTCAGACGATCGATTGCGATTGCCTTAGGCTAGTATAAAGAGTTTCAATGATCTATGGATCAAAGTTAATTCTTTTTGCCACTTAAGGGAATAATTCTACGAGTCACCTCCCCCGAGGTGTCCCATTATGGAATCATGGCAATTATCTCCTCGTTACTTCGAAACCATGCACCATCCTACTTAAGCGTGGAATTATTGCCTACCAAATTGAACATTTGTCATCCACTTCTTTCCATCACCCCTGATGTGCGCTTCGTGTCTCAGCTCAAGAGTTGTTTTATATCTCACTCCATGAGTTGATCTAGAATGCTCAATCTTCGAGGAGACCGATTTCTGTAGATTTTCCCTTCGTCGTCATAATTGGATGAAGATCTCGAAAGCAAAGATGTTAATGATAACATGAAGCAGTGATTCAACATCTTCAAGAAGGGTAGTTGGATCATGAAGATCTTGTTATTAGCTTTGTTTCCCCTCTGTCTTCTTACCTCATGTCTTGAATCTCGGGACGAGATTCTTGTTTAGTGGGGGTGAGTTGTCACAGCCCTAGCTTTGGCCTTTGCTTGTCATTGCATATGCATCCATGCATCATCCTAAATTCAAGGAAATTGAATTGAGGGAATTCTCAAGCCTCAGAAATCTTTTAAAAAATGATCAACATTAAAATATTTTAAAATGACCCCAACAAAATGGTCCTGCCAATCTCTAAAAATATTGGCAAGAGCTGAAACTCGAACAAATATTTTTGGAATAACAGAAATAATTATTCTTGGGCCTTTGAATTAATTCACTAGCTATTTGAATCGTGTTTATATTTACTATAAAATAGATATAAGCCCAATAATTTTGAAAGTTTGCATGTGGCTCTGAACAAGTTTCCGGAGTCCACATAATAATTTTCAGAAGCATAAAAATTGGTTTGTTTTGAAAACCAAACTCAAAACAAACTTCTAAAAAAATAGAAAACAGAAACAAACAAAATAAAAGAGAGAGAGAGAGGAAAGCTTACCTGGCGCTTACCTACAGCCTAGAGGCCCAGCACTGTGCAGCCCAGGAGCTAGCCCAACCTACCACCGCTGCTAGTTGTCTCCCACCTCATGCCAGAAGGACGCGAGGCGTGTGTTCGCCGCACGCCGGCACGCGCCCGTGCCGCCTCCTGCCTGACTGCCTGCGTCCCCGACGTCCTGGATGCCTCCAATGCTTGCACGCAAACCCCCTGGCCCCTCTCTCACTCTCCCCGTGTCCATACCCCTCCTCTGCTCTCTCCGCGCAGCACCACCGAACGCCACCATCGCCGCCGCTCGCCGCTGCCGTGGCCACAGCCATCGCCTCACCCCTCGATCGTGTCCACCAGCACCGCCGTTGAGCTCCGCCTCCCCAAGCCAAAGGAACCGAGCCCGAACGCCCTGCATCTCCTCTACACCGTCGTCTTCAACCTCGGGCACCGCCTAGATCGCCGGCGACCGCACCTTGTCTCCAACCCCTCCCCAAGCTCGCCGAGGCCTCCGTTCAACTCGCGGTGACCCCCGTCATGTTTCCCCTCTCTTCATTCGCTCGCCCCATGCCGTGCCCACCGTCCCACCGCAACCGGAGCTTGCTGCCGCCGGCCATGTTGTCTTCGCGACCATGGCTTGTTTCGGTCACGTCCAAGCACGCCGTTGAACTATTGGAGTTCCCAGGAGCCTATAGGGCACTTCACCAAGCCTCTCCGTGCACCGTAGCCTCGCGCACGACCGAGCCCGAGCTCCGGCCGCCGCTAACCTCAATGCTGGCGCTGCTTCCGGGCTCCCCATGACCTGCTGCTGCCTCGCCTGGATGCGCGGGAGCACGGGCTTCCCCTGGGGCCCTCAGCGTGCCCAACTGTTGCCCCTAGCGCCACTCCGGCGAGCCGCCGCCGCTCTGGTTGGTCGATGTCGGCTAAACGCCGGCGTAACCGGCCATTAGGGCCTATCACCCCACTAACCAATCCCCTGGGCCACTGACGCACGGGCCCCACGCTGTAATTAACCCCAGCTTTAATTCTGCTTAGATAGTTATAACCCAACTGGACCCACACGTCAGAGTTGACCATGCTGACGTGGCCATTGACCGGTCCCACCTGCCTGTGGCTCTAACCAGCACTGAGTCACTGACCACTGGGCCCCACTGGTCAGGTTTGACCCGGACCGGCCCCTGTTGGCTTGCTGACATCACACCGACGTCATGCTGACGCAGTAAACGATTTCTGGTATTTAAATAAATCTAAATGATTTATTTATTTTTAGAAATTTGGGCACTTCTAAAAATCATAGAAATAAACCGTATCTCGGAATGAAATAAATTATATATGAAAAACAATTAGAAAAATCCAATATATCCATCTGTACTAGTTTCAAGCATATTTAAACAACTTCACCTTGCTGTTTAGATCAAAACATGATAATGCTCTTTATCAGTTCTTAGTTTGAATTTGAATTTGAACCTTTGGTTCAAATCAACTCAAACCCTTCTGTTCTTAGCTGCATTAGCTCAGATCACAACATATTGACATGTCTGAATCATGCATCATATTGTGCATTGCATTGATTGCGTTTCCTCTCTGTTGCCGGTAACCATTCCCCCTCCGTAGTCGTGGTTCCGATGATGAGTTCGATGACACCGATGAATAGCTATACTATCTTCGGAAGTGTTAGGCAAGCAAAACCCCCTTGTTCATTCCGATATAATCCCACTCACTCACTCTGCCCTCTTTTAGTGAATTAGGGCAAGAGCAATTCAACGGTTACATGCTGCGGTAGTTGAACCCCTTTCCTCTGCATGACCTGTCATTGCCACAGTAAATAGATGAAACCCACTAGCATGAGTAGGAGTTGTTTGAGCCCTGATGTGCCTACTCATTCATGCTTGTTTTTCATGCCTGCTTTGCTTAGAGTTGTGTCAGGTCTTATTCATCGGGGATGAATTGGAAAGTTGGGAACATGTCCTACTGTTGAGAGCTAAGTGTGTGAACATGATTTGGTAAAGGTAGCAGTGAGAGGCCATGTAAGACTACCTGGTGGGTTGTCTCATTGAAACCGTCCTCAGGAACTGAGTTCTGTGTTTGTGATCCATGAACAACTACTACCACACATTGGGTTCCGGTAACTCGACCCCTCTCGACTTATTAACCGCCTCGATCTCTGTCCAGGAGTTGCAACTAATTATGGTGTTTGTAGGTTGTGTTAGTAGTCTACCAAGTGGAACCCGGTACAGATGGGCTTGGGACAAACTAGGCACCGTGGCACGGTGTACCAAGCGTAGATCCATCCGTCGAGGCGGGCTTGGGAACCCTGCACACATCGTTTGGGGCCGTGAGCGACACCCCAGCCGGATCTCCTTGCGGATGGAACCCGAATAGGCGATAAACCTGGACTAGAGACTTGTGTGGTTAGTCACGTCATGGGCGGATCCCTCACCAGGCTTCCGCTTGAAGGTTGCCGAGATACACGATGTGTACATGGTGGTAAGTGGCGAGAGCGTGTGTGAAGAAGTACACCCCTGCAGGGTTAACATCATCTATTCGAATAGCCGTGTCCACGGAAAAGGACTTCTGGGTTGCCTGTATAGTTCATAGACAAGTGAAAGTGGATACTCTAAAATGCGGAAGATAAGCGTGAGTGCTATGGATGGCGTTCTCGTAGGAAGATGGGAGCGGATCCAAGTGGTGTACTGATATGGTGAATATATGGACTCGTGTGCGCCACCTCAAAAGAGTTACTTGCAGTCGTAGTTCAGGATAGCCACCGAGTCAAAGCTGGCTTGCTGCAGTCAAACTCCACCACCCCTTTGTTGATACTGATGCATATGTAGACAGTTCTGATGTATGTCTTGCTGGGTACATTTGTACTCATGTTTGCTTAATTTATTTATTTTGCAGAGGGACGCCAGTCTCACTAGCAGTTCCACGTGGACTTCGACGTTTAGCTTGTTACCTCAGCTACGATATTGTACCCTTGTGAGAGTCTTGTAGATAGTCAGGCTTCTCAGCGTTTTTCATTTGTAGACGTCTGTACTCAGACATGTTAAGGTTACGCATGTGCTTGTTGCTTGTATGCTCTGTATGTTGGGTCATGAGACCCATGTTTGTAATACTTGGCTCCTCGGAGCCTAATGAATAAATAGTTTGAGTCATAGAGTTTTGTTGTGATGCCATGTTGTATTTACACATATCGGTCATATTGTGTGTATGATTGAAATGCTTGGTATGTGTGGGATTCTACAACCTAGTTGTTTATCCTTGGTAGCCTCTCTTTTGGGGAAATGTAGTCTAGTGCTTCCACTGAGCCATGGTAGTCTACTACATCCCTGTTTACCGGAGTCCTGCTAGCCCAGTTACTACTGCTCTAGACCACTTAGACTGGCCGGCATGTGATCCACTTCATTCCTGTGTCTGTCCCTTCGGGGAAATGTCACGCGGTGACTTCCAAAGTCCTGCCAGCCTCCTACTGCCCGGGTTCCCAGAGTCCTGTTAGCCTAGTTGCTACAGCCCAGATGTACACGCTGATGACCGACACGTTCGATGCTGGTTCATGTATGCATGTCCCCGTAAGTTAGCGCCACTTTGGGTTCACGACTAGTCATGTCGGCCCGGGTTCTCTGTCATACGGATGCTAGCAACACTATCATATACGTGAGCCAAAAGGCGCAAACGGTCCCGAGCCAGGTAAGGTGGCACCCATGGGAACACCATGCGGGAGGCCGCAAAGTGATATGATGTGTTACATGCTAGATCGGTGTGACTTAGGATCGGGGTCCTGACAGAAGGCTGCTCCTGTGGCCAAGCCAACTCCAGAGGCGCCCGTCTTTAGCACGCCCGCTGAGGGTCCGAGGCCTCCGGAGCCCCCTACCGTCCTTTCTGTTAATGCTTCGCCATGCCAGGCGCTGGTGCCGCTTCCTCACCAAGCCATCATGTCGGTAGGCCATAGTTCTTCTGCCATGCCTAGCGCTTTGGAGGAGGCCTTCTCCGCACTGGACCGGCTCCCGACTTATCTTCGGGCCACCAACCGGTGCATGGCGACGGGGCGTCTGTAGCTGGTCTCGGGGTGGCTCCAGGCTGACTCGTCCATCAGGGTGGCCTGGGGCTAGTCCGAGGCTGCGACCGAGGAGGGCAGGAAGGTGGCCGGCGTGGCCGCAGCCGCTCGCGACACAGTGTTGACCGACAAGCGGCCACCAAGGAATACTGCCGCACGGTGGAGGCCGAGCTGAAGGCCCTCCGCGACGAGCAGGCCGCCCGTACCCGTCAGCTCGATGAGCAGGAGGAGAAGCTGAAAACCCAGGAGACTGCGCACACTGACCACGGCACCAAGCTGGAGCAGGCAGCCCAGGAACAGGACGCGGAGCGCAGCCGCCTGGAGATGCTGAAGGGAGAGGTGGAGGCAGCCCAGGCATCCCACACCAAGCTCGTCTCCTAGGAGAAAGCTCGGCTCGAGGCCAGGGAGAAGCTCCTTGCTGCAGCTGAGAAGGCGGCTGCAAGGGGCGTGACGCCTTCGTCTCCCTCGAGCTAAGGTCCCCCAAGGCGCTGCAGGTCCTTTACAAGAAGGGTACGAGAAGCCGGAGGAAAGCCCCGCCGGGCTGCTCTCCAAGCTTGCCGCGGTGCTCGAGGGCATCGTCGGTGGAATGGGCCACATGGTGGAGGGAGAGGCCACGCGCTTTTTACCTCGGCTGCGATGCGCATCTTCAGCCACCTCCATCTTCGGGACGCCAACATCGACCTTGGCGCGCTGCTCGAACTGGTGGATCCTATACTCCACAACGCTCCCGCCAAGGCCGTGAAGAAACAGGTGGAGGCCCTGCTGAAGAAGTTCCTCTACGTCTACCCTGTGGTCGCTGCTGATGCCAAGGACGGCGGCACCGTTGTTGATGACGGGCTTCCCCGGGCGGGCGATGGCGGTGTCCAAGGTTGAGGAAGGGGATCAAAGGCGGCACTTCCTCCTATTTTAATCCTGCAACATTTATCGTGCCTCGTGGAGGCGTAACAACTTATTCTTTGAGCTACTAAGAGATAGTATGTTTTGTAATAAGTTGCTAGTGTTTCACGATTTCGTTTCTGTTTGCTTTAGTGTTCTGCATTGGCAGGGCCCAGGCCCGCGCATACATTAGCCGCCATTGGGTCGTCCGGATCACTAGGATGAGGCCAAGGGATGAGGGGCTACGTGACCAGTGAGGCTCCTGAGTCGCGATGCTCAGGAGTCCTCAGGAATGAGATGCGGGTGTAGGTTTTAGCGTTTTGGGTCAGCAGGGCCCGGCCCCGTGCATACCTCAGTCGCTGTTGGGTCGTCCGGATCACCAGTAAGAGACCAAGGCATGAGGGGCTATGTGACCAGTTAGGCCCCTGGGTCGCGATGCCCAGGAGCCCCCCTTGACATACGAACAAACCTTCATACCTTTCCTCGCCGAGCTTTCGCTCGGGAAGGATGCGGGGAGACCAGGTCCAAGGGGCTTGGTGAGGGGGCGTATGCCAGGTGTGACCTGAGCGTAGCCCTCATGCCCAACCCCCGCGCGCTGCCTTCCTGAGGGAGAAGCATTGTGGTGAGGCTGAGTGGCAAACCTAGTGGCTCTCCTGAGGTTACTACATCGCTAGGTTGCCCTCAGTTGTTGATTCACTAGTGGGGAGCATGGTGCTTCCGCTCTTGCACGGGCATAGCCGCTCCTCGACCATGTTGTCCACCAGCACGAAGCATGGGGCTTCCCCTGGTGCGTGGGTGGGAGTTCCCTCTGAGGAAGACTCTGGGAAGAGTATAGCCCCGCCCTGGCATATGGCTTGCACAGCAGGACTGAAGGAGGTGTGTATGGGCACTCGTGAGCCACCGCGGGACTCACGAGGCCCTACCTCAAGACGGGTTGCGCCTGAGTTTCATTCGGGACATTTGTGATGGACCTGCGAGATGGTTAGGCAACCTGCGCCGAGTGAATCTCCTGAGGATATCGCATGAGAAGGCCAAACACCAATGACCCCAGGAGGTGACGTGAACGGGACCGGCCCGCCAAACAGAGCTCAGCCATTGGGTTTGTCGATGTTGCAGGGACAGACTGAGCACAGACATCATGCGCAATCTTCTCATGCAAAGATCATGAAGAAAGACAATCGGTGCACGGATCCCGTGGTGGCGAGGCACCGGGTCGCGCCCTAACTTATCCGCCCCCGATTAGTTCATGCGAGAACAAGGCACCAAGGACCATGGGGGGTGACATGCACGGGAGCTGGCCTGCGAGCCAGAGTTCAGCCACTTGGGTTTAGCAACGCTGCAGGGATGGACCCGAGCATAGACACCGTGCCAGTCCTTAATTATGAGGGGGTCGTGGGCGGGTTTGCAAGGGCGCACGATGTTCATGGCAACAAAGCACCGGACAGGCAGGTGATAATCATAAAGCAACTCATGGAAGAGGTAAAGCTAGTTCTGATAGATGCAAAGAACGATACATGCCACGGGGACGGACCCACACGACATGGGGATAATGCAGCCCGAGGGGCGCCCCCAACTAAACAAACCAAGAAATGTCACCTGACACCGTTGCTGAAGAAGTGTTGAAGTAGCTGAAGACGCGTGCTGCAGAAGCCGCTCCTCATGAGTCGCCTAGGTCTTGAACCTCACGAGGCTCTAGAGGCCCGGGGGGGGGGGGGGGGGGCGCGAGGATGGCCACCTCCGATAGGATCTCCCGGTGCCTGGCCTCATGAGCTGCTAGGACACCCCGCATGTGGCGCTGGTGCGTGGCAGCCCTATTCAGCAAACCGAAGGGCATGCGAATGTAGCTGTGAGGGGGCCCTTGCACCGGGCAACGTGGGACAGCCAGAAAAGCTCCTGAGATGCGGTTCGGTTGAGCCCTGGGATATTGACGCGGGCGCGCAGCTCGCTGCCCTCGTCAGGGGAGGGATCTACGCCGGGTGGTGAAGGGAGAATGTCGCCTCGCATGGCTCTTGCCTCTTGTAGCTCCTTGGTTGCCTCCGTGATGAACTCTTGAGTGCCTGGCACCTCGCTCTCTGCGCTCTCCTCATGCAAATGCGCGTTGAAGCACGCCTCCACAAGGTGCCCGAGCGCCTCCCTCGTGACGTTGGCCAGGTCGGAGGCCCTCCAAAGGAGAGCCCCCAAGCCCAACCTGAGAGGGGCGTCGGGCGCGCCTTCCTATGAGAGAAGGGAAGGCGCACCATCAGTAGGTGCAGGTCCACCGGCTGACCCATCCTCCTGAGGTCCTCGATGGAGTAGCTGCTTCTTCTTCTTGGGGACAGCCTCAGGAGGGTAGACAACCCCCTCACCATCTAGGTTCTCGACCGCCGTAGCCTGGTAGGCGCGCTCGATGGAGCACAACCCGTCCTTCTCGTCGTAGGCGACCGTGATGATGCCACAGCTTCCTGGCATCTTGAGGACATTGTAGCCATGGTGGCTCATAGCCATGAACATGGCCAGGGCAGGATACCCGAGGATGGCTTTGTACGGGAGGCGAATGTGAGCGACGTCGAAGTCGATGAGTTCAATGTGGTAGTTGTCGCGCTTGCCGAAGGTGACAGGGAGGCAGATCTGCCCTATCGGGGTCCTGGAGCCGTCGGTCACTCCCGAGAAAGGCTAGGTAGGCTGAAGCTAGTCGTATGGCACCTGGAGTCCGTCGAACTTCTCGACGGAGAGAACATTGAGCCCCACGCCGCCATCGATGACTGTCTTGGTGGCGAGGACATTGCTGATGGTAGGCGAGCAGAAAGATCTCGGAGGGCGCCAGCAAAGAGCCGCCAAGACTTGAGCTGATCAGTAGAGTCGAAGGTGATGGCGTACTTGGACCACCTGAGCGGACGCGTCGCCTCGAGCTTGGGGAGGGTCGTGTTCACCTCGCAAGCGAACTGCTTGACGATGCGATCGGAAGCAGGGGCCTGAGCACCGCCTAGGATGCAAGCAATGGCACGAGGCTCTTGGAAGCCCCCAACCCCATCATCTTGGTGGTGGTCACCATTATTCCTTCTTGGCGGTGGCCGCAGTGGAGGAAGGCCAACGTTGCCCTGAGGACGGTCCTCACGAGGTTGAACCCTCCAGGGACCCTCGCGAGGCCGGCTGACGCGTCTCCAACGTATCTATAATTTATGAAGTATTAATGCTGTTTTATTATCATTCTTTGATGTTTTACAATTATTTTATAGCAACTTTATATCATTTTTTGGACTAACCTATTGACCCAGTGCCCAGTGCCAGTTGTTGTTTTTTGCTTGTTTTTTACATCGCAGCAATATCAAACGGAGTCCAAACACCGCGAAACTTTTTGTGGACTTTTTATGGACCAGAAGACCACCGATGGGCCATAGCAGCACCTGGGGGTGCCCCGAGCGGGGGGCACAACCCACCAGGGCGCGCCTGGGGGCCCAGGTGGGTTGTGAATGCCCAGGTGGGTTGTGCCCACCTCGGTGGCCTACCGCACCCCCTCTTTACCCTATATATAAATTCCCAAATACTCTGAAAACCCTCGGGTTCAACCTAGATCAAAAGTTCCGCCGCCGCAAAGCTCTGTAGCCACTGAAAACCAATCTAGACCCCATTCCGGCACCCTGCCGGAGGGGGGAATCATCTCCAGTGGCCATCTTCATCATCCCGACGACCACCATGCTGAGGAGGGAGTAGTCCACCCTCGGGGTCGAGGGTTTGTACCAGTAGCTATGTGTTTAATCTCTCTCTCTCTCTCGTGTTCTTGAGATTTCACGATCTTGATGTATCGCGGGCTTTGTTAATATAGTCAGATCATATGGTGTTTTCCCCTCTCTATCTTGTTGTGTTGAATTGATTTTTCCCATTGAGATTTCGTTGTTATCAGATTGAATACTTTTATGTATTTGAGAGCACTTGATATATGTCTTGCATATGAATACTCGTGGCGGCAATGGGGTGTCATATTGACTCACTTGATATGTGTTTTGGCATTCAACTCACGGATTCCCGCGGTGACATTGGGGTAATCTATGCATAGGGGTTGATGCACGTTCCCGTCTTTTGTTTCTTCGGTAGAAATCTTGGGGAACCCTTTGAGGTTCTTTGTGCCGGATTGATTATTATGAATCTGAAATTATTTGGTGTTATTTTAGTACGAACTCTTGGATTGATCGATCAGAAATAATAGCTTCGAGGTGGTTTCATACCCTACAAACCATTTCTTCGTATGTTCTCCGCTAGATAGGAACTTTGGAGTAATTCTTCATTGCACGTTGAGGGACGGTTATATGATACAATTATATTAGCATTGTTGAGAGATTGTGCACTAGTAAAAGAACGAACCCTAGGCCTCATTTTCAAGCATTGTAATACCGTTTTTGTGCCTGTTTACTATTTGCTACCTTGCTATTTTTATTTATTCAGACTATAAAAATATATTTCTATCATCCATATTACACTTTTATCACCAACTCTTTGTCGAACTAGTGCACCTATACAATTTGCCATTGTATTGGGTGTGTTGGGATCCAAGAGATTTCTTTTATTTGCTTGTAGGGTTGTCTGAGAGATACTATCTTCATCCTACGCCTCCCACGGATTGATAAACCTTAGGTCATCTCTAACATCCCAAATTTTCAATTTGGCATGTTATACATAGGTCATCCATGCATATCATATTTTATTGCCTTTTGTTTGCAATCCTCGAAATCCTAAGCTACTCAAGGACCCTCGGAGAGAGTTGGGGATTTTTTTGATTTTCATATTTGATTTTTATCAAGTAGTGAAGAAGAGGATTTTTGGTTTTAATTATTTTTCTCTCCAGAAAATATTTCATTTTTAAATAATAAATGAGGGAGATAATATGACTTCTCCAAAATAATTGAAATATCGGAGGAAAAATGTTAAAATCATTATTTGGTTTTTATTTCATTTATTTTGGAATTTTATTAGCCTAGAAAAATTTACATGTTTTAAAAATTGCATTTTAGGGGCCAAGAACAGTTCATCCTGTTCTAAATATTCCATTTAGACGGAGAAAACTTATTTTGGAATTTTTAGATTTTTATTTATTTATTTTTTTGGTTTTTTTCTGTCGGCTGAACATATAAAAAAAAGAGGACCCACGCCCGACTGGGCCGAAGCCCAGCCGAGCCAGCCCGCCCCTGGCCACCACCTCCCCGCCAGTGCCCACGGACTCGGAGAGTCCGGATCGCCGCCGCCTCCGCCGCCTGACCCTCCCAAGTCGGAGCCGCCACGCCTCTTCCCCTTTAAATACCACCACAGGGGCCCCGTGGAGCCAGTCGCCACCGCCGCCCTCGTCACTTGCCCGCCGCCTCGCCGAGCCCAGCCGAGCCGCCCGCCTCGGGACGACCTCGCCGGAGGTAGCCGCCCCGCCGCCCGGTTTTTTTTAAAAGAAAAACCCCTTTGGTTTTTTAAGAAAAAAACCCTAGTTCGTTTTTTATATAGATCGGTTTTATTCTCTGGTTTATTTGTTTAGCGAGCGTTCGCTCGTTCGTTCGTTCTAACGAACGTGTTCGTCGTTAGTTTACGCTAATCTAACGCTCGCTCGCTTAGCCGTTCATCGTTTTCTTTTTATCGGATTTATTCCACGATTTTTCCGATCGCGATTACTGATCCGATGTTCGAACTAGTAAAACTTTTCGCTCGTTTATCGGAATCAGGCGATTCAACCGCCTGGAGTTTCATCTCGAAACCCTGTTTCCGAATAGCCAACAGATCTTGCCCTAGTTCATATTAGTAAACGGATCTTGTTTCTTTCGCCTTTTGAGTTTCGTTGCTCCGTTTGGTTTGATTCTCCTTGTGAACCGGAGTTCTTAAGTTGAACTCTCCGGTCAACCTCTTTCAGTTGAAGTTTCGTTTGTGCATCTTTGCTTGTTGCTTATGTATGCTGTTGTTTGTTTGCGATAGAATTCCCGGAGTTCGAAGCGTGTTACTACGAGTCTCTAGGATTCCCGGATCGTCAGCAAGGCAAGTAACACTTTGATCATACTCTTTTCATACCCAGTTTTTATGCATTAGTTTCAACCCTCACACATTGCATGGTCAAGATGTAATTAATTTGTGGGCTGGGAGGTAGATGATGAGGTAGGAACCTATTGTCCTGCATTCAAACGTTGGGAGTTACTTCTACGTGTTGCTTATATTGCCATGCTATGCTCGTAGACGTGGATTGGGTTTGAGTGTATTCCATGACAGATGTGAGATTGTTAATTAATGGTTAACTTAAGGTGGCAACTTTAATACACATCTGGATGGATTGAGGCACCTGGAGAACCCAGTGTTGTCTGTTTTGTTTTGGAAATCCCAGGGTATCCGTGTGATCTTCCTATGGACCGCCACCCAGGCTCAAAGGGAACTGAGATTATTCATGCTAGAAACTTCCGTTAGCATCCACAAGCTATTATGGGATCTAGCATAGTTGAGTAAGTTACGTGAAGCTCTTGAAGAGGTAGATCAGCAGGTAGTGGGTTTTGTAGGTTTGGTATGGTCTACCTGGAGTAGAGAGTTAATGTTTCGAAAGATCGTGTCTCGGTCATCCGCTTTTCAAACACCATGCGGCGAGAAATCAACGGAGGCAATCGAGTCTTGTGGGGAAAAGTGCGCAAACCTCTGCAGAGTGTACAATCTAATCATGGTTAGCTGTGTCCCTGGTTATGGACAATTCTGAGTATCTAGTACTTGAGTATTCACATGTATCTCATCACTCCAGATTAATATTGCTAGGATGTTAACTATTTTTAATTGGGATTGAGTTGGGGTTATACCTTCTCAATGATGTTTCAACCACCATGATAGTTATATTAAAATTTATTCCTTTGTTGTAGGGAAAAATTGGCTTTTCCGCAAAATCAGAATCAGAGAGCTTTCCACCAGCCAAATATGCATGTAGTGGTAGCATTATTCTGTTATTGCTCTATTGTGTTACATTGCCAGCATATTCCATGTGTTGACCCGTTCTCGGGCTGCAACGTATTATGTTGCAGACTTTTCAGACGAGGAGTAAGGTTCGATAGGTCGTTGCCGTGCAGCTCAGCTATGCCGTTGGAGTTGATGGACTCACTTTATCTTCCAAGCCTTCCGCTGTTATCGTATTAGATGGCCTTAAGCCATATTATTGTAATAAGTTCTCTTTTGAGACATTCGATGTAATAAGTGTGTGATTGCTACTCTGTTATAAATCCTTGAAATCTTGTGTGTGTCAAGACATTACCGATCCGTGGATGACACGGAAGCACAGAGACTTGACCATCTGAGGTCGGGTCACTACAAGATGGTATCAGAGCCAGGTTGAGTGTAGGACACGACCACTAAGATAAAACCATAGGTCACTCTTCTCTACTCATTTCTGACTCCTCTCCATGTTTCCACTCTTTAGGATGACGGAGATGAAGAACAAGTTTGCACAACCGGATGAAGACACACCTTTTGGACGCCACTTGAAGGAAGTCACTAGGTACCTGAATATTGGAATACCAAGCTTCACCGGGACGTACAACCCACTTTACTAGAAGAAGAACGCTGGATGATTCAAGTACAAGTTCCAGGAAGGACGTTCTCACCAACTTCCAAGCCCATAGAGTTTTCTTTTGAAGCACCCACCTGGAGCCTTGGCAAGAATATGGCAGTTCACATTACCATGGGACGCATTGGAGAAGTCTACAACCGGGAGCTTAAAGACACCATATATCAAATATGTGGGCGCCGAGACGAGCAATGGGAAGTAATCAGCACCAAGAAGGATAGATTCATTGCAGCTTACATGCAGGAGCTAAACCAGCACATTCGGCGTCAGGAGAACCAGATGTGCGGAGACATCATGGAGATGAAGAAGGCGAAAACTAGGATCATCGAGCTGGAGGAAGAACTCAAGTTTACACATGATGGATATGAGGAAGAAATCAAGACCCTACTGGAGAAGAATGACGACCTAGTCAAGAAGATCGGAGTCTTCATGGGAGGACCAAAGACCGGAAGAAGAGGAAGAAGATCCCACTTGTCCGGACAACTACATCATCATCGCATTTACACCGACTCTGATCCAAGTGACAATGACTACGAAGACGAAGCTGGAGCAGACATCATGGAGTCTTCCACCGATCAAAATTTCTAGATGACCACCATATAATAGTAGTAATCCCCATGTAATTAGTAGTAGTTGAGCACTTATGCGATAGTCCTAGACCGTTTTGTATGCCCTTGCTTGATTGATTGAATGAATGTGTGTTTGCCTCATATGCATATGGGTAGTGTTTCTCCCCTAGATCTTTTTATATTCTAATCTCTTCCATCTAAAACCCTCAGATGCCTCCGAGACGTGACCCCGGTTTTGTTTTCCCACCGGAGCTCACCCAGTTGGTCCAGGAGCAGAATGCCTTGATGCAATTGCTAGTTCAGAACCAGGGCAACAACAACAACAACAATGCCAACAACAACCCGCCGCCAGTAGACAATTTAACCTGTTTCCTGAGGCTACAACCGCCGGTGCTTTCCAGTAGCACCGAGCCAATAGTTGCTGATGATTGGCTACGCTGTATTGGAAGGGAGTTAACCACCGCAGGATGCACGGATGCTGAAAGGGTGTGCTTTGTCACACATCAATTGGATGGACCAGCAGCCGCATGGTGGGAGAATTACACGACTACTTTTCCTATAGCCAATGTCACTTGGGACCAGTTCCAACAAGCTTTTCGCACGGCCCATGTCTCAACTAGAGGCATGCAGATAAAAAACCGTGAGTTTCGCAACTTACGCTAGGGGAACCGTGCTGTGGCCCACTACGTGGATGAGTTTAGCAAGTTATCACGCTATGCCCCTGATGATGTGGCCACAGATGCCGCGAAGCAGGAGAAGTTTATGGAAGGGCTGAATGATGAGATGAGTATGCAGATTGATGGTGGCAACTTTCAACAACTACCAGGAGTTGGTAGATAAGGCCCTAATGATTGAAGGAAAGCAACGGCAAATTGAGAGCCGTAAGAGGAAGTATGGACAAGGGAAGTATAACTCAGAGCTCACGGAAGCCTCGCTTAACCCCGAAATCGGGAGGACTTGTTCATAACCATGGAGTTCATAACCATACTGGAGGAGGATCGCATAATCAAAATAGTGCGAAGAACGGGAATGGGAATGGAGTCAACAATAATCAGAATCGCTCTAACCCATCTACACCCGCCAAGAGGGACTTAAGCCAAGTTATTTGCTTTAAGTGCGGGAAGACAGGGCACTATGCCAATGATCGCCTCAAGGAAAGAATGGAAACGGAAATGGGAGCGCTGGGAAGAAGCCCAATCCATTCAATAAAGGACAAGCGAACCACGTTAACGTGGAGGAAGTTGAAGAGCAGCCG
Source organism: Aegilops bicornis (assembly GCA_021605145.1). NCBI lineage: Eukaryota > Viridiplantae > Streptophyta > Magnoliopsida > Poales > Poaceae > Aegilops > Aegilops bicornis. The sequence goes on along the minus strand of CM038672.1, from coordinate 216,168,733 downwards.
GACGCGGTAATAGGTAAGTCTTCGGTTCAGTCATTTACCGCTCTTGTTCTTTTCGATACTGGTGCATCGCATTCATACATATCAAGGGGATTTGTGGAAAAGTTTAAGTTACCAACCCAAACCCTTAGGACCCCTCTTCTAGTGAGCTCGCCTGGAGCAGAGTAGATGGCTAGCAGATGGTGCACCCAGATACCCCTAATCATTGGCACGCATGTTTTTCCGTCTGACCTAATTATCTTAGAGTCGCAAGGATTGGATGTGATATTAGGAATGGACTGGATGTCAAAGTATGGAGGAAGTATTGACTGTGCTAGCAAGTCAATTTATCTTACCACCCCAGAGGGAAAAATGATTAAGTATGTATCTAGGCATGTGCCTAGGAGGAGCCAAGTGAATACCCTCACGGGAGTTGTACAGGAGGAAGTACACAGAGTAAAGGATTATCCAGATGTTTTCCCGAGGAGTTACCAGGGCATGCCACCGGATCGAGACACCGAAGTTTACGATAGAGCTATTGCTGTGCACAAAATAATATCCAAGAGACCCTATCGGATGCCCGCAAATGATCCGGAGGAAGTTAAGAAGCGAGATGAAGGAGCTATTGGACAAAGGTTACATTCAGAGAAGTTCATCACCTTGGGGAGCCCCCGTACTTTTGGTGGAGAAGAAGGATAAATCCCTGAGGATGGTTGTTGATTATCGAGCTCTGAATGAAGTAACGATAAAGAACAAGTATCCCTTACCGATGATTAATGATTTGTTTGATCAGTTGCAAGGAGCTAAGGTGTTTTCGAAGATTGATCTACGATCAGGATACCATCAGTTGAAGATCCGAGAGAAGGATATACCAAAGACAGCATTTACCACACGGTATGGATTATATCAGTATAAGGTCATGTCATTTGGACTGACTAACGCCCCTGCCTATTTCATGAGTACGATGAACAAGGTATTCATGGAGTATTTGGACAAGTTTGTTGTGGTGTTTATTGATGATATTATGGTATACTCGAAGAACGAAGAGGAGCACGCAGAACACTTGCGTTTGGTTCTCGAGAAACTTCGTGGAACACCGATTATACGCCAAATTCAGCAAGTGCGAGTTTTGGTTGAAGGAAGTTGGATTTCTTGGGCATGTTATATCGGAGAGGGTATAGTAGTAGATCCCAAGAAGGTTCGATCGATCCTTGAATGGTTGGCACCCACTTGATTGGCGAGATCCATGATTTCCTTTGACCGGCAGGATATTATCGGAGATTCATTGAGAATTTTTCCAAGATTGCTAAGCCAATGACTGAATTGCTAAAGAAGGATACTAAGTTCAAATGGATGAGGATTGCGAGACAATCTTTCGTGAGTTGAAGACACGGTTGACTACAACACCAGTGCTGACCGTGCCAGATATACATAATGAGTTTCAAGTGTATTGTGACGCCTCTCGCTTGGGACTTGGATGTGTTCTTATGTAGGACGGAAAAGTTGTTTCAGTATGCCTCACGACATAACTGAAGCCACATAGTTGAACTATGCCACGCATGATTTGGAGTTAGCAGCTGTAGTACATGCGTTGAAGACCTGGAGACATTATCTTATTGGAAACCGTTGTGATGTGTACACGGATCATAAGAGTTTGAAGTACATTTTCACACAGGAGTTAAACCTCAGACAGAGGAGATGGCTGGAACTTATAAAGGATTACGACATGAAGCTAAACTATCATCCAGGAAAGGCCAACTTCCTAGAAGACGCTTTGAGCCGGAAGAGCTATGCTAATATCCTTGAAAGCAAAGGATTGCCAAAGGAGTTAGCTGCAGAGATCATGGAACTTCGATTGGAGATTGTTCCAAGAGGTTTTCTTGCAACAATGGAGGTTCAGTCGACGTTGTTGAACAAGATTCGAGAAGCTCAGAAGGAGGACAAAGAGATTGATGAGATAAGAGAGAAGATGGGCGAAGGAAAAGCCAAAGGTTTTCGCGAGGATGAGCACGATACCTTGTGGTTTGAGGACCGGATTTATGTGCCCAACAATTCGGAGATCAGGAAGTTAATACTTCAGGAGGCCCATGACTCACCATACTCGATTCACCCTGGAAACACCAAGATGTATTTGGACTTGAAGGAATGTTTCTGGTGGACTGGTATGAAGAAGGATATTGCCGAGTATGTAGCCGTATGTGATGTATGTCAGAGAGTGAAGGCAGAGCATCAGAAGCCAGCAGGACTGTTACAGCCTATGCCAATACCCGAATGGAAGTGGGACAAACTTGGCATGGACTTTATTACCGGATTACCCAGAACCAAGGCAGGATATGATTCAATATGGGTAGTTGTGGATCGTTTGACCAAAGTAGCCCATTTCAACCCAGTGAAAACAACCTCTACAAGTGCAAAGTTGGCCAAGATATATATGACCAGGATCGTATGTTTGCATGGAGTTCCGAGGAGCATCGTATCAGATAGAGGAACGCAGTTTACTTCAAAGTTTTGGCATCAGCTACACGGACTTTGGGTACCAGATTGGAGTTCAAGATCGCGTTCCACCCGCAGACGGATGGATGCAGAGAGAGTCAATCAGATTCTGGAGGACATGTTGAGAGCCTGTGCGCTAGATTATGGATCTAGTTGGGATGACAATTTGCCGTACGCAGAGTTCTCATACAACAACAGCTACCACGACAGTTTGAAGATGGCACCGTTCGAAGCTCTTATAGACGCAGATGTAGAACACCATTGATGTGGGATGAGGTTGGAGACCGTCAGTTGTTTGGACCAGATTTGATCAAGGAATCAGAGGAGAAGGTTAAACTGATCAGAGACAGACTAAAGATTGCTCAGTCTAGACAGAAGAGTTACGTAGATTCAAAACGCAAGGAAGTAACCCATGAAATTGGAGACAGAGCCTATCTGCGAGTATCACCCTTGAGGGGAGTGAAACGTTTTGGAGTAAAGGGAAAGTTAGCTCCAAGATTTGTAGGACCGTATCGTGTTTTGGAACGGATGGGAGAAGTTGCCTACAAGCTGGAGTTACCTGAAGGATTGTCAGGAGTTCACGATGTGTTTCACGTATCACAGCTGAAGAAGTGCCGTGCTGAGATGGCCGATATACCGTTAAATGATACAGTGCCCTTGGAGGCGATTCAGATGGATAGTAATCTGACCTATGAGGAGAAGCCAATAAAGATTCTTGATTTCGACAGTCGAGTCACTTGCAGCAAGGTTATCAAGTTTTACAAAGTTCAGTGGAGCCACCATACCGAGGAGGAAGCCACCTGGGAGCGAGAAGAGGATATTCGCAAGGACCATCCGCATCTATTTTCTAGCCAACCCGAATCTCGAGGGCGAGATTCATCTTAAGGGGGGTAGGTTTGTAACATCCCAAATTTTCAATTTGGCATGTTATACATAGGTCATCCATGCATATCATATTTTATTGCCTTTTGTTTGCAATCCTCGAAATCCTAAGCAACTCAAGGACCCTCGGAGAGAGTTGGGGATTTTTCGATTTTCATATTTGATTTTTATCAAGTAGTGAAGACGAGGATTTTTGGTTTTAATTACTTTTCTCTCCGGAAAATATTTCATTTTTAAATAATAAATGAGGGGAGATAATATGACTTCTCCAAAATAATTGAAATATCGGAGGAAAAATGTTAAAATCATTATCTGGTTTTTATTTGATTTATTTTGGAATTTTATTAAGCCTAGAAAAATTTGCATGTTTTAAAAATTGCATTTTAGGGGCCAAGAAAAGTTCATCCTGTTCTAAATATTCCATTTAGACGGAGAAAACTTATTTTGGAATTTTTAGATTTTTATTTATTTTTTTCTAGGTTTTTTTCTGTCGGCGGAACGTTTTAAAAAGGACTCATACCGACCGGGCAAGCTCAGCCGAGCCGGCCCGCCCACGCCACCGCCTCCCCCGCTGTGCCGCTGCCGGACTCGGAGAGTCCGGATCGCCACAGCCTCCCGCCGCCCGACCACCTCCCCAAGTCGGAGCTGCCGCCGCCTCTTCCCCCCCCCCTTTAAATACCACCCCGGGGCCCCCGTGGAGCCAGTCGCCGCCACCGCCGCCCCTCGCCCTTGGCCAGCCGAGCCGCCGCCGCCCGGTGCCCTGCCGAGCCAGCCTTTAGCCGCCGCCGCCCCTCGCCGAGCCCCGCCGGAGCCGCCCGCCTCGCCGGACGACCTCGCCGGAGGTAGCCGCCCCGCCGCCCGGATTTTTTTAAAAAGAAAAACCCCTTCGGTTTTTTTAGAAAAAAACCCTAGTTCGTTTTTTTATATAGATCGGTTTTATTCTCCGGTTTATTTGTTTAGCGAGCGTTCGCTCGTTCGTTCGTTCTAACGAACGTGTTCGTCGTTTAGTTTCTGCTAACGAACATTCGTTCGTTTAGCCGTTCGTCGTTTTCTTTTTATCGGATTTATTCCGCGATTTTTCCGATCGCGGTTTCTGATCCGATGTTCGAACTAGTATAACTTTTCGCTCGTTTATCGGAATCAGGCGATTCAAGCGTCTGGAGTTTCATCTCGAAACCCTCTTTCTGAATAGCCAACTCAAACAAGACTTTGCCTCTCTAAAATTTGACCCTAGTTCAGATTAGTAAACGGATCTTGTTTCTTTCGCCGTTTGAGTTTCGTTGCTCCGTTTGGTTTTATTATTCTTGTGAAGCGGAGTTCTTAAGTTGAACTCTCCGGTCAACCTCTTTCAGTTGAAGTTTCATTTGTGCATCTTTGCTTGTTGCTTATGTATGATGTTGTTTGTTTGCGATAGAATTTCCGGAGTGCAAAGCGTGTTACTACGAGCCTCTAGGATTCCTGGATCGTCAGCAAGGCAAGTAACACTTTGATCATACTCTTTTCATACCCAGTTTTTATGCATTAGTTTCAACCCTCACACATTGCATGGTCAGGATGTAATTAATTTGTGGGTAGGGAGGTAGATGATGAGGTAGGAACCTATTGTCCTGCATTCAAACCTTGGGAGTTACTTCTACGTGTTGCTTATATTGCCATGCTATGCTCGTAGACGTGGATTGGGTTTGAGTGTATTCCATGACAGATGTGAGATTGTTAATTAATGGTTAACTTACGGTGGCAACTTAAATACACATCTGGGTGGATTGAGGCACCTGGGGAACCCAGTGTTGTCTGTTTTGTTTTGGAAATCCCGGGGTATCCGTGTGATCTTCCTATGGACTGCCACCCAGGCTCAAAGGGAACTGAGATTATTCATGCTAGAAACTTCCGTGTGCAGCCACAAGCTATTATGGGCTCTAGCATAGTTGAGTAAGTTACGTGAAGCTCTTGAAGAGGTATTTCAGCAGGTAGTGGGTTTTGTAGGTTTGGTATGGTCTACCCGGAGTAGAGAGTTAATGTTTCTGAAAGACTATGTCTCGGTCATCCGTTTCTCAAACACCATGCAGTGCAAGAAATCAACGGAGGCAACCGAGTCTTGTGGGGAAAAGTGCGCAAACCTCTGCAGAGTGTACAATCTAATCATGGTTAGCCGTGTCCCCGGTTATGGACAATTCTGAGTATCTAGTACTTGAGTATTCACATGTATCTCATCACTCTAAATTAAGATTGCTTGGTTGTTAACTACTTTAATTGGGATTGAGTTGGGGTTATACCTTCTCAATGATGTTTCAACCACCATGATAGTTAAATTAAAATTTATTCCTTTGTTGTAGGGAAAAATTGGCTTTCCGCAAAAACTATAACCGTAGAGCTTTCCACCAGCCAAATATGCATGTAGTGGTAGCATTATTCTGTTATTGCTCTATTGTGTTACATTGCCAGCATATTCCATGTGCTGACCCGTTCTCGGGCTGCAACGTATTATGTTGCAGACTTTTCAGACGAGGAGTAAGGTTTGATAGGTCGTTGCCGTGCAGCTCAGCTGTGCCGTTGGAGTTGATGGACTCACTTTATCTTCCAAGCCTTCCGCTGTTATCGTATTAGATGGCCTTAAGCCATATTATAGTAATAAGTTCTCTTTTGAGATATTCGATGTAATAAGTGTGTGATTGCTACTCTGTTATCAATTCTTCGAGTACTGTGTGTGTCAACATTACCGATCCAGGGATGACACAGAAGCACAGAGACTTGACCATCTGAGGTCGGGTCGCTACATCATCCACTTGAGGGAAAATTGCTACTGTCGTACAAAACTCTGCGCTTGGAGGCCCAACACGTTTCTACAAGAATAAAGTTGTGTAGTGGACATCAAGCTCTTTTCCGGCGCCGTTGCTGGGGAGGTGAGTGCTTGAAGGTATATCTTTAGATCTTGCAATTGAATCTTTTAGTTTCTTGTTTTATCACCAGTTTGGTTTATAAAAGAAAACTGCATAAAAATGGAATTGAGGTTGCATCATATTATTGATCATCTTTATAATATCTTTCTTGAAAATGATGGATCGGAAAATTGTGCTCAATTGTTAGAAGTAGAAGTCAATAAAATGTTTGGCACAAAATATTTGAATGATGAGCATGATTGCAATGTTGTTAGTATGAATTCTTTGAATATCCTAAATGCTAATGATGATTGCACAAGTCATGACAAAATATTTCTTATAAGCATGTCCATTTTTGTGGAGTGCATAAAGTTTGTGAAGACGTCCCTTATAGGGAAGATAGATTTTGCAAGAAGCATGAACATGATGAAACCAATTCTTTGCTCAAAGTGATAGATGAATTTGCTACAAAATTATGTTCTCTTTGTCCTATTACTTGTGAACTTTGCAATAAGGTTGTTCATCTTAATTTCCAATGAAAACTTTTTCATGATCGAATCATGGCCAAATATTGTAATGATTTGATCACCCTTGAACTTTATAATGAGCTTTGTCTATTTTTGGGGAGTGAAGAATTGACACATAAAAATAGTTGGTTTGAACTATTCATTCTCACGGACGACATTGAAGCAAAACTAAAAAAATATCCATATGTTTTGCATGGTAAATTGCAATGAGAATGCTTATATTGCCAACTATAAAAATATGGGAAAATCAATAGAATATAAAAGGAATACTAATGAAAGGTTAAATATTTCCACTTTCCCTCCTATTGTCTCTCATGATGAAATAGGTGACGAGGAGGAGCTCCCAATTCAACCAATCTCATCAGTAAGAACTTTGAAAAAATTAATTAAACCCACACGTGAGGTGGTGAAGAAGAAAAGGAAAACAAGAAAGAATAGAGGTAAAAAGGTATCTCTCCCAAATAATGTTGCTCCCACACTTGATGATGATATTGCTTCTATGTCTTATGGCACAATGTCTGAAAGCACTATTGATGATGATTTCGTTATGCCCATTGCTTGTTGTGATGATTATGGTTGGGAAGATAATGATACTTCTTATAGTCTTGGAAATCTTTTTGGCACAAACTTGGGAAAGTATGATGATAGGAATTGTTATACCATTGGTGCTATTCATACTATTAATGATGAGAGTGATTATGCTTATGATATGCCAAGCCACAAGCTTGGGGATGCTATGTTTGATGATAATAACATGTTTGATAATTTATTTGCTGCAAATAATGTTTGTCCAAAGCTTGGGGATGCTATGTTTAATGAATATGATATTTTTAGTCCCCCTATTTTGAATGCTCAAATTTGCTATGATGATTGCATGCCTCCTACTTATGATGATTATTGTGACGATCCTTATGCTATAAATAGTAGTGATAATTATCGTCATAATTTTGAATATCCCTTTTATCAACATTACTATTTTAATGTGGAAACAATTTATAGTATTCAAGTTTCATATGATGCTCCCACCAATGTGAATGAGAATAAAATTGCTTATATGGAGAGCAATAAATATTCGATGCTTTTTGATCATGAAAAGAATGTTTTATGTGATGGTTATATTGATGAATCTATTCATGATGCTACTGAAAATTATTATGATAGAGGAACTTATGATTGATGAGGCTCTCTTGCATGTTTCAATTCTTATCTTTTATGCGAGCATCATTGAACTCATTGTGCCTAGCTAAAAGGCATTAAAGAAAAGATTGTTGGGATACAACCCAACACTTTTACCTAATGTTTTGTGTGTTAACATGATTATGCTACTGTAGTGATCATGTTTCATTGCTTTTGTTTCAATAAAGTAACAAGTAAAGCTTTTGGGATAGTGTGGATGATAGTTGACTTGAATCTGTGCAAAAACAGAAACTTTTGCGTCCAGTGCAGAAATTCTTGTATTTTACTGGAACGTGGAAAATTTCTGAAATTTGTACAGGTAATAAATATATAAATTCTCTATGTTGTACTATTTTTTAAGAATTTTTGGAGTAGCAGAAATATGGTTTTAGTATAGGTTACTACATACTGTTCTGTTTTTGACAGATTCTGTTTTCAATGCATAGTTTGCTTGTTTTCTAGTTTCTATGGCTTATAATGCACAATATAAATTGTTTAAATGATATGATATAGTAGAAATTGTGTGGAAAAAAATATGAATCTTGTCTTTGGCAGTACCAGAGTGGAATGGTTTCCTCTTTATCATACTAACCTATTTCACGAAGTTCCGTTAAGTTTTTTGTGATTGAAGTTTTCATGTTTTGGGTGAGATATCGATATGAGGAGAATAAGGAGTGACAAGACCCTAAGCTTGGGGATGCCCAAGGCAGCCCAAGTTAATATCCAAGAAATATCCAAGAAAATAAGCTTGGGGATGCCCCGGAAGCCATCCCCTCTTTCGTCTTCAACATTATCGGTAACCTCACTTGGAGCTATGTTTTCGTTCCTCACATGGTATGAGTTTTTCTTGGAGCATCATTTTTTTATTTGTATTTGCTTGCTGTTACTTAGAATATTGTTTTGCACCTTTCTTTTCAATAAAAATGTCAAGGATAGCCTTCACCATGCTTATTTTGCAAGTATACATGTTGTTGTTTGAAAACAGAAAGTTTATCGTTGTTGCAAAAATTCCCTAGAAAAGTCAGAATGTGATAAAATGTTGAAACTTTTTTCATAATAAGCTCTGATAAATTTTCTATAGTGTGTTAAATTTTTTTAACTTTTGGACTTTAATAAGTGTTATACTCTTGCATTCTTTATAGACTGTACGGTTTTGGTAGATTGTTGTTATGTTTGCATATGTTTGCTTGTTTAATGATTCTATTTGAGGATAGGAGTATTAAATATGCAGAGGTATTTAGTATGCAATGTTGAATAATAATTTTAGTGATTTGCTACAGTAGAGAATGATACGGTTTTTGCATTGGTTTATAGTAACTCATCTCACGAGTTCTTGTTGAGTTTTGTGTCGATGAAGTTTTTAAGATTTAGGGGAACCGTGATATAAAAGGAATTAAGGAGACACAAAAGCTCAAGATTGGGGATGCACAAGGCATCCCAAGATAATATTTCAAGAAGTCTCAAGCATCTAAGCTTGGGGATGCCCCAGTAGGCATCCCACCTTTCTTCAACAACAATTATCGGTTACCATCGGTTGATCCTAAGTTTTGCTTCTTCACATGATGTGTGCTATTCTTGGAATGTCATTTTATTTTGTTTTGCTTGCTGTTTTAATAAAATTCTTAGATCTGAAAGTTTTTAAATAAGAGAGAGTCTAAAATTAGCTACCTATTTACTTAACTACTTACTTGATCTTCACTTATATCTTTTTGGAGTAGCTTGTCATTTACTCTTGTGCTTCACTTATATCCCATTAGTAAATTGTTGAATGAATTGAATATCATGAAGTTGAAATTATATCATGCCTAGTGGTAGCCTCACATTGGGTTTAGAAAGTGAAATCGTTTGAAGCTTGACAATCGCAATATTGGTCATATAAGCAATTCATGAATGATTACTATAATGAAGAGAACTTTCACATGCAAATACACTATCATGGAAATCTTTTGTGATTGTGAGCCCCCATCAAAATATTATATGCCAAAATTGTTGACGTTGGACAAGGAAGACAACGTAATAGTTTATGGATGTTCATATTCACATAGAAGCTATATTGTCATAGATCCTTCAACATGTGGTGCTTGCCCCCCATCTTTGCTAGCCAAAAATTCCGCACCAAGTAGAGATACTACTTGTGCATCCAAAAACCCTTAAACCCAAATCTTATCTTCAAGAGTCCACCATACCTACCTAAGGATTGAGCAAGATCCTTCAAGTAAGTTGTCATCGGTGCAATAAGGCAATAAAAATTGCTTCTAAAAGTGTGAGGTCATTTAGTGTAAGAGAAAATTGAGCGTTCTACGAACTTGTGATGGTGAAGAATAAAAGCGACAGACTGCATAATAAAGGTTGCCATCACAAGGGCCAATATGATGTGATGTTCTTATGCACTAAGGGGTTGGGCATACAAACAAATAAGCGCATGGCAACTCTGCTTCCCTCTGCGAAGGGCCTACCTTTTACTTTTATGTATTTACTTTTATGCAAAGAATCAAAGTTTTTCTCTCTATTCCTTTTTATATTTATCTTTTGGCAAGCATCATGTGGTGAGGAAAGATCTTGGCACATATATCCAATTGGATATGGGTAGCATGAGTTATTATTGTTGACATCACCCGTGAGGTAAATACGTTGGGAGGCGAAATTATAAGCCCCTATCTTTCTATGTGTCCGGAGGAATCGTTTTGCTCATGTGTATGCAGTGAGTGATAGCAATCATAGAAGACTATATGATGGTTGAGTATGTGGAGCTCTTACTTAAACTCTGTTGAATAAGTTGAATTACAATTGCTCGGTGATTGAGAACATAGGTTGTTGAGTTTCAAGAGAATTCATCGTTTGAACCTTAACATGTGAACTGGTTGCTACTTTAACCTGAGAAGTTTTAAAAGAAAGAATTGTTGTCATGATGCTAGGAAAAGTGATTGAAATTATCATTGATCAAACTTATGCACTTTGCTAGCATTTACACTTCATAAATTATTTCTTTAATCATTTACCTACTCAAGGACGAGTAGGAATTAAGCTTGGGGTTGCTGATATGTCTCCAACGTATCTATAATTTATGAAGTACTAATGTTGTTTTATTATCATTCTTGGATGTTTTACAATCATTGTATAGCAACTTTATACCTTTTTTGGGACTAGCCTATTGACCCAGTGCCCAGTGCGAGTTGCAGTTTTTTGCTTTTTTTTACATCGCAGGAAATCAATATCAAACGGAGTCTAAACACCGCGAAAATTGTAGTGGATTCTTTATGGACCAGACGACCACCAATGGGCCAGAGCAGCACCTGGGGGTGCCCCGAGGGGGGCACAACCCACCAGGGCGCGCCTGGGGACCTAAGCGTGCCCAGGTGGGTTGTGCCCACCTCGGTGGCCTCCCGCACCCCCTCTTTACCCTATAAATTCACAAATATTCTAAAAACCCTCGGGGTTAACCTATATCAAAAGTTCCGCCGCCTCAAGGCTGTGTAGCCATCGAAAACCAATATAGACCCTGTTCTGGTACCGTGCCGAATGGGGGAATCATCTCCGGTGGCCATCTTCATCATCCCGGTGGCCACCACAATGAGGAGGGAGTGGTCCACCCTCGGGGCTGAGGGTTTGTACCAGTAGCCATGTGTTTAATCTCTCTCTCTCTCTCTCTCTCTCTCTCTCTCTCTCTCGTGTTCTTGAGATGTCACAATCTTGATGTGTCGCGGTCTTTGTTAATATAGTCGGATCATATGGTGTTTTCGCCTCTCTATCTTGTTGTGATGAATCGATTTTTCCCTTTGAGATTTCATTGTTATCGGATTGAATACTTTTATGGACTTGAGAGCACTTGATATATTTCATGCATATGAATACTCGTGGTGACAATGGGGTATCATATTGATTCACTTGACATTGGGGTAATCTATGCATAGGGGTTGATGCATGTTCTCATCTTTTTTTTCTTCGGTAGAAATCTTGGGGCACTCTTTGAGGTTCTTTGTGTCAGATTGAGTATTATGAATCTGAAATTATTTGGTGTTATTTTAGTATGAACTTTTTGATAGTTCGATCGGAAAGAATAGCTTCGAGGTGGTTTCGTACCCTTCAAACCATTTCTTCGTATGTTCTCCGCTTGATAGGAACTTTGGAGTGACTCTTCGTTGCACGTTGAGGGACCGTTACATGATCCAATTATATAAGCATTTTTGAGAGATTGGGCACTAGCGAAAGTACGGACTCTAGGCCTCATTTTCAAGCATTGCAATACCGTTTTTGTGCCCGTTTACTATTTGCTACCTTGTTGTTTTTATTTATTCAGATTATAAAATATATTTCTACCATCCTTATTACACTTTTATCACCATCTATTTGCCGAACTAGTGCACCTATACAATTTCCCATTGTATTGGGTGTGTTGAGGACACAACAGATTTCTTGTATTTTGTTGCAGGGTGGTTTGAAAGAGACTATCTTCATCCTACGCCTCCCACGGATGGATAAACCTTTGGTAATCGACTTGAGGGAAAATTGCTATTGTCCTACAAAACTCTATGCTTGGAGGCCCAACACGTGTCTACAAGAATAAAGTTGCATAGCAGAAATCACTGGCCCTGCCACCGGTCCTCACGAGGCTGATCGCGCCAGTCTTGGCGGGGGTCACAGTTGTCCCAGCGTCCTCCGCCTCGGCCTCCCCCACGGCCGTAGCCCGAGTCGTTGCGCTCGGGGCGTCGGCCGAGGCACCCTTCGCGGATGTCCCTGAGCTCCTCGCAGTCATTGGTGTCATGGCTGTGCATGTTGTGGAAGACATAGAATGGGCGGCTGCCCTTGGATGACTCCAGGTGGTCGCAGCCGCGCCTCATCTCTGGTTCGGCCGCGAGCACAGTTGACCCCTTGAGCTTCGCATCCTTGTCCTTGGCTTTCTTGTCTTCTGGGTCAGCCTCGGGAAGCACGGGGAAGGAGAGGCGACCTTCCTTAGCTCTTGCTCATTTGGTTGCCATGTTGAACATCTCCAGAGCCGTGCACATGTCCTCACGTATGGCGAGCTCTTCCTTCATCTTGACGTCCCGGACGCCATCAGTGAACGCCAAAATGATGGCCTCGTCCGACACCTTGGGAATCTTGAGGCAAATGTTGTTGAAGCGCTAGATGTATTTGTGCAAGGTCTCTCCTGACTGCAGCTTGATGCGCCACAGGTCACCCGCAGTCGGTGGGCTGTCGCGAGTGCCCTGGAAGTTGGTGAGGAAGCGCTCTCGTATCTCATCCCAGGAGGAGATTGATCCCGCGGGGAGGATCAGGAGCCATGAGCGCGCGCCATCCTTGAGGGCCATGGGAAACCAGTTCGACATGGCCTTCTAATTGCCGTTGGCCGCCTCGATGCTCAACTCGTAGAGCTCCAGGAACTTGGTAGGGTCGGGGGTGCCGTTTTAGTGCGGAGGAAGGTCGGGCTCCGGGGTGAATGTGTGACATCCCGTCGTGGTCACGGGAGCCTGTCATGGAGGTGGAGCCTGATCTTGGCGCACGTGCACCATAGCCTCGGGTGGTGCGCGGTCTTGACGTGGCAGTGTCGGAGCGCACGCGCCTCTCCTTGGGGCCGCTGCACCACTTGGCAGCGTTCCTTGTCGTATGCCGTGCTCTGCGCAGCGGGTCACGCCGTGGAGCCTCACGCCTTGGCTCGGGGACGACGTCTTGCCTGGGAGGTGGAGGAGGCGCACCATGGGCCACGTCGCTCCCAAGATGCGGCGGGGGTGGTAATGAACGGGATGGTGCAAGGGCCTCTCTGGCGACGCTGTCGAACTCGATGATGCGGTCCAGCTAGTCGTCGTAAAGGTCGTCGGTCGGGCGATAGCATAGGAGCTCGCGTGCCATGAGCAACATAGCCTACGCGTTCGCCGGCCCATGACGAGCATGAGAAGACGAAGCAGCCGCCAGACTCAGCGACGGAGTGGCGGAGCGACGGAGTCAGCTGCAAAAATGAAGCCTGCTGCTCAGGGGGCCGCGGGACCGATGGCAACATTGGCCGCAGGCAATGGGGAATGGCGTGGAGCACCGTCGCCTGGAGGCGATGTCCGGGCGACGCGGCCAGCAAGGGCGGCTCGGCGCTCAGCATGAACTCGACCGAAGGAAGACAGGCTCCGACACACCCCTACCTGGCGCACCAAATGTCAGATTCCGGGCTCCATAGGCCCTGGATAGATTCGAACTCCGGGGTTCCTGCGAAGAACTCAACCTCCCCAGTATGCCAACTCATCGATCCCATGGCCTAGCTCAATGAACTGGAAGGAAAAGGGACACAGCCGTTTACCCAGGTTCGGACCACCATGCGATTTAATTCCCTACTCCTGTTTTGTGGTGGATTAGCCTCGAGGTGGGCTGAGGATGAACTAGTACAGTCGAAGAACAACCTCAGGAGGTGTGTTCTTGTGTTTGTGTGAGCTGGTGAGTGTGAGGATGGACTGGTCCGGATCCCCCACTATGGTGGTGGCTAGGCTCTATTTATAGTGGCCTTGGTCCTCTTCGCAAATGAAGGTGGGAAGGGATCCCACAATGGACAAATTTGAAGGGGGACAACTAGTACATCTTATCCTGGCGAAAGGTGGTCTTCGCCTACAAAGCTTCTGGTCGTGACGTCATGGTGGGCTCGGCGATGACCTTCTTCCTACCGTCCTGGCGCTCTTTGTCTTGTAGCATGGAAATAGAAACTTTTCGTTGATTCCTCGGGACTCCGCGCCTGCGCTTGCCTCTTTAGCGACAAAGAGGACACCTGTTGTACCGCGCCCGCTGGCGCCCGCCTGGCCTTGGTCGTCATGGCTTGCGTCATCCGAACCTCACGAGGTGAGGGCTTGCATAGAAATCTCCGCTCCTCAGGAGCCAGCCTGAGGAGGCCGCTCCTTTTGGATGTCTTGGTGTCATCCGCCTCGCGAGGCTTGGCCCCTCGCGAGGGTAATGCATTGTCGGTGCTGAAGATGGGACATACCAGGCCATCGATGGAGCCATGCGGTGGGCCGCGGGCAGACAAGTCTGGGTACCCCGGTTCCCAGAACGCCTACATAAGTATATTGCAGAAAGTTCAACAATGGCGTGGCATGGACAAGAGGATGTGGAAACCCTTCTAAATGATATGGACAATAATTGGGAAAAGGGTCAAGACCCTTCATTTCTATTTTAGTGATCCAAGATCACATTGATTCCATAGAAAAAGCCAACGCTATTAAAAGGGGATGAGGTGTTGCTTAATGGTCTACTTGCTCAAAGTGCTTAGTGATATTGCTCCACAACCCTCAACCACTTTCCCACTTCCAAATATGTCCAAAACCTAAAGTCAAACTCGGCCCCGCTGATTTGATCTATCCGGCACCACCTAGTTCTTTTGGCATAGCCACAGCTAGAAACCCTAGACAATTCGGTCTCACCTATAGGTATCTCGGTCTCACGATATGGCGTTGAAAACTCTCAGTTTCCCTTCGTAACGTTTCAGTCTTACCGACGTGAGTGATCGGTCCCACTGAGTTTGCAATGCAAACTCTCTGTTTCCCTTCATAACGTTTCGGTCTTACCAAAATGAGTGATTTGTCCTACCGAGTTTTCCTGACCAATTCTCTGTTGACTCATTGCGAAAATCCGTCTCACTGAGTTCATGGAATCAGTCACACCGACATGAAGTTTTTCCCTAGCCCTAGCACATCGGTCCCACCGAGATTCCTAACGTTCACATTTTGAACTGAATCGATCTCACCAAGTTCTCCTATTCGGTCTGACCGAGGTGGGTCAAATGTGTGTAACGATTGGATTTTGTTTGGAGGCTATGTATACCCCTCCACCCCCTTCTCTATTCAAGAGAGATCCATCAGAACATGCCTACACTTCCACTACTCATTTTCTAAGAGAGAACCACCTATTCATGTGTTGAGACCCAGACATTCCAATCCAACCACAAGAGTCTTGATCTCTAGCCTTCCCCAAGTTGCTTTCCACTCAAATCATCTTTCCACCATAGCCAAATCTGTGAGAGAGAGTTGAGTGTTGGGGAGACTATCATTTGAAGCACAAGAGCAAGGAGTTCATCATCATCACACCATCTATTACCTTTTGGAGAGTGGTGTCTCCTACATTTCTTAGGTATCACTTGGGAGCCTCCGAGAAGATTGTGGAATTAAACTAAGAAGTTTGTAAGGGCAAGGAGATCGCCTACTTCGTGAAGATCTAACCGAGTGAGGCAAGTCCTTCGTGGGAAATGGCCATGGTGGGATAGACAAGGTTGCTTCTTCCTGGACCCTTCGTGGGTGGAGCCCTTCGTATACTCGCTCAACCATTACCCTTCGTGGGTTGAAGTCTCCATCAACGTGGGCGTACGATAGCACCACCTATTGGAACCATGCCAAAAATCTTCGTGTCTACATTGTGTTTGCCTTCTCCAAACCCTTCCCTTTACCTTCATATGCAATGTTTTACTTTCCGCTGCTACACTCTTAGAATTGCATGTGTAGGTTGATTTCTTGACTTGTGCTAAGTTGCTAAAATCTGCCAAGACTTAAAATTGGGAAAAGGCTAGATTTTTATTTGGTCAAGTAGTCTAATCAGCCCCCCCTCTAGACCTACTTTCGATCCTACAATGTCGACTACATGACACTTCACCATCTTTGGGCCGAAGGGAATGCATTGCGGGGTAGTTATTAGATGCTGGGTTGCTAGAGTGACAGAAGCTTAAACCCTAGTTTATGCGCTATTCCGTAAGGGGTGATTTGGATCCATATGTTTAATGCTATGGTTAGATTTTATCTTAATTCTTCCTTCCTAGTTGTGGATGCTTGCGGGATGGGTTAATCATAAGTGGGAGGCTTGTTCAAGTAAGAACATCACCCAAGCACCGGGCCACCCACATATCAAATTATCAAAGTAGCAAACGCGAACCAAACAAACATGATAAAAGTGACTAGATGAAATTCCCGTGTGTCCTCGAGAACACATTGCTTATTATAAGAGACCATTCCGACCTGTCATTTTACTAGTACAACGAGCTGCTATACAAATGGTTTTTAACACCTTTTCACGACAACATTTTAATCCATCGTCGGGCGAGTGTGGGCGATAGGAGGATCCTTCCCACACGACCCAGAAACCGTTGGGGAAAGGGAGCCATGATGCATACAGTTGTCCCTATAAAACTGTTTCAGATATCTCGAATATCCCAAACGCTCCATCCTTGCTACTCGTTTGTGCTTGCATTGCCATCGCAGTCAGTATTCTGTGGTGCTACGTTTACGATGCGTGAGCCATCAGAAACAGTTCACGATTATAGAACGTGTACGATAAGCAGACAATAACACACATTTACTTTTCCTTGACTGTATGTGATTTGATGTAAGAGTGCATATAGTTGTCCTGATAGAACTGTATGTGAAGCTTGAATATATCCCACACGATTCATCCATCGTACCCGTGTCAGATGAAGACCAATCACACACGCTCTTCTATGAGCAAACATTTGCAATGCGCACGACATCATAAATAGTTCATAATTGTCAAGCCTGTGTGATAAGGTGACTTGCGCAAACATTTTATAAGAAGGAACTGTGTGCGATGTTGTTGTTAATCTCACATGTTTTTTATTGGCTGATCATGTGTGCAGTAGAGATTGATCACACACGTAGTGGATTCGAGAAATATGTCTTATCTCCACGTTTATCGCAGACGTTTTGCTATCGCAAACCATGTGCAGTGTAATCCCTAATTTATCCCTAATTTAATCCCTGCATTCAAAAATCATGGATTTTGAATTTGAAAGTAGGGAATTACTTATTTCATATCGAACCATGTTTATTTCAAATATAGGTTCAAGCGCAAATGCATGATTCGATGTAGAGGTACATATACTGAAGAATTACAGAAGCACCAAGTAAAGAATGATGAACCACAGTTATACTAAAGACTGTAAGGAGAGATGCGTAAGACATTCTAGTTGCTGGAGAAGGTGAAGTGTTATGCCCATATTGTGCCCTCCTCCATGCGTAATGTGCGCACGACTCTAGGCCAACCCCTTGTGATGGCTGCCCACCCATCCTTCAATGTCTTCATTAGGACTTCTCGATGTTGATTGTAGTCTGGATGAAATACTTTAACCTTCATCACGTGTCCACCAATCATGTACTTTGCGAGGTAATTTTGAGTAAAATTCTTTGGTATCAACCACTGCAAACGAAAAGGTTCAGACATTGTTGTCTAACAACTCATTATGGGCAGTAAAAAGAGAAGGTTGCAGAGTTTGTACTTACGATCCTAAAACTCACTATCGTGTTGGATAGAGCGTAAACAAATAATTTGCTTGCCACCATTCGTATCATTTTGCTAATAATCCTTATTAGTTTCCTCACTTCATGCTTGTTCATGAATTTCTCATTTCCCCTTACGCAAAAAGAGTCGATGCATGGATCTTTGCCAAGGGCATATGTACCTACAAGAAAAAGTCAATATTAGAAGCTAAAAAGTGTCCAAGCCTGGATCTATATGCACTACATTAAGGAACAACGGGGGGGGGGGGGGCGTACAAGCCAAGGGATGAAACTAACCCGGCGGAAAATGCTGGCCACTCCCGTTGTTGTCCTACAGAAGTAGTGGAAAGACATGATAAGTACAACAACCTTAACATGAAACAAATATAGACAAGATAAACAATATCATCTCCAAATAATAGCTTGAATGTGTTGGTTTCAGCATGCCGTTAAATAGGATATAAAATGGAAGGGCATGTTACCTACAACAGGCTTAACAGCCACCAAATATTGCAATTCAAACTGTTATTGTTGAAAATGTATAGAACGCAGCTCAAGCTTAAACATCACACTGGATAAATGCGTAGAACAGAAATAAAGGGCATGTGTTAACTACACTAGGCATAACTGGAACCAAATTAGTCGTTGAAACTAAAGATTCAAAGTGTTTATGTGGTTTGTGCATAAGGGCGTAATTCTAACTAAAGATAACTTAGCTAAGAGAAAGTGGGAATGAAGTAAATGATGTTGCTTTTGTGATCAGGATGAAACAATAGAGCATCTATTTATCACAGGTATGCTTGCTAAATTAGTTTGGAGAACTATCCACGTTACGTTTAACATCATTCCGCCTCTCACGATATCTCATATGTTTGATAGCTGGTTGGCTGAGGTGGCGCCAATGATGGAGGCACATATCCAAGTGGGAGCATGTGCATTACTGTGGGCTTTATGGAATTGTAGAAATGACGTTGTCTTTAACAGGCAAACCATCACAAACTTTTTGCAGGTCATCTTTAGACTGTCTAATTGGATCCGTACGTGGTCTTTACTCAGCCATGCGGACCACAGGGCGCATATGGATATTGGGTGCAGCCGATGGGAGATGGTCGCACGGGATACATATAACCGGTTTGGATGGCGGTCCAATAATATGATAGGCGTTTAGTCTCCTAATCCTACTTTCGCCGGTTGTGGCTTTTATTTTTAGCCGGTTGTGGCTTTTATTTATTTTCTAAGACTTTTTGTTTCGTTTTGAGACTACTGGTTGGAACCTTCTGGAACTTTTATTTTCAATTAATGGCCGTGTGCATCAAGATATGCAGAGGCCGGGGGTATGCCTCCTTTTCGAAAAAAATTAGCCGCTCAAACTTGTATTGATGAAATCGAGTGGCACAGTTTCCACTTGAACAAAATGAACATCACATTGTGAATGACTGAAATAAACAAGGCATAAATGATCAGTATAACAACCAAATATAGCCATTGAAAACTGGACAGAGCCACTGCAACCAACCTAACAAGCAAACACAGATAAACATGGCATATGCTTGAAAACTGGACAAATGCTCACTACAACGAACCTAACAAGCAAATACAGATAAACAAGACATCTGCTTGAAAACTGGACAAATGCTCACTTCAACCAACCTAACACCCATATACTGATAAACAAGGCATCTGCTTGATAACTGGACAAATGCTCACTGCAACCAACCTAACAACCAAATACAGATAGGCAAGGCATTTACTCATTATAAACAACCAACTATATCCATTCGTGAAAATGAAGTGGACAATTTATACATAAACATCACATTGCCCTATTGAACATTGCATTTTTACATAACTGAAATAATTAAACATGGCACAGTTAAAACACTGATACGTCTCCGTTGTATCTACTTTTCCAAACTCTTTTGCCCTTGTTCCGGACTCTAATTTGCATGATTTGAATCGAACTAACCCGGACTGACGTTGTTTTCAGCAGAATTGCCATGGTGTTACTTTTGTGCAGGAATAAAAATTCTCGGGCTGACCTGAAAATTTACAAAAATATTTTTGGAATATATAAAAAATACTGGCGGAAAAAGATACCAGAGGGGCCACCCAGGGGCCACAAGCCCAAGGGGCGCGCCTACCCCCCAGGGCGCGTCCCTGGCTTGTGGGCACCCTGGACCGTCTACAACTCTAACTCCAACTGCATATATACCTATTCGCGGAGAAAAAAATCAGAGAGAAGGATTCATCGCGTTTTACGTTACGGAGCCGCCGCCACCTCCTGTTGTTCATCAGGAGGGCTGATATGGAGTCCGTTTGGGGCTTCGAAGGATGGAATCTGTTGCCATAGTCATAATCAACCTTCCTCCATCACCAATTCCATGATGCTCACCGCCGTGAGTGAGTAATTTCATCGTAGGCTTGCTGGATGGTGATGGGTTGGATGAAATTTATCACGTAATCAAGTTAGTTTTGTTAGGGGTTGATCCCTATGATAAGGACATTTCATATTTATAATTTTGACACACAAATTGACCATTTCTTGAGATGTGTCCGTCTATTCTTGCTAAGAATTATCGAATATTCGATTGATAATCATTAAAGAGATTGTGACTAGTCGTTTTTTTATTTTGCAGAAAAGGCACTATAAACTTCCAGATTTGGACTATGAGGCAATCGAGATGAGCATACGAATAAAGAGAAGAGGTACATGAGTTGATTGAAGATTAAAGCTTCAAGGGCTAAACTAAAGAAGAGAGGAATCTACTTGAGCCAAAAGAAGAGAAGAGAAGGGCCATATAGCAAAAGTGGCAGATCAGATCGCGGGGTAAATCCCTAGCAGCGACCATCGGTCCCCTTTGGGCCTAGCCTCATCTCTCTCTCTATTTCCACTGCCTCCTTCTCCAACACGGGCCGCCGCCATGGCCAGGCTAGCGTGGCAGTGCGCCTGCTGCTCCTCCACGTGTCGCCGCACCATCACCTCATTACCATCCATCCATCCGAATCGCCACCCATCACCTCCACCAGCGCCACAACGTCGCCGCATCAGCACCTGCCCATGCCTCCACCAGGGCCTCCCATCCTGCATCGCTGCTCCTCCTCCTCCTCTCCAACCTTCTCTTCTCAACGTTGCTGCTGCTCTATTTCCTCACCTCTGTTGCTGCTGCCTTCTTCTCTCTCAACCTCCTGCTGCTGCCCTTCCTTGCGCCCTCGTGCTGCTACCCTTCTCCAACTGCTGCTACTCGTCCCCTCGCCCCTACTACTTCCACTTCGCTTCCACTGCTACTCCATGCTGCTACTCCACTTACTCAAATCTTGCTGCTGCTTCTCTGAATCCTTCACTACTGCTGCTCTCTGCTGCTTCTACTCCATCTTCTTGCACCCCTATTGTTCCTCTTCAGAGTCTGAACCTCAACCTCCTGCTGCTCCTCTCTTGTTGCGCCCCTGCTTCTTCTTCTCCCTCAACCTCCTACTGCTGCCTTCTCTCCCTCTCTCTCTCTCTCTGTGTGTGTGTGTGTGTCTAATTCATTTGAGATGCGAAAAAATGATTGTAGTCACTGTTTGTTAATTTTCTCTGGATTTGTAACGTAAAAGATTATGTAATGCTCAGATCTGATGGATGTTAATAACCATTATTCTGTAATGTCATTTTGAGTTTACTGACTAGTTGTAGTGCTGTTACTTTTAGTAATAATTAATCTGTCATATAGCTTTATTCTAGTAATAAGCATTCTGTTAGTGTGTGTGTGCTCACCTAGTGTACTAGTCCCCTATACTAGTTAACATTGTATATGATTGATGTTCAGCCCTTGTGCTTTTTGTCAAGTGAGACATGTGAATTCGATAATTTCTAGTTCCCGTGTTCGCTTTGTACCTGTGATATATATGTTTACAATATAATCGTTTGTGTTGTCATATGTTTCTGCCCCTGTCATATAATCTTGTTTACTATATAATCTTTCTTTTCTGGTTGTTTCCTTTTGCGTCAATGTTCTAGTGTCTGAAGTATAACAAACAAGAAAAATACCATGATTGCAATCTTATTCTCCCTATGATTGTTTCCTATTTTATTGGTTAATGATTTTCTGGAACAAACTTCCTTGGTTGGTTTGAAATTACCGAACCAATTGTGTCACCTAACTTTAGTTGAACATAGCTGCTGATTTTCCTAGTCCGTTTGGAGAACACGACACTCTCAGATTTGGGCATAAAACCCCACTGTATTTACAACTGATCATTTTGGCGCCGTTGCCGGGGACTAGCGTCGAGCGATTGTGCTTGGCTATAGACTTGTTTTTTTCTTGTTTTCTTTTGGTGACATTTATATGTGATACATATCTAACCCCTAACCACTGTTATGGTTATTTTCTCTTCATTTTCTTGTTTGGTTTGTAGGTTGGGTCATCTAGTTTGAAATGTCATTCAACTCAGACCATCATGCTTATGTGAGCAATAGCACGAAAGTGTTTAAGACCTGATAAGTAAGATTTCCCATCAGTTAGATGATTTAGCTTGGCAGCGAGGTATAGTTTGTGTGGATAGGCCTGGCTCTTATGATGCTTATTCTAGAGGCCATCCTTATGTTTCTCCGACATGCCATATTTGTGGATTTCAGGGCCATTCACCCGCTGAATGTCAGCATGGTTACTCTCATCCTCTAGATTGTTTTGGTATGAACTTTTCTCAACAACATGGCTCATGCCAAAAAAATTACTCATATGGGTGGCCTGGAAACCAGAATATGTCATATAGGAGCAATGACCCTGAGATCTCATCATTTTCCTCTAGTTATCCAATGTAGGGAATTAGGTACAATGAGGAGAGCCACAATTATGCACCCCAACAATTTTATTCTGCTCCTATTGATATACCTCAACATCAGAAGATGTTGCCAATGGAGTTAAATGGTCCTCCATTTGGTCAACCAACAACTTCAACGTCTAATGAGTCGTTAGAGCAATCTCATGTGCAATTGCGCGTAGAAGATGGTTTTGATGATATAGAGAAGCTCACATTACTTGGTCTTGAGTTCACTTGGAGTACCGAGGATGATCCTATTAGGAAGGTTATACTAGAGGAAATGAAGAAGATCAAGAGTGGAAAAGAGCTAGTGGAAGAAGTAAGGAAGATTGAGAAGAACATCAACGCTGGCAGTACTATATCATCACAGCTTGAGTTGAGTGTCGCTAAGATATCCATGGATACATGTGAGGTTCTAATACCTTCACATTCAGTTGAGCAAGATAGTGAGATCCCGGAGGGAGATACCTCAGATTGAAGAAGATGAACTAGAAAACGAGGAACAAGATGACAAAGAGATGGACTACCCAAGAGATCAAATTGAAGACGCAATCTCTATCTCCCCCGAAAGAGTAAAAGAAGCTGCTATAGATGAACTTGGAGAACCAGAAATTCATTTGCCCATCGCCATACAAGAGCGTGATGTCGCAGGTTCATCTAATCCTCTTGATGACATGCGTACTTATGATTCCTTTTCTTCTACCTTGCATTAGATGATACCATCAATTAAGATTGATTTGAAAACTCATTTGCTTGGATATGATGATACATACAATGTTGGTAGCATTGCTCTCATTTATTATGATGACACTTATTCTCCTCATGCTAGACCTATGCTTAACGATAAATATCATCCTCATGTTAGTATTGAGCTTGCTGGTTCCTATCATACTCGTCATGTACTTTATTGCTATGTTTGTGTAATTGGGTACTCTATTGATGATTTAGAGGGCAATGACCCTGTCACTTGTATTGTCTCTTTGTTGAACACACTTTTAGGTTTTTGCTTGTGCACAAATCAATACATGCTGACCAGGTTCGAGGTGACATTCCTTGGGACCCCGGTGGATTCACGGCATGGTGATGAGGAGAAGCAAGGAGCACACATGAAGAGAGAAGCTGGAGAAGGCATGAGGATAGGGAATCAAAAAGAGAGGAGTCACAATGCAAGAGGATGTGAGATGATCGAGCGAGTGCTACATCCAAGCCCGGTGAGTTGTTTCATGACCCATTTCGAGTATATCATCTATTGAAACATGCAGAAATCAATTGCTATTTGGGTTGCTTGAGCCATTTCTTAGTTGCTGGCATGCTGAAATTTACTTATGGCATATGGTGCTTGATGAGAATATGCGAACTGATTGTTGAATGCCTTGTAAACTAGTGATCTTTCTTTGCTAAAAGTAGTGAAAGCTATTAGTTTTGAGTGCTCAAATCCCTAGTGCACTAGTAAACTTAATCATTTTCTGCTGTTACTATGATACACATAGATCACCATGTTTAGATGCCGAATTTGTGCCAAGTGTGTTCTCATTCAGAGCAATCACCTAACCACTATGGATTAGCATGTTATGTTCCCTGGATTGGTAGCATGTGAACCAGACATGGAGAAGTGAGGACTCCTGTTTTTTGTGCTTACGTGTTGTTCATTTAAAAAAAGTATATCTTATAATGAATAAAGTCCAATCAACCTACAGTAGCATGTCATGTTCCCTGGATCGGTGGCTTGAGAAACCTGGTAGATTGGACTGTAAAAAATTATATACATATAAATGCTAAAATTGTTGAACCAGGTGTATACCATGTTCTCTGGATCGGTGGTATGTTCCTTTGGAGAGACAACCAAAAAATTCTGTAATAAGTTTAGCTGGGTGTATACCATGTTCCCTAGATTGGTGGTATGTTCCTATGGTGAGACTAATATAATAATATCTATGTTTCTTTCAAATTCAAAAAGTGTTTCTCGGGATCATGCTCTCTTTAGGAACCTTTTCGGACAATCAACATTTGAACTTGTTGATCCACTTTTATCATTGTAAAAGTTTAAAATGATCGATACTACTATCCTATTGTTTTGTAGTATTCCTGAGCATTAATTTCCACTAGCCAAGTCCAAAGCATGCACTGTTTAGAGATCTACTTCACTTGGCATTCTCTAGTCAGTTCACTATTCACTATCTGGCTCTTGTCATATGCCTTTACTTCAGGACAAGAAAAGATTTAAGTATGGGGGAACTTGATAAGAACATTTCATATATATAATTTTGACACACAAATTCACCATTTCTTGAGATGTGTCCACCTATTCTTGCTAAGAATTACCGAATATCCAATTGACAATCATAAAAGAGATTGTGACTAGTCGTTTGTTTATTTTGCAGAAAAGTGCGTAAAGGCACTATAAAGTTCCAGATTTGGACTATGAGGCAATCGAGATGAGCATATGAATGAAGAGAAGAGGTACCTGAGTTGATTGAAGATTTAAGATTCAAGGGCTAAAATAAAGAAGAGGGGGATCTACTTGAGCCAAAAGAAGAGAAGAGAAGGGCCACATAGAAAAAGTGGTAGATCAGATCGTGGGATCAAATCCCAAGCAGCGACCATCGATCCTCTTTTGGCCTGGACACATCTCTCTCTCTCTCTGTCCCCTGCCTGCTTCTCCAACACCGCCTGTCGTCACAGCCAGGCCGTCTTGGTGGTGCGCATGCTGCTCCTCCACGCGATGCCGCACCATCACCTCATTACCATCCATCCATCTGCATCGCCACCCAGCACCTCCACCAGTGCCACAACGCCGCTGCATCATCACTGGCGCGCCATTGGCACCTCCCCACGCCTCCACCAGCGCCTCCCAGCCTGCCTCGCTGCTCCTCCTCCTCTCCAACCTTCTCCTCTCAACGTTTTTGCTGCTCTATTTCCTCACCTTTGTTGCTGCTGCCTTCTTCTCGCTCAACTTCCTACGGCTGCACTTTCTTGCGTCCCCGTGTGTGAGGCCCCAGATTCGACCATACACTAATCATACACGCAAACGTGTACGATCAAGATCACAGACTCAGGGGAAGATATCACAACACAACACTAGACACAAATTAAAATAATAAAATCTTCATATTACAAGCCAAGGCCCTTGAGGGCTCGAATACATAGCTCGATACACAAGAGTTAGCGGAAGCAACAATATCTGAGTACAGACATGAGGTTAAACAAGGATGCCTTAAGAAGGCTAGCACAAACATCAACGATCGAAGAGGCAAGGCATCCTGCCTGGGACCTCCTAACTACTCCTGGTCGTCGCCGGGCTCCACGTAGTAGTAGGCACCCTCGGGGTAGTAGTAGTAGTCGACGGGGTGGCATCTGGCTCTAGAGATCCACCAACTGGTTGCAACAAGCAGAAAGAATAAAGAAGGGGGAAAATGCGTACCAAGGCAACCGCGAGTACTCATCCAAAGTACTCGGAAGCAACGGATCTAAACTAAGTACGCATTGGTATCAAATGGAAGTGTTGTATTTGTGGACTGAACTGTAGAATGCCAGAATAAAGGGGAAGGCCTAGCCTATCGAGGACTAGCATGTTCAAGCAGCTCCAAGCATCTTGGAGCATGTAGAAGAGTAAAGAATAGCAGTTTATAATTAACAAGCATGTTGTAGTATTAAGGCCCAGAGATCCTTCCTCGACTCCCTGCGAGGAAGAAATCCCGGGGCCAACATATCCATCACATATTTCAAGTAACAAGTTCAGTTGTAATAGATCAGGATACAAGTGTGAACGTCCATTTCCATGGACACAATATTCGAATATATATCTTCCCTACATGGGTGCACCACGTTTTCCAACACGCTTGATCACTTTGGCCAGACACACTTTCCTTAGTCATGCCCAGCCTCGGAAGATCAACACGTCGTAGCCCTACCTAGACTCAGCAGAGAGGTCCCCGCCAGTCTACATCCTAAGCACTCCGGGGTCTGGGCCCATCGCCCGTTGCACTCCGGTCGTTGTGTGCAAGGGGATACCAGCACCACCCGTGAAGTGGATCGCACGAACCGGCCGGCCACAATGCTGAACTAGACGTCTGACAAAACTTCGGCTAATACTATGTCGTCGTGGCCCATAACTATTCTCGCGTGGTCGTTAGTGCGTAAAGGCCAACTCAGAACTAATACCCAAGCCATAGTGTCTTATTATCTTGCGGAGACGAGCAGAGACTCACGATAATGTGTCCCCGTTGCCCCGTCTCGAGGAAATATGGCAAGGGCTAGCCCAGCCCACTCGGGGGCGGCCTGCCTGCCCGGCCGTGCCTCGTAACCATCTTGCGGCTGCTCTCCGGGCCCGCCCAACTTTCACCAAGGTCTCAAGTAAAGTCAAGGTAACCGTGTGTCAAAACATCAAGGGGAAAACCCGAGGAATCACCCTTAGTGAATTCCACTCGATGTAATCATCAAGGTGAACGTAAGAGGAACCACCCTCGAGGTTCACACTTGAGGGGTTGCACGACAGAGCCGTATCGAGAGTGGTAAAGGAGGAATCTGTCACAGCCCCAGAATTGGTTGTAATTAGTGGCATCTGCATCCATGCATCATGTTTGTTTTCAAAGGAAATTTTGAAGTGGGGATGACCAAGGCCTAGCACTAAAGCAAATCAAATAGGTTCAACTAAAATATTTTTCAAGAAATCCAAATGGCTTTAAGGAAATGTTCATCATTTCTAGAAAAATGTTATAAACCATAACCAGAGGTGTTGCACATTTTTCATGACATATTTGGTCACTGGA
This sequence comes from Aegilops bicornis, assembly GCA_021605145.1. Taxonomy (NCBI): domain Eukaryota; kingdom Viridiplantae; phylum Streptophyta; class Magnoliopsida; order Poales; family Poaceae; genus Aegilops; species Aegilops bicornis. The sequence goes on along the minus strand of CM038672.1, from coordinate 216,140,990 downwards.
TTAATTCATTAAGTATTTGCATTTGGGCATTTAATGCTAATAAATAGTTTAAATGTTCAAATAATCATAAACCAAAATGTTTGCTGTTTGTTATATTCCAAACAGTGGCATTGATTAGTTTCATGATTTTTGGGTTTGACCTAGTATTTTTAATAAAGCCAAACAGTTGCAGATAAATAGAAAACAGTAACATAATTAGAAAAGAGAGAGAGAGGAGCCGACCTGGCCCACTTACCTGTAGCCGGCCCAGCTTGACCAGCCCAGCCCACCTACCTCGCCGCTCGCCGTCTTCCTCTGCCAGTAGGCAGAGACGAGGCATGGCGCTCTCCGAGAGCCCAGCCACCTCACCTTACACTGCCTTGTTGGAGGCACCCGAGGGTGCCACGCACTCCCCCTGGACCCCCTGCACCTCTCCTCCCTCTCCCTCGAGCGCTCTTCCCTCCTCTGCCTTTCTTCCACGGCCGCCCGAACGAGCCGGAGCGCGCCGCCGCAAACACCGCAGCCACCGGCCCTCCCTCGCTTCCCCGACTAGCCCACAAGCTCCGCCACTCCGTCCTCGACCCCCTCACCGAGCCACGCCCCGCCGGAAGCCCTGCAGCGTCGTCCTCAAGCTCATCTTCAACCTCCGGCCGCCGGCAACCTCATCGTCGATTCGCCGCCGTTCGTGCTTCCTGAGCTCGCTGACCTTCCCTGCGTGATCCCCGTGAGCCCCTGAGCTTTTCCCCTCACCTCCCCCTCTCGCTAGCTTCCTCTAGACACCGCCCCACGAGCTCCCGAGCCCGCCGTCCGCCATGGACGCCGGGCTTGGCGCTGCCGTGGCGCTCCGCTCAAGCCGACGAGCCTAGCGAGCTCCTAGATGTACCAGGAGGCCGCAGATCCCCTTAGCTGGCCTCGCCGTACCCTGCAGCACCCCGCGCCGCTCGGGGCCGAGCTCCGGCCGCCGCCTCGGGCTCCACTCCGGCGAGTACAGCGCACCCCGCCCGCTCCTTCCTGCCCCGTTGGATGCGGAAGAGCACTGGCTACCTTCTGGTGGTCTCCCCGCTACTAAGCGCAGCCCCTAGCGCCGCCTAGTAGCAGCTCCGCCGCGCGGAATGGTCGCCGCCGTCCAAATTCCGGCGAGCCGACGTGGCTCCGTCATTAGGAGCTAACCCAGCTAACTAAACAACCCACACCCACTGACATATGGGCCCCACTTCCTAATTAATCCTGTTTTAGTTTTGTTTAGATCAAACTAAACCTCAGAGGCCCCATGTGTCAAGCTTTGACCCGCCACGCCACCGCTGACCTGGCCCCACATGCCGATGACTCCTAGCCATCCTTTGTGAGACTGACCAGCCGGGGTCCCGCTGGTCGATTTGACCTGGACAGCGCCCGTTGACTTGCGACATCACCGTGAGGTCATCTCGACGCATTAAAGCCTTTCTCGAATTAAAATAAATCGAGAAAGGTTTAGAAATTCGAGAAAATAGCTAAAACTTCTAAAATTCATAGAAATTCAACCGTAACTCCAAATTAAATAATTTATATATGAAAAATGATCAGAAAAATATGAAGAATCTGTTTATGCCATGATCATGCATGTTTGAACAAGTTAACCTCACTGAATAGGACAAATGATGTTTAGGGCAATTTATGAAATAACATTTGGAGTTGGAATTTGTTCTTGTTTGAGTTCCACTTCAATTAACTTGGCTAGGTATTGAATTAGGTGAATTCAGTATCTTAACATGACATGTCATTCATGTGAATGTGCATTGCATTGATTGTGTTCTTTCTCAGTTGACGGTGTTTGTCCCTCTCAAGAGACGACGTTCGACGATTGTTCGATGACACCGATGAAGAACTATATTATCTTGAAGTGTCGTGCAAGCAAAACCCCTTGTTCATTCCGATATAATCCCACTCTCTCGCTCCTGCTCTATTTTACTGCATTAGGACAACAACGACTCATGTGTTACTTGTGCATGTAGCTGAACCCCTTTATCCTCTGCATGACTGTCATTCCACAAGTAATTAGATGAAACCCACTAGCATGAGTAGGAGTTGTTTGAGCCTGTTGTGCCTACTCATTCATGCTTGTTTGTCATGCCTGCTACACGCTTAGAGTCGAGTCAGGTCTGATTCATCGGGAATGAATTGGAATGGTGTGTGAACATGTCCTCGTGTGTGAGCTAAGTGTGTGAACATGATTTGGTAAAGGTAGCGGTGTGAGGCCATGTAGGAGTACATGGTGGGTTGTCTCATTGCAGCCGTCCCTCGTGAACTGAGTTACGTGTTTGTGATCCATGAAACAGTTACTACCACGCATTGGGCCCGAAACCAATGGACCCTCTCAGCTTCTTAACCACCCTTGTTCTCTGTCCAGGAGTTGCAACTAGTTTCTGGTGTTTGTAGGATATGTGTTGGAGGCCGTGCGTAGCGCTGACCCTAGGGGTGGGCTATGATGCGGTAGATACACTGCGGTGTCTGCAAAATTAATGCCCGCTTGGTATCTCGGGAACCCTGCACACATCGTTCGGGGCCGTTAGTGGAAACCTCGGCGGACTCTCATGGATGGAACACGAATAGGCGATAAACCTGGACTAGGGACTTGAGTGTTTAGGTAGGCCGTGGCCGACACCCTCGCTGGGCTTCCGCTTGAAGGTTGCCGAGTACATGTCGTGTAAACGGCGATAAGTGGTGAGAGCGTGTGCGATGAAGTACACCCCTGCAGGGTTAATATGATCTATTCGAATAGCCGTGTCCGCGGAAAAGGACTTCTGGGTTGCCTATATCAGTTCATAGACAATTGAAAGTGGATATTCTAAAATGCGCAAGATAAGCGTGAGTGCTATGGATGGCGTTCTCGTAGGGAGACGGGAGGGAGTCCATAGTGGTGTATTGATATGGCGAATATGTGGACTCGTGTGCTCCACCTCAAAAGAGTTACTTGCAGTCGTAGTTTAGGATAGCCACCGAGTCAAAGCTGGCTTGCTGCAGTCAAACTCCACCACCCCCTTTGTTGATAATGATGCATAGGTAGTTAGTTTACGATGTAAGTCTTGCTGAGTACGTTTGTACTCACGTTTGCTTATTTTATGTTTTGCGAGAGACGTCCGGGCCTCGCTTAGTAGTTCCGCTTGGACTTCGACGTTAAGCTTGTTACCTCAGCTACGATCTTGTGCCCTCGGCAGGATCTGGTAGATAGTCAGGCTTCTCAGCCTTTTTCATTTGTAGATGTCTGTACTCAGACATGTTAAGCTTACGCTTGTATGCTCTGAGTGTTTGGTCATGAGACCCATGTTTGTAATATCTCGCTCCTCGGAGCCTAATGAATAAATACTTTGAGTCGTAGAGTTATGTTGTGATGCCATGTTGTATTTACACATATTGAGCATATTGTGTGTATGTTTGAAATGCTTGGTATGTGTGGGATCCGACAATCTAGTTGTTTATCCTTGGCAGCCTCTCTTATGGGGAAATGTAGTCTAGTGCTTACGGCGATAGTAGTCCGCTTCTGCCGGTTCACCGGAGTCCTGCTAGCCCAAAGACTACTGCTTCGGACACTTGACTGGCCGGCATGTGTTTCACTTTGTTCTGTGGTTCGTCCCTTCGGGAAATGTCACGCGGTGACATCTGGAGTCTGCCTAGCTCTGCTACAGCCGGGATACGGAGTCCTGTTAGCCAGTGCTACAGCCGGATTCACACGTTGATGACCGACATGCTCGATGTGATTCATGTATGCCTGTCCCCATGGGTTAGTGCCGCTTTGGGTTCACGACTAGCCATGTCGGCCCGGTTCTCTGTCATATGGATGCTAGCGACACTATCATATCGTGAGCCAAAAGGCACAAACGGTCCCGGGCCATGGTAAGGCGACACCGTGGGAATACCGTATGCGTTAGGCATAAAGTGATATGTGGTGTTACCGGCTAGGTCGATGTGACTTGGAATCGGGTCCCGACAGCGTTGGTATCGAGCTTTGCTTGTAGGATTACCAAGCCAAACTGGTCGAAGTTGTGTCTAGAAATGCTTTAGTTATGTAAGGAATTGATTGTGGAAGGAACGTAAGGCTCTTTTTACTCCTTATATCTCATGGCCTTACGATGCAGGTCATCCTCTTCTCTTCTACGGGGTTTAAGAACTAGGCTTCTCATCTATCTATCAGGATGACGTGTTACTAATCCATAGACTTTTAAGATTGTTGGTTTCAAGCCTCAGTTCAGTTCCTACTATTTCTATATGTTAATTGTTGATCTCGAAACCTTGATATTGTGATGTTGAGTGGTTATGCCACCATTTTTCCAGGATGTCTCAAATCATTTTGAGCATTTACATCCGTTATGCTGTCCGAGTCATCCCAGGTCTCTAAATAGTCTGATGCATTTGCAAATCCTTTCCTTCCGTTTCTGATGTCCTTTTGGTCAGAATAAGCACACTAATCGGTAAGTTGAGGTACTTTGTTGCCTCGGCATAGATGTTGGAGCTATTATTATGACCCTAGGTGTTTAGGAAGTCACCTAGAAATTTAGCAATGCTTTTGTATCCCCAGTGTGATAATTCTGGCCATTATTCTTGAAAGCATCCCATGATGTTATTAGTTAGTAGGCATTCTATTCCTGGGTTCTTGAACCCGAGATTCACCCTACCTCATGTTGTTAGTATTTGTTAGTTCCTTTAGGATATTAGTAACCTTTGCATTAGTCCTCGAGGTCTGTGGTATTTCCTTCTTCCAAATGCTATGAACCGCTTATGGCATAAGTTCCTCGCTGAACTAAAGGATCACAATCAGAGTACTCTTGAGGAGTTCTCCATTCATAATTGTGAATCTGCTAGTTCTACTTTCCTGCATGGGTTATCTGAAAGAACCCTGTTGAACTTGATTCGACATACTAACCTATGCTTCCACAACTCAGAAAGTATATGCTCCTCGAGTTGTTCCTCCTTAGTTGTATTCTGACCCCCGCCTGTCAATTGATAGTCAAGGGTATGCGTGCATTCGTTTATCGATGCCTATTACTCTTGTGGTCCGTCAAGCCATTCTGTCCTGAATGACTTGGAGAAACAAACTCCAGTACCTCATCCATATATAGGATTGGATCAAAACAGTTGTATTCCGCAGGTCAAAATGCCATCCCGCTTTTGATTCTGTTCTATCCCGAAGCATTACCCACTTTATGTCGAACGCGTCATGAGAATTGCACCTTCTCTTATGAATTCTTGACGCAGTGATACTTCTCGCCATCATTATTCATTCCTCGGTCCCGAGTTGATGTAACCGGATTGCCGACAAATGAATTGTGATGTGTGAAATCAATACTCCGAGCAACTCGTTGCTTGGCAGCTAATGGACAATATTCTCATTCTTAGCGTGTTGGTTATTAAATCATCATCCTCAGATTGATCGTGCTACCTAGTCCTTATTTCGGGTGCACACTTCGATTGATGAGTTAGGATCTTGTCAAGTCCTCACTCATTTGATCATATCGTCTTGCCCTCAAAAGCAAGATTGTTCTCGAGCTTAGTAACATAACGGTGGTTCGTGACTCTCCAAATATCTTCTTGGAAGTGTTACCGGGTTGTTTCCTGACTGTTATGTTGAGCTCGTGATCAAGTTGGTTTCTCGTAAACCACTCCTTCTCCAAGAATCTGTGTTGGATATCCCTGAGCTAGTTGGTTAAGCTAGACAACAACTTGGAGAGTTGGAAGATAAAAGCTTGCCTAACTTAGTTCGTTCCAAAGGGATATTCTTGTGTAGTGTGTGTTGAAGAAAGATGATATGTTCATCAACTGGTCCTCGTGATTAGTTCTTTGGACCTATTGTCTTATCAATCCTTTGATTTGAGTGTGGGCTATCGTCAAATCAAATCAGTACCAACGATGTTAGTAATGTTGTCTTACTCGTGGTTGATCCCTCGAGCATATACCATTACATCTTTTGGTCTGACCAATGCTATCACCGTGTTCACATGATGGTGGAAGTCCAGTGATATGTAAATTCTGATGCGTTGCCGTTGAGCCCATCAGCAGCATTTTGTCTCCCCCATGATTCATGTTGAACATCAACCTAGTGTTGGAAACTTTGTAAGCAATGCCTTCGTGTTCTGTTCATAAAGATTATGCTTGGATGGAAGAAGTGACTTCCTCTAATTCATGTGCATTTGGTGCAAGTTGCCGCCATGAATTTGAGAAAGGTTTGTTTTGTTTCCTTTGGAATCATCCCAAGTCAGTCATGCACGTGTGAAGTATTCTATGGTATGATAGACTGATCATCTTCATTCCATATGAATTCCATAGCACACTAAGCCACTGATTGACTTGTTCAAGGAAAAGAAGTCTATGCTTGGGATCTAATCCATGGACTTGCGTAAAGAATTCGATATCCTCAATGATGGTTCCCCACCTAAACTCGGTAGTGTTTTGTTGTGAGACTACCATGTGGTCATGCTTGTCTTGGACAACATGTTCACCTGTTTGTAGCAGAACCCGCTCATGTTTTGGAGCTTACTACCATAGTCCAGCTCCCGAGAATCTCGCAACATCATCTCGTCGATTTGTGTTGCAACCTTTCCTTTTCATACATGCTGAGTCTGAAGTATCCTATCACCAATCGGATCTGAATCTCTGGCAGATATGATGGTTGGAACATTCCAACAGTTGCATTTCGTTCCCAGCTTGCACCGTCCTTGTGCCATTTCACTATGGGCTGCCTTCTTAGTGATTCTTGTCCAGGTTCATCTTCAAAGGTGGACTTACCATGGGTCCCCTCCACCTCCGATGATAAGCAAAAATCATCCATTGCGTTGTCTTCAACAAGGTAGTCCACATCATCCATTCTAGTCCGGGTGTACCATTCCTTTCCACTCCGCCAAACGATCGTTGTGAATTGCCTTAGGCTGGTATGAAGAGTTTCAATGATCTCTGAATAAAAAGTAATTCTTTTTGCCACTTAAGGGAATAGTTCCTCGCGTCACCTCCCCTGAGGTGCCCCGTTATTGAATCATGGAAATTATTTCCTCGCCACCTTGACACCATCCACCATCTCTCTAAGCGTGGAATTGTTGCCCACTAATCAAACCTCGTTGTTTTTTCTTCCATCCCTCTCGATGTGTTTTGTGCCTCAACTCGAGATGTTTCAACATCTCATTCCACGAGTTGATCTTGAGTGCTCGATCTTCGAGGAGATCGTCTCCTATAGAGTCTCTTTCTGTCGCCATCGTGTTGGATGAAGATCCCGAAAGCAAGGACGTCAAGATCAATTGGAACAATGAACCAACATCTTCGGGACGGGAAATTGGATCGACAAGATCATGTTAGCTAGTGTCCCCTCTGTCTTCTTACCTCACGTCTTGAATCTCGGGACGAGATTCTTGTTTAGTGGGGGTGAGTTGTCATGACCCGAATTGGTTGTAATTAGTGGCATCTGCATCCATGCATCATGTTTGTTTTCAAAGGAAATTTTGAAGTGGGGATGACCAAGGCCTAGCACTAAAGCAAATCAAATAGGTTCAACTAAAATATTTTTCAAGAAATCCAAATGGCTTTAAGAAAATGTTCATCATTTACGGAAAAATGTTATAAACCATAACCAGAGGTGTTGCACATTTTTCATGACATATTTGGTCACTGGATTAATTCATTAAGTATTTGCATTTGGCATTTAATGCTAATAAATAGTTTAAATGTTCAAATAATCATAAACCAAAATGTTTGCTGTTTGTTATATTCCAAACAGTGGCATTGATTAGTTTCATGATTTTTGGGTTTGACCTAGTATTTTTAATAAAACCAAACAGTTGCGAGATAAATAGAAAACAAAGTAACATAATTAGAAAAGAGAGAGAGAGGAGCCGACCGGCCCACTTACTGTGAGCCGCCCAGCCTTGACCAGCCCAGCCCACCTACCTCGCCGCTCGTCGTCTTCCTCTGCCAGTAGGCAGAGGCGAGGCGTGGCGCGCCAGAGCCCGGCCACCTCACCTTACACTTTCGCTTCTTTGGAGGCACCGGAGGGTGCCACGACTCCCCTGGACCCCTGCACCTCTCCTCCCTCTCCCTCGAGCGCTCTTCCCTCCTCTGCCTTTCTTCCACGGCCGCCCGAACGAGCCGGAGCGCGCCGCCGCAAACACCGCAGCCACCGGCCCTCCCTCGCTTCCCCGACTAGCCCACAAGCTCCGCCACTCCGTCCTCGACCCCCTCACCGAGCCACGCCCCGCCGGAAGCCCTGCAGCGTCGTCCTCAAGCTCATCTTCAACCTCCGGCCGCCGGCAACCTCATCGTCGATTCGCGCCGTTTGTGCTTCCCGAGCTCGCCGACCTTCCCTGCGTGATCCCCGTGAGCCCCTGAGCTTTTCCCCTCACCTCCCCCTCTCGCTAGCTTCCTCTAGCCACCGCCCCCACGAGCTCCCGAGGCCGCCGTCCGCCATGGACGTCGGGCCTGGCGCTGCCATGCCGCTCCGCTCAAGCCTACGAGCCCAGCGAGCTCCTAGATGTACCAGGAGGCCGCAGATCCCTTAGCTGGCCTCGCCGTGCCTGCAGCACCCAGCCGCTCGGGGCCGAGCTTCGGCCGCCGCCTCGGGCTCCACTCCGGCGAGTACAGCGCACCCCGCCCGCTACTTCCTGCCCCGTTGGATGCGGAAGAGCACGGCCTACCTTCTGGTGGTCTCGCCGCACCTAAACGCAGCCCCTAGCGCCGCCTAGTAGCAGCTCCGGCCACATGAATGGTCGCCACGACCAAATTCCCATGAGCCGACGTGGGTTCCGTCATTAGGAGCTAACCCAGCTAACTAAACAACCCACACCCACCGACATATGGGCCCCACTTCCTAATTAATCCTGTTTTAGTTTTGTTTAGATCAAACTAAACCCGTGAGGCCCCATGTGTCGATTTGACCCGGCCACGTCACCTGTTGACCTGGCCCCACATGTCAGTGACCCTAGCCATCACTGTGAGTCAGACCAGCGGGTCCCGCTGGTCAGATTTGATCTGGACAGCGCCCGTTGACTTGCTGACGTCACCATGAGGTCATGCTAACGCATTAAAGCCTTTCTGGAATTAAAAATAAATCAGAACGGTTTAGAAATTCCAGAAAATAGCTAAAACTTCTAAAATTCATAGAAATTCAACCGTAACTCCAAATTAAATAATTTATATATGAAAAATGATCAGAAAAATATGAAGAATCTGTTTATGCCATGATCATGCATGTTTGAACAAGTTAACCTCACTGAATAGGAAAAATGATGATTAGGGCAATTTATGAAATAACATTTGGAGTTGGAATTTGTTCTTGTTTGAGTTCCACTTCAATTAACTTGGCTAGATATTGCATTAGGTGAATTCAGTACCTTAACATGACATGTCATTCATGTGAATGTGCATTGCATTGATTGTGTTCTTTCTCGATTGCGGTGTTTGTCCCCTCTCGGTGAGACGACGTTCGACGATTGTTCGATGACACCGATGAAGAACTATATTATCTTCAGAAGTGCCAGGCAAGCAAAACCCCCTTGTTCATTCCGATATAATCCCACTCTCTCGCTCCTGCTCTATTTTACTGCATTAGGACAACAACGACTCATGTGTTACTTGAGCGGTAGCTGAACCCCTTTATCCTCTGCATGACCTGTCATTCCACAGTAATTAGATGAAACCCACTAGCATGAGTAGGAGTTGTTTGAGCCCTATTGTGCCTACTCATTCATGCTTGTTTGTCATGCCTGCTACTGCTTAGAGTCGAGTCAGGTCTGATTCATTGGGAATGAATTGGAATGGTGTGTGAACATGTCCTACTGTGTGTGAGCTAAGTGTGTGAACATGATTTGGTAAAGGTAGCGGTGTGAGGCCATGTAGGAGTACATGGTGGGTTGTCTCATTGCAGCCGTCCTCAGGAACTGAGTTACGTGTTTGTGATCCATGAAACAGTTACTACCACGCATTGGGCCCGAAACCAATGGACCCTCTCGGCTTCTTAACCACCCTTGTTCTCTGTCCGGGAGTTGCAACTAGTTTACGGTGTTTGTAGGATATGTGTTGGAGGCCGTGCGTAGCGCTGACCCTAGGGGTGGGCTATGATGCGGTAGATACACCGTGGCCCGGTGTACCGAATGCCCGTTTGGTATCTCGGAAACCCTGCACACATCGTTCGGGGCCGTTAGTGGAAACCTCGGCCAGACTCCCTGCGGATGGAACCCGAATAGGCGATAAACCTTGACTAGGGACTTGAGTGTTTAGGTAGGCCGTGGCCGACACCCTCGCTGGGCTTCCGCTTGAAGGTTGCCGAGTACATGTCGTGTAAACGGCGATAAGTGGTGAGAGCGTGTGTGAAGAAGTACACCCTGCAGGTTAATATGATCTATTCGACTAGCCGTGTCCGCGGAAAAGGACTTCTGGGTTGCCTATATCAGTTCATAGACAATTGAAAGTGGATATTCTAAAATGCGCAAGATAAGCGTGAGTGCTATGGATGGCGTTCTCGTAGGGAGATGGGAGCGGGTCCATAGTGGTGTATTGATATGGCGAATATGTGGACTCGTGTGCTCCACCTCAAAAGAGTTACTTGCAGTCATAGTTTAGGATAGCCACCGAGTCAAAGCTGGCTTCGCGGTCAAACTCCACCACCCCCTTCGTTGATAATGATGCATATGTAGTTAGTTACGATGTAAGTCTTCTTTGAGTACGTTTGTACTCACGTTTGCTTATTTTATGTTTTGCGAGAGACGTCGGTCTCGCTAGTAGTTCCGCTTGGACTTGACGTTTAGCTCGTTACCTCAGCTACGATCTTGTGCCCTCGGCAGATCTGGTAGATAGTCGGGCTTCTCGGCCTTTTCCATTTGTAGATGTCTGTACTCAGACATGTTAAGCTTCCGCTTGTGTTTTGACTTGTATGCTCTGAGTGTTGGGTCATGAGACCCATGTTTGTAATATCTCGCTCCTCGGAGCCTAATGAATAAATACTTTGAGTCGTAGAGTTATGTTGTGATGCCATGTTGTATTTACGCATATTGAGCATATTGTGTGTATGTTTGAAATGCTTGGTATGTGTGGGATCCGACAATCTAGTTGTTTATCCTTGGCAGCCTCTCTTATGGGGAAATGTAGTCTAGTGCTTACGGCGATAGTAGTCCGCTTCTGCCCGGTTCACCGAGTCCCGCTAGCCCAAAGACTACCGCTTCGGACACTTGATCGGCGGCATGTGTTTCACTTCGTTCGTGGTTACGTCCCTTCGGGAAATGTCACGCTGGTGACATCCGGAGTCCTGCCTAGCCTGCTACAGCCGGGATACCGGAGTCCTGTTAGCCAGGTTACAGCCCGGATTCACACGTTGATGACCGACATGCTCGATGTGATTCATGTATGCCTGTCCCCATTGGTTAGTGCCGCTTTTGGTTCACGACTAGCCATGTCGGCCGGGTTCTCTGTCATATGGATGCTAGCGACACTATCATATACGTGAGCCAAAAGGCTTAAACGGTCCCGGGCCATGGTAAGGCGACACCCGTGGGAATACCGTGCGTGAGGCCGCAAAGTGATATGAGGTGTTATCGGCTAGGTCGATGTGACTTGGAATCGGGGTCCTGACAGAATCACCCTAGATGACCACGACCAAATAGCTACACTATAGAGTTATCATTAGAGTGCGTTATGAGGTACCACCCTCAGCACTCGATAGTAGCTCTACAGAGTCCAGCAATAATAGGGGCGTGATGTGATGTGAGGTGTCAGGCTCTGGCCGTCGATCACGTTGATCGAGTCGTCGATGATGAAGAAGGGGCAACAAGGACAAGGTGGGGGTCACTGATGGATCTCTAACCAACCTACTCTAAGCAGTTTAGGATAAGAAGGTAAGGTACAATAGCAGGTTACAAAAGCGAGCTATGCATCAGAATAGGAGCAATCAATAACAGTAGCAAAATCTAATGCAAGCATGACAGAATGGAATGGGCGATATTGGGATGATCAAAGGGGGGGCTTGCCTGGAAGCTTTGCTGAAAAGTACTGATCGTCAGGGCATTGTCGTACTCGGCGGCAACGTTAGTCTCTAGGTCTACCAGAGAGAAGAGGGGGAAGAAATAGTAAATACAAAGCTTACAGATGCATGACAGGGAATAAGCAGCACTAGGGGTGATCTAACACAGTACTACATGATATAGGTGAAGGGGGAATTCAACCGGGTATGTTTTCCCGATTCCGGACCTGTGTCAGACAGATGACCGGAGGGGGAATGTTCCATGTACAGATGGTTAGAAGCATCTTATAGGTAAACGGACCGCGTATTCGGATTTGTCTCGTCGTTCTGAGCAACTTTCATGTAGAAAACATTTTCATATGAGCTACGGTTTATATTCTATGAATTTCTGAAGTTTTAAATATGTTCTAGGATTTATTTTTATTTACTAAATTAGCAATATCCAGAACAGTGTATGTACGATGTCAGCAAGAGGTAATGGTGACATCTTCAGTCAACTAGTCGGCTGACCAGGTCAAACCTGACCTGCGGGTCCAGTGGAACCCACTGGTCAGTGTCTCGACCTAATTAAACTGGTTAATTTGACTAAACTATTACTAATTATTTTAGTGGGGCCCACTGTCAATGTTTATTAGGTTAACTAATAAGTTTTAATTATTTAAAATGTTGATAAAGTGGGGGGCCCATATGCCAGGGACTCAGCACTGCCACTTCAGCCCGTTGATTGGTCAGCGTGGTCAACTAGGGCCCCTGGGCCCGCTGGTCAGTGAGCCAGGGTGACCCACGTGGCGGCCACGTCGGCGTTAGCACCGGAGTTGCCCCGGTGAACATTTCGCGTGGCGCGTCGGGCGGTGGCCGGGAATTGGTGTGGTGGTCCGTTTGGACAGCCGCGAGCATCTATGCAACCAGAGCGACGGCGCGAAGCGATCTGGGGGTAGCATCATCGAGGGGATGGCTGGAATCGAGCGCGACAAGCTCATCGGCAGATGGCCGGAGTCGTGCGCGAGAGGAAACGGCGATGCACCGTGTTAGCGAGCAAACCTAGAGGCCAGGCGAGACGTACGGGAGGCGGTGAGTGCAACCGGCGCTGGCCTGTGACCATTTGATCACCGGAGGCACGCCGGTGACGAGCGCATGCGGCGGTGACGTTCGGGTGATCATGGAAACAACGACCTCGGGCACGGCGAGCAGCGACAAGTGGCGCGTTCGAATCCTACGGCTACAGCGAGCATGACTGCGAGCCCAGTCGAGCTCGACAGTGTCTATGGCGATAGCAGCAACAACGGCGGTGGAGCTCCGTTCGGGCAAACGTGGCATGGCGGCTATGGGCGGCGATACGTAGTGCAGAGAGGAGGGAAAGGAAGGTGTGGAGCTCATCGAGCAGTGACGAAAGATCATTGGCGGTTTAGGAGCAGCAGAGGTCGCCGGGGAGGAAGGGGATCGCCGACGACCCAAGGTTTAAGACGAGGTCGTGGTGCTCCGTGCAGGGTGGGGTCCTGTCTTCGCCGGGTGGCACTGGTCGACGTAGCAGTCGGCGGCAGAGCAGGCAGACCTGAGGAGACGTCGACGCAGTGGCGGTGGTCACGGGAACGACAGAGGCGCTCGAGGAAGGGTGAAAGGGGATCTGGTGGGGAGAGGGGAGAGGAGAAGGGCGAGGTGAGTGGGGTGGCAGACGAGTGGGAGGCGAGGGGGCCGAGGCGTCGGGGCGGTGGAGGCCTTATCCTCTCACGGAGGTCGTCGCCGGTGAGGTGGTTCTGCGGCGACCAGCCTCCTATAGCGACGCACCCGGGGAACAGTGGGGAGACGACCATGTGGGGAGTTGGTCCTGGCCGGCTGGGCCTGTCCCTGTGGCCTTAGGACCAGGGGCAGGGGGTTCCCTTTTCCTTTTGCTTCTTTTCTTTTTCCATTTTCCTTTATCTAGCAAATGTAATTTGTACAATGTGGGACTTCGATAGATAAATATCTTGCATTTACTAGCACTGCCACAAAAAGTTTGGGAGGCTTTCAAGTTTATTTGAAATGTTCAGAAATGGAAAGGCATTTAAATGATTGTTGAAGCCACTATTATATTGACAAAAGGGGATTTAAACACTTTACAAAAGTGTTGGGTCACCACCATAATTAGTTATGGAATATTTGCACACTTTGAACATTTTATTTTACATGTTTGAGAAACTTGAATTTTGGACTTTAATTTGAAATATGGTTTGGATCAAGCGAGTATTAGCAATAGTAATGTGATGACATGGCACCATTAGTGGGGGATTACTGTAGCTTTATTATCCGGGCGTCACACCGTGCTTCTACCCTTCTTCTTCAACTGCTGCTGCTCCTCCCCTCGCCCTACTGCTACCACTCCACTTCCTCTGCTACTCCATGCTGCTACTCCACTTTCTCTGCTACTACACGCTGCTACTCCACTTCCTCAGATCTTGCTGCTGCTTCTCTGAATCCTTCTTTGCTGCTGCTCTCTACTGGTTCTACTCCATCTCCTTGCACCCCTTTTGTTCCTCTTCAGAGTCTGAACCTCAACCTCCTGCTGCTCCTCTCTTGTGGTGCCCCTGCTGCTTCTTCTCCTTCAACCTCCTCCTGCTGGCTTCTCTCTCTCTCTCCTCTCTCTGTCTCTCTCTCTCTCTCTCTCTCTCTGTAATTCATTTGAGATGCGAATAAATGATAGTAGTCACTGTTTGTTAATTTTCACTCGATTTGTAATGCAAAAGATTATATAATGCTGAGATCTAATGGATGTTAATGACCAATGTTCTGTAATGACATTTTGTGTTTACTGATTAGTTGTAGTGATGCTACTTTTAGTAATAATTAATCTATTATATAGCTTTATTCTAGTAATAAGCATTCTGTTAGTGTGTGTGTGTGTTCACCTACTATACCAGTCCCCTATACTAGTTAACTTTGTATATGTCTGATGTTCAGCCCTTGTGCTTTTTGTCAAGTGAGACATGTGAATTCGACAATCTCTAGTTGTCGTGTTAGCTTTATTATATGTGTATATATATATATATATATATATATATATATATATATATATATATATATATATATATATATACACACACACACAATATAATCGTTTGTGTTGTGATATATTTCTGTCCCTGTCATATAATCTTGTTTACTATATAATCTTTCTTATCTGGTTGTTTCCTTTTGTGTTAAGGTTCTAGTGTCTGAAGTATAAAAAACAAGAAAATACCAAAAAGACAGTGATTGCAATCTTATTATCCCTTTGCTTGTTTCCTATTTTATTGGTCAATGATTTTCTGGAACAAACTTCCTTTGTTCGTTTGGAATTACAGAACCAATTGTGTCACCTAGCTTTAGTCGAACATAGCCGCTGATTTGCCTAGTCCCTGTGGAGAACAGGACACTCACAGATTTGGGCGTAAAACCCCACTGTATGTACAACTGATCTACCTAGTATCCACTATGTTCTGAGATTGATATTGCTATGACTTTGCTATGCCTAATGCTTTTCACCAGGGCCCGAGTGACATGATTTCAGATCTGAACTTATTATGTTTACATGAATATATGTGTATTCTTGAACCTATTTTGCAAGTTGTAGACACCTATTACGAGTTATGATCCGCATACCCCAAGGTGACTATAATTGGGATTCTTTCCGGTGATTACCGTAGTTTGAGGAGTTCATGTATTCACTAAGTGCTAATGCTTTGTTCCAGTTCTATATTAAAAGGAGACCTTAATATCCCTTAGTTTTCTTATCGACCCCGCTGTCATGGGAGGGTATGACAAAATTTGTCATGCATGTTTATTTCCATAAGCATGTATGACTATATACGAAATACATGCCTACATTACATTGATGAATTGGAGCTAGTTCCGTGTCACCCTAGGTTATGACTACTACTTGATGAATATGATCCAAAACATCTATCATTGCCGATCCAATGCCTACGAACTTTTAACATGTTGATCTTTGCTAAGTTACTTTCGTTCTTGCTGTTGTTACAATCACTACAAAATTGCTCCTGTTACTATTGCCACTGTTACAGTTACTATCATACTACTTTGCTACTAAATACTTTGCTGCAGATTTAAGTCTTTCAGACGTGGTTGAATTGAAAACTCAACTACTAATACTTGTGAATATTCTTTGACTCCCCTTGTGTCGAATCAATAAGTTCGGGTTGAATACTCTACTCTTGAAAACTATTGCGATCCCCTATACTTGTGGGTTATCAATATCTTATTTGGCGCCGTTGCCAAGGAGCATAGCTCTATTTGCTGAGTCACTTGGGATTTATATCTGTTGATCACTATGGAGAATCTGAAAGATACTAGAACCAACATTTTCCCCTCTACTACAAGGGGAGGTAAGGAACTGCCATCTAGCTCTGCACTTGATTCACCTTCTTATTTGAGTAAGCTTGCGACACCTACACTTGCTATTAATTCTGATACGTCACAAGTTATTGATGATGCCACTTCTACTATGAATGATTCTTATGATGATACTAGTACTTTGCTTGATAAGACTGTGCCACTATGTGAATTTCTCGATGAACAACTTGATAGAGCTAAAGATATTGAGAATGCTAAAACTGATGATATTTCTGAAACTGATGAAATTATTGAAACTGAAAAAATTTGAAACACCGATTAGACCTAGCACTTCTAGATATGAATTTCTTGATATACCTGAGGGTTGAATCTGATCCTTTCCATGATTATGAATGAGAAACAGTTGTGGCACATCTTACTAAAATAAATGACATAGCCACCCTATTTTCTCATGAAGAGAAAATTCGCTATTACTATATTCTTAAGTTGTTTCATTTCTCATTAAAGGGTGATGCTAAGATATGGATTAATTCTTTTGCTCCTGGTTGTGTGCGTAGTCCCCAGGATATGATATATTACTTCTCTCAAAAATATTTTCCTGCTCATAAGAAACAAACTGCTTTAAAGGAAATATTTAACTTTGTGCAAATTGAAGAAGAGATTCTCACACAAGCTTGGGGGAGGCTTCTCCAATTACTTAATGCTTTGCCTGATCATCCTCTAAAAATTGAAATACTTGATATCTTTTATAATGGGCTAACCGATGCTTCTAGGGACAACCTAGATAGTTGTGCTGGTTGTGTTTTTAGGGAACAAACTGTTGAACAAGGTGAAGAACTATTGAATAATATATTGAGTAATGATAATGATTGGACTCTTCCTGAACCACCTCCTAAGCCAACTTAGAAAAAAGGAGTATTCTATTTCTCAGTCCCGAACATATGCAAGAGGCATAAAAATCTATGAAAGAAAAAGGTATTAAAGCTGAAGATGTTAATAATTTACAACCTATTGAAGAAATACATGGTCTGAATACCCCGACACAAGTAGTAGAGGTAAATTGTTTCTATAGATTTGATGAAGGTGATATTCCTAATACTAAATCTGCTAATCAATGCTTGGATGAATTTGATAACTTTATTGTTAAACAAGAAAACTTCAATGCATATATTAGTAGACAATTGAAACGAAATGCTTATACGATTGAACACATGAGTGATCTCAGGGTTGTTAGTAAACGTGCTTCCATGGTAAAACCTCAAGTAGAACAATTTCTCGAGGCACAAAATGATTTGCTCAATGAGATGAGCAATAAAAAGAATGATCATGTTGTTAGAGTTATGACTAGAGGTGGTAAAATAAATCAGGAACCCTTATATCCTGAAGGCCATACTAAAAGAATTGAACAAGACTCTCATAGAGTTGGTACTGATGCACCTAGTCTTCTAGTAATTGAATAAAAAAGAATGATGATAGGACTTTGCATGCTTCTAGTGAACCTATTGTAGACACACCTAAAAATCCAAATGATATTTCTATTTTTGATGCTGAAACACAATCTGGTGATGAACATGAACCCAGTAATAATGATAATGACGATGTTCATGTCGATGATGTAATGATAATAATGTTGAGATAGAACCTACTGTTGATCTTGATAACCCACAACCTAATAATAAAATGTATGATAAAATAGACTTCATTGCTAGCAAACATGGTAAATAAATAGAACCATGGGTTAAAAACCCTATGCCCTTTGCTCCAAAGCTTCATAGAATAGAGATGATGAGGAATTTGAGCGCTTTGTTGAAATTCTTAGACCTGTGTTTTTGCGTTTGCGTTTGATTGATATTTTGGAAATGTATCCTTATGCTAGGTATTTGAAAGATATTGTTACAAATAAAATAAAGATACCGGAAGCTACAATTTTGACCATGCTTGCTAATTATACATTCAAGGATGGAATACCAAAGAAACTAGGAGATCCAGGAATACCAACTATTCCATGCTCCATTAAAAGAAACTATGTTAAAACTGCTTTGTTTGATCTTGGAGTCGGTGTTAGTGTTATGTCTTTCTCTTTATATTGTAGAGTTGATTTGAATAAGTTGACACCAACTGAAATCTCTTTGCAAATGGCTAATAAATCAACTGCTATACCCATCGGTATTTGTGAGGATGACAGTATGTTACTATCGTAATGGACTTTGTTATTCTTGATATACCCAAGGATGACAGTATGTCGATCATCATTGGTAGACCCTTTTTGAATACTACAGGGGCTGTTATTGATTGCAATAAAGGAAATGTCACTTTTCATGTTAATGGTAATGAGCATATGGTACACTTTTCGAAGAAACAACCTCGAGCGAATATTATCAAGTCTATTGGAAAATATTCAACAATTACTATTGGAGGTTTTGAATTCCCTATTCCTACTGTCAAAAAGAAATATGAAATTCTTATTATTGGGGACATGCATATCCCCGTTGACGTAACCTAGTGTCATACGAAGATTCTCTGGTTTCATGCCATTTGGAAGAAGTTTGTTAAGAAGACTTGATCAACCTTATTAATGGATTACTTTTGATGGGCATGAGATGGATGAATTTAGTAAACACAACTTTCCATACCCACCTTTTACTTTATGTTATTTAGAATTAATAAAGTAGAAATACTATTTTTTGAATTATCCGTGTGATAAAAAATGACCAGAAAATAAAAGTTCTCCAAACACTACTGGAAACTGGGAATTTGCCATCAGCCAGCTCTTTGCCATCTGCCAGCTGATGGCAAAGAACGTCTTTGCCATCTGCTTATAAAAAACAGATGGCAAAGAACTGACATATGGCAAAGAACATGGTTGCCATCGACCAATTCTTTGCCATCCGCTAGTGGATGGCAAATAATCTTTGCCATCTGCCAGAGATGGCAAAGAGGTGGGTAGGGTCGATCTTTGCAACGGGCTGTCAACCCACCTTCTTGCCATCTCGCCAACAGATGGCAAAGAATCTTTCCATCTGTTGGCAGATGGCAAAGAAGTGGGTGGAGCCCAATGGGTAACGGCGCTTATAACGGCCAAGAGGCCCACCTCTTTGCCATCTCATGAAGGGTGGCAAAGGCCCATATCTTGCCATCGACCAATGGTCGGCAGATGGCAAAGAGGTCCACCCTCTCTCCCAGCCCGGCCCTCCCCCTCTCTCTCTTCCAGCCCGGCCCAACCCCTCTCTCTCTCTCTCTCCCAACCTCACCACCACAAGGCTCGACGACCTGCCACCGCCGCCGGGCCCAACCCTCCCGCCACCGCAGCCCTCCTCCGCCTCCCCGCCTCCTCGGCCCCTCCTCAGACCTCCCCGCCTGACGACACCACACTGGCTGGCCCGCCTCCCGCCACCGCAGCCCTCCCCGCCCTCCCGCCACCGCAGCCTCCCACGCCTGCCCGCCCCTCCCCGCCTCAGCCTCGCCTCCCGCCCTCCCGGCCACGTCCATCCCTCATCCATCTCCATAGCCCCGTCTCCCTCCTTCACTCCCGACCACACCCATCTCTGTTAGCCGCCGGCCGTCGCAGAGCTCGACCAGCCTCTCACCCGAGCTGCGGCACCACCGCCGGCCTTCCTATCACCCAATCTGCAGCACCAGTCGGCCTTACTCAAGGTAGTTCCCAATTCTTCTCTCTGTTGATTACTTACATGTGTGTGCTGAACATTTCTGTAGTTCATATGAGATGCATAACATGAGTTTGCTGAACATTGGTTGGTTGTGTTTGCTGAACATATGCGTGTAATTGCCATGTGTATTGCAGCAGTAATTTGTGTGATTATGTTTCTAAAATAATTTTTTCCATGATTAGTGACAATTACAATTGTAGAGGGATTTGTGTGGCGCAAATTTTAGTGCCCTATTCCAATAACTAAAGAAATAAACAACTTTGAAACACTTAAATTCCTGAACTGGAAAATGAATCATTCAGATCACATCGCTTTTATGGCATGTCTCAAAAGAGTTACTCGGCATCCCGAGATTGGCCATAACAATCACCAGTGAGCTTGTCCAGACGCAGTGTGAATTCGACCCTTTAGAATCAAGCGCACACCACTCAAGACGCCCATGTTGCTTCCCCGCGATTTGGACTCCATTGCAAAGCTCGGCTACAACACCAAGGGCCAACAGATGATCCCTTGGCAAAACTCCGACTATACAGAGAGGACTTTTACGGCACCAAGCAACACATCCAGCCTTCCTCTACCCCACGACTAAAATTTCTTTTTCAAAAAAAGAAAGACTCTCCTTTTTCCAGGAGGTGAGGCTAAGTCTTTCTCTTGTGCGTGCATGGATTTGTTTGTTTTTTTTTTGCACTGGCATATGAGGCGTGAGCATTGAGGACTCTTTATTTGTACATATATTTTTTTTTTGCTTTGTTTTCCCTTTAAAAGGAAGATGGAACATGATTGTTTTTGTTTTTTTAAAGTGCACGTGGGTGTTGTGGACACTTGTTTTTTTTTGAGGATCCGTGGACACTTGTTTTGCATGTATCATCTTAGTCCTATGTATGTACGTGTGGTTCCTTTTTTAAATGAGGCAACGTCCTTTGCAATAAGAAGGCACACGCTGCTTTTTTTCAGAAATTGGACGTGTGTTGGGGTACTTTTTATGCGTGTACTTAGTCCTATCTATGTACGGGTATTTTAAAAAATCAGGTAACATCTTTTAAAAATATTGACCATCAAATTTATAATCGATGGCTAGATTAATCTTCTGATGTGGATTAAGGTGAAGGCTCTTATGGTGCCTCCAATTAGTAAATATAAGATAGGTTAGGTTGCACATCAAGAAGAACTAATTCATTGTTAGACCCTTCCATATTTGAAGAATGGTATCCTCTCAAAGAAACAACACACGGAAACATGAGCATCTAGGACTGAGGCAATGACCGTTTAACAAAATTTAGTTTGGATATTAATCAAGCACACAAATATGCAAAACTAACAAATGTATAGGAACAGTGTGTGCCTTAGCATGTACAGGGTTGCACAGGAAAAAACTACCAAAACTATGGGTTTTCTCAATTTTACCAAAACTACCTAGGTGTTTGGCTGGTGTTTCACGGGGTGGTTTTTCGGTCATATATTTGTGAATTATGAGTTAGGTCATATATTTTCCAATTTTGTTATGAAAAACATCATATATATTTGCGATGATCGGGTGGATTTAAATGTGCGATGGTTTCATCGCTGTGAGGGTCTCAGTGTTCAACAACCTCCCCGTGCGTTCGACGAGCTCCGCCTCTGCGTTCGTGGGTGAGCACAAATGACATCTCCTCCTCTCCACCTTCATTTGCTCTGTTCCGGTCTTCGTGCCGATGAAACTTGCTAGCTATAGGTGTATTCAATCATCGATATGCGTGACCACTATCGTCTCCCGTTCAAAAGGTTACATCTATAAATATGCATTCATTTGCATATTTATAACCGTAATTCTTTGAATTGTCCAACGTTATCCATGGACAGCCCAGTATGTGTAGATTGGGTTCGTTTTCCCATATGCTCGCTCGGATCTGATGCAGAATTTCGTCGATGCCTCTCTGTTCTTCTTGGTACACATCCTCTCGCTTATTGCCGAGACGTGTATCGAGAACAAACGGGAGGAAATTTTGTGTCGGATCCAGAAAGTAGCATGGGAAAACGAACCCAATCTACACATACTCAGTGGGATTAGGACCTATCTTTACCTATTAGCGTCTAGGTTGCATGGACGTAATAAAACTCGAAACTTTATTAACTGATGAATATGGTTTGCTTTGAGTTATGTATGTATTTCTTGTGTGTCCATTAGCTAGGCAAGATGAGTGATCATGCGTGGATGTACACGGTCACCCTAGTCGAAAAGACATGACCTCGAATGGATGGCAAAAACCAAGGGGTTTATCGAGCCGCATTTGCAAATGGACGAAAACAACACGGTGCCCTTGTTTCGAAAAGCGACAACAATCGTAAGATGTCAGAGTTTGAAATGATCAAACACCTGCAGAAGTGGGGTTTTATGCCCGGTTATACGATGTGGACATTTCATGGTGAGTCTGCCCAACGTTCCAGAGCTGAGGAGGGCCGTCGTCGCACCGACGAGCATGGTACCGGGATGGAAGACATGGTGCAAGACTTTGATGATGCTCGGATTGGACGATGAGATGGAGGAATCTGCAAAGGCCTTCAATGATATGTTGGAGTCCTCGAAGCGTCCTCTCCATGAGCACACCGAGCTTTGTCAGCTGGATGCCAATGCACAAGTAATGGCTCTGAAGGCTCAATTCAACTTGGGCAGAGAATGCTATGACGCGATAGTGACACTATTTGGACGCTTTCTACCCAAAGGCCATATAATGCCTGCAAACCTGTGCCAGTCGGACAAATTCCTCCGTGTACTTAAGATGCCCTATGAGAAGATAGATGCCTGTGAGAATGGATGTGCCTTATTTAGGCTCCATTACGCGGACTTGAACTATTGTCCCATTTGCAAGTCTTCCAGGTATGTTGAGGTAGACAATGGTATGGGTGAGAAGAGTCAGACCAAAATCCCCATTAACGTTCTTCGGTATATGCCAATCATACCAAGACTTCAACGTCTATTCACGGTCGAAGAGACGGCGGACAGATGACATGGCACAAATTAGGCAAAAGAACCGAACGGGATGCGGATGGGAATCGATGATGGTACACATCGGATGGTGCTGCATGGAAACACTTCGATGCATTGCATGATGAAAAGCGGCAGATCCAAGGAATCCTCGAGTAGCCGCCAAGACGGATGGGTTCAATGTGTTTGGTATGATGGCAGCCCAATACAGTTGTTGGCCTGTATTTGTCATTCCACTCAATCTCCCCGGACAGATTATGCAAAGAAAGAACATTTTCTGACGTTGATAATTCCGGGGCCCAACTATCCGGGAAGAATATGAATGTGTACATGCAGCCGCTTAAGGATGAACTGCAAGAAGCTTGGGATAATGGGATCAAGACATACGACGCCGCTACAAAAAAAAACTTCCCTAATGCGTGTGTGGTACATGTACTCGATGCATGACTTGCGGCGACAGAGCGCTATTCGCTATTGGTGTGTGCATGGAAGGTTCCGTGCCCCACATGCAAGGCAGCTCTTGAGTTTTGTCATTGCAGCGGTGGCAAGTTTTCTTGCTTCGACATGCATAGACAGTTCTGGATCCTCACCATAAGTTGAGAAAAGACAAGAAGAACTTCATCAAAGGTAGAGATGTCAAAAACTCTGCACCACCTGCATTGACAGCCAATGCAGACCTGGATCGATTAAACGCTCTCGAGCCAGATCCAGGCGTCGAGTGGTATTTCAAGGGGTATATCTGGAACACGCTGGACCCACAAGATATGCTTGTGGGATCTGCCAGATTTCAAATACCTCCTTTGCCCACACAACATCGACGTGATGCACCTTTGAAAAGAATGTCGTGAGGCCCTCTTTGGTACATTGTTCGGCATAGAGGGGAAAACGAAGGATAATCCTAAGGCCAGAGTCGATCAGGAGGCTCTATGTGATAGACCGCTACAAAACATGAAACAACCAAAAGGAAAGAAGAATTGGGCGAAGCCAAAGGCATGGTTCAATCTTGGAAGGCGGTTATGAGGGAAATACTCCTGTGGGTGAAAAAGGAGTTGATGTTCCCGATGGGTATGCATCGAATCTAAAGAGGCGACGAGCCTTGAAAAATTGAAAATATTTGGTCTCAAGAGTCATGATTGGCACATATGGCTTGAGCGGTAATGCGGTGTGATGTTGCGTGGCTTTATCCACGAGGATGAATGGCTAGTAATCTTGGCAGAGCTGAGCTATTTCTTCCGTGTTCTATGTGCGAAAGAATTATCGCCTGGCTTGCTAGAAGAAATGGAAGAGCTGGCGCCGGAGTTGATCTGCAAGTTGGAGAAGATCTTTCCACCTGGCTTCTTTAATCCAATGCATCATTTGATTTTGCATCTCCCGACCGAGGCACGATTGGGGGGGCCGTGCAGAATCGTTGGTGCTACGCAACTGAGAGGATGCAGAAGACGCTTCGAGCAAAATGTAAAAATAAACGTCGAAGTCCTTGTAGCTTGCTACGACTTGGTTGCACTCGCTGATGACCGACACGTGCATTGCTGGGTCATGTATGCCTG
This sequence comes from Aegilops bicornis, assembly GCA_021605145.1. Taxonomy (NCBI): domain Eukaryota; kingdom Viridiplantae; phylum Streptophyta; class Magnoliopsida; order Poales; family Poaceae; genus Aegilops; species Aegilops bicornis. The sequence continues at coordinate 216,116,543 of CM038672.1, read as the reverse complement.
TCCCTATACGTTTGTGCCACCTTGGTTCTATGACTAGTCATGTCGGCCCGGGTTCTCTGCGAAGTGTTTTGCTTAATAGAGTTTTGTTGTGATGCCATGTTGTATATATCTAGACATATCGTGCATAATGTGTGTATGTTTGAAATGCATTGTATGTGTGGGATTCGACACCTAGCCGTGTGCCTTTGGTAGCCTTCCATATAGTGAAATGCCTCCTAGTGCTTCCACCGAGCCATGGTAGTTCGCTCTGCTCCGGAACAAATGGATTGACCGGCATGTGTCCTTCTTTGCTCTGTATGCGTCCCTCACGAGGAAATGTCACGATGTATCACCGAAGTCCTTGTAGCTTGCTACGACTTGGTTGCACTGCGATGACCGACACGTGCATTCTTTGGGTCATGTATGCTGTCCCTATACGTTTGTGCCACCTTGGTTCTATGACTAGTCATGTCGGCCCGGTTCTCTGCGAAGTGTTTTGCTTAATAGAGTTTTGTTGTGATGCCATGTTGTATATATCTAGACATATCGTGCATAATGTGTGTATGTTTGAAATGCATTGTATGTGTGGGATTCGACACCTAGTCGTGTGCCTTTGGTAGCCTTCCATATAGGGAAATGCCTCCTAGTGCTTCCTTTGAGCCATGGTAGTTCGCTCTGCTCGGAACAAATGGATTGACCGGCATGTGTCCTTCTTTGCTCACATGCATCCCTCACGGGAAATGTCACGGTGTATCACCGAAGTCCTTGTAGCTTGCTACGCCTTGGTTGCACTTTCACGATGACCGACACGTGCATTGCTGGGTCATGTATGCCTGTCACATGCGTTTGTGCCACCTTGGTTCTATGATTAGTCATGTCGGCCCGGGTTCTCTGCCATATGGATACTAGCGACATAATCATATACTTAGCATTTTTTCCTCCAAAATGACTCAATATATGCTTACCTAGCTCAAAAATGACTTAATATGCTTAGCTAGCATAAAAATGACCTATACTATATTTTAGGTCCTAAATGACTTCATATGCTTAGCTAGCTCCAAAATGACATAATAACCTTACTTAGCTTCAAAATGACCTATTCAACCTAGGCTAGCTCTAAAATGACCTATACTTAGCATTTTTTCCTCCAAAATGACTTAATATGCTTAGCTAGTTCAAAATTACATAATAAGCTTAATTAGCTCCAAAATGACCTATTTAACCTAGGATAGCTCTAAAATGACCTATACTTAGCATTGTTTCCTTCAAAATGACTTAATATGCTTAGCTAGCATAAAAATGACCTATTTAACCTAGGATAGCTCTAAAATGACCTATACTTAGCATCTTTTCCTCCAAAAAGACTTAATATGCTTACCTAGCTTTAAAATGATATAGTATGCTTAAGAAATGACATATATTAGGTCCTAAATGACTTCATATGCTTAGCTAGCTCCAAAATGACATAATAACCTTACTTAGCTTCAAAATGACCTATTCAACCTAGGCTAGCTCTAAAATGACCTATACTTAGCATTTTTCCTCCAAATTGACTTAATATGCTTAGCTAGTTCAAAAATTACATAATAAGCTTAATTAGCTCCAAAATGACCTATTTAACCTAGGATAGCTCTAAAATGACCTATACTTAGCATTGTTTCCTTCAAAATGACTTAATATGCTTAGCTAGCTTAAAATGACCTATACTTAGCATCTTTTCCTCCAAAATGACTTAATATGCTTAGCTAACTCTAAAATGACATAATATGCTTAAGAAACTAGATAACAACCCAAGCGTTGTCAAGGAAAATTAGCATACCAAGTTGTAAAAATTCATGAGGTGTGATAAGAAAGAAATGAAATTTTCCTTTGAAGTGTGATGCTTACGGCGATAAGAAGGAAATGAAATTTACCATGAAGTGTGATGCTTCTAAGCAAACGCATAAATCACATTTCCAAAATGATACTCTACATTTGTAGTAAGTCATTCATTCATCGAGTCTCTTCAAAAGTTTCAAGATGTATCATAATAATCTTCTTCTTCTAACTTTCTTCTTTCCCATTTTACAGATTTGCTTAAGATCACGGAAGCTTGGGTTGATGGAGTGCTTGTATTTAGTTTTTGTTTTGACCTTGTGAAACTTGCTACCTATGGATGAAACTGTGTAATATTGATGAAACTATGTATATGTAGGGATGAAACGTGCTACTATTGGTAACATGTGTTGGATACATATGTGTTCATGACTATTGGTAATATGTGTTGAATATGCTATATTGGTCATCTAAATATATTTGTGTTTGATTTCTGTGAAAATGAATTGATATATAAAAAAACAAAATTAAATGGGGCAATATAGTCACTTGGCCATCTGCTGGCAGATGGCAAAGAGCTTTGCCATGTCTTTGGCAGATGGCAAAGAGCCTGCGACCTTGCCATCCATGGTGATGGCAAAGAGCCCGCAGCCTTTGCCATCTATTTGGTGATGGCAAAGAGCCTGCAGCCTTTGCCATCTGGTGCGATGGCAAAGAGCCTGCAGCCTTTGCCATCTGCGGTGATGGCAAAGTGCTCGCAGCCTTTGCCATCCGCCGGGCCGATGGCAAAGTATGTCGTTAACCTCTCGACGGAGCTAACCCGATAAGTGGCTTTGCCATCTGCTAGCAGATGGCAAAGCCCTGACTCTTGCCATCAGCCCGGCCAGATGGCAAAGAAGCCTTTACCGGCAGGGTTTCAGACGACTGCTTGTTTGCCATCTATTTGGTGATGGCAAAGCCTTTGCCATCCGCCGAACATGCCTTTGCCATCTGCCATGGCAGATGGCAAAGTGCCAGATTCCAGTAGTGAAATGCCTTGAAAATTTTATATGATTTTTTCTAGAATATTTGAAAAGTTTTGGTACTAAACACCCTCTGGGGGTGCCCTTATGAGCCACAAGCCCACAGAGCGCGCCCACCCCTGGGCGCGCCTAGGTGGCTTGTGGGGCCCATGTAGGCCCCTCACTTATTCCGGCCACCCTTCCACTCCGTCCTCCTCCAGAAAAAATGACACGATTGCTCAAACCCGTATTCTTGCTCATCTTGCTGCCATTTTTTATCTCCTTACTCAGAGCTCCATTTCCGAAACTGTTTTGGGGAATTGTTCTTTGGTATGTGACTCCTCCAATGGTCCAACTAGTTTTTGTTCAATTGCTTTATATATTGGAAATTTGTGCTACTATGGTGACCATGTTCTTGAGATTGCTTGTCAAATTTACATGGTTCAAGGTAGTTTCCTTGCATGATATAGCCTCTAGGTACTTGTGGGAGTAGTTGCTATCAATTTTTTTGAGTTTGGTTCACTTCCATTTCGAGTTACTAAAAAATTGAGATATGTTCAGAGAAAAGAAAAAACATGAGGAGGTGGTTAAGGGACTTTTCAAGCCGTAATTCGGAGGAAACTCTGGAGGAGAAGCCCAAGTACAACCACCGCGTGTGGCGGAGGTTTGGCCATGTGAATGGCCAAGTGATACATTCTTGAGGGAGGCGGGAATTTATGATGATTTCTATTATTTCGTTGATAATGCCGACATCGTCCCCTTCCTCCAAGATAAGTGTGACCAGTATCTCCTACTCACTAATACCTTCGTGCAAAATTTTGGCTTTTATCCTAGGAAGGAACCACCTATGGTAGAATTCCTTTTATATGATGTTCCTAAGGTGATGACATTATATGATTTTCGCAATGTTTTCAAAATACCTTTTGAGGGGCGTATCAATGAGCCACATCCTAAAGACATGGAAGATATTTCTGAAACTACTGTGGGGGAAGATAGAGGAGTGTCGGAAGCGAGAGTGGCTAGTTTAAATTTTCTTGTTTAATGTTACTATGCATTATTTGTCGGGCAATGTTTGACTGGTTGCGGGGAGAGTTAAACTCTCATTTCACCTCACCTTGCCATTTGTGCCATGCTTTATATGCTGACAGAGCTTTTGGTTTGGGCACTATGCTTACCCGGCGGTTACACACAAACTGTAAGAAGGGTAGTATCTTTGGTGGTGTCTATGCCTCCCGCCTCGCTAAACATTTTGAGATTCCTATTAGACACGAGGAGGACGAGGAGATGCTGCTTCCCACGAAATAAGTAGATTATGCTAGCATGGTAGCGCATAATTTTAATATAACGATAGGCACAAACATTTGCGCTATAACTTAGTATTCTGTCAGGGCACCTATGAGATTATTACCTTGCCTGCGCCTGCTTTGTTTGATATTCGTTCAGGCAGGAACATTATTTTGCCCGAGGACATCTACGCGTACTGGGAATTGACGCAACCCTCAGCACCTGAGCCAACACCAGCACTGAGCCATATTATCAGTGGGGGCCACAGGAGCTCGACAACCAGTGGAACCCTCAGGACCCTCTGCAGTATCCAGGAGAGGGTTATTTCCAGCCGTGGCCATAGACCAACTTAGGCCAAAAGCATAAGCTTGTGGGAGTACGTATTTTCATCGACATTACATTCATGTTCACACATTCATTCTACTGGACGGTGTTGATCCTTTTTCATTGTATAATCCATGTTAGTTTATTTTTCTTGCTTTATTCTTGTGTGGTTCAAGTGGCTTGACTTGGCACATGTTCACGCATTTAGTTGAATCAAAAACAACATAACCTCCATAATATTTATGTTCATGTTGATTTATATCCTACTCATGCTTGCATTCAATGTTGATTAACCACAATGGATGTTTATGACGGTTGTCGCTCTATAGTTGGTCGCTCCTTAATCTATTTGCTAGGTTTCACTTGTACTAGGAGGGAATACTTCTTGTGCATCCACTTCCTAAACCCAAAGTTGTTCCGTATGAGTCCACCATACCTACATATATGCAATATTTACCTGTCATTCCAACTAAATTTGCATGTGACAAGCTCTAAACCTTCAAGTAATAATCTGTTCCGTATGCCCGAATTGCTCATGTAGCGACTGGGGATGTCAGTACCTTCCATGCTAGGTGGGTTATTCACAAGATGAGTGTTTATGCAATTGCCATTCATGTGAAAGTGGTTGGTAATCGAGATGCGTAGTTCCATGATCAAAATTAAATCAAAATATAATAATGAAACAAAACTCCCCTTGGACTGTTGTTGGTATGGACGGTACCCGTGGATTCGGCTAGCCGTGGAGTGTCTTTGTTGGTGGAGGGAGAGTAACAACTTTACCATTCTGTTTGGGAACCGCCTATAATGTGTCTATCATGGAAGATAGTGAGATTTCTTAGTTGTTATGTTGACAATGCAAGCATACCTCTCAAAATTATATTCATATCTATTTCACAAGCTTCGAGCTCTGGCACCTCTGCAAATCCTTGCTTCCCTCTGTGAACGGCCTATTTATTTACTTTTATTGTTGAGTCATCATCCTCTTATTAAAAGCACCGGCTGGAGAGAACTATTGTCATTTATATGCCTTGTTTTTAGTTAATGTTTAGTATGACTGTGCTGGATCTCTTTTGCCATGAATTCCAATGTCCAGTCAGTCCTTGGTATTCAGGGGTGCTCTGCATTTATGTTTGCGGTCTCAGAAAGGGCTAGCGAGATACCATTTTGTCATATTATATCATGATTTTTTTGAAAAAGTGTTGTCATCCGAGATATCTTATTATTGCTTGCTAGTTCATTATGCCATTGATATGCGTAAATGTGAGAACTAAATGTTATTATGAATATGGTTAGTTCATAATCTTTGCTGAAAACATGAATATTGGCTAGACATATTTGCAGCAACATGATCAAACAGAGTTTGTAAAAGTTTTTCTTTGTCTCTTTCAGTTTGTCAACTGAATTGCTTGAGGACAAGTAATGGGTTAATCTTGAGGGAGTTGATATGTCTCCGTCATCTCTACTTTTCCAAACTCTCTTGCCCTTGTTTTGGACTCTAATTTGTCGTCATCTCTAAATGGAACTAACCCAGACTACGCTGTTTTCAGGAGAATTGCCATGGTGCTATTTTTGTGTAGAAATAAAAGTTCTCGAATTAACCTGAAAATTTATAGAGAATATTTCTGGAATATATAAAAAATAATGGTGGAAAAAGATACCAGAGGGGGGCCACCCAGGGGCCACATGCCTAGGTGGCGCGCCTACCACCCCAGAGCACACCCCTGGCTTGTGGGCACCCTGGACCGTGTACAACCCTAACTCCAACTGCATATATACCTATTCACGGACAAAAAATAGAGAGAAGGATTCATCGCGTTTTATGACACGGAGCCACCACCACCTCATGTTGTTCATCGGGAAGGATGATCTGGAGTCCGTTCGAGGCTCCGTAGGGTGGAATCTGTCACCATCATCATCACCAACCTTCCTCCATCACCAATTCCATGATGCTCACTGTCGTGAGTAAGTATTTCCATCATAGGCTTGATAGATGGTGATGGATTGGATGAGATTTATCATGTAATCAAGTTAGTTTTGTTAGGGTTTGATCCCTAGTATCCACTATGTTTCGAGATTGATGTTGCTATGACTTTGCTATGCTTAATGCTTGTCACTCAGGCCCAAGTGCCATGATTTCAGATCTGAACCTATTATGTTTTCATGAATATATGTGTGTTCTTGATCCTAACTTGCAAGTTTTAGAAACCTATTACGAGTTATGATCCGCATACCCCAAGGTGACAATAATTGGGATTGTTTCCGGTGATTACCATAGTTTGAGGAGTTCATGTATTTACTAAGTGCTACTTTTTTTTCCGACTCTATTAAAAGGAGGTCTTAATATCCCTTATTTTCCTTATGGACCCCGCTGGCATGGGAGGCTAGGACAAAATATGTCATGCAAGTTCTTTTCCATAAGCACGTATGACTATATACAGAATACATGCCTACATTACATTGATGAATTGGAACTAGTTCTGTGTCACCCTAGGTTATGACTACTACATGATGAATATCATCCAACACAATTATCATTGCCGATCCACTGCCTACGAGCTTTTCACATATTGATCTTTGCTAAGTTACTTTTGTTGTTGCTGCTGTTACAATCACAACAAAACTGCTACTGTTACCACTGCAACTGTTACCGTTACTATCATACTACTTTGCTACTAAATACTTGGCAGCAAATATTAAGTCTTTCAGGTGTGGTTGAATTGACAACTCAACTGCTAATACTTGCGAATATTCTTTGGCTCCCCTTGTGTCGAATCAATAAATTTGGGTTGAATACTCTACCCTCGAAAACTGTTGCGATCCCCTATACTTGTCGGTTATCAAACACCACATGGGAAAAGCTACTACAACAGAGGGTACGGGTTGGCTGGCGAGAAAAGGTAAGATTTGCTGATAGGATGTTGCCTCACATGTCATGGACAGGATGCTTCCAGTTGGAAGAGCACAGACACGTGGTGCGTTGTCTGATGTCGCAGATGGGCTATTTCACCTTGGAAGAACCTTTGCTGGTGCCCTCCTTGTGGTTGTGGTGGATGAGATCTGACTTGGCAATTGAGGATCCCAAGCCGCCGCCGTTGTAGAACGTGTCCTTTAGAAATGACAAAATGCGCTTGATGGCGTACAAGGATCGCAAATCATTGACCGTGTGGCAGAGGAGATTAGCGGGAGGGTCATCAAAGAGATCGATGGTGGTTGAAACTGAGGGGTTGGGGATGGACCAGTTAACCTGTGACATGGCCAGCGTGAAGCCGTCGCTGTGGCCGATGACGTGAAGCCTTCGACATGGCAACATAGTCAATGTCCTCACCAGCTTCCGCGGCGAGGTGTTGCTCCGGGATCGATAGGTCGGGACAAACGGCGACCACCTCGCCAAAGTACGCTGGAGAGGCCATGATAAACCTCTTTTTGGCCGAATGCTCGTAGGGCTCCCCGGGATATGTAATCGGGCTTATGCTGCGACTATCTAGATCAGGGATGTGGATCTAGCGGGGAGGGACACCGCAAGCCTCATCTAAAAACTCAGGGGGGTGACGGTATGGGAATCACCGGGTAACCTGAACTTTATTATCTAAGCTAGGAGGCATGGGCAGACCGACATGGGGTGGCGACGACTGCGGCAAGCTAAGGTTTGATGGGGGAGGCGGTGGGTGGGGGAACTGTGGAGGGGGGTGGTGTTTGAGGATACGTCGCGGCTACTGAAATTTTTAGTAATGGTGGGTGGAGATGGTGGAGGACGAGGGAGGGCGATGGTTCAAATGCCTCGGCTACTAGAATTTTACTATAAGGTCGGTGGTGGAGGAGTAGGGGCGATGGTTGAAATAGCGCGGCTACTAAAATTTGGGCAAAGAAATTGATGCGTGGTGGGAGCACCCAAGATCGCACACGGTCCAATAATAATATGCATGTATGATAATATGGAAAAGCGGCTGAATAGCTGATTTTTGCATCGCTCAAGGCGGGTAGTTTGTTTTTAGATTTCAATATAGCTGGTCTATCACACAAGGTTTGTCCTAATTTCAAGACGCAGACGTGGAATTTATCCTGAATAAACTACCCGCATTTAGCTTGTGCAGGTGGTGATTTTACCGCGCACTAGCATCAAACACGGTTAAGCCAGTACCACCCTTGCTCGCGCTTGTGCAGTCGTGGTGATTCAAAATGCACTTGCATCGCACACGGTTAAGCCAGTATCACCCATGCTCGCGCTTGTGCAGTCATGGTGATTTCATAGTGCACTTGCATCGCACACGGTTAAGCCACTACCTCCACCCTTTCTCGCGCTTGCGCAGACGTGGTGATTCATAGTGCACATGCATCGCACACGGCTAAGCAACTACCTACACCCTTGCTCGCACTTGCGCAATTGTGGTGATTTCACAGTGCACTAGCATCACACACGGTTACTACTTACACCCTTGCTCGTGCATGCGCAGTCATGGTGATTTAACAGCGCACTTGCATCACACATGGTTAAGCCAGTACACCTGTTTCCGTTGAGCGTCATCCGAGCCTTCGCAGCAAAAAAAGTGAGAGAGAGTTAGAAGATAGCCACACCAGCATGTGGCCCAGATATATATGAATGAAAATGGTGGTGTGTGATCTTCAAAATTCGAATGCACTACTTTGACCGCCCGGGCCCACGGTTGGGCGCGTCGTCGAAGATCGAGGAGAGGGGCTAGAAGTCAAGAACCACCTGGAAGTGGCCCATTATATGTAGAAATATAGGGTGTGATGTTTAAATACACAATGCACAAATTTGGTGGAATCTGCCTCACAAATTGGAAAGCCCCCTTGGATATATCTATAATGACATAATTTCGTAGCAACCTAGCTAGGGTGCTTGACCCACATCCCATTCCGTGTCGGCGGGATGGATGCCCGTACTGATACTTTGTGAAGAAAATATGCCGTAGAGGCAATAATAAATTTTTTATTTATATTTCCTTATATCATGATAGATGTTTATTATTAATGCTAGAATTGTATTAACCGGAAACTTAGTACATGTGTGAATACATAGACAAACAGAGTGTCCCTAGTATGCCTCTACTAGACTAGCTCGTTAATCATTAAGTTTCCTGACCATAGACATGTGTTTTCATTTGATGAACGGGATCACATCATTAGAGAATGATGTGATGGACAAGACCCATCCGTTAGCTTAGCGTATGATCATTTAGTTTTATTGCTATAGCTTTCTTCATGACTTATACATGTTCCTCTAACTATGAGATTATGCAACTCCCGAATACCGGAGGAACACCTTGTGTGCTATCAAACGTCACAACGTAACTGCGTGATTATAAAGATGCTCTACAGGTGCCTCTGATGGTGTTTGTTGAGTTGGCATAGATCGAGATTAGGATTTGTCACTCCGTGTATCGGAGAGTATCTCTGGGCCCTCTCGGTAATGCACATCACTATGAGCCTTGCAAGCAATGTGTCTAATGAGTTAGGCATGGTATGATGCATTATGGAACGAGTAAAGAGACTTTCCGGTAATGAGATTGAACTAGGTATGATGATACCAACGATCGAATCTCGGGCAAGTAACATACCGATGACAAAGGGAACAATGTATGTTCTTATGCGGTTTGACCGATAAAGATCTGAGTAGAATATGTAGTAGCAAATATGAGCATCCAAGTTCCGCTATTGGTTATTGACCAGAGATGTGTCTCAGTCATGTCTACATAGTTCTCGAACCCGTAGGGTCCGCACGCTTCACGTTCGATGATGATTTGTATTATGAGTTATGTTATTTGATGTACCAAAGTTTGTTCGGAGTCCCGGATGAGATCACGAACATGATGAGGATTCTCGAAATGGTTGAGACACAAAGATTGATATATTGGAAGGTTATGTTTGGACACCGGAATGGTTTCAGAAAGGTTCGAACATTTTCCGGAGTACCGGGGGTTATCAGAACCCCCCCCCCCCGGGGAGTTAATGTGGGCCTTCATGGTCCCTAGTGGAGAGAGGAGGCGACGGCCAGGTGGTGGCAAGCGCCCCCCAAGCCCAAACTGAATTGGACTAGGGTTTGGGGGAGGCCCCCCTTTCCTTCTCTTCTCCTCCTCCTTCCCTCCTTCTCCTAGCGGGAATAGGAAAGGGGGGGCAAATCCTACTTGGACCGGGAGTCCAAGTAGGAATCCCCCCATGGCGCACCCCCCCTTGGGCCGGCCACCTCTCCCCCCCTTCATATGTGGGAGGGGGGTACCCCAAAGACACACCAAGTCTTCTCTTAGCCATGTGCGGTGCCCCCCTCCGCAGTTACACACCTCGTTCATATCATCATAGTGCTTAGGCGAAGCCCTGCCCTGGTAACTTCATCATCACCGTCACCACGCTGTCGTGCTGGCGGAGCTCTCCCTCGTCCTCAACTGGATAAAGAGATCGGGGGACGTCATCAAGCTGAATGTGTGCTGAACACGGAGGTGCCGTACGTTCGATGCTTGGATCGGTTGGATCGCGAAGACGTTCGACTACATCAACCACGTTACTAAACAGTTCCGCTTTTGGTCTACGAGGGTACATGGACACACTCTCCCCGCTCATTGCTATGCTTCTCCTAGATATATCAAGCATTATCGTAGGAATTTTTTTGAAATACTACGTTCCCCAAAAGTGACATCAGAGCCAGGTCTATGCGTAGATGTTATATGCATGAGTAGAACACAAAGTGTTGTGGGCGATAATAGTCATACTGCTTACCAACAACGTCTTACTTTGATTCAGCGGTATTGTTGGATGAAGTGGCCCGGACCGACATTACATGACCGCGTTCATGAGACTGGTTCTACCAACGTGCTTTGCACACAGGTGGCTAGCGGGTGTCTGTTTCTCCAACTTTAGTTGAATCGAGTTTGACTACGCCCGGTCCTTGTTGACGGTTAAAATAGCACACTTGACGAAAAATCGTTGTGGTTTTGATGCGTAGGTAAGAACGTTCTTGCTAGAAGCCCATAGCAGCCACGTAAAACTTGCAATAACAAAGTAGAGGACGTCTAACTTGTTTTTGCAGGGCTTGTTGTGATGTGATATGGTCAAGACGTGATGATATATAAATTGTTGTATGAGATGATCATGTTTTGTAAAAGTTTTCGGCAACTGGCAGGAGCCTTATGGTTGTCGCTTTATTGTATGAAATGCAATGGCCATGTAGTTGCTTCACTTTATCACTAAGCGGTAGCTATAGTCGTATAAGCAATAGTTGGCGAGATGACAATGATGCTATGATGGGTATCAAGGTGTCAAGTTGGTGACGATGGTGATCATGACGGTGCTTTGGAGATGGAGATCAAAGGCACAAGATGATGATGGCCATATCATATCACTTATTTTGATTGCATGTGATGTTTATATTTTATGCATCTTATTTTGCTTAGTACGACGGTAGCATTATAAGATGATCTCTCACTAAATTTCAAGGTATAAGTGTTCTCCCTGAGTATGCACCGTTGCTCAGTTAAATGCGTCGTGCGAGACACCACATGATGACCGGGTGTGATAAGCTCTACGTTCACATACAACGGGTGCAAGCCAGTTTTGCACACGTAGAATACTCAGGTTAAACTTGATGAGCCTAGCATATGCAGATATGGCCTCGGAACACTGAGACCGAAAGGTCGAACGTGAATCATATAGTAGATATGGTCAACAAAGTTATGTTCACCATTGAAAACTACTCCATCTCACATGATGATCGAACATGGTTTAGTTGATATGGATCACGTGATCATTTAGATGACTAGAGAGATGTCTATCTAAGTGGGAGTTCTTAAGTAATATGATTAATTGAACTTTAATTTATCATGAACTTAGTACCTGATAGTATTTTGCATGTCTATGTTGTTGTAGAGCAATGGCCCGTGCTACCGTTCCCTTGAATTTTAATGCGTTCCTAGAGAAAGCTAAGTTGAAAGATGATGATAGAAACTACACAGACTGGGTTCATAACTTGAGGATTATCCTCATTGCTGCACAGAAGAATTACATCCTGGAAGCATCGCTAGGTGCAAGACCTACTACACGAGCAACTCCGGACGTTATGAACGTCTGGCAGAGCAAAGTTGATGACTACTCGATAGATCAGTGTGCCATGCTTTATGGCTTAGAACCGGGACTTCAACGATGTTTTGAATGTCATGGAGCATATGAGATGTTCCGGATGTTGAAGTTAATATTTCAAGCAAATGCCTGGATTGAGAGATATGAAGTCTCCAATAAATTCTACAGCTGCAAGATGGAGGAGAATAGTTCTGTCAGTGAACATATACTCAGAATGTCTGGGTACCACAGCCACTTGACTTAGCTGGGAGTTAATCTTCATGATGATAGTGCCATTGGCAGAGTTCTTCAATCACTACCACCATGCTATAAAAGCTTCGTGATGACCTATAATATGCAAGGGATGGATAAGACAATTCCCTAGCTCTTCGTGATGCTAATGGCTGCGGAGGTAGAAATCGAGAAGGAGCATCAAGTGTTGATGGTTAACAAGAACACTAGTTTCAAGAAAAAGGGAAAAGGGAAGAAAGGGAACTTCAAGAAGCACGGCAAGCAAGTTGCTGCTCAAGTGAAGAAGCCCAAGTCTGGACCTAAGCCTGAAACTGAGTGCTTCTACTGCAACGGGACTGGTCACTGGAAGCGCATCTGCCCCAAGTATTTGGCGGATAAGAAGGATGACAAAGTGAAATGTATATTTGATATGCATGTTATTGATGTGTACCTTACTAATGCTCATAGTAGCGCCTCGGTATTTGATACTGGTTCTGTTGCTCATATTTGACACTCGAAACAGCGGCTATGGATCAAACGAAGATTGGCTAAGGACAAGGTGGCGATGCACGTGGGAAATGGTTCCAAAGTCGATGTGATCACTGTCGGCACGCTACCTCTACATCTACCTTCAGGATTAGTTTTAGACCTGAATAATTGTTATTTGGTGCCAGCGTTAAGCATGAACATTATATCTGTATTTTGTTTAATGTGAGAAGGTTATTCATTTAAATCATAGAATAATGGTTGTTCTATTTATATGAGTAATATCTTTTATGGTCATGCACCCTTGATGAGTGGTCTATTTTTGTTGAATCTCGATAGTAGTGATACACATATTCATAGTATTGAAGCCAAAAGATACAAGTTTCATAAAGATAGTGCAACTTATTTGTGGCACTGCCGTCTAGGTCATATTGGTGTAAAGCGCATGAAGAAACTCCATGCTGATGGACTTTTTGAATCACTTGATTATGAATCACCTGATGCTTGCGAACCATGCCTCATGGGCAAGATGACTAAGACTCCGTTCTCCGGAACAATGGAGCGAGCAACAGACTTGTTGGAAATAATACATACTGATGTATGCAGTCCGATGAGTGTTGTGCCTCGCGGTGGGTATCATTATTTTCTGACCTTCACAGATGATTTGAGAAGATATGGGTATATCTACTTGATGAAACGTAAGTCTGAAACATTTGAAAAGTTCAAAGAATTTCAGAGTGAAGTGGAAAATCATCGTAACAAGAAAAAAAGTGGTGTGTCCGAATGTCATAACCACACTTTATTAGAGGTGAATATTTGAGGTACGAGTTTGGTCTTCATTTGAAACAACTTGGAATAGTTTCACAATTCACGCCACCTGGAACACCACAGTGTAATGGTGTGTCCGAATATCGTAACCACACTTTATTAGATATGGTGCAATCTATGATGTCTCTTACTGATTTACCGCTATCGTTTTCAGGTTATGCTTTAGAGACGGCTGCATTCATGTTAAATAGGGCACCATCGAAATCCGTTGAGACAACAGCATATGAACTGTGGTTTCGCAAGAAACCCAAGTTGTCGTTTCTTAAAGTTTGGGGCTGCGATGCTTATTTGAAAAAGCTTCAACCTGATAAGCTCGAGCCCAAATCGGAGAAATGTTTCTTCATAGGATACCAAAAGGAGACTGTTGGGTACACCTTCTATCACAGATCCGAAGGCAAGATATTCATTTCTAAGAATGGATCCTTTCTAGAGAAGGAGTTTCTCTCGAAAGAAGTGAGTGGGAGGAATGTAGAACTTGGTGAGATAATTTTACCTTCTCCCGAAATGGAAAGTAGTTCATCACAGAAGTCAGTTCCAGTGATTCCTACACCAATTTGTGAGGAAGCTAATGATGATGATCATGAAACTTCTGATCAAGTTACTACCAAACCTCGTAGATCAACAAAAGTAAGATCCACACCAGAGTGGTATGGTAATCTTGTTCTGAAGGTCATGTTACTTGACCATGACGAACATAACAACTATGAGGAAGCGATGATGAGCCAAGATTCTGCAAAATGGCTTGAGGCCCTGAAATCTGAGATGGGATCCATGTATGAGAACAAAGTGTGGACTTTGGTTGACTTTCCCGATGATCTTCAAGAAGAAGATTGACGCTGACGGTAATGTTACTGTCCACAAAGCTCGACTTGTTGCGAAAGGTTTTTGACAAGTTCATGGAGTTGACTACAATGAGACCTTCTCACCCGTAGTGATGCTTAAGTCTGTCCGAATCATGTTAGCAATTGCCGCATTTTATGATTATGAAATTTGGCAAATGGATGTCAAAACTGCATTCCTTAATGGATATCTTAAAGAAGAGTTGTATGTGATGCAACTGTAAGGTTTTGTCGACCCAAAAGGTGCCGACAAAGTGTGCAAGCTCCAAATGATCCATTTATGGACTGGTGCAAGCCTCTCGAGTTGGAATATACGCTTTGATAGTGTGATCAAAGCATATGGTTTTTACGGACTTTTGGAGAAGCTTTGTATTTACAAGAAAGTGAGTGGGAGCTCTATAGCATTTACGATATTATATGTGGATGACATATTGTTGATCGGAAATGATACTGAATTTCTGAATAGCATAAAAGGATACTTGAATAAGAATTTTTCAATGAAAGACCTTGGTTTTTTCTGAAAAGGAGGATGACCCCCGGCCTCTGCATGTGGGCGATGCATACGACCACTTTATTAATTATTCCCACAAGACCTTACAAAAGCCACACAGCAAGACTAAAGCCACCGTCTAAGCAACAACTGTCGCTACACCTAACCAATTGATGAAGGGGCGCAGATAGTCTGGGCCTAATACCAAACAGACATCGCAGCCAAACCTAAACATCTAAGACCTGAGGTCCCAACCAGTGACGCCACGGGTATGGGGCCCCTACAAGTCCGGCGCACTCCTCAACCAGACGCTTCTTTGGGTATGAGGCCGCAGCCACCTGCCACCAATCCATCTTCAGAGTTGTACTGTTGCATGTACCATGCCAGGTCTCTCTGGCATCGACGCCACCACGACGCCCAACTTTGTCGTCCTCCTACGCGAGTCCACCCTCCCATAGCGAACTCCGAATCTGCAATACGCCATGCTGTCAAGATCCGTCGCCATCAGTGCGTAGGATGAATCACCGCTCCACCAAAGAATCCATCCTCTGGTCCCTGGATCACATGTGTACCTCCAAGAATGACGCCCCCAAGGGAGGAAAGACACCAGAGCGCCGCCGTCATTCGATCATCCGATCTAGGGTTTCCCCCGGAGGTAGCAGGGAGTCGCCTTGAACTTCTCCCCGGCGATGCCTTCAAGAAGGGAACAACGCTGATAGTGCCGCCACCGCTGGCCTTAGCAGACGCCGACGGCATGTTTTCACCCATATCGATTCGAAGGATCCAACTCTCGTTACACGGGCCACCGTCACCACAAGCACCACCAGGCGTAACCACGAGCACCTGCAGATAAGCGAGCCGCCGGCACCACCGCATCGAGATCACCGCCACGCCAAAGCCGCCACCACCCCGCGCCGTCCGGTCGAATCACGTAGCCCGACCGCGATCACGAGGGGACCACCGCCGCTTTACACGCCGGGCGCCGCCAAGATCGATGTCGCCACCGCTTGCCGAGGCCGCCGCGCCACGCTTCGAGCGGACTCCCACGCACACTAGGGGAAACGCGACCGAGCCCCGTCGCCCCAAGCCCGCACCAGCGCCCGCCTCTAGCGCGCCGCCAACAACCGCCGCGATCCGCTGCGCCAGATCCGGCGAGCAGCGGAGAAGAGATCCGCCGCCACAGATCTTGGCCGGCTTTGCCCGTCGTGCGTCGATGGCGGCGAGGAGGAGAGGTCGGGGAGGGACGAGTGCAGCGGTGGCGCTTAGGTTCCTCGATGCCGCAGCGCAAGGGCACGACCTAGGTGAAGCTGCATATATATTGGGCATCAAGATCTATAGAGATATATCAAGACGCTTAATTGGACTTCTACAAAGAACACACCTTGATAAAGTATTGAAGAAGTTCAAAATGGATCAGCCAAAGAAAGGGTTCTTTCCTGTGTTACAAGGTGTGAAATTGAGACTCAATGCTCGACCACTCTGTAAGATAGAGAGAAAATGAAAGCCATTCCCTATGACTCAGCCATAGGTTCTATCATGTATGCAATGTTGTGTAGCAGACCTGATTTGTGCCTTGTTATTATTTTAGCAGGGAGCTACCAAAGTAATCCAGGAGTGGATCACTGGACAGCTATGAAGAACATCCTGAAATACCTGAAAAGGACTAAGGATATGTTTCTCATTTATGGAGGTGACAAAGAGCTCATCGTAAACGGTTACGTTGATGCAAGCTTTAACACTAATCCGGATGACTCTAAGTGCTAAACCGGATACGTATTTATATTGAATGGTGGAGCTGTCAGTTGGTGCAGTTCCAAACAGAGCATCGTGGCGGGATCTACGTGTGAAGCGAAGTACATAGCCGCTTCGGAAGCAGCAAATGAAGGAGTCTGGATGAAGGAGTTCATATCCGATCTAGGTGTCATACCTAGTGCATCGGGTTCAATGAAAATCTTTTGTGACAATATTGGAGCAATTGCCTTGGCGAAGGAATCAAGATTTCACAAAGAGAACCAAACACATCAAGAGAGCTTCAATTCCATCCGCGATCAAGTCAAGGAGGGAGACAGAGATTTGCAAGATACATACGGATCTGAATGTTGCAGACCCATTTACTAAGCCTCTCACGAGCAAAACATGGTCAGCACCAAGACTCCATGGGTGTTAGAATCACTACTATGTAATCTAGATTATTGACTCTAGTGCAAGTGGGAGACTAAATGAAATATGCCCTAGAGGCCGATCGATGCTGCCTCTAGGATGAGCGATGGCGTTGCGGGGGGGTTGGATGAGCAGGAGCGGTGGCGTTTGCCTCTGGATGAACATGACCCGTGGTGTGGTGGAGGGCTAGATGAACAGTGAAGCGGTGGAGGGGTGCCCGTGGAGGGTGGTTGAACAGACCCCGTGGTGTGGAGGCTGGATGAGCAGTAGCCGGTGGAGGGGTGCCCGTGGAGGGGTGGTTGAACAGGACCCCGTGGAGTGGAGGTTGGATGAGCAGTGAAGCGGTGGAGGGGTGGTTGAACAGTAGCCGGTGGAGTAGCGCGCGGTCGAGGCTGGATGAACAGGAGCCCGTGGAGGCTGGAGGAGGTCGACGGTGGAGATGAACAGTATCCCTTGGAGTCCCGTTTTTGTGGTACGCCACACCCCTCCCAATGAACAGGACACCCGTTTCGACCAGTGGCGCTCCAACACAAGTCCGTTTAGTCCGCTTTTGCGGTACGCCACACCCCTCCACCCCTGCTTTCGACCGTAGGGAGGTCCGTTTAAATCCGTTTTGGCGCGCCACACCCCTCCCGATCAACAGGACCCCAGTTTCGACCGTAGGAGGTCCGTTTCCTCCATTTTGCGGTACGCCACACCCCTCCCGATCAAGAGGACCCCGATCCGAACGTAGGAGGTCCGTTTACTTTGTTGTGCGATACGCCAGGCCTCATTTCCGTCGCCTGTTCCGTCCAAGCCCTCCCGATGAACATGACCACGCATTCCATTCCGACCCAGCCGGTTGGCTCCCACGCGTTGCGTTGCCTCCTGATGAACACGACGCGTTCCGTTGCCTCCCGATGAACACGACGCACTCCGTTGCCTCCCCATGAACATGACGACGACGCTATTTCTCCGTTCAGACCCAGGCATGTACATGAGCCCTGGCCGTACGTATGCGCGCGTAGGCGTTCGAGACCCCGCCCGTATGTACACATATGTGGCCGTATTTTCTTTCTTGCACCCTGGCAGCTGTACGTACGTGTACATGCTACGTGCGCGCCTCTACTACGACACGTGTGCACCTCTACAACGACCAGTATGTACGTACACGTTCGCGACCAGAATGACAACGCTACGTACGCTTTGACCAGGTGGGTCCCGACTGTCAGGCACTTCCTTGCGTGCGAAGATGTTGCTGGTGGGTCCCAACAGTCAGGGGGGCGAATCATTTTTTTTGCCCCGACGCACTTCCTTGCGTGCGAAGATGTAGCCGGTGGGTCCCAGAAGTCAGGGGGCGAATCATTTTTTTTGCCCGGACGCACTTCCTTGCGTGCGAAGATGTAGCTGGTGGGTCCCAATACCGGGCGAATCGTTTTGGTTTTTGCCGGACGCACTTCCTTGCGTGCCAAGGTGTAGCCGCTGGGTCCCGTGAGTCGGCGAATCGCTTTTTTGCGGACGCACTTCCTTGCGTGCGATGGTGTAGCAGGTGGGTCCCAGCAGTCGGGGGGTGAATAATTTTTTTCGGACGCACTTCCTTGCGTGCGAAGATGTAGTTGGTGGGTCCCAACAGTCAGGGGGGTGAATTGTTTTTTTTCGGACGCACTTCCTTGCGTGTGAAGATGTAGCTCATGGGCCCCAGCAGTCAGGGGGCGAATAATTTTTTTTGCAAAATATGATGGCGCGTCCGGTGGGTACCCGCTGTCAGGTGGAGGAATAATTATTTTGCGCGTAATAAGGAGGCACTTCCTTGCGGCTGCCATGGACCCAGCTGTCAGCCTCTCCACGTCTGATCCACGTCCGATGGAAGTCGTTCCTTGACCACGTTGACCACGCCGCGCCGAGAGCACCACAGCGGTGGACGACGGCGAGGCCTAGGAAGGGGATGACATGGAGCCGGGGAAGACGCGGCAATGGATGCACACGCGGAGAGGAGTACGAGGTTTCACTGGTTCGGCTGTGCTGCCGTCACCGCAGAATAACAAGGGGTGTGGGTGAGTGGAGGGATGGCCTCGCCAGTGGTGGGAGTAGTACCGGGTGGTGAGGCCTCCGCGGCAGCACAACCGGCCACAGGAGGCAGGAGCAGGCGGCACGATCGGCGCTGCTTTGGGCGGCTGGAGCAAGATGACCAGAGGTTGAAGAAGCACGACAGTCGTTGGATGGACATCGTACGGTCACTGGAGCTAGAATCGTTTATATTGACTAAGTTCACAAATCCCTTGGTACGTCAACTTAGTAGGCCCACAGGTCAGCTATCGAAACGGTGTGCCCCAGATGTCAGGGAGAGGAATCATTTTTTGGGAGGGTGAAGCTAGAATATCCGAGATTGAAGAAGAAGACGGCATCCGTTGGATGGACATCCAACGACCACCGCTGCTAGAACCGTGTGTTGACTATAAGTTGACAAAGCCTTGCATACGCGTCAACTCTGTTTTAGGGACGCGTCAACTTAGTAAGGCCGTAAGTGTGTGGCGGAGAAATTATAGCCCATTTGAGATTTGTAAGAATGTGTAGCCCATTTTTGAATTCTAATGGAATTTACTACAGCCCATTTATAGTTTGTTAAAAGTACAGCCCATTTCAACCAACCATTCAAAACATATTTCAATAAAATTTCCCACATTTTGATGGGATCCGAAATATTTTTATCCCGAAATTTCTAGTCAGGTTAAATACAATTTCAATATAAATTTATATTACGTAAAAATCGAACGAAACATTGCGCTCACAACAATTAATGAAATTAAAATTTTCAATATCCAAAAATAATAATTTATAAAGAAATCACGTGTTTGGTGCATTTTTTTATAGTTACTGCCTAGTTTTTACAATTACATCCCATTTATTATTTCTTAAAGCCCATTTTCTTGTTAAGCCTAATGTATCCCTCCTAGGAAAGATTTGCAGCCTAGCGGGGCGGAGAATAACAACTTGACCTTGCCTGGGTATTCCTAAAAAAGGTATAGCTAGGCTAGCCATTTTCAGCTTGAAAAAAATTAATATCTGGGCTGGATATCTGGCTTGGGCTAGACGGGCCATAGCCCCCCAAGTTAATACCTGCAGCGATGTTTTCGTTGTTGTTCAGAGGAGAAAAAATAATATCTGGGCTAAA
Source organism: Aegilops bicornis (assembly GCA_021605145.1). NCBI lineage: Eukaryota > Viridiplantae > Streptophyta > Magnoliopsida > Poales > Poaceae > Aegilops > Aegilops bicornis. Next base: position 216,095,891 of record CM038672.1, on the reverse strand, counting down.
CATCAAAAAACTCTGCACAAATACTTCACGAGCTGCTTGGTCCCTGCCGTTGGCCGCTTCTTGTGCAATTCTCTCGTTTATTGACTACTCCAGGAGGTTGACAATGGTGTGTGACCGTGATGTCAAGAAACCAGGAGGAAGCAAAATAAATTATAGTTATATATATATATATATATATATATATATAATAAGGAGGCACTTGCGTACGTGAGGCTATGGACCTGGTGGGTCCCCATTGTCATCCTCTCCACGTAAAGTCATCTCCTCGCTCGCGCGTGCTTTCCGCCTGAAACAGTCAGCGCCCCGCGTCCCGGTGCAGGCGATTGCTCCGCCTTCAAATGACACAAGTGTCGTCCGACCGTCCATCTGCCGCCCACATTAATGATACGCGGTTGCCGAGGCGGCTACTTCGGCGCCACACGCTTTGTCCCTCCGCCCGCCCACCATTGCTATATAACCGCTGCGCCGGCCATAGCCGCAATCATCTGCATCCGTTCCCTTTCTCCTATCCACACAACTACTACCCACCATGGCTTCCTCGCGCTCCAGCACTCTTCGAGATGGGCGGACGACGGACCACACGGAGATGGCAGCCATTGCTGACGACCGGCTGGCCGGCAGGCAGCCGGAGGACGACGATGTCCCAATGGAGAACATGGTAGTCGACGATCCAGTGCCAACACCCTCCCCCGCGCCATCCTCGCTGGTGCATTGCAGCATGACCATCGGCGAGGCACGTGCCCAATATATGGACAGGGTGAGGCAGATGCGTGAGGAGCAGTTCCGGGAGGCGCATGCTGACGCCGCCTACAACCACCATCTCCTCCAGGAGCACCTGCAGGCAGAGGAGCAAATCGCCATGGAGCGGGCGGAGCAGGAGGCGCTGCTTGACTCGTACCGCTCCACCCGCAAGGGCCGCCTCAAGCGCTGGCGGTACGGCATGCAGGTGGCGGATGCTGCGGTCGCCTACAAAGAGGCTAGCAAAGATGGCGATGAAGCGACCGAGGCGCGGTTTGGCGAGATCGAGGACGAGGCAGGGCGATGTCGGCTCGACGAGAGTCCCAGCATACCGGGCGTCGACAAGGTAGAGGACATCGCTGGCTTAGCCGAGGGGCCCACCCTGCCGCAACGTGGGGAGGATTTCCACCGCTTCTGAGGCGCGCCGCCATCGGCAACGAGGCAGAGGACATTGCCGGCTCCGCCGAGGCCCCTCCCCGCTGCCAACGAGGCCGCACCACATAGAAAACGAGGAAGAGTAGAACACGGTAGGTCGCCGCCGCTCGGGTCCAAGTAAGGCCACCGCTGCTACCCTCTGGTTGAAGCCAAGCTAGGCGGGTTGACCATTGACGGCCTGTTAGCTTCTTGGCAGCGACGTGGAGTCAGAGAGCTGCACTGGAGAAGAACGCTACTTCTACTTTAATCGCCGGTGTAGCTTGGTCGATCGACACGTGGGCCCAACAGGCCACATGCCGATTACGCGAATCGCACCTGCGATTAAGTCCTTGCTTATGTTTGGCTCGGCCGACACGGTGGGTATCTTCGGTTAATTAATTATACCTCCAGCGCACCCCTTTTTAGTTGAAGAATGTATGAAATGTAATGAAATCCGGCATGTTTATATGAAATCCGACCGTGTATTAATGAATTTATTTCGATAAGTTCGAATTCCTGTATCACTGGCATTGGATGAACATGCAAAACAATACGTACTAGCATTATTCCCAGGGTGATCACCTTGTTTGCAGCAGGTTCACATGTACTCCCTCCGGTCCTTTCTAGTTTGCATACAAGTTTTGTCTGCAGTCAAAGTATCTCCACTTTGACCAATCTTATACAAAAAAGTATGCACTTTCACAATGTGCGAAGTAAAAAGGAAATGTATGAGTACAAAGAGTTTGAGCAGCTTTTTAGCGTTTCTGTACATTGCAATCAAACACACATGCCTGGCAATTCATAGAAAACATTCAAAACAATCAATGATTATGGATCTCAGCGACTCACATGTCAGAGGCAATATTTACTTCACAACTAAAGAATAAAGAAAAAATTGATCGACACTGCTGACAGCAAAGGGCGTCCCATTCGAAAATATCAAATGCATGCCTTGCTAAAATCAATGAGCAAAATTTGACAAGGTTGTCCCATTCCAAAATATCAAATGCCTATGATTGTGGAATGGGCAGGGTTTGCCATCAGTTCGGACATTGACATGGCACCTCGTGCTAAATAAACCAGCTGTTCTTTTTGTGCAGTTCCACAAAAATCAACCAAATTCGCGTGTAGCTTGTTTATTTCACCCTTATATGTTGCAACGGCTTGAACTTATCGGCACCTCCTTTCTTGTGGTGGAAATGAATGATTCAATGTATTCATGAACATTACATGCGATTCCCATTGAAATCAAGTTGAGCACCCTGTTTGCACAAATACAAAAAGTGATTAGTATAAAGCAAACTGTACTATGATTTGACAGTTTCAACGAGGCACATACATGGTCCATGTAGAGCACACTTTTAGAAAAATGGAACTCACGGAAAGATTCCTAGAACAACATTGTACTCGCGCATCACAGCAAAAAAATGGAGATTTGTCAGTCCTTCTGAGCTGAAGTTAGTTTGGTCTTGTGGGGAGTAATGTAACCATCCTTCAACTGCTCCTTCTGATGAGAAGATAGACAAGGCTTCTTCATCCTGGCATAATAGAAACAAGTCACTTCACGTACTCCATATTCTTTTTCAGAGGAAGATGATCCTGTTGTGCAAAGACAAGAGGACTAATAAATGCTAGCATCCATGTTTGCTCGAAAAAAAGGAAAGGAAATATTTAAAATAGCACAGATGAAGCACTTCTCAAGGACAATACCACTTTTTCATGACAGTATCTAAACAGTTGCACAACACCAATAGAGATGACAAAGCTCAATCATATAGATGAAATCAGTGGGCGAGTGTCGGTGTCAAAACCGGCGGATCTCGGGTAGGGGGTCTGTGCGTCAAGGCTGATGGTAACAGGAAGCAAGGGACACAGATGTTTACCCAGGTTCGGGCCCTCTCGATGGAGGTAAAACCCTACTTCCTGCTTGATTAATATTGATGATATGGGTAGTACAAGAGTAGATCTACCACAAGATCGTAGAGGCTAAACCCTAAGAGCTAGCCTATGATGGTATGATTGTAATTGTGATCGGCCTTCTAAGGACCAACCTCTCCGGTTTATATAGACACCGGAGAGGGCTAGGGTTTACGTGGAGTCGGTTACAAGGAAGGAAACATAATATCCGGATCGCCAAGCTTGCCTTCCACGCCAAGGAAAGTCCCATCCGGACACGGGTGAAGTCTTGAGTCTTGTATCTTCACGCTTCAATAGTCCGGACGATGTATATAGTTCGACTGTCCGGATACCCCCTAATCCAGGACTCCCTCAGTAGCCCCTGAACCCGGCTTCAATGACGATGAGTCCGTGGCATGATCTTGTTTTTGGCATTGCAGGCGGGTTCCTCCTCCAAATACTCCAAGATAATTATCAAGCACTTGAACCGTGTCCGGATCCATAAAATGATCTTCACATGCCACTGTAGAGAGAATGGTATTTCACAAATGCAATCTGCTGACAACTTTTTCCAATGACGCGACTTGTTATTACGGTCGGATCGTTATTCAAACCGTTTTCTCACAACCAGCTACAGCGCATATTACGAGGCGGTTTCCTTGACACGTCTTGTCGAAGCAGAGATCGTGTCCCCTTATCACGGGATTCTCATCAGTACGGGTATGGGTAATCCCACCACGCCATCAAGCGTGGCGCTTGGGAAGCAAGCGATTCCTAACGGGCAAGTGGGGAGGCGTACCGCTTTCGTCGCCTCTATAAAGGGACAAGATTTCCCCATTTTTACCCACGCCTTCTTCCTCCTTTGCCCACTCTTGCCCCCTCGAGCTCCAGCGCCCAAGCCAAAGTCTTCTCCGCACAACCAAACATGTACGGAGCAGGAGGCAAGTGGGTGGTGTAGGACCTTGAAGTATGTCTAGAGGGGGTGATTAGACTACTTGACCAATTAAAAACTTAGCCTTTTCCCAGTTTTAGAGTTTGGCAGATTTTAGCTATCTTAGGACAAGTCAAGCAATCATCACACAGTTCAAGCAAGCATGCTAAGAGTATATTGGCAGCGGAAATTAAAGCATGCAACTTGCAAGAAAGTAAGGGGAAGGGTTTGGAGGATTCAAACGCAATTGGAGACACGGATGTTTTGGCGTGGTTCCAATAAGTGGTGCTATCGATACCTCCACGTTGATGGAGACTTCAACCATGAAGGGTAACAGTTCTTGTGAGTCCACGGAGGGCTCCACCCACGAAGGGTCCACGAAGTAGCAACCTTGTCTATCCCACCATGGTCGTCGCCCACGAAGGACTTGCCTCACTAGCGATAGATCTTCACGAAGTAGGCGATCTCCTTGCCCTTACAAACACCTTGGTTCAACTCCACAATCTTGTCGAAGGCTCCCAAGTGACACCTAGCCAATCTAAGAGACACCACTCTCCAAGAAGTAACAAATGGTGTGTTGATGATGAACTCCTTGCTCTTGTGCTTCAAATGATAGTCTCCCCAACACTCAACTCTCTCTCATAGGATTTGGATCTGGTGGAAAGAGGATTTGAGTGGAAAGCAACTTGGGGAAGGCTAGAGATCAAGATTCATATGGTAGGAATGGAATATCTTGGCCTCAACACATGAGTAGGTGGTTCTCTCTCAGAAATGGTAAGTTGGAAGTGTAGGTTTGTTCTGATGGCTCTCTCCATGAATGAAGAGCAGGTGGAGGGGTATATATAGCCTCCACACAAAATCTAACCGTTACACACAATTTACCAATCTCGATGGGACCGAATCAACAAACTCGGTCAGACCGATTTTAGTAAACCTAGTGACCGTTAGGTTTTTCGGTGGGACTGACATGCATCTCGGTAGGACCGATATGGTTAGGGTTAGGGCATAATGTAATCTCAGTGGGACCGATTTGCTCTTTTCGGTGAGACCAAAATGTTACAAAAGGGAAACAGAGAGTTTACATTGCAATCTCGGTGGGACCGATCCGCTCTTTCGGTGAGAACGATAAGTTACGAAAAGGAAACAGAGAGATTAATCTCCCATCTCGGTGAGACCGAGATCCCTATCGGTAGAACCGATTTGCCTAGGGTTTGTGGCAGTGCCTATGACATATTGAATCGGTGGCGCCGGATAGGAAGAATCGGTGAGACCGATTTTGGCTTTAGGTTTAGGTCATATGTGGATGTGACAAAGTAGCTGAGGGTTTTGGAGCATATCACTAAGCACATGAAGCAAGAGGCTCATTAAGCAACACCTCATCCCTCCTTGATAGTATTGGCTTTTCTTATAGACTCAATGTGATCTTGAATCACTAAAATATAAAATAAAGAGTCTTGAGCTTTTGAGCTTGAGCCAATCCTTTGTCATTAGCATTTTGAGGGATCCACTTTCATCATCCATGCCATGCCATTCATTGAGCTTTCCTGAAATGTTCATCTTGGAATAGCATTAGCTCAATGAGCTATATGTTGTTATGAATTACCAAAACCACCTAGGTATAGTTGCACTTTCAATCTCCCCCTTTTTGGTAATTGATGACAACATATAGATCAAAGCTTCGACAAATGATAATAAGATTAAAAAAACATCGTCGCTTTGAGAAGTATGTGATAAGCAAGAGCTCCCCCTAAATTTGTGCATAGATTATGATTTTCTTTGGACTGCAAATGCACAAGGAATTAGGCTCATGGGTTACTCTTTCATGTCACATACATCTTGGTGGAGCGCTCAAAATGATACGAAATGAATACATGCACTCATCACCAAGCACCGTGAATGATCACATAGGATAGATAAGATAATATCATCAAACATGCATAAGTGTAGCTTATGATCAAACACATGATCATCAATGTATCACAAACATAGTATATCAAGCAACCAAAAGCAAACAAGTTTGAAAAACTACCAAATCAAGAGAGAACAAAAGCAACACTCTCTCTCTCTCTCTAAAACCTATGATCTATACATGTTTCTCCCCTTTGGCAACAAGTTACCAAAAAGTTCATAGAAAATGCATAGTGCTAGATCGACTCTTAGGCTTGATCTTCAGGTGGTGGAGTCTGGATAGCGCCGAGGACGAAAGCTTCAGTTGAAGTAGATGGAGCTGGAGCTGATGTAGGTGCTGGAGCTAGTGGCACTGAGGCTGTAGCTGGTGTAGATGAAGTTGCTCTTGTGTCAGGAACTGGCACATCAAATGACCTATGGGCTCTGGGCACTCTGGCAAATGCATCAGTTGTTGTTTTGCCCTTCCTCTCCTGCATGTCATCTTGTAGTTGCTCCACTGCAGGTGAATCTCGCCATTACTTTCACATCTAAGTCATAGAACTTTTGTTCTATGATTCTCTCCAAGCTCTCCTGATTTTGAGTGAGGGTGGCCAATCCCTTCTCAATCCTCAGGGTTGATGCTATTAAGTATACAAGCTGCTCCTGCTTGTTCTTCAAGAAATAATCAGATGCCTCCTCTTGAGTTGGCATCCTGGCAGCCTTCTCCTTCCTTGCCTTCTCCTTCTTCTCTTGTTCTTGAACTGACGATGGATCATTCTCATTCATGACAACCTCATTGTCCTCAAAGTCTGGATAAATTGGAAAATGCTCTTTATCCAATAGATATTTGCATGTGCCCATCTTTGAGTTAATCAACTCCTGGATCTGAGGGGCATATCCACAACTTCTTTTCTGATCAGCTGCAGTCCTCTTAATGGTTTCAACCATAAGGCTCATGACTTTGAATTTCTGTGGCACATCAAACAAATGCAACATGTTGATTGCATGCCCTCTGATCATGTTGTGGTCACCGGACTTTGGCAGTAGGGTATGCCTTAAGATGCAGTTCATTGTTGGCAGCCCTGATAGAAGGAAGTGGACTGATCCAAACTTATGTGTCTCAATGGATGTGTCTGGGATCTCCTTGTACATGTGTGCCATGGAATTATGGTCCATTTTCTTCTTGGCATATACATCAAGGTCATCTTCATAGGATACCAAAAGGAGACTGTTGGGTACACCTTCTATCACAGATCCGAAGGCAAGATATTCATTTCTAAGAATGGATCCTTTCTAGAGAAGGAGTTTCTCTCGAAAGAAGTGAGTGGGAGGAATGTAGAACTTGGTGAGATAATTTTACCTTCTCCCGAAATGGAAAGTAGTTCATCACAGAAGTCAGTTCCAGTGATTCCTACACCAATTTGTGAGGAAGCTAATGATGATGATCATGAAACTTCTGATCAAGTTACTACCAAACCTCGTAGATCAACAAAAGTAAGATCCACACCAGAGTGGTATGGTAATCTTGTTCTGAAGGTCATGTTACTTGACCATGACGAACATAACAACTATGAGGAAGCGATGATGAGCCAAGATTCTGCAAAATGGCTTGAGGCCCTGAAATCTGAGATGGGATCCATGTATGAGAACAAAGTGTGGACTTTGGTTGACTTTCCCGATGATCTTCAAGAAGAAGATTGACGCTGACGGTAATGTTACTGTCCACAAAGCTCGACTTGTTGCGAAAGGTTTTTGACAAGTTCATGGAGTTGACTACAATGAGACCTTCTCACCCGTAGTGATGCTTAAGTCTGTCCGAATCATGTTAGCAATTGCCGCATTTTATGATTATGAAATTTGGCAAATGGATGTCAAAACTGCATTCCTTAATGGATATCTTAAAGAAGAGTTGTATGTGATGCAACCAGAAGGTTTTGTCGACCCAAAAGGTGCTGACAAAGTGTGCAAGCTCCAGCGATCCATTTATGGACTGGTGCAAGCCTCTCAGAGTTGGAATATACGCTTTGATAGTGTGATCAAAGCATATGGTTTTATACAGACTTTTGGAGAAGCTTGTATTTACAAGAAAGTGAGTGGGAGCTCTATAGCATTTCTGATATTATATGTGGATGACATATTGTTGATCGGAAATGATACTGAATTTCTGAATAGCATAAAAGGATACTTGAATAAGAATTTTTCAATGAAAGACCTTGGTTTTTTCTGAAAAGGAGGATGACCCCTGCCTCTGCATGTGGGCGATGCATCGACCACTTTATTAATTATTCCCACAAGACCTTACAAAAGCCACACAGCAAGACTAAAGCCACCGTCTAAGCAACAACTGTCGCTACACCTAACCAATTGATGAAGGGGCGCAGATAGTCTGGGCCTAATACCAAACAGACATCGCAGCCAAACCTAAACATCTAAGACCTGAGGTCCCAACCAGGACGCCTGCCGGGTATGGGGCCCCTACAAGTCCGGCGCACTCCTCAACCAGGACGCTTGCTGGGTATGAGGCCGCCGCAGCCACCTGCCACCAATCCATCTTCAGAGTTGTACTGTTGCATGTACCATGCCAGGTCTCTCTGGCATCGACGCCACCACGACGCCCAACTTTGTCGTCCTCCTACGCGAGTCCACCCTCCCATAGCGAACTCCGAATCTGCAATACGCCATGCTGTCAAGATCCGTCGCCATCAGTGCGTAGGATGAATCACCGCTCCACCAAAGAATCCATCCTCTGGTCCCTGGATCACATGTGTACCTCCAAGAATGACGCCCCCAAGGGAGGAAAGACACCAGAGCGCCGCCGTCATTCGATCATCCGATCTAGGGTTTCCCCCGGAGGTAGCAGGGAGTCGCCTTGAACTTCTCCCCGGCGATGCCTTCAAGAAGGGAACAACGCTGATAGTGCCGCCACCGCTGGCCTTAGCAGACGCCGACGGCATGTTTTCACCCATATCAGTTCGAAGGGATCCAACTCTCGTGCACGGGCCACCGTCACCACAAGCACCACCAGGCAGAACCCTGGAGCACCTGCAGATAAGCGAGCCGCCGGCACCACCGCATCCAGATCACCGGCCACGCCAGGCCGCCACCACCCCCCGCGCCGTCCGGGTCAGATACGTAGCCGCCGATCACAAGACAGGACCACCGCCCGCACACGCCGGGCGCCGCCAAGATCGATGTCGCCACCGCTTGCCGAGGCCGCCCGCCTTCGAGCGGACTCCCACGCACACTAGGGGAAACCGCGACCGGAGCCCTGCCGTCGCCCCCAAGCCCGCACCAGCGCGCCCCGCCTCTAGCGCGCCGCCAACAACCGCCGCGATCCGCCTGCGCCAGATCCAGCGAGCCGCGGGAGAAGAGATCCCGCCGCCACAGATGCTGACCGGGCTTTGCCCGGTCGTGCGTCCCAGTGGCGGCGAGGAGGAGAGGTCGGGGGAGGGACGAGTACGCGGTGGCGCTAGGGTTCCTCCCGGTCGCCGCGCAAGGGCCTGACCTAGGTGAAGCTGCATATATATTGGGCATCAAGATCTATAGAGATATATCAAGACGCTTAATTGGACTTCTACAAAGAACACACCTTGATAAAGTATTGAAGAAGTTCAAAATGGATCAGCCAAAGAAAGGGTTCTTTCCTGTGTTACAAGGTGTGAAATTGAGACTCAATGCTCGACCACTACAGAAGATAGAGAGAAAATGAAAGCCATTCCCTATGACTCAGCCATAGGTTCTATCATGTATGCAATGTTGTGTAGCAGACCTGATTTGTGCCTTGTTATTATTTTAGCAGGGAGCTACCAAAGTAATCCAGAGTGGATCCTTTGGACAGCTATGAAGAACATCCTGAAATACCTGAAAAGGACTAAGGATATGTTTCTCATTTATGGAGGTGACAAAGAGCTCATCGTAAACGGTTACGTTGATGCAAGCTTTAACACTAATCCGGATGACTCTAAGTGCTAAACCGGATACGTATTTATATTGAATGGTGGAGCTGTCAGTTGGTGCAGTTCCAAACAGAGCATCGTGGCGGGATCTACGTGTGAAGCGAAGTACATAGCCGCTCGAAGCAAAGAAATGAAGGAGTCTGGATGAAGGAGTTCATATCCCATCTAGGTGTCATACCTAGTGCATCGGGTTCAATGAAAATCTTTGTGACAATATTGGAGCAATTGCCTTGGCGAAGGAATCAAGATTTCACAAAGAGAACCAAACACATCAAGAGAGCTTCAATTCCATCCGCGATCAAGTCAAGGAGGGAGACAGAGATTTGCAAGATACATACGGATCTGAATGTTGCAGACCCATTTACTAAGCCTCTCACGAGCAAAACATGATCAGCACCAAGACTCCATGGGTGTTAGAATCACTACTATGTAATCTAGATTATTGACTCTAGTGCAAGTGGGAGACTAAATGAAATATGCCCTAGAGGCCGATCGATGCTGCCTCTAGGATGAACAGTGAGCGTTGCGGGGGGTTTGGATGAACAGTGAGCGGTGGCGTTTGCCTCTGGATGAACATGACCCCGTGGTGTGGTGGAGGGCTGGATGAACAGTAGACGGTGGAGGGGTGCCCGTGGAGGGGTGGTTGAACAGGACCCCGTGGTGTGGAGGGCTGGATGAACAGTAGGCGGTGGAGGGGTGCCCGTGGAGGGGTGGTTGAACAGGACCCCGTGGAGTGGAGGGTTGGATGAACAGTAGACAGTGGAGGGGTGGTTGAACAGTAGCCGGTGGAGTAGCGCGCGGTCGAGGCTGGATGAACAGGAGCCCGTGGAGGCTGGAGGAGGTCGACGGTGGAGATGAACAGTATCCCTTGGAGTCCCGTTTTTGTGGTACGCCACACCCCTCCCAATGAACAGGACACCCGTTTCGACCGTAGCGCTCCAACACAAGTCCGTTTCGTCCGTTTTGCGGTACGCCACACCCCTCCACCCCCGTTTCGACCGTAGGAGGTCCGTTTCGTCCGTTTTGCGGTACGCCACACCCCTCCCGATCAACAGGACCCCCGTTTCGACCGTAGGAGGTCCGTTTCCTCCATTTTGCGGTACGCCACACCCCTCCCGATCAAGAGGACCCCGATCCGAACGTAGGAGGTCCGTTTACTTTGTTGTGCGGTACGCCAGGCCTCATTTCCGTCGCCTGTTCCGTCCAAGCCCTCCCGATGAACATGACCACGCATTCCATTCCGACCCAGCCGGTTGGCTCCCACGCGTTGCGTTGCCTCCTGATGAACACGGCGTTCCGTTGCCTCCCGATGAACACGACGACTCCGTTGCCTCCCCATGAACATCTGACGGCGCTATTTCTCCGTTCGGACCGAGCATGTACATGAGCCCCGGCCGTGCGTATCGCAGCGTGGGCGTTCGAGACCCGCCCGTATGTACACATATGTGGCGTATTTTCTTTCTTGCACCACGGCGGTATGCGTGCGTGTACATGCTACGTGCGGCGCCTCTACTACGACACGTGTGCACCTCTACAACGACCCGGTATATGCGTACCGTTCGCGACCAGAATGACAACGCCACGTACGCTTTGACCAGGTGGGTCCCGACTGTCAGGCACTTCCTTGCGTGCGAAGATGTTGCTGGTGGGTCCCAACAGTCAGGGGGGCGAATCATTTTTTTTGCCCCGACGCACTTCCTTGCGTGCGAAGATGTAGCCGGTGGGTCCCGGAAGTCGGTGAATCATTTTTTGCCCGGACGCACTTCCTTGCGTGCGAAGATGTAGCTGGTGGGTCCCAACAGTCAGGGGGCGAATCGTTTTGGTTTTTTTGCCCGGACGCACTTCCTTGCGTGCCAAGGTGTAGCTGCTGGGTCCCAGGAGTCAGGGGCGAATCGTTTTTTTTTGCCCGGACGCACTTCCTTGCGTGCGATGGTGTAGCAGGTGGGTCCCAGCAGTCGGGGGGTGAATAATTTTTTTCGGACGCACTTCCTTGCGTGCGAAGATGTAGTTGGTGGGTCCCAACAGTCAGGGGGGTGAATTGTTTTTTTTCGGACGCACTTCCTTGCGTGCGAAGATGTAGCTCATGGGCCCCAGCAGTCAGGGGGCGAATAATTTTTTTTGCAAAATATGATGGCGCGTCCGGTGGGTACCCGCTGTCAGGTGGAGGAATAATTATTTTGCGCGTAATAAGGAGGCACTTCCTTGCGGCTGCCATGGACCCAGCTGTCAGCCTCTCCACGTACAGTCCACGTCCGATGGAAGTCGTTCCTTGACCACGTTGACCACGCCGCGCCGAGAGCACCACAGCGGTGGACGACGGCGAGGCCTAGGAAGGGGATGACATGGAGCCGGGGAAGACGCGGCAATGGATGCACACGCGGAGAGGAGTACGAGGTTTCACTGGTTGTTGTCTTGCCCGTCACCGCAGAATAACAAGGGGTGTGGGTGAGTGGAGGGATGGCCTCGCCCGATGGTGGGAGTAGTACCGGGTGGTGGTGAGGCCTCATGGCGGCACAACCGCCACAGGGAGGCGAGGAAGCGGTGACACGACCGGGCGCTGCTTTGGGCGGCTGGAGCAAGATGACCAGAGGTTGAAGAAGCACGACAGTCGTTGGATGGACATCGTACGGTCACTGGAGCTAGAATCGTTTATATTGACTAAGTTCACAAATCCCTTGGTACGTCAACTTAGTAGGCCCACAGGTCAGCTTTCGAAACGGTGTGCCCCAGATGTCAGGGAGAGGAATCATTTTTTGGGAGGGTGAAGCTAGAATATCCGAGATTGAAGAAGAAGCACGGCATCCGTTGGATGGACATCCAACGGCCACTGCTGCTAGAACCGTGTGTTGACTATAAGTTGACAAAGCCTTGCATACGCGTCAACTCTGTTTTTAGGGGACGCGTCAACTTAGTAAGGCCAGAAGTGTGTGGCAGAGAAATTATAGCCCATTTGAGATTTGTAAGAATGTGTAGCCCATTTTTGAATTCTAATGGAATTTACTACAGCCCATTTATAGTTTGTTAAAAGTACAGCCCATTTCAACCAACCATTCAAAACATATTTCAATAAAATTTCCCACATTTTGATGGGATCCGAAATATTTTTATCCCGAAATTTCTAGTCAGGTTAAATACAATTTCAATATAAATTTATATTACGTAAAAATCGAACGAAACATTGCGCTCACAACAATTAATGAAATTAAAATTTTCAATATCCAAAAATAATAATTTATAAAGAAATCACGTGTTTGGTGCATTTTTATAGTTCTTGCCTAGTTTTTACAATTACATCCCATTTATTATTTCTTAAAGCCCATTTTCTTGTTAAGCCTAATGTATCCCTCCTAGGAAAGATTTGCAGCCTAGCGGGGCGGAGAATAACAACTTGACCTTGCCTGGGTATTCCTAAAAAAGGTATAGCTAGGCTAGCCATTTTCAGCTTGAAAAAAATTAATATCTGGGCTGGATATCTGGCTTGGGCTAGACGGGCCATAGCCCCCCAAGTTAATACCATGGCGATGTTTTCGTTGTTGTTCAGAGGAGAAAAAATAATATCTGGGCTAAACATCAAAAAACTCTGCACAAATACTTCACGAGCTGCTTGGTCCCTGCCGTTGGCCGCTTCTTGTGCAATTCTCTCGTTTATTGACTACTCCAGGAGGTTGACAATGGTGTGGGACCATGATGTCAGGAAACCAGGAGGAAGCAAAATAAATTATAGTTATATATATATATATATATATATATATATAATAAGGAGGCACTTGCGTACGTGAGGCTATGGACCTGGTGGGTCCCCATTGTCATCCTCTCCACGTAAAGTCATCTCCTCGCTCGCGCGTGCTTTCCGCCTGAAACAGTCAGCGCCCCCCTGCTTCCCGGTGCAGGCGATTGCTCCGCCTTCAAATGACACAAGTGTCGTCCGTCCGTCCATCTGCCGCCCACATTAATGATACGCGGTTGCCGAGGCGGCTACTCCGGCGCCACACGTCTGTCCCTCCGCCCGCCCACCATTGCTATATAAACTGCTGCGCCGGCCATAGCCGCAATCATCTGCATCCGTTCCCTTTCTCCTATCCACACAACTACTACCCACCATGGCTTCCTCGCGCTCTAGCACTCTTCGAGATGGGCGGACGACGGACCACACGGAGATGGCAGCCATTGCTGACGACCGGCTGGCCGGCAGGCAGCCGGAGGACGACGATGTCCCAATGGAGAACATGGTAGTCGACGATCCAGTGCCAACACCCTCCCCCGCGCCATCCTCGCTGGTGCATTGCAGCATGACCATCGGCGAGGCACGTGCCCAATATATGGACAGGGTGAGGCAGATGCGTGAGGAGCAGTTCCGGGAGGCGCATGCTGACGCCGCCTACAACCACCATCTCCTCCAGGAGCACCTGCAGGCAGAGGAGCAAATCGCCATGGGCCAGGCGGAGCAGAGGCGCTGCTTGACTCGTACCGCTCCACCGCAAGGGCCGCCTCAAGCGCTGGCGGTACGGCATGCAGGTGGCGGATGCTGCGGTCGCCTACAAAGAGGCTAGCAAAGATGGCGATGAAGCGACCGAGGCGCGGTTTGGCGAGATCGAGGACGAGGCAGAGGACGATGTCGGCTCTGACGAGAGTCCCCGCGCCGCTGGCGTCGACAAGGTAGAGGACATCGCTGGCTTAGCCGAGGGCCCACCCTGCCGGCAACGTGGGGGAGGATTTCCACCGCTCTGCTGAGGCGCCGCCCATCGGCAACGAGACAGAGGACATCGCCGGCTCCGCCGAGGCCCCTCCCCGCTGCCAACGAGGCCGCACCACATAGAAAACGAGGAAGAGTAGAACACGGTAGGTCGCCGCCGCTCGGGTCCAAGTAAGGCCACCGCTGCTACCCTCTGGTTGAAGCCAAGCTAGGCGGGTTGACCATTGACGGCCTGTTAGCTTCTTGGCAGCGACGTGGAGTCAGAGAGCTGCACTGGAGAAGAACGCTACTTCTACTTAACTGCTGGTGCAGTTGGCTGACTGACACGTGGGCCCAACAGGCCACATGCCAGTTACGCAACTGCACCTGCAGTTAAGTCACTGAAGCTTATGTTTGGCTCAGCGGGACACAGGTGGGTATCTTCGGTTAATTAATTATACCTCCAGCGCACCCCTTTTTAGTTGAAGAATGTATGAAATGTAATGAAATCCGGCATGTTTATATGAAATCCGACCGTGTATTAATGAATTTATTTCGATAAGTTCAATTCCTGTATCAACGGCATTGGATGAACATGCAAAACAATACGTACTAGCATTATTCGGTGGTGATCACCTCGTTTGCAGCGATTTCACATGTACTCCTCCGGTCCTTTCTAGTCTGCATACAAGTTTTGTCTGCAGTCAAAGTATCTCTACTTTGACCAATCTTATACAAAAAAGTATGCACTTTCACAATGTGCGAAGTAAAAAGGAACAGAAGGAGTACAAAGAGTTTGAGCAGCTTTTTAGCGTTTCTGTACATTGCAATCAAACACACATGCCTGGCAATTCATAGAAAACATTCAAAACAATCAATGATTATGGATCTCAGCGACTCACATGTCAGAGGCAATATTTACTTCACAACTAAAGAATAAAGAAAAATTGATCGACACTTCACGTGACAAAGAAAGGCGTCCCATTCAAAATATCAAATGCATGTCTTGCTAAAATCAATGAGCAAAATTTGACAAGGTTGTCCCATTCCAAAATATCAAATGCCTATGATTGTGGAATGGGCAGGGTTTGCCATCAGTTCGGACATTGACATGGCACCTCGTGCTAAATAAACCAGCTGTTCTTTTTGTGCAGTTCCACAAAAATCAACCAAATTCGCGTGTAGCTTGTTTATTTCACCCTTATATGTTGCAACGGCTTGAACTTATCGGCACCTCCTTTCTTGTGGTGGAAATGAATGATTCAATGTATTCATGAACATTCTGTGCAGTTCCCATTGAAATCAAGCTGAGCACCCCTGTTTGCACAAATACAAAAAAGTGATTAGTATAAAGCAAACTGTACTATGATTTGACAGTTTCAACAGGCACATACATGGTCCATGTAGAGCACACTTTTAGAAAAATGGAACTCACCAGAAAGACTCCTAGAACAACATTGTACTCACGCATCACAGCAAAAAAATGGAGATTTGTCAGTCCTTCTGAGCTGAAGTTAGTTTGGTCTTGTGGGGAGTAATGTAACCATCCTTCAACTGCTCCTTCGATGAGAAGATAGACAAGGCTTCTTCATCTGGCATAATAGAAACAAGTCACTTCACGTACTCCATATTCTTTTTCAGAGGAAGATGATCCTGTTGTGCAAAGACAAGAGGACTAATAAATGCTAGCATCCATGTTTGCTCGAAAAAAAGGAAAGGAAATATTTAAAATAGCATGATGAAGCACTTCTCAAGGACAATACCACTTTTTCATGACAGTATCTAAACAGTTGCACAACACCAATAGAGATGACAAAGCTCAATCATATAGATGAAATCAGTGGGCGAGTGTCGGTGTCAAAACCGGCGGATCTCGGGTAGGGGGTCCTGATCTGTGCGTCAAGGCTGATGGTAACAGGAAGCAAGGGACACAGATGTTTACCCAGGTTCGGGCCCTCTCGATGGAGGTAAAACCCTACTTCCTGCTTGATTAATATTGATGATATGGGTAGTACAAGAGTAGATCTACCACAAGATCGTAGAGGCTAAACCCTAAGAGCTAGCCTATGATGGTATGATTGTAATTGTGATCGGCCTTCTAAGGACCAACCTCTCCGGTTTATATAGACACCGGAGAGGGCTAGGAGACTACGTGGAGTCGGTTACAAGGAAGGAAACATAATATCCGGATCGCCAAGCTTGCCTTCCACGCCAAGGAAAGTCCCATCCGGACACGGGTGAAGTCTTGAGTCTTGTATCTTCACGCTTCAATAGTCCGGACGATGTATATAGTTCGACTGTCCGGATACCCCCTAATCCAGGACTCCCTCAGTAGCCCCTGAACCAGGCTTCAATGACGATGAGTCCGGCGCGCAGTCTTGTTTTTGGCATTGCAGGGCGGGTTCCTCCTCCAAATACTCCAAGATAATTATCAAGCACTTGAACCGTGTCCGGATCCATAAAATGATCTTCACATGCCACTGTAGAGAGAATGGTATTTCACAAATGCAATCTGCTGACAACTTTTTTTGATGACGCGACTTGTTATTACGGTCGGATCATTATTCAAACCATTTTCTCACAACCAGCTACAGCGCATATTACGAGGCGGTTTCCTTGACACGTCTTGTCGAAGCAGAGATCGTGTCCCCTTATCACGGGATTCTCATCAATACGGGTATGGGTAATCCCACCACGCCATCAAGCGTGGCGCTTGGGAAGCAAGAGATTCCCAACGGGCAAGTGGCGAGGCGCACCGCTTTCGTCGCCTCTATAAAGGGACAAGATTTCCCCATTTTTACCCACGCCTTCTTCCTCCTTTGCCCACTCTTGCCCCCTCGAGCTCCAGCGCCCAAGCCAAAGTCTTCTCCGCACAACCAAACATGTACGGAGCAGGAGGAAGTGGGTGGTGTAGGACCTTGAAGTATGTCTAGAGGGGTGATTAGACTACTTGACCAATTAAAAACTTAGCCTTTTCCCCAGTTTTTAGAGTTTGGCAGATTTTAGCTATCTTAGGACAAGTCAAGCAATCATCACACAGTTCAAGCAAGCATGCTAAGAGTATATTGGCAGCGGAAATTAAAGCATGCAACTTGCAAGAAAGTAAGGGGAAGGGTTTGGAGGATTCAAACGCAATTGGAGACACGGATGTTTTTGGCGTGGTTCCAATAAGTGGTGCTATCGTACCTCCACGTTGATGGAGACTTCAACCATGAAGGGTAGCGATTCTTGCGAGTCCACGGAGGGCTCCACCCACGAAGGGTCCACGAAGTAGCAACCTTGTCTATCCCACCATGGTCGTCGCCCACGAAGGACTTGCCTCACTAGCGATAGATCTTCACGAAGTAGGCGATCTCCTTGCCCTTACAAACACCTTGGTTCAACTCCACAATCTTGTCGAAGGCTCCCAAGTGACACCTAGCCAATCTAAGAGACACCACTCTCCAAGAAGTAACAAATGGTGTGTTGATGATGAACTCCTTGCTCTTGTGCTTCAAATGATAGTCTCCCCAACACTCAACTCTCTCTCATAGGATTTGGATCTGGTGGAAAGAGGATTTGAGTGGAAAGCAACTTGGGGAAGGCTAGAGATCAAGATTCATATGGTAGGAATGGAATATCTTGGCCTCAACACATGAGTAGGTGGTTCTCTCTCAGAAATGGTAAGTTGGAAGTGTAGGTTTGTTCGATGGCTCTCTCCATGAATGAAGAGCAGGTGGAGGGGTATATATAGCCTCCACACAAAATCTAACCGTTACACACAATTTACCAATCTCGATGGGACCGAATCAACAAACTCGGTCAGACCGATTTTAGTAAACCTAGTGACCGTTAGGTTTTTCGGTGGGACTGACATGCATCTCGGTAGGACCGATATGGTTAGGGTTAGGGCATAATGTAATCTCAGTGGGACCGATTTGCTCTTTTCGGTGAGACCAAAATGTTACAGAAGGGAAACAGAGAGTTTACATTGCAATCTCGGTGGGACCGATCCGCTCTTTCGGTGAGAACGATAAGTTACTGAAAAGGAAACAGAGATTAATCTCCCATCTCGGTGAGACCGAGATCCCTATCGGTAGAACCGATTTGCCTAGGGTTTGTGGCAGTGCCTATGACATATTGAATCGGTGGCGCCGGATAGGAAGAATCGGTGAGACCGATTTTGGCTTTAGGTTTAGGTCATATGTGGATGTGACAAAGTAGCTGAGGGTTTTGGAGCATATCACTAAGCACATGAAGCAAGAGGCTCATTAAGCAACACCTCATCCCTCCTTGATAGTATTGGCTTTTCTTATAGACTCAATGTGATCTTGAATCACTAAAATATAAAATAAAGAGTCTTGAGCTTTTGAGCTTGAGCCAATCCTTTGTCATTAGCATTTTGAGGATCCACTTTCATCATCCATGCCATGCCATTCATTGAGCTTTCCTGAAATGTTCATCTTGGAATAGCATTAGCTCAATGAGCTATATGTTGTTATGAATTACCAAAACCACCTAGGTATAGTTGCACTTTCAATCTCCCCTTTTGGTAATTGATGACAACATATAGATCAAAAGCTTCGACAAATGATAATAAGATTAAAAACATCGTCGCTTTGAGAAGTATGTGATAAGCAAGAGCTCCCCCTAAATTTGTGCATAGATTATGATTTTCTTTGGACTGCAAATGCACAAGGAATTAGGCTCATGGGTTACTCTTTCATGTCACATACATCTTGGTGGAGCGCTCAAAATGATACGAAATGAATACATGCACTCATCACCAAGCACCGTGAATGATCACATAGGATAGATAAGATAATATCATCAAACATGCATAAGTGTAGCTTATGATCAAACACATGATCATCAATGTATCACAAACATAGTATATCAAGCAACCAAAAGCAAACAAGTTTGAAAAACTACCAAATCAAGAGAGAACAAAAGCAACACTCTCTCTCTCTCTCTCGAAGCCTATGATCTATACATGTTTCTCCCCCTTTGGCAACAAGTTACCAAAAAGTTCATAGAAAATGCATAGTGCTAGATCGACTCTTAGGCTTGATCTTCAGGTGGTGGAGTCTGGATAGCGCCGAGGACGAAAGCTTCAGTTGAAGTAGATGGAGCTGGAGCTGATGTAGGTGCTGGAGCTAGTGGCACTGAGGCTGTAGCTGGTGTAGATGAAGTTGCTCTTGTGTCAGGAACTGGCACATCAAATGACCTATGGGCTCTGGGCACTCTGGCAAATGCATCAGTTGTTGTTTTGCCCTTCCTCTCCTGCATGTCATCTTGTAGTTGCTCCACTGCAGACTGAATCTCAGTTACTTTCACATCTAAGTCATAGAACTTTTGTTCTATGATTCTCTCCAAGCTCTCCTGATTTTGAGTGAGGGTGGCCAATCCCTTCTCAATCCTCAGGGTTGATGCTATTAAGTATACAAGCTGCTCCTGCTTGTTCTTCAAGAAATAATCAGATGCCTCCTCTTGAGTTGGCATCCCGGCAGCCTTCTCCTTCCTTGCCTTCTCCTTCTTCTCTTGTTCTTGAACTGACGATGGATCATTCTCATTCATGACAACCTCATTGTCCTCAAAGTCTGGATAAATTGGAAAATGCTCTTTATCCAATAGATATTTGCATGTGCCCATCTTTGAGTTAATCAACTCCACGGATCTCGAGGGGCATATCCACAACTTCTTTTACGATCATTGCAGTCCTCTTAATGGTTTCAACCATAAGGCTCATGACTTTGAATTTCTGTGGCACATCAAACAAATGCAACATGTTGATTGCATGCCCTCTGATCATGTTGTGGTCACCGGACTTTGGCAGTAGGGTATGCCTTAAGATGCAGTTCATTGTTGGCAGCCCTGATAGAAGGAAGTGGACTGATCCAAACTTATGTGTCTCAATGGATGTGTCTGGGATCTCCTTGTACATGTGTGCCATGGAATTATGGTCCATTTTCTTCTTGGCATATACATCCAGGTCATGTTCATTCTCCTTTGGGGCATTTATCAGCTTTGCCCACTCCTCAACAGTTGGTGGTACCTTGTACCTTGAGACATCCACACTATCCTCGCCATCTGGATAAAAGTGTCTTTGTGGAGTAGAACTGCATGATAAGTTCATTGTTCCAGTTGGTGAGCTTTTGCCCAACAAAGTTTGCAACTCCAACAACAACAAAACTGTCTTGCACTCCAGGATAGTGCTCTACATTTTCCTGCATGTAGGTCCAGTCGACCCACCTTATATCACACACTATGGGCTTCTTATCTAGCAGAACAGTCTCATAAAAGTCCTACTATTCCTTGGTGTGGAATCTGTAGTCCACAGCAGTTCTTCTCCTTGAGGCATATGGATCTGTCATCCTGCATAGCCTCAACCCATTGTCTCTTCTGATCTTCATATCCTCAGCCATAGGATGGGCATCATTGTGGTCTGGGATCTTGGGCTTGAGCTTCCTCAGAACTTGTCCTTCTTCATCTTCTTCTTCAGCAACCTCATGCATTGGGGCCTTGTTCTTCTCAGTAGCTGGAATACTCCTGGTATTCCTCTTTGGTGCAGACTTGGCCTTGGGGGCAGCTTTGGGTGATTGCTTGGGCTTAGATGTGGCAGCCCCTGATCTTATTGCATCACCCATTGGCTTTGGTGCCTTTGGTGCTGGTGCAGCTATCTCTTCTTCCTCTTCCATCATGGAAGGCTTCCCAATAACTCTGACTGTGGTCTTCTTGACCCTCTCTTTCCTTTTCTTCCCTTCAAAGAAATTTGGATCTTTGGGATCAGGCTTATCAGGAATTTGAGTTGATGCTCTGACTTTTGGCATAGGTGTCCACTTGGCAGGAACCTTCTTATTGAGTCCAGGCTTTGAGCTATGTGATGAGCCATACTCCTTTTTGAGCACAACCTTCTTGGAGGTTGCTTCATCCTCTTCTGCCCTATAATCATCATATTGTGTATCTGAGGTTTTCTTCTTCCTTTGCCTGGTGGCAGCTTTAGGCAGATTGCTTGGGGTGCTCCTGCTGCCTTCATCTGAAGAGCTGGAGGGACTAGTGCCCTCACTCATGTTCACCTATTCCTCTGACCTGTTCTGACTGTCACTCTGGTCTGACATGCTGACTGCTGACCCTGTTAAGAGTTATATATGAGGTAGAGTGGATGAGCATCACAAAATGCAGAGATTTTTGCAAAAGAATGACTCAAAAATTTAGTTTAGTTTTCCACAGAAAGCATTTCGGATCAACCGATTTTGAAACTCGGTGATACCGAAGTAGTTTTGGAACCTAAACTGATGAACTCGGTTGGACCGAGTCATAGTTCGGTGGCACCGAGACTACTAGGGTTTCAAAAGTCCTAAAATCAGTCTCACCGATTAGTAATTCTCGGTCAGACCGAGTCTCACTAGTGCAATGGCATAAGCCAAATCGGTGGGACCGAGTTTTTCAACTCGGTGGGTCCGAGATGGTTTCGGCGGAAACCTAACCCTAAATTTTCGAATCAAAACTATTCTAACATTGCATTGACTAGATAGGAGTGTTTCAATCGTGGCAAGAATCAATAAGAACACAATGTGCTGAGAATCGGACGAGGAAAGCACAGTGATCGAGTCCATACCCTAGTTCGGCGGAGACTCGCTACGGCGGCAACGGCTGGGTTGAATTACATTGACGTGGCGGATACCCGGCTGACGGGCGGTGGCGACAAGGAGACGATCCGGAGACCACGGAGGCAGAAGCGAGCTATTGCGCTGGGCGAAGAGGTTCGGAGAAATTTCAAATTTTTGCCCGTGACTATATATAGCCCGACCACAGCCGGTGTGACCGAAAGTGGAACAACTTCGGTGGCACCGAGATGCAAAAGCGTATGCGATTATTGCAACTCGGTGTGACCGAAGAGTTCAAATCGGTTGCACCAAGATTGAACACCTAGATCGACTAAGTGATCTCGATAAGACCGAAATGGAGGAATCGGTAAGACCGAGAATCACAAAGAAGTTTTGGAAGTTTAAGTCTATGACGAATCGGGGACTCCGAGTGCTCCTCACACAGAGTGGTTCGAATCTGACTTGATCAAATTTTGTGATGTAGCATGAACAGAGTTTGAGACGAGAAAAGCATAGATAGCTAGAGAAGGTTCTTAGGCATTCTTGTCCATCCACTTGGCCAAAGAAAAAGAAGCCGATCAATCAAAACAACAAGTGGATGTCCTCGAATGAGTAAAGTATGCAACCAACATGCTCACACAATAAGATGGCAAATGAAATATGTGGCAAAGCATGCTCAACCAATTCTAGCATCTATCAAGCAATTGGCGATGACTAGGTCATCTATATATGAGTATATTGACTTAGGAGTCAAATGATAGACATTAGATCATAGGTCATACTCATCGTTTAAGCTGAAGTGGGGTTACCACTTTTACATAAAGCATTTATGTGTTCACATCATTAGAGTTGCTTTGACTCAATTCTTAGAGTTAAGCTCGCCCTAGATGTGAGATCCCCCTTAAGAGGGATGAACTAACCTTGGGTTTTATCGATGATGACTTCATGTAGGTGTTGAAGATGTGGATGGTCAATGTTGATGTACATCTTTTTGGACCAATCCTTTGGAGTGAGTTGCACTTTAAATACCTACATGGGTTAGTCCCACAAGGAACAAACAAGTATATCCATAGACATAGAGTGATGCACACACAAAATGATGTCCATGAAATCATTAGGTTACCTTGTCCGTTGCCTTACCAACATGAGGATTTGTGACTCCTTGAACTGGTGCAAGATATGGAAGTTGATTGCACTTGTCCTTGCCATAATGATATGAGTGAAATATGTTGGCGGAGTCACCCTCAAGAAATCTCTAGTTCTTATTCTTCTGGATCCACATCATCTTGATGGGAATCCTTGGAGTTGTAGTTGTACTTGATGAGGTAGAACTTGACGTAGTCTTGGGAATCCACTTGACCGAGACCTTAGGTGCTTCTTCAAATGCATCAATCTCTTCTTGAAGCTTGTCCTTGCCTTTGTTCTTGTGGTCTTGTGGTGGAAGATTAACTTGTGCCTGTGTTCCCTTGAAGGAAGTAGGATCATACTTCTCTTGTTGAGGAACAAACTTCGTCTTGGGGTATTGATCTTCTTCCCACTCAACTCCATTGGCATTGAACTTTCGTTCAAAACCAACACCTTGATTCTTCCGGTGCCTTCCTTGCTTGCGTACAATTTCCTCGAATTGCTTACTCCCGGCAAGGCTCTTGTATACACCTTTCTCTATAATTCCCTTCAATAAGCTATTTTCTTGCTCAAGTGTAACTTGGCTAAGAGAATCATTAGTGGAATCAAGAGAACTACTAGAAGCAACAATATTGGATTTAGCATTGTTATTGTTACTACTAGAAGAAGAATCTTTCTTGTTCTTGATACTAGACTTGACTTGAGGCATGTAAGTAGATAAGAGTAAATGCTTGGCAATGTAAGAAGAACTTTTCTTATGGAGATCATCATTGATAGCTTTTAAGAACTCATGCTCTTGCTCAAGATTGATCTTTTCAAAGCGTAACTTCTCATGAGCCCTTAAAAGTTCTCGATGATCTTCAAAGATAGTTTCATGAGCTAACTTAAGAGTGTTTAGTTCTTTAGTTAGACGCTCAATTTTCTCCTTATCATTGTCATTCGTTTCACCTTGATTAGCATGATTAATTGACGTTTCATCATAGTATTCATCACTAGAGCTGTCAACAAGTAAATCATCATCACCTAGCAAGTCATCTTCATCAACATCAAAATCAATATACTCGGGGAGTGTTACCTTAGGACCTTTGGCCATGAAGCATCTACGAATTCCTTCATTTGGTGATTCAAATATGTCGTAGGAGTTGGTTGACACAAATGCTAGACCGGCAACACCTTCATCTTGAGTATATTTGGAGTCGGAGTGATAGCTTATCTCGGAGTGATGGTCGGATTCGGAGCCGGATACCCATTAACCAACATGAGCTTGATGTCTTTGTTTTGTGTAGCTCTTTGATGACTTGTCCTTCCTTTCCGAATCCTTGCTTCTCCGTGAGGGTCTTCGTTCATAACGATCATCTCTACTCCTCCTCTCTCTTGGTGGTGATTCTTCTCTTCTACTTCTTCTTTTTGGAGAGTCTTCTCTTATTTTGTAGGGTGCCGTACACTCATTGGAATAGTGTTCGGGTCTCCCACAATTGTACCAATTTCGCTCTCGACTAGAAGATCTTTTGTCATTGTAAGACCTAGACTTGGAGCTTCTTTCTTTGCTTCTACTCTTGTAGAATTTGTTGAAGTTCTTCACCATTAAGCTCAATTCTTCATTGAGCGTTTGTTTCTCACTTTCGATGATGTGGGGGCTTCGCTTGAGGCTTTGTAAGCACCACTTGACTTGTTGTGAAGTTCCTCCTTATCCTTGAGTGACATCTCATGAGCAACAATTCTTCCAATGACTTCCGTTGGCTTGAGATCTTTGTAGTTTGGCATCATTTGAATCAATGTGCACACGGTATCATACTTTCCATCCAATGCTCTTAGGATCTTCTTGATGATGAATCATCGGTCATCTCTTCACTCCCTAAGCCGGCAATTTCATTTGTGATAAGTGCAAGCCTAGAGTACATTTCAGCGACACCTTCACCATCCTTCATTTTGAACTTGTCAAGCTGACTTTGGAGCACATCCAACTTGGATTCCTTGACGGATTCGGTACCTTCATGCATATCAATCAAAGTATCCCAAATTTCCTTTGCATTCTCAAGGCGGCTGATTTTGTTGAATTCTTGAGGCACAATCCGTTGAAGATGATATCACAAGCTTGAGCGTTGTATTGCAACATCTTCAATTCTTCCGCATTAGCTTCACGGTTCGGCTCTCTCCCATCAAATAATTCACCTTGCAAGCCAGTACAAATAATTTCCCAAACGGCGGGGTTATCTCCGAGATTATGCATTTTCATCTTATGCTTCCAACTAGCAAAATTAGTACCATCAAAGTAAGGACCTCTACGGTGATAATTTCCCTTGCTAGACGCCATACTCTCCTAGGTTGTGATACCAAGGCTGTGACCACCAAAAGCTATGGAAATCAAAGCAAATGGAGACCAAAGCTCTGATACCACTTGTAGGACCTTGAAGTATGTCTAGAGGGGGGTTGATTAGACTACTTGTCCAATTAAAAACTTAGCCTTTTCCCAGTTTTAGAGTTTGGCAGATTTTAGCTATCTTAGGACAAGTGAAGCAATCATCACACAATTCAAGCAAGCATGCTAAGAGTATATTGGCAGCGGAAATTAAAGCATGCAGCTTGCAAGAAAGTAAGGGGAAGGGTTTGGAGGATTCAAACGCAATTGGAGACACGGATGTTTTTGGCGTGGTTCCGATAGGTGCTGCTATTGTACCTCCACGTTGATGGAGACTTCAACCCACGAAGGGTAGCAGTTGCCTGTGAGTCCACGGAGGGCTCCACCCACGAAGGGTCCACGAAGTAGCAACCTTGTCTATCCCACCATGGTCGTCACCCACGAAGGACTTTCCTCACTAGCGGTAGATCTTCACGAAGTAGGCGATCTCCTTTCCCTTACAAACTCCTTGGTTCAACTCCACAATCTTCTCGGAGGCTCCCAAGTGACACCTAGCCAATCTAGGAGACACCACTCTCCAAGAAGTAACAAATGGTGTGTTGATGATGAACTCCTTGCTCTTGTGCTTCAAATGATAGTCTCCCCAACACTCAACTCTCTCTCATAGGATTTTGATATGGTGGAAAGAGGATTTGAGTGGAAAGCAACTTCGGGAAGGCTAGAGATCAAGATTCATATGGTAGGAATGGAATATCTTGGCCTCAACACATGAGTAGGTGGTTCTCTCTCAGAAATGGTAAGTTGGAAGTGTAGGTTTGTTCTGATGGCTCTCTCCACGAATGAAGAGGAGGTGGAGGGGTATATATAGCCTCCACACGAAATCTAACCGTTACACACAATTTACCAATCTCGGTGGGACCGAATCAACAAACTCGGTCAGACCGATTTTAGTAAACCTAGTGACCGTTAGAGTTTTCGGTGGGACTGACATGCATCTCGGTAGGACCGATATAGTTAGGGTTAGGGCATAACGTAATCTCAGTGAGTCCGATTACACAAACTCGGTGAGACCGATTTTGGTAATTAGCTAACCAAAGAGTTGGTCAGGTAAACTCGGTGGGACCGATTTGCTCTTTTCGGTGAGACCGAATTGTTACAAAAGGGAAACAGAGAGTTTACATTACAATCTCGGTGGGACCGATCCGCTCTTTCGGTGAGACCGAAAAGTTACAAAAAGGAAACAGAGAGATTACAATCCCATCTCGGTGAGACCGAAATCCCTATCGGTAGAACCGATTTGCCTAGGGTTTGTGGAAGTGGCTATGACGTATGGAATCGCTAGCGCCGGATAGGAAGAACCAGTGAGACCGATTTTGGCTTTAGGTTTAGGTCCTATGTGGATGTGAGAAAGTACTTGAGGGTTTTGGAGCATGTCACTAAGCACATGAAGCAAGAGTCTCATTAAGCAACACCTCATCCCTCCTTGATAGTATTGGCTTTTCTTATAGACTCAATGTGACCTTGAATCACTAAAATATAAAATGAAGAGTCTTGAGCTTTTGAGCTTGAGCCAATCCTTTGTCATTAGGATTTTGAGGGATCCACTTTCATCATCATGCCATGCCATTCATTGAGCTTTCCTGAAATGTTCATCCTGGAATAGCATTAGCTCAATGAGCTATATGTTGTTATGAATTATCAAAACCACCTAGGGATAGTTGCACTTTCAGGTGGCTTCCACCGTCAAGGAGAAGCATATAGCAAATCTTCGGGCGGCCGGATACTTAGCCGCAGACATAGCGCACTGCCACGGATTGGGCAGGTCATTCGACCCGGTACCCCATGAGAGGGTCGTGTTCGCCGCCCACTTCGCCTCGTGGACTGGGGTTTCCACTTCACCCCTTCGTCCATGAGCTCATGTTCTACTACGGGCTAGATTTCCATGATCTAGCCCGAATTTCATCCTCGACATCTCGGCGTTCATCGTCAGATGCGAGGCTTTCCTCCTTGTCTGGCCTCACTTGGCTGTGGCTGCAAATCTTCTGCGTGAAGCCAAGATTGTACGCGCCAACAAGCGGAGTCTTGGAGGGGCCATGGTGGGCAAGATGCCTAACGTCACATGGCTGGACGGCTCCTTTGTGGAGACCGTAAAAGGGTGGCAATCGGGGTGGTTCAACATCACCGAGCCGCGCGGCACCAACTGGGCGGCGGCCCCCGAGTTCCGATCCGGAGCCCCCATGCGGCTCACCTCCTGGGAAAAGAAGGGCCTGACTTGGGGTGAACCTACAGAGCTGGCCGGACTCCAAAACTGCATCAGGATCATGAAGGACAAGAACATCAAGCTTTTCAACATGATCCAGGTCATGCTCGTTCGCCGAATGCTGTCGTGCCAAAGGCGGGCATTCAACCTGTGGGGGTTCGTCCCGGCCGAACACCAGACGCTTCAGAGGCTCTATGGCATGAAGCACAAAGATGCGTGGAAGGAGTTGTTTAAGACCTCCGAAGTACCTCCTCCCACATCCAAGGACCGCTGACTTCACGCAGCGCGGCCCCCGCGTCCGGTGAGTTTCAGGATTACCACCGGGTTTGGTTTTTCCCAATACATTCATGGGGGAGTCTTAAGTATTTGTGTATATTTGATCAGGATTATGTGGAGACAGCAGAGCAAATTGGTATGTCGGCTCCATTGCCCGGAAGGCCAGGTGATGCTCTCCTGAAGGAGATGCTAGTCCGGCGCCTACAAGGTCTTGGGAGAAGAAGGCCGAAAGAAGGCCGGGGACGGGAAGGGTCTCAGCGTGAGTTATGCGGAAGCCTCGTCCGAAGATGACGACGCAGACTCCTCCCACAAAGGGGAGGAGGAAGAAGAAGAAGGCGCCCATCTGGAAAGGATGAGGGGCCCGGAGAGGCGGGCCAGGGGGCCGGAAAAGGCCCTCGGCGCAAGGCCGTTATACCCCTGTCGTCCGATGATGACGAGACAGATTCCTCCCGCGGAGGCGGGGGGAATCAAGAAGAAATTCCACCTCCCTGCCGGGGAGAAGAAGAGAAAGCCGCCGGAGGAGGTCAAGGCGTCAAGAAGGGAAGGTACCCCTTCCTGACTACTCCGCCATGGCCGCTCATAGTGAGGAAGGGTGGCTGCCCAGGGGGAAGCCCCCGGTGCGATCGTAAGTGTCCGCACTCCATCATAACTTCATTCTATAGCTTTTGTTTAATGGCGGACATATGTGCAGTCGGCCAGGCTTACCGAAGTGTCTTCCTCCGGATCCCCGAGTGATTCGGAGATCAATTCGCCCGACAGCCACTACTCCTCAACCCGCGGATGACATGAGGTGTTGTCCCAAAGGCTCCCAGCGGGGAGGTGACTCTGGAGATGCCCCAAGGCGGGGTCCCAGATGTCGGACACGCGGGGTTCAAGGTCCCCACGGATCGTGTCGATGAGAGCCACAATAGGCCAGGCTCTCAGCCGAACACTGTCCCGGAACCTTCAATGGTTCCGAACTCAGGCGGACAGCCCCTCGTCAGGGAGAGCGAGCCGTGCGCATCGAGGACTTCAGTGCGCTGAGGCCTTTGGATTGTCTGCTGGAAGCGCTTCGCGGCGCTTCCATAGATGAGTAGCACCGTACTCTTATGAGCTCGGTGATTCGGAAGGTTTCGTCCGCCAAGATCTGACTAACCGAAGCTTGCACCAGCCTCTTGACAGGTTTTGAGGTAAGTAATAAATATGTGTAAAATTACCACCCGATAGGTAGTAGCCCCTGATACTACATGCGGTGTTAGGAAAGAAAAACCAAATGGAGGGTCAATTATAATCCGCAAGGGTCTAACAATAAATATTCGTGTGCATAAGCGGTGTCTGTGCTTGCTTGCTGCTTGCATCTTGCCAAAGTTGCCAAACTGAAGCAGGATCTGGAGCAGGCGCAGGGAGAGCTCGGCCTCACGAAGAGGCAGCTCGAGGAGAATAAAGGTAAGTGATTCCCCGTTCGTATGTATTTAAAGATAGGAAAAATTGGTCAGTCTAACGCCAAAGCGTCGTGACTGTGTAACAGGGGCCACCGCCGAAGTGGCGTCCCTAAAGAAAGCACTGTCCGAGGCCGAAAACAAAGCGGCCTTGGAATGCAAGGAGTGCGAAAAGCAAAGTGCTAGAGTAGGCGAGGTACAGCAAGAGCTCCAGGACCTTGGCAAGAAGTGTGAGTGCGTGGAGCATGATCTGAAGATGAAGGAGGCCGAGCTTGCAAAGGCCCTTGTAAATTTGAAAGATGCCAAGGCCGAAGCCGAGAAAGCACAGTAGGATATCCAGGAGGCCAAAAAGATAGCAGCGGGTAAGAAATTATTTATGCAAAGAAAACATGTGGAGGAGGCGTTTCTTTTACTTACTCGAATTCGGAGCTCTCCAGGGGCATTTGCAGATCTGCCACGCAGTGTCTCAGACGCTGTGGAGTTCTACCGTGCCCAGGAGGGGAGCTCAATAGAGAAGCTGTTCTGGTCCCAGTATGCTGGGGCCGATCATCCGATGCCTCTGAGCGACCAACTGAAGTAGTTGATCGAACTCCACAGGGCGGCCGAACTGGCTATGAAGGACTTCATAATCAGGATGTGGCCTGGTGAGCTCCTGCCCAGTAGCTACTTTGGCCTGATCAAGCGGATGGTGGATGCCTGCCCGCGGCTTGAAGTGATCAAGCGATCAGTCTGCATCGAAGGTTCCCGCTGAGCCTTTGCCCGCGTCAAGGTGCATTGGGGCAAGCTGGATGCGGAGAAGCTGGTCAAGGATGGGCCGCCGGAAGGCAAGGCGCATCACCATCCCGAAATGTACTACGATGGCGTGATAAAGGGTGCTCGTCTCGTCCCCGATGAGTGTACCAAGGACGCCATTTTGGAATGAATTCACTTCTGTCATGTTTGTAATTAAAGACGAAGTTACTCACGCTATGTAGCGCTTTTGTTATTTAAACTATTACCTTATGTGCGGCTGTTTATAAAATTCTGAAAGTAGGCCAGTCGTCGGCTTCCTCCCCCATGTAACTAGTACTGAGGTGTTCGTGGAAAACCCGGACACTCCTTATCTTAATGTTTGGTCCCTTAAGGAGGTGTCCGGCGCAGCGAACAAGGCAATCGGACTATGCGGCTTTATAACTTTCACTTAGACATAGAAGTCTACAATTTTAAATTTCAGCGAAGCCCCTAGAATTCGGAAGGCCGAATCGGGGCGCTATACACGCCTAGATCGGACGAAGCCGATTTAGCGCCTAAAGCGGAAAATCTTTAAGGATTTTAAAACCTCTCGGACAGCGACCAGCTCTCGCCACATCATGCCGGTCAGTTTTGGCTTTCTCTCTTTGGGGTGCTCGTCACGAAGAACCGGGACACAATCGCAGTAGTTCTCCTGCGCTACCTTAGCCGACATAACGGAACGTAAGGCACCAAAACAAGGGAGCCGGGCTATCCCAACTATAGACCCAAGACATGATTCGAGCTGATGCATATAGTGCTATAAGTTCGGGTGCCGCCTTTGTTGAAAGTGTTCGGACTTTATTTGCCATATTACAGGGCGCCATGAGAAGCCCCTGGCGAACTGACCGCACCAAGGTGTACGGATGAAATATCAAATGGACATTTATAAGAGAAAAAATGCTCAAATAAGAATAATTAGCTGACGCTATATATAATCTCCCATTGACAAAAAATACGTTTAAGCGTACGTTTACAATGGATGCGTTAAGCAGAGATAAAATAGGACTATTTAACATGTCCTATCCAGGGGCAGGCTGTGTTCAGATAGATAAAGCAGGTATAATGATCGTAAATAAATTCCACCTGGGTATTTCCTTCTGTGACAACGTCTATTGCCTCCTTGGATGTCTCTCCCCTATGAGTCCGACAATTCATCTCTTTTGAGGATGCTGCCCCAACGCGTGTCCTGAAAGGTAAGAGGGAAAGAGTATGAAGGTATTTGGCGGTTACCCGCACTATTGACTGAGTCGTTGATGCGCCTCCGCTTATGCCCATGGTATTTTGAGTGCGTAATTGTGTGCGTGCGGCGCGAAATGCTGCTGGAGGGGCTTGAGCGGAGGCCGGACTGCTAATCACGCTCTTGGCGTTCCTGATGATCCTGTTGCGGGGTGCTCCGGACTCGCTTGACGGTGCTCGAAGTTGTCGCCGGATTGGTTTGTCGGAGTAGGCCGCATTGTACTTCTGCCGCGAGGGCTGCTGTATGCTCTTCTGTTCGAAGGGAGCGGTCCATGTTTCCGTTGACAGTGATGAACCCGCGCGGTCCTAGCATCTTGAGCTTGAGGTATGCATAATGTGGTACCGCATTGAATCTAGCGAATGCGGTTCGTCCGAGCAGTGTGTGGTAACCATTGCGGAAAGGGACGATGTCGAAGATTAACTCTTTGCTCCGGAAGTTGTCCGGGGATCCGAAGACCACTTCCAGTGTTATAGAGCCCGTACAGCGGGCCTCTACTCCAGGAATTACACCCTTAAAGGTGGTTTTAGTGGGCTTGATCCTTGAAGGGTCAATGCCCATTTTTGCGCACTGTGTCCTAATAAAGCAGGTTCAGGCTGCTGCCGCCGTCCATAAGGACTCGCGTGAGGTGGAAACCGTCGATGATTGGGTCTAATACCAATGCGGCTGAGCCGCCATGACGGATGCTAGTAGGATGATCCCTACGATCAAAGGTGATCGGACAAGCTGACCATGGGTTGAATTTGGGGGCGACTGGCTCCATCACATAGACGTCCCTTAGTGCCCGCTTCCATTCCCGTTGGGATGTGCATGGCATAGATCATGTTGACCGTTTTCACCTGGGGGGAAATTTCTCGTCCCCGTGTTGGACGTCGGGCTCCTCGTCATCGTTGTTGTGCAGCCCCTTGTCCTTGTCTTCGGCGTTTATCTTGCTGGCCTGTTTGAATACCCAGCAATCTCTATTGGTGTGGTTGGCTGGCTTGTCCGGGGTGCCATGAATTTGGCACGAGCTCTCCAGTATGCGGTCCAGACTGGACGATCCCTAATTATTTCTTTTGAACGGCTTCTTCCGCTGACCGGGCTTGGATCCGCTGAATCCGGCGTTGACTGCCGTGTCTTGATCTTGTCGCCGTTGTTCTCGTCGCTTATATACATTACGCCATGGCTTGCCATTATTGTCGCGGCCATCCGAATTCCCAAAATGTGGCGTAGTGCTGCTGCGAGCCAACCAACTATCCTCGCCCGCGCAAAAGCGGGTCATTAGTGTTGTGAGAGCTGCCATGGACTTGGGTTTTTCCTGGCCGAGGTGTCGAGCGAGCCACTCGTCAGGATATTATGCTTAAAAGCAGCCAGGGCTTCGGCGTCCGGACAATCAACTATTTGGTTGTTTTTTGTTAGGAAGCGAGTCCAGAATTTCCTGGCTGACTCTCCGGGCTGTTGAGTAATGTGGCTCAAGTCATCAGCATCAGGTGGTCGCACATATGTGCCCTGGAAGTTGTCGAGGAATGCGTCTTCCAGGTTTTCCCAACTGCCAATGGAATTTCTTTGGCAGGCTGTTTAGCTAGTGCCGGATGGTCCTTTGAGCTTAAGGGAAGATACTTGATGGCGTGTAGATCGTCTCCATGAGCCATGTGAATGTGGAGAAGAAAATCTTCGATCCATACTGCGGGGTCTGTTGTGCCATCGTATGGTTCGATGTTTACGGGTTTGAACCCTTCTGGGAATTCATAATCCATTACTTCATCAGTGAAGCAGAGGGGGTACACGGCGCCTCTGTGCCGGGCTATGTGGCTACACAGGTCGAATTGCTCTGGGTGGCTATGTTCGGCCCGGCGGGACTTGTTGAAGGTGTATCCGGCGTGACGGTCGTCGTCGCGTGCCGAGGTGCGCCCCCGCGATCCGTAGATCGATCTTGGATGTCCTGTTTTGTTGCCCCGGGCCGTAGTGTGTTGGCGTGGGGGTGTTGGCTGGTATGCGGACTGGTACGCCGTTTTATCCCGGCCACGAGGTGGCCGGCCAGCCGTATGTTGCTCGAGTCTGTATTCCTCGGCTGCCAGTACTTCAGTCCATCTGTCTGTGAGCAGGTCTTGATCGGCTTGGAGTTGCTGCTGCTTCTCTTTCAGGCTCCTCGCAGTGGCTATAAGCCGACGCTTGAAACGCTCCTGCTCTACGAGATCCTCAGGCACGCCGAACTCGTCGTTGCCGAGGCTAATCTCGTCTTCGGAGGGGGGCATGTAGTCATCTTCGTCCGGGTACTCGTCCGTCGCCTGTTCTTCTGGGCTGACCTGCTCATCCTCCTGTTCGTCCTGCTCGAAGGCGGGCTGATTAGGGTTGTATTCTTCTTCGGCACCATTCGGATTGTTTTCGTCTCCTGGGCCGGTATTGCTGTGGCGGGACTTGGAGTGGCGCCGATGACGCCCATTCTTTGCTTTTTTCCCTGGGGTTTTATCCTCCATTGCCTCATCGCCATTTGTTTCCTTCGGAGTGTCCACTGTCGGGGCAGGCTGATCTGGCCCACGAACACCTATGGGGCCGGCGGACCGAGCCCCTTTCGGTTCGTCGGGGAGCGGAGGTCGCACGAAGAGCAGATCGAGGCGAAGCACACGAGGGGTTTACCCAGCCGAGCTCTCCGGAGAGATAATACTCCTACCGCTGCTTGTCTAGGTGTATTGCGTTCTTGCTCAGGAGCACTCGAATGCTACAATACAGATGAGCTGCTAATGAGACTGAGCGTGGAGGGAGCTGATCGACCAGCCAACCCTTTCTACGTTGCGCATGGGCCTCCTTTTATATGCTCAAAGGGGCTCCGACAGGTGGCAATGTAGACGGGGGTACAAATGTAAAACTAGTGGTTGGTACACCTACTTGTACAGTGTACAGTGTAATATACCTAACCCTGACGGCAGGGGACAAAGGCATTAAATGCCCGTCTAGTCGCCCTAACAGTGCAAACAGGGACCGTCAGGGGCGCCACCGTTCGCCACGATGGCAAAATTGTCAGCGCTGCTTGCCACCTCGCACCGCTGGCTGCGCAGCCTCTCGCCATGCGCGCCTGGAAAGGCCCCAGGGCGACACATTAGTGGATGCGCTGGAGCGTAGGTACAGAGAGGTGGTCTGCGCTGCAAGCGCCTTTGCCGCTTGTTGTCTTTGTCGCGCCCGGAAGCTTGTCGCTCACTGGCCTTCCCGGCAAGCTCCTCTTGCCGGGCCTTCTCTTGTAAGTGCACAGGGTGGCCTTCGGCAAACTCCTCTTGCCGGGGCCTTGTCTCCTATGTGCCTTGGGTGGCCTTCCGGCAAGCTTCTCTTGCCGGGCCTTTTCTCCCGGCTTGAATACTTTGTTCTTGAATGGCTCCAAAGGAACCACGGAGGACCTTGGCGGTCACCCAGTAAGCCTTGCAGCGGAGGGCTGCAATCGCCTGTGCACAAGTTCGGGATACTAGGGTACCCCTACTCTAATACACCGACAGAGCCCTCGTGCACAGGCCACACACGGTGCCGAAGCGCTGTTGGGCCAGGCCCAAACAGGCACGGGCACACGCGGCCCGGGTCATACCATAACTCACCCCAGACCCACCACGCCCCCCACGAACGGCACGCATCGAACGTGGCGTCGTGCGAGAGATCGTGGGCGAGGTCGTGGGGGTTTCTTTATTCGGGAAATCGGAACGTCCGCCCCCTCCCTCTTTATAAGCAGGGGAAACAGGGGCACGTCGCCTACCTTGCCAGTTGCTGTCCCATCGAAAAAACCACCGCTGCTCCCCCCTTCTTCTCAAGGCTGAAAAGAGAGCAGCGCTCCGCCCCCCATCGCCGCCAGCACACTCAACGTCGTCGATCTCCTCCACCGCCTCCGCCATGGGCCCGAAAGCCGACAAGGGGAAGACCGTGAAGTCGGCCGAGGCGCTGCGGCTTGCGGCGCTGCAGAAGGAGCGGTCGTCTTCCCCTCAGCTTCGCGAGGGAGCCGAGGGAGAACTACTACCTCTTCTCGGTCGACGGAGACGCGATGCATCCGCCAAGACGGCAGTACTTCGCCGCCGCAGAACTGGCCCCGACGGGGTATCCCTTCTTCGCGCTCCTCTTCTACTGCGGGCTCTGCCCGCCCTTATCTGAGTTCTTTTGTGACATTATGAACACCTACGGGTTCTGCCTCCTTGATTTCACCCCCAACGCCGTTCTGACCATGGAAGTTTTCGCACACCTTTGCGAAAACTTTGTCGGAGTCCACCCAAATGTGGCTCTTTTCCGCCACTTCTTTTTACCCTGAGCCGAGAGAGGAGAGCCCCTTGCCGGAGGAATTGCTTGGGTCTCTGTGGTCGGCAAGAAGGAGGCCTATCTAGAGGAGAGCTCCGTAGCAAATGGGAGGAGTGGAGGGCATATTGGTGCTGGATTGTTGAGTAGAACCCGCAGCCTTTACAGCCCAGCCAAACCCCAAAGAGTACGCTGCAATGATTGGAGCAATTTGGCCCCGGAGGACACTAGGCTGAAGATCGCAGTTACCCGAATCCTCCGCCTCAGACTTGCCGGACTCATTATAGGGACTGCTGGCGCGGACTTTCTTCTTCGCCGCATCACCCCCTTGCAGGAGAGAAGGAGACCTGCCTGGGAATTTCAGAACGCAGCAGACATCATGAGGCTGCGCCCAGGCCTCAACTTCAACTTCACTGTCTTGGAGCTTGACCCGATGCTCTTAGAGCTGTTCAAGCCTGATCCTGATCATCCGGAGATGTTTAGGTTGCCGAGGGGCGTCGTTCCGCTGTGCAATAACTCGTCGCTCGACCGCATCCGCGCAATGATGCCGCCAGTGACTCCCACGGAATTGTCCCCACTTGGAAAGAGCCGGCGGATGACGTGCGTGCGGCAGTTCTTCGACAATCTGGTGGAGATGCTGGTCCGCCTAATGAGTAGAGGGCCTCACCCGCGACACCATCGACGCATTTAGATGCGCCGCAGATCGCCACCAGGCTAGAAGAGGCGGCAGCAGCCGCTGCCGCGGGCGAGTTTGGCTTCACTGTGGAGGAGGCAGAGGCAGCCGAGGAGGCAAGTCTTGCCGAGCGAAAGGAGTTCATCAGCGAGGAAGAGCTTGCCGAGCCTGAAGCCGAGTCGAGCGAGCCCGCCGACGGCGCATCCTCTCCACCTCCAAGCAGCTTGCCACGAGCGGAGCCACCGGCTCCACCAAGAAGGCGTCTTCGCAGGGCCGGAGACGCAGCGGGGCGGCAGACGGGCCAACAGTCAGAAGCGCCAGAGACGCGCTTCCACCGCTGCAAGCACTGTTGCCTGGAGCACCTCACACCGCAGCGGCAATCGGGTGGGGCCTCGCAGGCCACCGTCCCGCTCCCACCAAGCGTCCAAGGGTGCCTACCTCCGCCTCGTCGTCTGGGAGGCGGGCAGACCGACCTCTCCGCGCTCGGCTCCGACGAGGAAGAGGAAGAGTAAGATTCCTTGTTGTACTTGTAATTCTTTGATTTGTTGCCTTGTCTTGTATCTCGATCCGCTTTACTCAATCCATTCCTTTCAGGACGCTGGCCCAGAGGATGTCGAAAAGAGCCAAGACCCCAGTGATTGTCGTCGAGGACGAACCTACTGCGACGGCAGGAGGCGCGTCCGAGACAACCTTGCCGGATGAGGCAACTCTCCTTCAAAGCAGCCCCCAGTGCAGCCCCCAGCGTAAGTATATGGTCTATTTCTTGCTGTTCGGCGTGCATGGGTGCTTCTTCCTTTGCTGATATCTGACTGTTGACTTGTGTAGGAGCAGAGCAGCCTCCTTCCACTTCGACTACGCCGCCAAGGGTGGATTCCCCGGCAACGAAGCGCTCCCCGCCAAGGGAGCCTTCTCCGGCAAGGGAGCCTTCTCCGGCAAGGGGGCCTTCTCCGGCAAGGGGCAGCTCTCCGGCAAGGGACGGCACCAGCGATCCCTTGGCTGCGGAGACCATGACCGCAGCCCCCGGCGCAGGTAACCTTCTCGCCTGAGTACTTCCCTTGTGTTTTTCTTCTTCTGATTTTATCTTTGAATATTTGCTTGACTTTCTTCATCCGTCCGCCACAGAGCCGATGGAGACCGAGGTCGCCGGCGAGGAGGACGTGCGCGGCAATACTGACGAAGCCGCCGCCGTGGAAGAAGAAGCCGGCGCTGACGAGCCTGCCGGCGAAGAGGCCACCGCAGCTGCCGCAGAAGCCGGGCGAGGGTCTGCGATCGACCGACGCACTTCGAGGCCGCAGGAGCGCCAGCGCTACACCGACCGCTGATCCCTCCGCTGCCCGCAGCTGCCAGTTCGAAGAGCCCCAGCCCGACGCTTACTTGAAGGCCGCCGACGGCGTTTTCATCAAGCTCCCATGGGAGTCGAGCCTGTGGCGCCCGGCCAAGGAGAAACCTTAGATGAAGAGCTGCTCGCCTCCGCTGGCCGACGCTTAGTTGACGCGCCAGCAGCAAAGAACGGCGAGCCCGAGGAGGAGCAGCTGCGAAGTTGTTGTTGCTCTACCGCTACCGACAAGCCAAACTGGCATCCCGGGAGGCGCTTTGTCGCCAAGGCGGAGCAGACATTGAGAAGCGCCATGGAGGAGCTCCGGGGCCGCAACCAGGAAGCTCTCCGATCTTTGGCAGAGGAGCGGGAGCAACTCGCCGAGGAGCGCAAGGCCTTCATCCTCGAGAAGGCTGCAGCTGAGGAGGAACAGCGGCTTGCCGCCAAGAAGCTGTCTGCGCAGGAAGGCGAGCTGGCGCAGCAGAAGGTTAACCTTGACAGCCACGAGGAGGATCTCTCCATGCGCGAGGAAACATTCGGCGGGGCTCTCAAGTAGGCAAAGGACGCTGTCGCGGCCGCCGAGGCCGCCAAGAAGGAGCTGGAGACGAAGGTGGCGCAGTTGGAGGCCAGCCTCAAGAAGAGCGGCGAGGAGCTTGCTGCACTCAAGCACGAGCGCGAGAAGGACGCCTACACTCTTGGCGAGCTGCAGGGCCGTCTCGCCGAGAGGAGCAAGGAGCTCAGCGCCGCCAGGGACTCCAATGCAGACCTTGAGTTGAAGCTAACTACTTTGACTCAGACGCTGGACGGCGCCAAGGAGCGGGAGGTGGCCTTGAAGGAGAAGATCAAGGCCGACGAGGAGCTGCTGGCGAATGCTGTTGCCGCCTGTGGTGCCTTGAGGGAGAGTGTGGAGCATCGGACCGAAGGTCTCGTGGATATCGCTGCCGCCATCCACAGCCGAAATGATGGAGCCGGGATGGTGGATCTTGGATACTCCTCCGATGAGCACCTCCAACCCAGCGCCAAGCTTAGCTTATTCTTCAAGGGCGTGGTGACGGGCCTCCAGTGACTCCGGGAAGAGGCCCCAAAACAGCTGGCCGAGGAGTCGCGCCAGATCTACGTGGGAGCCCTCCAAAAGGTGCTGATGAAGGTGGCCTTCCGCAACCCAGGCCTCAACCTCACCAACGTCCTCAAGTCCCTGCCGCCGGATGCCGATGTGGAGGCGCTCAAGACCCTTGTCGCACCCATTGTGGACAGGGTTAGCGGAATCAAGATGGTTGAGGGTGGTCGCGTAGACTAGGCCGCCCGTTTTCTCTTGCTCTTGCTGCTGCTAGTCATGTCATAGGAACAATCCATTAGAGCTGCGGCAAGCTATCTTGTAATATAACTTTATTTTGGATATGAATTGCTATGCTATTTCCTTTACTTGATTCCTTCCTTTGTATGTTTTTGCCTTACGCTTTTAGGGAACTTGTCGGCGCGGGCACCTGAGCCGCGAGCGCTGAGTGCGGAACGTCAGCAGCCTGCTGGCGGAGCCGCTTCCGACAAGCAACCTTGTCGCAACTAGTCGCAGCTCACTTAAGCTGTTGAGCGGACTCGAAACAAAGTAAGGGCGCAACTAGCTACGAGTTGGTTCATCTGCACGTGTTTTCCATACAAAGTTCGGTCGCTCAAGGAAAATAACTTAAAAATTTTAAAACTGATTGCTCAAACTTTGGCAACTTAGCTTTTCCGTCGCTTGCTTCCGGTAAGGTTAGACTTCCTTGAGCGACGCTTGGTCCACACCATTATCTTCTCCTTCCCCCCCGGCAAACTTGTGTGCGAGGGAACCTTCCTTTCTTTGAGAAAGAGAAAGAAGAGAAAATAAAGATATGGAGCCTTGTGGCTCGTTATCACTTACTGTGGGTAGGTGCTGCACAAAGTGTCAGATAACGCATGCAAATCGAAGTAAAAAGCATGAAATCGACAAGGTGTGCGAAGCACACTAGCTTTACTGATGCACGGGGTATGCGCCCGGCTTTGTACAAAGGATTACATGCATCAGCGGCAAGACTTGTACAAAAGGTGGTTGCCGGAACAGGTTCCGGCAACCGCGCCCTACGGGTAAAAGTTATGAAGATGCTCAATGTTCCAGGAGTTGCTCACCGGAATGCCATCTTCGGTCTCAAGGCGGACAACGCCGGGCCTAGTGACTCGTTTCACCCGATAAGGGCCTTCCCACTTCGGCGTCAACTTGTTGGAATTCTTAGCGGACTGAACGCGCCGAAGAACAAGGTCGACTTCCTCGAGACTTCTGGCATTGACTTTGCGGCTATGGTAGCGGCGCAAAGCTTGCTGGTACCAAGCAGCTCGTATAGCAGCCTGAAGACGATCTTCCTCAAGGAGCAGCGCGTCATCTTGTCGCAGCTGCTCTTGCTAAAGCTCATCGTAAGCGAGCACTCGAGGCGATCCATATACGAGTTCCGTGGGGAGAACTGCCTCTGCTCCATAGACTAGAGCGAAAGGCGTCTGACCAGTGGCTCGATTTGGTGTCGTCCTGATCGACCAAAGAACCACCGACAGCTCCTCAATCCAGTTACTTCCGCACTTGTGCAGCCTGTCGAAAGTTCTGGTCTTGAGCCCACGCAACACTTCAGCATTTGTCCTCTCCGCTTGACCGTTGCTTCTCGGATGAGCAATGGTTTAAGCAGAACCTTGGCGCCAAGATCTTGGACGCATCGCATGAAGGTGCGGCTTGAACTGTGGTGCCGTTGTCGGTGATGATCCTATTAGGGATTCAAACGGCAAACAATCGACCTGAAGAACTTGATCGCCGATCGCTGTCACCTTCCTCATCGCTTCCACTTCCGCCACTTTGTGAACTTGTCGATTGCAACGCATAAGTACTCAAAGCCCCGACAGCTCGGGAAGGGGCCGAGATGTCGAGCCCCTGCATCAAAATGGCCATGATAAAGGGATCGCCCGAGAGCTTGAGCTGGCTGGTGTGTCCGCTTGGAATGGAACCGCATGCTTCACACTTGGTTACTTGTGCAGTTGCATCCTCGGAGGGCTGTCGGCCAAAAGAAACCTTGTCAAACGCTTTGCTCAAGAAGCGCTCTGGCGCCAATGTGGTGACCACATATGCCTCCATGTATTTCGCCAACAGCTTTTGTCCGCCTTCCCGGTGAATACACTTCAATTTCACACCGTTGAGTCTTCTTCTGTACAGTGTGCTGTCGACAAACTGGTACATACTTGACTGCCGGGCTACTCTTTCCGCTTCTTCTTGCTCTTCGGGAAGTTCTCCTATGAAGGAAATGGACAATTTGCTGTGCCCATGCTGGAGCTTGCGGCTCGACAACAAGGACTAAAGGCACATCTGTTGCTGCGGGAACATCGGCTCCCACGGCAAGAACCTGCGGCTCAGCCGGAGCTTGACGTTCCCCGGCAAGCTTGCCGGAGCAAAACTTGTCGGAGCGCCCGCTTCAACGAACAAACCTCGGGCTTGTCGGAGCAGATCGCCTCAAGATTGTTGGTGTCGATCTTGGGGACCTTCTTGGCGGCGGCTTCGGGAAGCTCTGCCGGAAAGTAGTCACCAGAGATCAACTTCCTCTTCTTGCTTTGTCCAGTTGGTGGTGTTACAGATGGTTGAGTCATCTAGAGCACAAAAATCCCTGGTTCCACAGGTAACTTAAGTGCAGCGCACTTTGACAGGCCA
Source organism: Aegilops bicornis (assembly GCA_021605145.1). Classification (NCBI taxonomy): domain Eukaryota; kingdom Viridiplantae; phylum Streptophyta; class Magnoliopsida; order Poales; family Poaceae; genus Aegilops; species Aegilops bicornis. The sequence goes on along the minus strand of CM038672.1, from coordinate 216,054,444 downwards.
TCAGCAATGTCGTTCTGAGCTCTCGGAATATATTCCATTTGCAGGCCATCAAAGTGCTCTTCTAGCTTCCTCACTTCATCAACATAAGCTTCCATCAACGGACTCGATAATTCTTGTTCACTTGGCGGATAACAAGTTGTGAGTCACCCCGACAATGAGCTTCTTGATCCCAAGGTCTCATCATGATCTCGAGACCGGCAAGCAAACCTTCATACTCTGCAGTATTGTTTGTTGCTTGCTCCTTGGGAAAGTGCATCCGGATTACGTACTTGAGGTGCTCTCCGGTGGGTGCGACAAGCAAAGACGCCGCACCGGGCGCCTTTGCAGCGAGAAGGCACCATCAAAGTACATCAGCCACTCTTTGCTTGTTTCCTTGACGGGACGCTGCTTCGGAATTTCTTCATCCGGCGTTGGTGTCCATTCTGCTATGAACTCCGCAAATGCTCGCTTTGGATAGTTGAAGTGCTCTCAAACATGAGGCCAAAGCTTGACAGCCCAAAGTGCCCACTCGACAATCCTCGCTGTTGCCTCCGGATTTTGCAAGATCCTCTTCAGCGGAAAGCGAGTGACAACTGTGGATCTCATGTGCTGAAAGTAATGGCGAGCTTTCGAGGCCATGAGAAGGCCGAAAAGCAATTTACGCACACCGAGTACCTTGACCTAGCCCCCTCGGAAGGGAACCGACAAAGTAAACTGGGCGCTGCACCATCCTTTTCTGCATCTTATCATGCGTCTGCGCAGATTCGTCCTTGTCGGGACCAGAGCTTGCCGGCGAAGCCCCCTGCTTGTCGCTGGATGTGTTTGCCGTGGTTGCTAGCTCATCATCCGCCTCCCTCTCCGCTACTAACGCAGCACTAACCACTTGATTGGTTGCGGCTATATATAGCAGCAACTTCTCTTGTGGCCTAGGTGCGACAAGTGTTGGAGTGGAGGACAGATATCTCTTCAGGTCCTGCGGCGCAACCTCCGCTTCGAGTCCATTGCATCGGACCTGCCTTTTTCAGAATTTTGAAAAATGGCGGGCGCTCAGCAGAATCTAGAGATAAACCTGCCGAGAGCAGCTACACAACCGCAAGTCTTCGTGACATCCTTGACGCGCTTTGGTGCTTCAATCTGCTCAATGGCCTTGATCTTGTCGGGATTGGCTTCAATTCCTCACGAGACATGAAGAACACGGTAGCTTGCGGAAGGGACTCCAAACACACACTTCTCAGGGTTGAGCTTGAGGTTGATCTTGCGCAGATTTGTAAAGGTTTCATCTAAATCTTGAACTAGGGTCGCCTTATCCTTGCTTTTGACTACTATGTCATCCATGTAGGCTTCCACATTTCTGTGCATTTGCAGCTCAAAAGCATCATGAACTACTCTTGCAAACGTTGAACCAGCATTTTTTAACCCGAAGGGCATCCGTACAAAACAGTATGTGCCACATGGGGTGATGAATGCGGTCTTCTCCTCATCCTCTTCTACCATGAAGATCTGATGATATCCTGAATATGCATCCAGAAATGAAAGCAAATCACATCCGGCCGTGGAGTCAACAATCTGGTCGATGCGATGCAAGGGAAATGGATCTTTGGGACAAGCTTTATTGACATCTGTAAAGTCGATACAAAGCCTCCATTTCCCGTTAGCCTTGCGTACAACTACAGGATTGGCCAACCACGTAGGATGGAGCACTCCTCTGACAAGGCCTGCTGCTTCCAGTTTCTTGATTTCTTCCGCGATGAACTCTTGACGCTCCACTGCTTGCTTACGGGCCGCGCATGAGGACAAACGGCAAGATGGTGCTCAATTACTTTCACAGGAACACCGGGGATGTCAGACGGTTGCCATGCAAACACGTCAACGTTCGCCCACAGGAAAGCAACGAGCGCGCCTTCCTATTTAGGGTCGAGGGAGGCACTGATGGTGAAGGTACCACCAGTGCCGTCCTCCTTGGCGGACACCTTCTTGGTCTCTGGTGGAGCTGTCATCGTCTTCTAATACTTGCCGGTGGAGCTCGATGGTGCGTCCTCGACGGTAGCGCAGCACTCCGAAGAGGTGCGCTTGCCCGAGTGGGCATCAGAGCTCTTGCCGGACTTGGTCTTCTTCTTTCCTCCGGGAGCTTCAGCGGCAAGTGGCTTGCAATCTGTCGCGGCTCGCTTCCCGTAGATCTTGTCGGCGCAGATAAGAGCATCCTTCTTGTCGCCAGGACGGAGATGACACTTATCGGGCTGGCATCTTCGGGAGGTTGTAGGCATAGTGAGAGGCCGCCATGTATTTGGCTAGTGCTGGACGGACAAGTATTCCATTGTAAGGCAATGGAAAGTCAGCAACATCAAAGGTGACCTTCTCTGTCCTGAAGTTCAACTCGCTGCCGAATGTTACCGGCAACGTGATCTTTCCCTTCGGCTTGCTCCTTCCCGGATTAATTCCTTGAAAGGTGTCGGTCTCTTCGAGCTCGCCATCAGGGATCTGGAGTTTCTGGAGCACCGCGGAGGAGATCAGATTCAAGCCGGCCCCGTCAACTAACATCTTGGTGACCTTGAGGTTGCGGATAGTTGGTGAAACCAACATCGGCAAGCACCGATCGCAGCTACGCGATCAGGGTGGTCCTCAATATCAAAGATGATAGGCGTGCTGGACCATTTCAGAGGCTTGCGTGACTCAATTGATGGTTCTGCTGCATTGACTTCCCGCATCCACTGCTTGAGTTGGCGGTGTGAAGTATGCAGAGAAGCACCACCGTCAACGCACAAGACCTCTGTGGCTTTCTGGAACTCCTGCTCATCGTCCTCGTCATCATCCATGTCTTCATCGTCGTCGTCGTCATCCTTGTCGCGGCCACGGGGAGGTCTGTCTCCTTGCCGCTGCTTGGCCTTGCCGCGGCATCCTCCCCGGCCGGGACGTTTCTTGCTGGGCCCTCCTGCACCCTCCTGGGCCTTCTCCTTGTCGCGTCGTTCGTATTCAGCCTTGTGTTGCTCGACAAGCTGCTCCACCTTCTTGCAGCTCTGGAGGTCATGGCCCTTGGTGCGGTGGATCTTGCAGTACTGCTTGCCGGAGCCGTCCTGCTTGTCGGCGGCCGCCACAGATCGGTGGTTACGCCAGCGGCAACCTCCTTGCCGGAGCTACCAGCCTTGGCGTTCTTGGCGCCACCTCCGTTGCCGGACTGCTCAACAACTAGTACATCTCTGCCTTTCTTTTTCCTGTTGCCCCGCCGCCGGCTCTTCTTTGCCGGAGCGGTCTCCTCACTGTCAGATCCTACTGCTTCGGTATTTTCTCCGGGGAGTCTCCTCCCCTCCTCAGCACGTGCACACTTGTCGGCCAGGGCGTATAGCTCACCGACGTCTCTGATCTTGCACATCGCCATCTCCTCCCGCATTCTGCGGTTTCGCACGTTCTGATGGAACGCGCTGATCACCGCGGCAGGGTGGACGTCTGGGATGTTGTGCTGTACACGGCTGAATCTTTGAATATACTTGCGTAGGGGCTCTCCTTCCTTCTGGCGGAGTAGATGAAGGTCGCTTTCTTGGCCATGGGGCTGGTGGCCGCTTGTAAAGGCGCCGACAAACTGATGGCATAGATCTGCCCAAGAAGATATGGAGTTGTCCGGCAAGTGCATGAGCCAGGACCTGACGTTGGGCTTGAGCACCAGCGGGAAGTAGTTCGCAAGGATCTTGTCGTCTCGTCGCCCCGCAGCCTGCACGGCGATGGTGTAGATGCTGAGGAACTCCGACGGATGCGTCCTGCCATCGTACTTTTCTGGCACGTCTGGCCTGAAGTTTTTCTTGCTGGGCCACTGGACTTGCCGCAGCTCACGAGTGAACGCAGGGCAACCTACTGCGTACGGCAAGTCGTCTGGTTCCTCTGGCGCGTGCATGTCGACAGAGGGCCCGACGCGCTTGTCGGATTGACGTCGTGCTTCTCTTCGGCGCTCGATGCGAGTTCGAGCGTCCTCTTGCTGTCGCTCGTGAAGAACTTGGTTCTGGTCGCGATGAGCTCGTGGATCTGATGACGCAGTGGAGTCGCTGTCGAGGTGGATCCGGCGAATCGGCGATCTTGGCCTTCGGGGCGGAGAGTGCATGGTGGTCGCACCCTCACCGGTCTCGTCGCCACCGGCTCGCGTTTGGCAGTCTTGCCGCGGCAGCGACGCACTCGGTTGCCGCAGAGCGTCGCTGTTGGCGAAGCCGATGAGACTTTGAATGGTGGCCCTCCATTCATCGACCTTGTCGGCCGTTGGAGGGTAATCCAGAAGCAGCTGTGCTCTCGCCAAAGCTTCTGCTGGAGTGGTGGGTGGCAGTGGCGAACGGCGCGAGGAGCGGGATATGCTCGGACTTCTATCTATGTTAGAAGGAGCAGTATCCCGTCCGAGTGACCGTGCCTCACTCGCGCCATCATGTTGGCGTGCATGTTGTTCTTGAACGTCCCGGGATCCTCCAGCTCGATCTCGGTCCAACGAGCGTATGGCATTGTGAATGCCACGACGCTGTCGGTCCCGCGCCTCCTGAGACGGGCGCGGTGCATGTCTGGGACGCCGAGGTCTGCGCGGCCTTGTCCTTGGACTTGGCAGCACCGTGAGCTCCCCCGTCGCCGTCCATTCTTCCGCCGGCGTCTACCCCACCACCTGTTTGCTCCGGTGGTGGTGGGTTCGACGCGGACGGGGCTTCTACCGCCGAAGCCTTCTTCTTCGGTGGCATGTTGACGAAGATAATGAAGGTCTAGCTCGCGTTGACGCCGGATCAGGTTCACACAACCTCGACGCCCCCTACCTGGCGCGCCAAAGATGTCGGGGCAGGCTGATCTGGCCCACGAACACCTATGGGGCCGGCGGACCGAGCCCCTTTCGGTTCGGCGGGGAGCAGAGGTCGCACGAAGAGCAGATCGAGGCGAAGCACGCGAGGGGTTTACCCAGCTTCGGAGCTCTCCGGAGAGATAATACTCCTACTGCTGCTTGTCTAGGTGTATTGCGTTCTTGCTCAGGAGCGCTCGAATGCTACAAAGATGCATTTAGCTGCTAACGAGACTGAGCGTGGAGGGAGCTGATCGACCAGCCAACCCTTTCTATGTTGCGCATGGGCCTCCGTTTATATGCTCAAAGGGGCTCCGACAGGTGGCAACGTAGACGGGGGTACAAATGTAAAACTAGAGGTTGGTACACCTACTTGTACAGTGTACAGTGTAATATACCTAACCCTGACGGCAGGGGACAAAGGCATTCAATGCCCGTCTAGTCGCCCTAACAGTGCAAACAGGGACCGTCAGGGGCGCCACCGCTCGCCACGATGGCAAACTTGTCGGCCGCTGCTTGCCACCTCAAGACCGCCGGCTGCGCACTCTCGCCACGCCGCTACCGGAAAGGCCCAGGCGACACGTTAGTGGATGCGCTGGAGCGTAGGTACAGAGAGGTGGTCTGCGCCATGTTGTTGTCTTGTCGCGCCGGAAGCTTGTCGCTCATCGAGCCTTCCCGGCAAGCTCCTCTTGCCGGGCCTTGTCTTGTAAGTGCCTGGGTGGCCTTCCGGCAAGCTCCTCTTGCCGGGGCCTTGTCTCCTATGTGCCTTGGGTGGCCTTCCCGGCAAGCTTCTCTTGCCGGGGCCTCGTCTCCCTGGCTTGAGTACTTTGTTCTTGAATGGCTCCAAAGGAACCACGGAGGACCTTGGCAGTCACCCGGTAAGCCTTGCCGCGGAGGGCTGCAACTGCCCGTGCACAAGTTCGGGATACTAGGGTACCCCTACTCTAGTACACCGACATCCACCATATATATATATATCATAAGAATATGTGGTTGTCCACCGCCCAGTGATCGGTGGTTCATGTTCTTCTCCTGCATCATCGTCCATACCGTCGATGTCTTCAGAGTCGAAGTTCAGTTCCTCGGTTAGATCATCGACCATGGCAATGAAGTGGGTGGTGGGTGGACAACGAATTCCACGTCGCTTGCCTCCCACTCAAGCCAGACATAGTTCGGCGAAGAGCCTCCTGACAAAGAGAGAGACTTTAATGAGTCTAGCATGTCGCCAAAGGGCGAGTGCTGGAAGATATCCGCAGCGCTGAACTCCATTACCGGAGCCCTCCTGGCCTGACGGGCTCGGGAGTGCGCGGACTGGAACGAGCGTCCGGATACAAACCCGGGGTTCGGAGTCATAGGCCACCGCAGAGGTAAGACCCGTGTTCGGCTCCACCGCCGATGAGTGTGCGACCTATGGGGCAGGGTCCATCCCTCCGTCTTTAGGCAACGCAGCCTGCTCCGGATCTGGGTTCGGGGATACTACGGGGGTGATACCCCGAGCTTCGTCCGACGGCAGGTCTAAGCCGTGCTCGTCGTGACTGTTCGGTGCTCCTGGCATAGGCCCCAATCCATCGAAGATCAAGTCTCCGCGGATGTCCGCCGTGTAGTTCAGGTTTCCGAACCCGATCTAGTGGCCAGGGGTGTAGCTGTCAATCTGCTCCAGATGGCCAAGCGAGTTGGCCCGCAGTGCGAAGCCGCCGAACACGAAGATCTGTCCGGGGAGTAAAGCCTCGCCCTGGGCAGCATCGTTGATGATGATTGAAGGAGCCATCGAGCCTAACAGCGATGACACAGAGGAACTCTCAATGAAAGCACCAATGTCGGTGTCAAAACCGGCGGATCTCGGGTAGGGGGTCCCGATCTGTACGTCAAGGCTGATGGTAACAGGAAGCAAGGGACATGAGATGTTTACCAGTTCGGGCCCTCTCGATGGAGGTAAAACCCTACTTCCTACTTGATTAATATTGATGATATGGGTAGTACAAGAGTAGATCTACCACGAGATCGTAGAGTATAAACCCTAAGAGCTAGCCTATGATGGTATGATTGTAATTGTGATCGGCCTTGTAAGGACCAACCTCTCCGATTTATATAGACATCAGAGACGGCTAGGGTTTACATGGAGTCGGTTACAAGGAAGGAAATATAATATCCGGATCGCCAAGCTTGCCTTCCACGCCAAGGAAAGTCCCATCCGGACATGGGTCGAAGTCTTGAGTATTGTATCTTCACGCTTCAATAGTCCGGACGATGTATATAGTCCGACTTTCCAGATACCCCCTAATCCAGGACTCCCTCAGCGAGTACCAACCTTTGTCAGGAGGCTGGTTGTGTAGAGCATACAGATGAAGCACTTCTCCGGAACCATCTGTTGCTATCTACGGGGGTGGCCATGCTTACTATATACTCCTCGATTAGTTAAATGTTTCAAACATCTTCTTGTGTAGTTCCACTAAAATATATGGTATCTACAAAGAAGATCCCTGTTTGCACAAGTAGAGATAATTACGTATGGCATCAAATCAGTGGCAAAACAATTGCTCATTCCAGCCATAGCAATAAATTAAGATGCAAAACTATATGATTACTTGTGTCATCACAGTTCCAGTGCTTCACTACAGCACCGGGAGTTGATTCTTGTTTTTCTTCCGCTTGTTCTTCCTCTTCATCACTTGGTTCAATAACAGACAAGCTTCGCCTTCAATGTAAGATTTGGCATGTCAATTAGGGAGCACAAGTATAATACTAAACTTAATTTTTTGATGAAAGTGGCAAAATACAGGCCAGCAGTTGTGAAATATCCTTATCTTACCTCAATGGGATATTACAGTGCACATACAGAGTGGAAGTCTTGTCTCCATTTGTGCAGTTCACTAAAATCAAGCAACATTATCGTACAAGTAGCACAACATATGAAAGCACATTGCAGAATCATGTGAAAGAAGGCTAGTACTGACCTCTCATGATGCGGAATTCAAACAACTCACATGAAGAAGATCTGAACCAAATTCGCATTAACGGATAGGAAGTAAGATCTCCTCTTGTGCAGTTCCACTAAGATCAAGCTATCAAGCAACGTTGTCGGTGTGACATTTTGGTTGAACTGCACAAAACACTCTTAAAACAAAAGTGTTTTGTGAAGGGCAACAAAAGGTCACAATGGAAACGAGGTGAAGTAGATAACCATGTTTACACAGAGGTGCAAAGGAAACAATTAGTGGTAAATAACGGTGGATGACACAGAAGCCAACAAAAAGAAGCATCTACCTTATCTAAATGGGAAAGAAAGCAAGACAAGAGCATTTCTCAAACGGGGCATTGATTAACATTAACATAGAGATTATATTAACAATAAAATTTGTTAAACATGTAATTTGCTTTTAACCGTGGCATTGCATCAATTTTCCAGCGGCATTATTAGAGGGTGTTTGTTTACAGGGACATTTTGGTGTAGGGACTAAAAAAACTCCGTGTCAGTCCCATCTAAACCAAACAGGAGGGACTTTTAGGGACTAAAACTGGAAATTTTGGACTAAAGAAAGAAGACCCCGAGGGAGTCTTGTTGGGACTTTTTCCAACACTTGCCCCTGCCACGCATCGCACCTTGTTTCTATTAGTTCATTACTAGGGGTAACATGGTTTTTAGCATGTCATTTAATAACCTCTAGTCCATGTTTAGTCCCTGGAACCAAGCAGGTAGGGACTAGGGAGTTTTTACCAAACAGGGCCTTAGATTAACAACAGCTAATGAGCTGCACGGGACAGTGGACGCACCAGCACCATTTGCATCTACCAATGTACTGTGGTCATGCACAGTCTGTTGCAACATAGAAAAAATAACCAAGGAGCATATTTGTGTTGGTCCCAGTTTTGTTATCTTTAGACACCTTTCCCTATGTGAGCGCAACAAATCTAGTTCTTCTCAAACTCTACAGCCTTGTCCCTTCCTTTCCTTTTTGAACTACTACTTTCGCCCCTTCAATTCCTCTTTGAACCACGTCCTAGATTTATGCGATACAACTTTCCCAACTACTTTCCCACATTCCTTTCCTCTTTGAACCACGTCCTAGATTCATGCTATACAACTTCCCCCCTTCATTTCCTCTTTGAACCACATCCTAGATTCATGCTATATACTTCCTCCGTTCCTAAATATAAGTCTTTGTAAAGATTCCACTATGAACCACATACGGATGTATATAGATGCATTTTAGAGTGTAGATTCATTCATTTTTCTCTGTATGTAGTCCTAGTAAAATCTCTACAAAGACTTATATTTAGGAATGTAGGGAGTACAACTTTTCCCACTACTTTCTCCCACTCCTTTCCTCTTTGAACCACGTCCTAGATTCATGGTATACATGCAGCTAGAGCAATGCATGTGGAGTAAGTAAATTATACCTTAAGGTTCTTGGGGCGTGGTTCGGTGGGCGATGGGACGGTGGCGAAGAAGAAGGGGTCGGAGGCCCTCCCGCGCCACCGCTGGTGGAAAGTGAACAACTGCACCGGTAGTGGATTCCCTCCCTCGCTGACGGTGACAGCGTTAAGCCTCCTTCCCTTCCCGGCGGACGGATCCTGCCGGCTCTTTGAGCAGCAGTGAGGGGAGAGAGGGAGGCCAACGGAGTCTTGTTTAGATCTGGAGAGGGCGAGAGAGTGTGAAGAGAGCAACTACAAGCGCTGAGGCTCCAGCGGGAGAGGGCGAGAGAGTGTGAAGAGAGCAACTACAAGCGCTGAGGCTCCAGCGTGTATATATATACTGGAGAGAGAGTGTGAAGCGTGCAAACCCTAGAAAACAATTTGACCAGTCAAAGAATCCTCCTGGCAAGGATTATGCTCAAGTTTAGTTATCGAACCCGAGACCTCAAGTTTGATGAGCGAACAGGCTAACCAGCTACACAACCCTCCCATTATGTTCAACGAGAGGAAAATAACCTTTTATACATTCCTGCATTCGTGTGACAAGCATGCCGTGTTTTGTGTGTGTGTGTGTGGGAGTCATTGGGATTTCAATCATAATCGTGTCATGTGGCTTTGGTGGTAAGACTATCCACAGTGGTGCAGAAATAATGCAGCCTTAGTCACCTTACCTCTCTCCACGTAGTATGTTGGGTCCCACCAGTCAGAGGGTGAAACAAACAAATTAATAAGAAAAATTAAAAGCGCCAACAGTGTATCTTACCTCACACATCTAGCTACTGCTCGGGAACACTGTCCAATTGATCCCTCTGTTTGCTCACGTAATATTTTAAGTGAATCCTTATTATAATATGCACACAAATTTTGGGCACTTGTATTCGACTTAAGTTAGTGTGCCACTGATACGTCTCCAACGTATCTATAATTTTTGATTGCTCCATGCTACTTTATCTACTGTTTTAGGCAATATTGGGCTTTATTATCCACTTTTATATTATTTTTGGGACTAACCTATTAACCGGAGGCCCAACCCAGATTTGTTGTTTTATGCCTATTTCAGTGTTTCGAGGAAAAGGAATATCAGACGGAGTCAAAACGGAACGAAATCAACTGGAGAAGTTATTTTTGAAAGGAACAAAGCCCACCTGATGGACTTGGACCCCACGTCAGAAGATACGGGAGGTGCTCACGAGGGTGGGGGGCGCGCCCCCCTGCCTCGTGGGGCCCCCGTAGCTCCACCGATGTACTCCTTTCACCCATATATACCTACGTACCCTAAAACTTCCAGAACAGAAGATAGATCGGGAGTTTCGCCGCCGCAAGCCTCTGTAGACACGAAAAACCAATCGGGACCTCTTTCTCGTACCCTGCCGGAGGGGGGATCCATCTCCGGTGGCCGTCTTCATCATCTCGGCGCTCTCCATGACGAGGAGGGACTAGTTCACCCTCGGGGCTGAGGGTATGTATCAGTAGCTTTGATCTCTCTCTCTCGTGTTCTCTCTCGTGTTCCAATCTATGGCACGATCTTGATGTATCCAGAGCTTTGCTATTGTAGTTGGATCTTATGATGTTTCTCCCCCTCTACTCTCTTGTGATGAATTGAGTTTCCCCTTTGAAGTTATCTTATCGGATTGAGTCTTTTATGAACACTTGATGTATGCCTTGCCGTGATTATCTGTGGTGACAATGGGATATCATGTGCCACTTGATGTATGTTTTGGTGATCCACTTGCGGGTTTCGTGACATTGGGAACCTATGCATAGGGGTTGGCACACGTTCTTGATTCTCCGGTAGAAACTTTGGGGCACTCTTTGAAGTACTTTTATGTTGGTTGGATGAATCTGAGATTGTGTGATGCATATCGTATAATCATGCCCACAGATACTTGAGGTGACAATGGAGTATCTAGGTGACATTAGGGTTTTGGTTGATTTGTGTCTTAAGGTGTTATTCTAGTACGAACTCTTTTATAGATTGATTCGAAATAATAACTTTGTGGTGGTTTCGTACCCGACCATAATCTCTACTTTTGTTCTCCGCTATTAGTGTCTTCGGAGTGACTCTTTGTTGCATGTTGAGGGATTGTTATATGACCTATCTATGTTATTATTGTTGAAAGAACTTGCACTAGTGAAAGTATGAACCCTAGGCCTTGTTTACTATCGATGCAATACCGTTTACGCTCACTTTTACCGCTCGCCACCTTGCTGTTTTTATTGTTTTAGATTACAAAAGCCTATATCTACTATCTATTTTGCACTTGTATCACAATCTCTTCGCTGAACTAGTGCACCTATACAATTTACCATTGTATTGGGTGTGTTGGGGACACAAGAGATTCTTTGTTATTTGGTTGCAGGGTTGCTTGAGAGATACCATCTTCATCCTACGCCTCCCACAAATTGATAAACCTTAGGTCATCCACTTGAGGGAAATTTGCTACTGTCCTACTAACCTGTGCACTTGCAGGCCCAACAACGTCTACAAGGAGAAGGTTGCGTAGTAGACATCAAGCTCTTTTCTGGCGTTGTTGCCGGGGAGGCAAGGTAAGTGAAGGTATATCTTTAGATCTTGCAATCGAATCTTTTTGTTTATTGTTTCAGCACTAGTATAGTTTATAAAAGAAAACTATAAAAAAATGGAATTGAGTTTGTCTCATTCGCTTCACCTTTTTAATATCTTTCGTGAGTATGATGGAAAGGAAAATTGTGCCAAAGTGTTAGAAGAAGAATGCATTAAATTGTTTGGCACTAAATATGTGAATGATGAGCATGCTTGCAATGTTGTTAGTGTGAATTCTTTGAATATCCATGATGCTAATAATATGCAAAGCCACAAGCTTGGGGAAGCTATGTTTGATGATGATATTTTTTGTCCCCCAAGCTTTGATGAGCAAATTTATTATGATGAAAGCATGCCTCCTATCTATGACGATTATTGTGATGACACGTATGCTTTAAAGAATAATGATAACCATGAAACTTGTCATCTTGATCTTAATTTTCAATCACATGATAGTTATTTTGTTGAGTTTGCTCCCACTATTATTCATGAGAAGAAGTTTGCTTATGTGGAGAGTAGTAAAATTTTTATGCAAGTAGATCATGAAAAGAATGCTTTAGGTGCTGGTTATATTGTTGAATTCATTCATGATGCTACTGAAAATTATTATGAGGGAGGAACATATTGTCACGCCCAATATGCGACCCTATCCAAAAGGAACTCGAAGGTCCCACCAAGGATAGACCCGCATATTGAAACGCTTTTGCAAGGTGGATATCATTACATCAACATTACATAATAATGGGGATACAACCAAGACATACAATGTCACATGAATACAACAATACAACATACAAGATCAACATCCGACTACGGATGAATCATAAACAGAAACTCAAACAATATCCACCCTGCTAGCCCAGGCTGCCGACCTGGAACCTATCCCCTGATCGAAGAAGAAGCAGAAGAAGAACTCCAAAGTAAGAAAACATCGCTCTCGCGTCATGATCATCGCATAACCTGTACCTGCAACTGATGTTGTAGTAATCTGTGAGCCACGAGGACTCAGCAATCCCATTACCATGGGTATCAAGACTAGCAAAGCTTAATGGGAAAGGAAGGGGTAAAGTGGTGAGGTTGCAGCAGCGACTAAGCATGATATGGTGGCTAACATACGCAAATAAGAGCGAGAAGAGAGCAAGCGGAACGGTCGTCAACTAGTAATGATCAAGAAGTGATCCTGAACTCCTACTTACGTCAGACATAACCCAGAAACCGTGTTCTCCTCTCGATCAACCCCGAAAAGAGACACTCACGGTTACGCTGCGGTTGGTGTATTTTAGAAGAGTTTACTTCAAGTTTACTACAACCGGATATTAACAAATTCCCATCTGCCACATAACCGGGCACGACTTTCGAAAGTTCAAACCCTGCAGGGGTGTCCCAACTTAGCCCATGATAAGCTCTCGCGATCAACGAAGGATATTCCTTCTCCCCGGGAAGACCCGATCAGTCTCGGAATCCTGGCTAGAAGACATTTCGATAGTAATAAAACAAGACCAGCAAAGCCGCCCGATGCACCGACAATCCCGATAGGAGCTGCACATATCTCGTTCTCAGGGCAACACCGGATGAGACATCCTACGAGTAAAACCAGACCTCGAGTTTCCCCAAGGGGGCCCCGCAGTCTACTCGGTTCAGGCCAACACTTAGACAAGCATTGGCCCAAGGGAAAGTAGGTGGTGGTGAGGCAAATGGTAAAACCAAGGTTGGGCCTTGCTGGAGGAGTCTTATTCAAAGCGAACTGTCAAGGGGGTCCCATAAATCACCCAACCGCGTTAGGGACGCAAAATCCGGGAACATAATACCGATATGACGGAAACTAGGGCGGCAAGAGTGGAACAAAACACCAGGCATAAGGCCGAGCCTTCCACCCTTTACCAAATATATAGATGCATTAATAATATAAGAGATATTGTGATATCCCAACATAAACATAATCCAACGTGGAGCAATCTTCATCTTCACCTGCAACTAGCAACGCTATAAGAGGGCTGAGTAAAGCAGTAACATAGCCAAACAACGGTTGCTAGGAAGGGTGACAATGGTTAGAGGTTCATGGCAATTTGGGAGGCTTGAGCAGCAAGTGATAGGTAGCAAGCATAGCTAAAGAACGAAGCAACTAGCATAGCAATGATAGTAATGAGATCCAAGGTGACGGTCATCTTGCCTGAAATCCCGCTAGGAAGAAGAACGAGTCCATGAAGAAGATGAAGCCACGAAGACGAACCAAGCGTAGACGAACGAATCCTCACGATCGCAACGAAGCGGGAACTATTGAGAAGAAGCACACAACATGGTAAACACACCACACATGAACAAGGCATGATACTCAAACAAGTATGATGCATGGCAATGCTACATGAAACTACTCATGGCAAGAGATGATGCAAACAAGAGCAGCACATCAAAACAAGTTTAAATGAGGCCGGAAACAACATAGAACAATCCCGGTAAGTCCTCATATGCAAATTTCAAAATTGGTCCAGATCTGAATAAACCTTATGTTCAAGTTGTTAAACAGCAAGTTAAGATGCACCACGATGATCTACACGAAATTCTAGTCAAGTACATATAAAGTTCATTTAATTCGGAGCTACGGCCTAGAAGATGAGCAAAACAAGTTAAACATGGCATTGATGCAAAATGCATCCAAACATCAAGCAAACACCTCAAAACAAGGATGCAATATGATAATATGAAACTACATGCAATTCTAAGCAAGTTTCGTATAGAGCACACTCAAAACGGAGCAACGGTGCAACACATACACTTTATACAAGGCATAACAACAATCTGTCCATAACAGCAAGTAGGCATATTGCAAGCATCAAAACAACATGCTACATGACATCAACGTGAAAAAAAAGGCATGGGAATTAAGTACAGGTAAAACATTACAAAACATGAACACTGAGCTATCTCCAGAAACTACTAGAACATGCTCAAAAGGACATGGCAAGATTGCATACACTAACAGTTTCAGATTTAGCAGGAAATAACATCAGGTTGCAATGTTTAGAGCTATCATACAACAAGCTACAGGAACTTAACATGGCAAACAAAGGCATGGAATGAATATAATAGTTGCATAGAACATAAGTCCTTTAGTGACCATGTGCCAAAAAGGACCAGAAGATATGATGGCGCCCATGTAAACATGGCAAGTTATATTACAGATTCATACATGGCAGGAACAACAATACGTAGGCATGTTGGTGAGCTTGAACCACTCACTACAGAGCAATAAATGGCATGGCAAGGCAACTCACAGTAATAAGACATGTTTATAGAGCTAAGAATGGCAAGATAAAGTTCATAGAGTACATGGATCACTAACAACAATCATGGCAACATTGAACTTAATGTTAACAGGCTAACAGCAACATTATTAGCAAATCTAGAGCAAGATTACAACAAGCTACAGCAGGCTATAACATGTAGAACAAAACATATTTAGTGAACATCTACAGATTATGCATAGAATGACTAGTAGCAGCAGGTTTACAAAGCAACGTGATATAACAGAAACAGCCTAGCAAAACAAAGAACAAAGAAGTACCCTACTTAACAAGCTTGATTCACTCAGTACAAGATTCCCAAAAATACATGGCAAGCACCCCTGTAAATATGGAATAACATAGATCAAAATACATGTAGACATCAACCTCATAGGATGCACACATCAATCATGGAAAAAATGACAAAAGAGCTAGTTATGTTAACAGACAGCAGACAACATCATGAAGCACTCTTGCAACGATGATTCAGGCATCAAGATGAGCTCAAATGAATATGGTGCAATGGAATGAAATGACATACTCGTTGAGAAGAACAATTTGACATATTACACGCACAAAACGGAGCAGTATGCAGCAAGTTATGATGCAATGAACATGGTACCAGAATGCAAAAATATTACAGGACTTGGACGAAAAAAACAGGGTCAACCTTCGGTTTGACCGGATCTGGATCTGGGCTGCACCGGGCTCGCCGGAGTATCAGCGGAGAAGAAGGGGCCGGCGGGGTCGAGGAAGAGGCCGGCAGTGGAGGCGCGGCCTGTCGGGGAGGCTGATCGTACCCACGGACACCTATGGGGCCGGCGGACCAGGCCCCTTTTGTGGTTCGGAGGGGGGCGGAGATCGCACGAAGAGCGGATCGAGGCGAGGCACACGAGCAGTTTACCCAGCTTCGGAGCTCTCCGGAGAGATAAAACTCCTACTGCTGCTTGTTTGATGTATTGTGTTCTTGCTAGGGAACGATGAGAGCTACAAAACCTAGCGTGGGTGTATCTGGTCTCGAGTGAGTCGAATGAACCGAACCCTTTCTACGTTGCGCATGGGCCTCCTTTTATATGCTCAAGGGTCTCCGACAGTGGCAACATAGGCGGGGTACAAATGTAAAACAGGAGTTGGTACACCTACTCGAACAAAGGTGTACGATGCAAAATACCTAACTCGACGGCAAGGGACAAAAGCAATAAATGCCCGTCGGTGTCGCCTAAACAAAGGCAACAGAGACCATCAAAAGCGCCTCCGCCGCCACGATGGCAAGCTTGTCGGCGCCGCTTATCGCTGCTCTCCGCTGGCTGCACAGCCTCTCGACACGCGCATGGAACGGTCCCATTGCGACATCGCCACCGGATGAGCTGGAGCGGAGATGGAGAGAAGTTGCATGCCGCGGCAAGCGCCTTGCCGCGGCCGAATCCTTGTCGCGTCCGGAGGCTTGTCGCGCTCCGAGCCTTCCCGGCAAGCTCCTCTTGCCGGGGCCTTGTCTTCTGTATGCCTCAAATGGCCTTCCCGACAAGCTCCTCTTGCCGGGGCCTTGTCTTCTTAATCAAATACTTTGTTCTTGAATGGCTCCAAAGGAGCCACGGAGGATCTCGGCAGTGACGAGGCAAACCTTGTTGCTGGGTGTTGCAATCGTCTGCACGTAGCACGGGATACTAGGGTACCCTACTCTAGTACACCGACACGGCCGGGCGCTGGACCCGAGGGGGTGGCGAGGGGCGCGGGCCCGGGCGGCGAGGACGGGCGCCGGCGGGGTTGCGGCGACGGGCGGCCGCAGGATCCGGCGGAGCGGGTGGCGCGCCCGGCCAGCGGCGGGAAGGCGCGGGAGGCTGCGGCAGCGCGAGACCGGCGAGGGCGGCGCCGGAGAGTCGGGCAGCGGGCGCGGGATCGGGGACGGATGGGCGGCGGGGCCGGCGGCGGGCGGCGGGACGCGCCACGTGGCAGGCCCCGTTAGCTGCGGGCGGCGGCGATTCGTCCGGGAGGCGCGGACATGTCCGGCAAGCGGGGAGGAGTTTGGCTAGGGTTAGGTGGAATTGATCTGCAATTTCGGGAGGGTGTTTATATAGGTATAGGGAGCTAGGAGAGTCCAAATGAGGAGCGGTTTTCGCCCACACGATCGTGATCGAACGGCCGAGAGCATAGAGGGGAGTTTGTTGGGTTTTGGGCCACTTTGAAAGGGGTGTTGGGCTGCACACAAAAGAGGCTTTTACGGTTACCAGGTTAACCGTTGGAGTATCAAACGACCTCCGAATGACACGAAACTTGACATGCGGTCTACCGGTGCTATACCAAGGCCGCTTGACAAACCTTGGTCCATTCCGAGACCATTTAACACCCGCACATGAAAAGAGGCAAAAGGGGGCGCCGGGAGACATAGGAGTGCCGGATTGCAAAACGGACAACGGGGAAAATGCTCGGATGCATGAGACGAACACGTATGCCAATGCGATGCACATGATGACATGATATAAAATGCAGATGATGACATGGCAAAGTGCAACACGCAGGCAAATGACATGCAAGGACGGCGAATAACTGGCGGACACCTGGCGCATCGAATCCGGGGTGTTACAACACTCCTCCACTAACAAGAGATCTCGTCCCGAGATCTTAGGACCGAGACGGAAGGGAAAAGGGATGAGGTGAAACAAGAACTCAAGAGAAGAAGCCAAGAATCGAGAGCACTTTCGAGAAGAAGAGGGAACGACAAAAATGACGAGAATCGAAAGCTCACGGAATCAGATAGATTATTGAACCACTCCGGTTAGAACAAGATAAGAAACGAATAAGATTGAAAGGATTTAGGCAGCACTCCGGTTGAACAAGGAAAGAATAGAACATGAACTAGAGAGGATGGAATGATAGTTGACGAGAGGAACAACAATGCCTCCGGAATACTTGGAAGATTGGAATGAGAAGAGTGGGGAAGAAGATGACAACTTCTACCACGAATGAAATAGAAAGCCTCCTTAGAAGGAAACATTGAACAGAATTGTTGAGAAAATCAACAACGAAAAAAATAAGCTCGTTTTGGATTTATGGATAACATCTCAAAATTATGAGGTGATCACCGACCACAAACGGAAAATGATTGAATAGCTGAGAAGGACGAAGAAATGCAAAACTCCACTTCAAAAGAAAACGGAGAATTGTTTGCACTTCGAAATGCGAGAAGAAAAGATACTTGAACTCCACCAACAAGAATCTTGATGAACTCTTTGGAGAATGAATTAAATCATGACGATCCACCGTGAAGAACTCCGGTAACAAAAGGTGATGAGATAGAATGAAGGAGGAAAGAATAAGACTAAAGCCTTGCGTTGATTTAAACGGAGGTTCCGACGAGATGGTTGAGTAAATTTGAACTCCGGAAAAGAAAAGATGAAAACACTTGGAAGTAGAATTTATTCCTCAAGAACAAACTCCGAAGAAAAAGATTAATCACTTTGATGAAATAAGAATAAGATTTATTGTATGCTTATCCTCCATCAAATTAAATTGATGACAAGCAATGGATTTTGCATACTACTTATTCTTCTTGAAAAAGAATTGAGAAGTGACATATCGCAAACTTGAGAAGGTCTTCATGAACCACGGTAGGATTGAAAAGAAACGAATGGATTAATATGATAAACAAAGAAAAGAATTTTGAACGAACCACCGTAAGAATTTGGAAATGACTGATGAAAGAGAATGAATCACCGGGAAGAATTAGAAGAACCAATAAGCTAGAGGGATTTAGATGCAAAAGAACAAAGAGATCATGAGCTAATTAAAGAACACTTGAACGAAGCACGGGATAATTGGATAACGGTAGCTGAAATGTGAGGACAAAGAATTCTTACGGAATGATGGCCTCGGTAAAAAGAAATGGAAAAACAACTCTGACATACTCCGGATGATTAAGAAAAGAATATCTGACAAATGGAATAATTCGAGAGGATAACATGAACTAGAACCACGAATCTTTGAGAGAAGAGACAAGATTTAGAGGAAAAACTCTTCTTCGATCTTCAAATGACGACGAGAAACACCAACAAAATAACCGAGGTACTCGGTAGAATGAAAAGCAAAGAGGTTGAGTCAACAATGAAATGGTTTGAAATCGATCTTGAAAAGGCATCTGACTGATGAAATTCATTCTTACGTCAAACTCCGAAAGGAATTGAGAATAACTCCGGGGAAATTAGAAGAGTCAAGTAAGATCCTGGGAAAAGACCTGTGGGTTAGGGGCCACTGAAAAGAAAACACCGTTGGAAAGGATTGTTGAAGAGATAGGTGATGCACCGGAACAATTGAAATATAAGAATGAGGTGACAACCTCGAAATAATAGAATGCGAACATGAATCTTCTGAGATGTCTTCAACACTCCGGGATAAAAGAATGGCGAGAGGAGGAACGAGCAAGGGGAAAACACTTGATCCGAGGAAAAGAATATAATCACTACCAAAATTAGAATTGAATCCACCGAATAAGAAAAAGGGATGATGAATGACGAACGAGACGAGAATTCAGTTGAAATAATTAAGGGAAGACTGAAGAGGCTCCGGGAAGAAAAGGGTGGGAGGGCGGGAAAACAAAGGCAACTTGGAAGGGGAAACCGACGAACAATTTGAAGAGAAAACACCGGTTGAAATCATTGAGGAAAGAAAGCAAAGACTTTGCACGATTAGGATGGATACTCGATTACGGACTCCAGCTCCAAGAAGAAAAAAAAGGGTGGGCGGGTGGGAAAAGAAAAACAACTTAGGATTGAACTTGGCGAAGATGAAGAGGCTCGAGTCGGCTTGACGAGAAATGCACCGGATCAAAAGAGCTGAGACCCAACGAACGAAAAACTAACCACGTGATCCTAAAGAAAATTTGAAGGGGAAGAGGAGTAATTCAAAACACCTACGTCAAGATTCCTCACCAGAGCGACGAAGGGACTGAGGAGTAAAAAGAATTCCTACTCTCCGATATAACTAGACTCCGAAAATAGTTTTCTTCTATACTCAACAACGGCCAAACTACACGATCAATCAAGAGGGCTCCTAGGGTCGGTCGAGGCTCGATACCAACTTAAACACGCCCAATATGCGACCCTATCCAAAAGGAACTCAAGGTCCCACCAAGGATAGACCCATATTGAAACGCTTTTGCAAGGTGGATATCATTACATCAACATTACATAATAATGGGGATACAACCAAGACATACAATGTCACATGTATACAACAATACAACATACAAGATCAACATCCGACTACGGATGAATCATAAACAGAAACTCAAACAATATCCACCCTGCTAACCCAGGCTGCCGACCTGGAACCTATCCCCTGATCAAAGAAGAAGCAGAAGAAGAACTCCAAAGTAAGCAAACATCGCTCTCGCGTCATGATCATCGCATAACCTGTACCAAGAATCGATGTTGTAGTAAACAGTGAGCCACGATGACTCAGCAATCCCATTACCATGGGTATCAAGACTAGCAAAGCTTAATGGGAACGGAAGGGGTAAAGTGGTGAGGTTGCAGCAGCGACTAAGCATGATATGGTGGCTAACATACGCAAATAAGAGCGAGAAGAGAGAAAGCGGAACGGTCGTCAACTAGTAATGATCAAGAAGTGATCTGAACTCCTACTTACGCCGACATAACCCGTAAAACCGTGTTCTCCTCCCGATCAACCCCGAAAAGAGACAAATACGATTATTACACGGTTGGTGTATTTTAGAAGAGTTTACTTCAAGTTTACTACAACCGGATATTAACAAATTCCCATCTGCCACATAATCATGGGCACGGCTTTCGAAAGTTCAAACCTGCAGGGGTGTAACAACTTAGCCCATGATAAGCTCTCGCGATCAACGAAGGATATTCCTTCTCCCGGGAAGACCCGATCACCTCGAATCCGGCTTCAAGTCATTTCGACAGTAATAAAACAAGACCAGCAAAGCCGCCCGATGCGCCGACAATCCCGATAGGAGCTGCACATATCTCGCTCGTGGCAACACCGGATGAGACATCCTACGAGTAAAACCAGACCTTGAGTTTCCCGAGGGGCCCCACGATCTACTCGGTTCGGGCCAACACTTAGACAAGCATTGGCGGGGGCTAAATAAAGATGACCCTTGGGTTAATTACTCCCAAGGGAAAGTAGGTGGTGGTGAGGCAAATGGTAAAACCAAGGTTGGGCCTTCTTTGGAAGAGTCTTATTCAAAGCGAACTGTCAAGGGGTCCCATAAATCACCCAACCACGTTAGGGACGCAAAATCCGGGAACATAATACCGATATGACGGAAACTAGGGCGGCAAGAGTGGAACAAAACACTGCATAAGGCCGAGCCTTCCACCCTTTACCAAATATATAGATGCATTAATAATATAAGAGATATTGTGATATCCCAACATAAACATAATCCAACGTGGAGCAATCTTCATCTTCACCTGCAACTAGCAACGCTATAAGAGGGCTGAGCAAAGCGGTAACATAGCCAAACAACGGTTGCTAGGAAGGGTGACAATGGTTAGAGGTTCATGGCAATTTGGGAGGCTTGAGAAGCAAGTGATAGGTAGCGCAGCATAGCGAAAGAACGAAGCAACTAGCATAGCAATGATAGTAATGAGATCCAAGGTGACGGTCATCTTACCTGAAATCCCGCTAGGAAGAAGAACTAGTCCATGAAGAAGATGAAGCCACGAAGAAGAACCAAGCATAGACGAACTAATCCTCACGATCGCAACGAAACGGGAACTATTGAGAAGAAGCACACAACATGGTAAACACACCACACATGAACAAGGCATGATACTCAAACAAGTATGATGCATGGCAATGCTACATGAAACTACTCATGGCAAGAGATGATGCAAACAAGAGCAGCACATCAAAACAAGTTTAAATGAGGCCGGAAACAACATAGAACAATCCCGGTAAGTCCTCATATGCAAATTTCGAAATTGGTCCAGATCTGAATAAACCTTATGTTCAAGTTGTTAAACAGCAAGTTAAGATGCATCACGATGATCTACACGAAATTCTAGTCAAGTTACATATAAAGTTCATTTAATTGAGACTACGGCCTAGAAGATATGAGCAAAACAAGTTAAACATGGCATTGATGCAAAATGCATCCAAACATCAAGCAAACACCTCAAAACAAGGATGCAACATGATAATATGAAACTACATGCAATTCTAAGCAAGTTTCATATAGAGCACACTCAAAACGGAGCAACGGTGCAACACATACACTCTATACAAGGCATAACAACAATCTGTCCATAACAACAAGTAGGCATATTGCAAGCATCAAAACAACATGCTACAGGACCTCAACGTGAAAACAAAATGCATGGGCATGAAGTACAGGTAAAAAATTACAAAACATGAACACTGAGCTATCTCCAGAAACTACTAGAACATGCTCAAAAGGACATGGCAAGATTATATATACTAACAGTTTCCGACTTAGCAGGAAATAACATCAGGTTGAAATGTTTAGAGCTATCAAACAACAAGGTACAGGAACTTAAAATGGCAAACAAAGACATGGAATGAATATAATAGTTGCATAGAACAAAAGTCCTTTAGTGACCATGAGCCAAAAAGGATCAGAAGATATGATGGCACCCATGTAAACATGGCAAGTTATATTACAGATTCATACATGGCAGGAACAACAATAAGTAGGCATGTTGGTGAGGTTGAACCACTCACTACAGAGCTATAAATGGCATGTCAAGGCAACTCAGTAAGAAGACATGTTTATGAAGCTAAGCATGGCAAGAGAAAGTTCATAGGGTACATGGATCACTAACAAAAATCATGGCAACATTGAACTTAATGTTAACAGGCTGACAGCAACATTATTTAGCAATTTTAGAGCAAGATGACAACAAGTTACAGCTGGCTATAAATGCAACCAGGGGCATGGATGGACAGAGCATAACATGTTGAACAAAACATATTTAGTGAACATCTCCAGAGTATGCATAGAATGACTAGTAGCAGCAGGTTTACAAAGCGACGTGATATAACAGAAACAGCCTAGCAAAACAGCAACAGCAAGTACCCTACTTAACAAGCTTGATTCACTCAGTACAAGATTCCCAAAAATACATGGCAAGCACCCCTGTAAATATGGCATAACATAGATCAAAACACATGTAGACATCAACCTCATAGGATGCACACATCAATCATGGCAAAAATGACAAAAGAGCTAGTTCTGTTAACAGACAGCAGACAACATCATGAAGCCCTCTTCCAACGATGATTCAGGCATCACGATGAGCTCAAATGAATATGGTGCAATGGAATGAAATGAAGTACTCGTTGAGGCGAACAATTTGACATATTACACGCACAAAACGGAGCAGTATGAAGCAAGTTATGATGCGATGAACATGGTACCCGAATGCAAAAATATTACAGGACTGACGAAAAAAACGGGGTCAACCTTCGGTTTGACCGGATCTGGATCTGGGCCGCACCGGGCTCGCCGGAGTATCACCGGAGAAGAAGGGGCCGGCGGGGTCGAGGAGGAGGCCGGCCGTGGAGGCGCGACCGGGCGCGGGACCCGAGCGGGGCGGCGAGGGGCGCGGCCCGGCGGCGAGGACGGGCGCCGGCGGGGCTGCGGCGACGGGCAGCCGCGGGATCCGGCAGAGCGGTGCCGCGCCTGCCAGGCGGCGGGAAGGCGCGGAGGCTGGCGGCGCGAGACCGCGAGGCGGCGCGAGACCGGCGAGGCGGCGCGCCTCGGGAGAGCCGGCGAGCGGGCGCGGGGCGCGGGGGACGGATGGGCATGGGGGCCGGGCGACGGGCCAGGTGGGCTGGGCGGTTGGGCGGCGGACGCCACATGGCAGGCCCCCGTTGGCTGCGGGCGGCGGCGGCGATTCGTCCGGAGGCGGCGGACATGTCCGGCGGCGGGGAGGAGTTTGGCTAGGGTTACGGTGGAATTGATCCGCGAATTTTGAGGGAGGGTTGTTTATATAGGTATAGGGAGCTAGGAGAGTCCAAATGAGGAGCGGTTTTCGCCCACACGATCGTGATCGAACGCCCGAGAGCATAGAGGGGAGTTTGCTGGGTTTTGGGCCACTTTGAAAGGGGTGTTGGGCTGCACACAAAAGAGGCTTTTACGGTTACCCGGTTAACCGTTGGAGTATCAAACGTCCTCCGAATGACACGAAACTTGACATGCGGTCTACCGGTGCTATACCAAGGCCGCTTGACAAACCTCGATCCATTCCGAGACCGTTTAACACCCGCACATGAAAAGAGGCAAAAGGGGCGCCGGAGACATAGGAGTGCGGATTGCAAAAGCGGACAACGGGAAAATGCTCGGATGCATGAGACGAACACGTATGCCAATGCGATGCACATGATGACATGATATAAAATGCAGATGATGACATGGCAAAGTGCAACACACAGGCAAATGACATGGCAAGGACGGCGAATAACTGGCGGACACCTAGCGCATCGAATCCGGGGCGTTACACATATGCTTGTAGGAATTGCAATAATATCAAGTTTCCTCCCTATGTGCTTAAAACCTTGAAGTTATGCTTGTTTTACCTTCCTATGCAAGATGATTCTTGTTCCCATAAGTTGTATTCTCACAAAATCGCTATGCATAGGAAGTGGGTTAGACTTAAATGTGCTACTCATATTCTTCATGATGCTCTGTTTATGTTTCAATTCTTATCTTTTATGTG
Source organism: Aegilops bicornis (assembly GCA_021605145.1). Lineage (NCBI taxonomy): Eukaryota > Viridiplantae > Streptophyta > Magnoliopsida > Poales > Poaceae > Aegilops > Aegilops bicornis. The sequence continues at coordinate 216,029,706 of CM038672.1, read as the reverse complement.
AGCATCATTGAAATCATAATGCCTAGCTAGGGGCGTTAAACGATAGCGCTTGTTGGGAGGCAACCCAATTTTATTTTAGTTTCTTACTTTTTGGTTCTGTTTAGGAATAAATAATCCATCTAGCTGGTTTTATGTGGTTTTATGTTCTAATTAGTGTTTGTGCCAAGTAGAACCTTTGGGAAGACTTGGGTGAAGTCTTTATGATCATGCTGTAAAAACAGAAACTTTAGCGCTCACGAGATTAGCTATAACTTTTTTACTGGAGAGTGCTATTTAGTTGATTCTTTTTGCAGATGATTACTAAAAATATTCCTCAGGTCCACCATTTTATTTTAGAATTTTTTGAGTTCCAGAAGTTTGCGTTAGTTACAGATTACTACAGACTGTTCTGTTTTTGACAGATTCTGTTTTGCGTGTGTTGTTTGCTTATTTTGATGAATCTATGGCTAGTAAAATAGTTTATAAACCATAGAGAAGTTGGAATACAGTAGGTTTAACACCAATATAAATAAAGAATGAGTTCATTACAGTACCTTGAAGTGGTGTTTTGTTTTCTTTCGCTAACGGAGCTTACGAATTTTCTGTTAAGTTTTGTGTTGTGAAGTTTTCAAGTTCTGGGTAAAGATTCGATGGACTATGGAATAAGGAGTGGGAAGAGCCTAAGCTTGGGGATGCACAAGGCACCCCAAGGTAATATTCAAGGACAACCAAGAGCCTAAGCTTGGGGATGCCCCGGAAGGCATCCCCTCTTTCGTCTTCGTTCATTGGTAACTTTACTTGGAGCTATATTTTTATTCACCACATGATATGTGTTTTGCTTGGAGCGTCATGTCATTTTGTTTTTGTTTTGCTTTCTCTTAGTTAGAATAGTGTTTTGCATCTTTAGTTTCAATAAAAAAGTCAAGGATAGCCTTTGCCATGCTTATTTTGCTAGTATACATGTTGCTGTTTGAAAACAGAAAGTTCACCGCTGTTGCAAAAATTCTCTAGAAAAGTCAGAGAATGGTATAATGTTGAATCTTTTTCCATATTAAGCTCTGATAAATTTATTACAGTGGGAATTTTAGTTCATAATTTTGGAGTCAGGTAAGTATTGATACTCTTGCATTGTTTACAGACTGTACTGTTCTTGCAGACTGCTGTTATGTTTGCATTGTTTGTATATGTTTGCTTGTTTAATGATTCTATTTAAGGATAGGAGTATTAAATATGCAGAGGAATTTAGTATGAAATGTTGAATAATAATGTTAGTGATTTGTTACAGTAGAAAATGATAAGGTTTTGCATTGGTTTATACTAACCTATCTCACGAGTTCTTGTTGAGTTTGTTGTGAATGAAGCTTTTGATAAAAAGAGAAACCATAATGTGAGAGGAATTAAGGAGACACAAAAGTTCAAGCTTGGGGATGCCCAAGGCACCCCAAGATAATATTTCAAGAATTCTCAAGCATCTAAGCTTGGGGATGCCCCGGTAGGCATCCCACCTTTCTTCTTCAACAACTATCGGTTAGTATCGGTTGAGCCTAAGTTTTTGCTTCTTCACATGATTTGTGCTATCCTTGCAATGTAGTTTTCTTTAGCTTTGCTTGCTGTTTGAATAAAGTATCAAGATCTGAAATTATTAAATGGGAGAGTCTTCACATAGTTGCGTAATTATTCAACTACTCATTGATATTCACTTATATCTTTTGGAGTAGTTTGTCATTTGCTCTAGTACTTCACTTATATCTTTTAGAGCATGGTGGTAGTTTTATTTTGAAGAAATAGAGGAACTCTCATGCTTCACTTAGATTATTTTTAGAGTCATTAATAACATGGTAATTTGCTTAGTGTTAATATTCTTGGTGTTCAAGATATGTGAAACTTTCTTTTGAGTGCGTTGAATACTAAGATAAGTTTGATTCTTGATAATTGTTTTGAGATATGGAGGTGATAATATCAAAGTCATGCTAGTTGAGTAGTTGTGAATTTGAGAAATGCTTGTGTTGAAGTTAGTAAATCACGTAGCATGCATGTATGGTTAAAGTTGTGTAACAAATTTGAAACATGAAGTGTACCTGGCTTGTGCATCCTTATGAGTGGCGGTCGGGGACGGCGATGGTCTTTCCTACCAATCTATCCCCTAGGAGCATGCGCATAGTACTTGATTTTTGATGACTTCTAAATTTTTGCAATAAGTATATGAGTTCTTTTGACTAATGTTGAGTCCATGGATTATACGCATTTTACCTTTCCGCCTTTGCTAGCCTCTTCGGTACCGTGCATTGCCCTTTCTCACCTCGAGAGTTGGTGCAAACTTCGCCGGTGCATCCAAACCCCGTGATATGATACGCTCTATCACACATAAACCTCCTTATATCTTCCTCAAAACAGCCACCATACCTACCTATTATGGCATTTCCATAGCCATTCCGAGATATATTGCCATGCAACTTTCCACTGTTCCGTTCATCATCATCATGACATACTTTACTTTTGTCATATTGCCATTGCATGATCATGTGGTTGAAATCGTATTTGTGGCAAAGCCACCATGCATTATTTTCATACATGTCACTCTTGATTCATTGCACCATCCCAGTACACCGCCGGAGGCATTCATATAGAGTCATACCTTGTTCTAGTTTCGAGTTGTAATCAATAGAAGTGTGATGATCATCACTCAATAGAGCATTGTCCCCAAAAAAGAGAAAGGCCAAACAAAAGAGAAAGGCAAAAAAAGGCCCCAAAAAAGAAAATAAATGAAAAGGGCAATGCTACTATCTCTTTTTCCACACTTGTTCTTCAAAGTAGCACCATGTTCTTCATGTAGTGAGTCTCATATATTGTGCTTGAAAGTAGCACCTTGTTCTTCATGTAGTGAGTCTCATATAATGTGCTTCAAAGTAGCACCATGTTTTTCATATAGTGAGTCTCATAAGTTGTCTTTTTCATACTAGTGGGAATTTTTCATTATAGAACTTGGCTTGTATATTCCTACGATGGGCTTCCTCAAATGCCCTAGGTCTTCGTGGAGCAAGCAAGTTGGATGCACACCCACTAGTTTTCTTTTGTTGAGCATTCATAGCTCTAGTGCATCTGTTGCATGGCAATCCCTACTCCTCATGTTGACATCAATTGATGGGCATCCCCATAGCCCGTTGATTATCCTCGTCAATGTGAGACTTTCTCCCTTTTTGTCATCTCCACACAATCCCCATCATCATATCCTATTCCACCCATAGTGCTATATCCATGGCTCACGCTCATGTATTGCGTGAAGGTTGAAAAAGTTTGAGATTATTTGAGTATGAAACAATTCCTTGGCTTGTCATCGGGGGTATAGAAGTTGGGGACATCTTTGTGTGAAGAAAATGAAGCATAGCCTAACTATATGATTTTGTAGGGATGAACTTTCTTTTGCCATGCTATTTTGAGAAGACATGATTACTTTGATTAGTATGCTTGAAGTATTATTATTTTTAGGTCAATATGAACTTTTGTCTTGAATCTTTCGGATCTGAATATTCATATCACAAGTAAGAAGAATTACATTGAAATTATGCCAAGTAGCACTCCGCATCAAGAATTATCTTTTTTATCATTTACCTACTCGAGGACGAGCAGGAATTAAGCTTGGGGATGCTTGATACGTCTCCAACGTATCTATAATTTTTTATTGCTCCATGCTACTTTATCTACTGTTTTAAGCAATAATGGGCTTTAATATCCACTTTTATATTATTTTTGGGACTAACCTATTAACCGGAGGCCCAGCCCAGATTTGATGTTTTATGCCTATTTCAGTGTTTCGAGGAAAAGGAATATCGACGAGTCAAAACGGAACGAAATTAACTGGAGAAGTTATTTTTGGAAGGAAACCCACCTGATGGACTTGGACCCCATGTCAGAAGATACGGGAGGTGCTCACGAGGGTGGGGCCCCCCGGGCGCGCCCCCTGCCTCGTGGGGCCCCCGTAGCTCCACCGACGTACTCCTTTCACCCATATATACCTACGTACCCTAAAACTTCCAGAACAGAAGATAGATCGGGAGTTCCGCCGCCGCAAGCCTCTGTAGACACGAAAAACCAATCGAGACCCCTTTCCGGTTCCCTGCCGGAGGGGGATCCATCTCCGGTGGCCATCTTCATCATCCCGGCGCTCTCCATGACGAGGAGGGAGTAGTTCACCCTCGGGGATGAGGGTATGTACCAGTAGCTATGTGTTTGATCTCTCTCTCTCTCTCTCATGTTCTCTCTCGTGTTCCAATCTATGGCACGATCTTGATGTATCCTGAGCTTTGCTATTGTAGTTGGATCTTATGATCTTTCTCCCCCTCTACTCTCTTGTGATGAATTGAGTTTCCCTTTTGAAGTTATGTTATCGGATTGAGTCTTTTATGAACACTTGATGTATGTCTTGCTGTGATTATCTGTGGTGACAATGGGATATCATGTGCCACTTGATGTATGTTTTGGTGATCAACTTGCGGGTTTCGTGACATTGGGAACCTATGCATAGGGGTTGGCACACGTTCTTGATTCTCCGGTAGAAACTTTGGGGCACTCTTTGAAGTACTTTTATGTTGGTTGGATGAATCTGAGATTGTGTGATGCATATCGTTTAATCATGCCCACGGATACTTGAGGTGACAATGGAGTATCTAGGTGACATTAGGGTTTTGGTTGATTTGTGTCTTAAGGTGTTATTCTAGTACGAACTCTTTTATAGATTGATCCGAAAGAATAACTTTGTGGTGGTTTCGTACCCGACCATAATCTCTACTTTTGTTCTCTGCTATTAGTGTCTTCGGAGTGACTCTTTGTTGCATGTTGAGGGATTGTTATATGACCTATCTATGTTATTATTGTTGAAAGAACTTGCACTAGTGAAAGTATGAACCCTAGGCCTTGTTTACTATCATTGCAATACCATTTACGCTCACTTTTACCGCTCGCTACCTTGCTGTTTTTATTGTTTCAGATTACAAAAGCCTATATCTACTATCTATTTTGCACTTGTATCACCATCTCTTCACCGAACTAGTGCACCTATACAATTTACCATTGTATTGGGTGTGTTGGGGACACAAGAGACTCCTTGTTATTTGGTTGCAGGGTTGCTTGAGAGAGACCATCTTCATCCTACGCCTCCCACGGATTGATAAACCTTAGGTCATCCACTTGAGGGAAATTTGCTACTGTCCTACAAACATGTGCACTTGCAGGCCCAACAACGTCTACAAGGAGAAGGTTGTGTAGTAGACATCAGCCACCGTATCTCGTATACTTACTACTCCCTCCTTCTAGGTGTAATAAGTCACGTTAGAAGGTGCAACGGGACCAAGGTGCGTGCGTGTGTGTGTTTAACAGCATGTGTGTGTTAGAGAGTGTGACAGATCGACCTACTCCTACAGAGAGATTGTGTGTAGTGTACGATTTTAGCCGCGAGAGTCGGTGCATCCTGTCGTTTCGGGGCGTGTCCGGTAGGGACATGCGGACAGCTGCCACGCCCGCTCCTAACCAGCCTGGCCCACCCAAAGCCCCTCCATCGCCCGTGCAGGCTTCCCGCGCGAAACGGTCAGCGCCGCTCCAAAGAATTGGTGCCGCATTCATGCCCGGGAAGAGCGGACGCGACCTCTCACTGGCACAAGAGTGATGGTTGCTTCGTCCTTCCAACTTACTGCTGGGTCTATGTGATTTGACGGCTCATTGGTCCTTATTACTGAGGTGGTAGGACTGCTGGATGTCCCACGATTTCGGCGTACTAGATTACAATTTTCTCCATTCTTACAGCAGAGGAGTGCAAGAGCAGTGAAAACACGCAGGCTCAATGATTACATGGCCCACCTCACACTATCACCGTGCGACACCTAACTCTTTACATAGTACTCCCTCCATTCCTAAATATTACTAGATGAGTCCCCGCGCGTTGCCGCGGAATAGCGTATATCTCTCTGCGCAAAATTATCGATTTCACAGAACTAAAAAACTCTATAACTGCATGACAAATGTGGTAGCCAAACTAAATAAACTCCCATCATCATTTAGATCATCCCACGTAAGGAAAAAGATCAGCCAACTCCTCTGCATTATGTGATTATATTTTTATTTTTGACATGTTAATGGGACTTAAAAGCTCACTTACATGCATGCTACCGGTGCATGCTTGCATGCAGACATGTTGATGTGATTTAAAACCCACTCACATGCATGTGCCACGGTATTTCTGCATGCTTGTATGTGGCTTAGTGCGGAGCCTCTCAACGTCTAGATCAGACGGCTACATCAATTTTGATGATGTGGCTCGAGGAGAGGATAGAGAATTCCTAGTAGTGGGGGCTAGCTATTACTAGTAGATAAGTCTTTGTAGAGATTCCACTAGATGAACTACATACGGAACAAAATGAATGAATCTACACTTAAAATGCATCTATATAGATCCGCATGTGGTTCATGGTGAAATCTCTACAAAGACTTATATTTAGGAACGAAGGAAGTACTAGTATAGTATGTATTGTAATTTATCATCGAGATAAATTTGTACAATGCTATGAAGCTTCCAACTTCTGTTACGTGTATCTTGCGTCCAAGGTTGCCCGTTGCAACATTTCATCAAATACAAAGGAGACTAACATGCATGCTATTGCATCTCAATGATTGATGAGATCATAGCAAATATGTACTCCCTCCGTTCCAAAATAAGTGTCTCAACTTTGTGCAAACTTTAGTACAATGTTGTACTACTACTAAAGTTGACACTTATTTTGGAACAGAGGCAGCTAAAGAAAAAAACGATCCATGCAGTCCCTAGCCCTTGAACCGTGAACCCTGACGAGCCTTCAATTTGCTGGCAACATTCGAGCTTCCTAAATGAAGTTTGCAACCTTTTGACCATCGGATCATTTTTTGCAGTTTCACCAAAATCGAGATGAGCATCCCTGTGGAAAATAAATTGAAGAAGCGTGATTAGAATAAGATTACTGGGACTAGTTGATGAGACATAAAATCATCACAAATACAGTACGTAGAAGCCAGTAGAGGTATGTGCGGGGCAAAGAAATAGAGAAATAACCACAGGGAGTGATGTGCGCAGCTGGAGCAGTGGTGCAAGCCGGCTGTAAAGGGAGTTGTACCTGAGGGACGTAGCTCAACCTTGAGGAGGGCGGCGGGAGGCGGCAACTGCCCACGTTGCGGCAGTGAGCAAGGGACGAAGGCAACCTCACCGGCTTTGTGAGAGAGAACGGCGGGGACCCCTGATCGGGACGTGCCGACAGTGGGTTTTCGCCGTCGGCGACGGCCACCGCATCTACACTAAGCATCCACCCCTTCCCCAAGAGTACGTGATCCGCCGGGATGTTAGAGATGTGGCCACTGTCATTTTATGCAAGAGAGTGTGAAGAGAGCAACCCTAGCAAGCAACCGTGTAGGCTGGCCCGTCCTGACTATGTATATAGTGCAGCGATTTCCTTTTCTCTCCATATGAACCTATCATATTATGACGCGTACATCAAGAAGAAAAAACTTTATTTATAAATGACGTGGCACCTACTACTCATTCTCCTATAACCTTGCGCTTGGCATCTCCAAAATATTAACCTTGCGATTAGCTCTTCGCCTCTTCGGGAAGTCGAGCAATAATGGTAGTGTAGTATATATAGTTATGGCTATATGAGACCGAATGAATTGCTGCACGTCCACCACGTGGGCGAGGGTCGAGGGGCGAGGGAGAGTGCTACATACAGAGCAAAATGAGTGAATCTACTAAAATACGTCTATATACATCAGTGTTTTGAGTATGTACTAGTAGTTCATATTGAAATCTACTAAAGGACATATATATTCCAAACAATATGATATAATCACTATAACCAAGGTAGTAGGGACGAGGAGTAAACGGAGGGAGTAGTAAATTTTTCTCCTCGTCCTACGAGCCACCGCGCGCATGGGCGAGGGAGCGACCGTAAGGCGGAGCAAGCTTCACCTCATCCTGCGAGCCACCGCGCCCGTGGGCGGGGAGGCAGCGTACTAAGCAAGCTTCTCCTTGTTACTTCATGAGTTGATGGGACACATCAAAAGTCTTGCCTCTAAGGTAGGCCCCACATGGTTTGCCTCTTTTTAACATAACACGTCAAGTCGCAATTTGTTTGTTCACGGTGGTAGACGATCCTCCCTCCACCAAGTGGACAACCAGTACACATGCCAAATTACCACGTGGGCTGCCTTTTTCATACAGAATTGAGCTCCACCGTGTACCCGCGCGGGTGTGGTTGGGAAAGAGACGGGAGTACGTGCGCCGTGCATGCACCTCTCTCTTCCTGCACGTCCCCCACCTACGTGGGCGTGTGTGAGAGATACAAACCACGTTCGTGAGTGTTTTTTGTTTTGGGGTGGAGGTGGGGGTGGGGTGGGGGTTGATTTCGTGAATTATTTGTGGGAATATGTGTCGAGGACATCTCAAACAAAATTTTGCATGCAATGTGTGTGAAATGGAGGCCTATCCATATCATACATAGAGGGTCGGGCAATCCACGAGAAGAGAGGGAGGGGTCATAGCTATCGATAGAGTTGAAGAGAGGATCAAGTGGGTGGGTGCGAGATCGATGAAGAGAGCCATCGAAATTGTGTGTGTGTGCAAGTCAAAGTGTAAGTGCATCTAGTGCCCCTTAGTGATTTTGGTGTATTGAAGACTTATAGGTTAAGTAACTAATGCGTTTTTAAGTGTACACAGGTCTATAAGTCTATGAGGAGTTTTGATATTTACAGAAAAAGTCGACACCTAAAAAAGAAGTTCTTCAACTGAAGACTTTGATATTCTGAAGACTTTCTGAAGACTTAGAAAGTGAAGAAATTGGTGTGATCCTGAAGACTTGGTATTCGCTTGAGGAACATGAAGCGTGAAGACTTTTGTTTTCGTAATTTCATTTTCTCTTTCTTGAGTCATAGGAAACACCGCATCGTTAAAGGGGTCGAGGAAATACTAAGGGAAAATTTCCATTTGATGCTCAACTCAAAATCCTACACCTACCAAACCCTTCGAGTGAAGCTTTTGGAAATCTCATATAGTTCAGTCAATTTCTTCAGTGACAGAGACGAAGCTCTTCTGATCACTGAGGAATTTGTTTTGACTGAGGAGTTAGGAATTCGCCAGGTCACGAATTGCCTACACCGTGAGGAACATGATAGCCCCGAGGAATTTGAGAGTCAAATTTCCGACCGTTCTTTGTCTTCTTGGCGCCTGTCCCAAAATATCTTATCCACCTAACGGTTATATCATTGAAGGGCATTTATGTCTTATCATGTCGGGCTGCTCCCTAGGCTATAAATAGCCGCTTCTACAACCACTAGTTGGTTGGCTGCTCCGAGAGAACTTGACACTTGTCATTTGAGAGCAACCCATCCTCTGAGGACTTTGAGTGAAAACCCAAAAGTGAGGAAAAACCCAAAAACCAAACCCCAACAAACCCAAAGTGATTGAGCATCACTGAAGAAATTGATCCTGCGTGGATCCGACGCTTTTTACCTTTGAAGACTGTGCTTCTTCCAGACGGTTAGGCGTCAAGGTCTAGAGCATCCAAGAGGAATTGTGGATTGCGGGTGACCAAGTATGTGAAGGTTTGGAAGTCGCTCAAGACTTACCACGAGTGATTGGACGAGGTCTGCGTGACCTTAGTTCAAGGAGAATACGGTGAGGACTTGGTGTCCCGAGCTGCGTGCTCAAGGATCGGGTGTCCGGACTGTGTGTCCTCGAGTTTAAATACTCAACCGCTCCAACCAGACGCATAACCGAGACAGCAGTTGGAACTGGTCTACCAAATCATTGTCTTCACCAACCTAATCGGTTCTATTTCCTCAACCCTTTCATTTCCTCATAACTGTGTTGAGTGTTTGTCATATCTGTGTTTGAAGACTTTGATCAAGACTTTCTCAATTTCCTCAGTTCAATTTCTTCACCGCTTTGTCTTCATCTTGTGTTATCCTGTGATTACGCTACGTACTCTGTGATTGTCTTCATTTCATCATGATGACTATGCTTGTAATCTGTTATGCTTACTTGAGTACTTATTCCGCTGTAAGTATTTCTTCGCTAAGGAATTTCCTCACCAAAGAAATTCCTCGGTGAAGATTTCATAAAATCGCCTATTCACCCCTCTAGTCGATATAACGCACTTTCAATTGGTATCGAGCAAGGTACTCCCTTGTTACGTGTGATTTTGGTTTAACCACCGGAGTTTTAGTTATGTCGACCGCAGTATGATCAAGGTCTCAAAGAGGTGTCCTACCTTGATGGGACGGACTACCCTCTTTGGAAGAACAAAATGCGAATGCATCTTGAAGCAATTGACAACGATCTACGGTATGTTGTGACAAAAGGTGTTTCCTCACCACACCCTCTCCGAATGATGCTGATGTGAAGAGATTCAAGCAACTCGATTCTCAAGCGAAGAATATCATATGTGGCCATCCGAGCAAAGGTCAATATGGAAGAGTGAGTGCTTTGGAATCTGCCAAACTCATCCGGGACAGGCTGTCCAAAGTAAATGAAGGTGTTTCAACTCAGCGTGACTCTCGAGTTGATGTTCTTCGAATCTCTTCAACCGCTTCAAAAGACTCGATCACGAAAATGTTCAACAAACCTACGATCGCCTCACAGACATCTCAAATGAGCTTCAAGCACTGGGTGCCACTGACATCACCGACCATGAGGTGGTGAAGAAATTGCTAAGATCGCTTGATTCCTCATTTGACACTCTGGCACTGATGATACAAGAACGAGCTGACTACAAGTCTCTTGATCCTGCTGATATCCCCGAAAGACTAAATACTCATGAGTTCCAAATTCTTTGAAAAGAGAGATCTCTATGGTTACGGCTATGGAAAAACACGTGCCTCAAGGCCAAGGCTGAATCTGAATCGAGAGTGAAGACTCGGTAGTAGTCTTGGAGATCCTGAAGAATTTGGCGAGGAGCTAGCAATCGCTCGTGAAGAAATTCCAGAAATTCTCAAGACGTGGTCGCTTTGGAAAATCCTCAAGAAGCGGTGATTCCTCATCTAGTGACTATAAGCGAAGACTTTGCCACAAATGCAAGAAACCTGGTCACTATATCCAAGATTGTCCTCGATGGGAAAAGGAATTAAGAAAGAAGAAACACAAGGATTACAGTTACGATGGCGTGAAGAAGAAGAAGAAATCATCAAAATCTTCATCATCAAAATCCTCAAAACCTTCTTCTCACAAGAAGAGCAGCTCCAAAAGGGCTCGGGCATTCATTGGCAAGGAAATGGACTCGAAGCTGAATCGAGGAAAATGAGGAAGAGGAGGAGTCTCAAGAATCCGAATCTGGTGTGGCTAGTCCGGCTCTTGCCATCGCTTATGTTAGCAAGTCCATCTTCAACACTGAAGAAACTGACTCCACCGACAAACCTGATGAGGAAAACGATGACTACGCTCCCACCTATTGCTTCATGGCAAATGGTGCCAAGGTACTCAATTTAACCCCCTCTGAATCCAATGAAAATGAATCTGATGAGGATCTCAAGCCCAGCTACTCTAAACTTGCTAAGATTGCTATAAAACAACAAAGGGCTTTTGAAAAGGTTCAAAACATGCTAGATAAGAGTGATGATATGTTAGGTGAAGAAATGGATCGCACTCAAGCCCTCGATCGAAAATCTTCAGAGACTTGATCTAAGCTTGATAACCTTCAAGGTCATCATAACACTCTCTTATCTGATCATGAGAAACTTTCTTATGAATTTCTTCAAAGAAAGCAAGATCTTGAGAAGCTAAGAGCGAGTTATGAAGATCTTCAGAAGGAGCGTGATTCATTACTTGCTCAACAAATCAGTGCTTCTCAAGAAGAATTTTTTCCTCCATGCTTAAAGTGCATTGAACGTGAATCGCTAATT